>CM052708.1:52468975-52511812 GCA_028551405.1 Uromys caudimaculatus
AATGGAGTACTACTCAGCTATTAAAAACAATGACTTAATGAAATTTGCAGGCAAATGGATGGAACTTGAAAATATCATCCTGAGCAAGGTAACTCAGTCACAAAAGAACGAACATGGTATGTACTCACTGATAAGCAGATATTAGCCCAAAAGTTCAGAATGCCCAAGTTTCACTTAACAGTAACCGCTGGACTGAGAGTGAGGTCCCAGATGGAGCAGTTGGAGAAAGGACTGAAGGAGCTGAGGGAGTTTGCAGCCCCATGGAGGGAGCAACAGCGTCAACGGGCCTGACCCCCCACCCCCATCCGTCCTGGAGTTTGGACCACCAATCAAAGAATACACATCTATGGGCCCATGGTTCGGACCACATATGTGGCAGAGAATGGCCTCGTTGGCCATCAGGGAGAGGAGAGGCCCTTGGTCCTGAGGGTGTTAGAGGCCCCAGTAAAGAGGAATGTCAAGGAGGGAATATGGCAATGGGTGGGCAGGTGGATGAGAGGTGGAATTCCCTCATAGAGGCAGGGAGGGGGAGGGGATAGGGGGTTTCCAAAGAGGAGACCTTGACAAGGGGAAACATTGGAAATGTAAATAAAGTATTAAAAAAAAAAAGATAGGAAGTATGACATGCAAGAACTCTGGGACATGATCACATGTACCACTTCATAGGGATGGAAGGAGTCATAAACTGAAAGCATAGAATATTTATGTCATGGGGCTGAAGAGATGGTTCAGTGGTTAAGAGCACTGACTGCTCTTTCAGAGGTCCTGAGTTCTATTTCCAGCAACCACATGGTGGCTCACAACCCTCTGTAATCAGGTTCAATGATCTCTTCTGGTGTGTCTGAAGAGAGTGACAGTATACTCACATATATAAAATAAAGAATCATTTTTTTTTAAAAAAGAATATTTATTTCATGAAAGATGCCAAAGTCTAGGGAAACAGATGGGCATCCAGGCAAAGGAGGCATTTAGGCCCCCCCAAAGACATGACTAGAAAGGAAGCCCTTCCTGACACACTATAGATAATATGCTAGGGCTAAATATCAAAGAAACAACATCACAGGCTGTTAAGAGAAAATTAAAAAGGCAAGCTCATCAGAATATCGATTATCTTAGTAGAAACCCTAAAAGCCAGGAAACTATAAGTAACTGTCAACAAAGGTCATTATATCCAGAAAAATCAATCCTTAAAACTTGATGGAGAAATAAAGATTTCCCAAACTAAGCATCCACTGAGCCAACATTTCAGAAGACACTTGAAGGATTCCTATACCCAGAGGAAGAAAAAAGAATTGTAAACACAAGAGCTCACAAAGGAGTAAGCTTTGTGAGAGGGAAAGATGGGCAAATGAGGACTAGGAAAGAATCGACCATATCCAATTCAGCAAACCAGCAAATTTCTAAAGTGAATAGGGAAGAAAGAAAAGAACAAGCAATCTTTGATCCAACTAGGAAAACTGCCAATAAAATTACAAGAATAAGAAAATTCCTCTTAAAAATAACCTTATAATATAATTATATAATAAAATTATATAATATATAATAATGGTCTTAACTCTCCAACCAAAGGGCACAGAGAAAGTGAACTAAAAACATGAACCAACTGTTTGCTGTCTGCAAGAAACATACCTGGCTGTCAAAACCAAAAACAGAATAGAAAACTATACAGCAAGAGAGTAGAAGCCAAAACCAAGCAGAAGTGGGTATATCCACATCTCACATAGTTCATTTCAAACTAAAATTAGACATATGAAGAAGGTCACTGCATATTAATAAGGGGAATAGTCCATCCAGAAGACACAAATATTGGCATGCTTAATTTTATAAGATAGACACTACTCAACATAAAATAACAGGTCTATAGTTAACAATAGTATATGACTTCAATCTCCCACTCTTGATAGGTCTTCCAAACAAAAGATAACAAAGAAACCTCACAATCTGCTTTATAGATCAAGTGACCTTTACAAACATCTCCAGAATATTCCATGTAACATATTCATGGAGTTTCCTTTCAAATAGATCACATTTTATTCCATAAAACCAGTTTACAAGCAAAAAAAAAAAAGAAGAAGAAAAGAAAGAAAGAAAAAAGTATGGCATCTTATCAGATCATAATAGAATATAAAAGAAATCAGAAAAACTGCAGGAACCTTGTAAAGACTTGAAGCAATCATAGAGGAAGTGAAACATTTCCTAGAATCGTACAACACCAAAACACAATTTGACAGAACTTTTAAGATGCAGTAAAGGCAGCTCCAAAGTGGGAGTTTATAGCTCTGAGTGTGTAAATTTAGAAGCATATGCATTTGTGTAAGGTGGCTTGCAACCACCTGTAACTCCAGCTCTAGGGGAATCCTATTCCTCTGGCTTCCTGGGACACCTGCACTCACACACAGACCACATACACATAACTAAAAATAATAAAATTAAATCTTAAAAACTATTACAAATACAAATAAGTAATGCTACAGATCAAGGTCTTAGAAAAGTCAAAAACAAGCTAAACTCCAAATCTGTGGATAGGAAGAATGATGAAGATAGGACAGAAATTAATGAAATTGTCATTAAAAGCAAGCAAAGAGTTATTTCCTTGAAGAGAAAATATCAACGAAACCTTAGCGTAACCAACACAAATTAACAAAATTAGAGGTGAAGGAAGGGTGCATTATAGTAGATAATAATGAAACTTAGAGGATCGCTATAGCACACTTCAAAAAACTATTTCAGAAAATTAGAAAATAGAGGAGAAATAGGTAAATTCATATACACATTATGTCTACCAAAGTTAAATGAGGAGCCTATAAACAATCACAACTATAGTAATTAATGACATTGAGGCCCTAGAAAAGTCTGTTGCATTTGTTACTTTTATTGTCACTGTGATCAAATACCTGCAAAGAGGCAACTTGGGGAGCATTTAGTCTGGGTTGTAATTAGACAGAACATACTGCATAATGTCAGAGAAGCCATGTTGGTAGGGGTGTGAGGTGGCTAGTGGAATTACATCCCTTTGGAATCAGAGAGAGATGGATGCTGGTACTCACCAGGCTTGCCTCTGTTTCCCTATAGGATGGTGCTACTTACACTTAGGGCAGGTTTTTTTTTTTTAACTCAGTGTCTCAGTTACTGTTCTATTGCTGTGAGGAGACCAAGGAAATATATAGAAGAAAACTTTTAATTGTAGCCTTGCTTATAGATTTAGAGGGTTAATCCCTGATCATCATGGCAACAGGCAGACAGGCATGATGCTGGAGCAGTAGCTGGATGTCAGAAGGCATTTAGGAGAGGCAAAAACTAACAAGTGACTCTCTGGACATGGGCCATCATTTTGCATGGCTGCGATGGGTAAACTCTGAAATGCAGGGCCTTCAGAGATCTCATCTCAAGATTGGTTCTTGATATTGTTAAGTCTTTCCTGTCACTATCAAATAGTCTAATGATTCCTGGGCATTAGCCCACCCTATTGGGTATATTTTCTGCAATGCTGTGTAGACAAACTGATGATTTCATAATTCCTAATAATGATTCTATAGAATTCCTAAATTTATGCAAGTAATTTTGAGCCTTCTATGGTATGAAGGCTGCAACTAGAATTTTGTAAACCATCATGTGTCACGGGTTAATTGCACTAAGATATAGAAAGTAGGCTTGGAACAAATTTACCATTAGGGAAAACATTCCTTCTAGGCTAGCTGTGAAACCATTATCTGATAACTAAAGGCCATAAACTGGGGATGGGCAATTTATTGTGGTTGTAAGGACAGACCAATGAGACTTAAGGCAGGTGATTTGCCTTTTGACAAAAACCATGTTGACTTGTAACATTAAATTATTGCTTTAAACTTTTAATGAACTTATAGAACTAGAAGATGGATAATGAATGTTTAGTTAGGAACATGGAAACACATGAAAACATTTCTGCTGTAATTCCTTATTGATTTATGATGAATTTTTCAATGCAAAGATGCTTGAAATACCATGTGGTCATTTATCCTGAGAAAGTATAAGAACTAAGAACGACAATAGGGAAGGGTCCCCCCTTTCTTTTTTATCTCTCAAGAATAAAGATTTGAGCCTCTTTACAAAGTGAGTGCTTTTCTCTGCAAGCATGACTTTCTCTGACTGTCAGAGTTAATACCTGATCTCAAATGGTATTACAGAACCGTAGGAATAAAAACCAGACAGTACTAGCCCCAAACTGACACATAGACCAATGGGGTAGAATGGAGGACTTAGAAGTAAACACAGGTACAGCCAGCTGAATTTTGACAGAATTGTCAAAAAACACACATCAGAGAAGCAGTAAGCCCCTAACATGGAGCTGGGAAACCTGAATTTCCACATGCGCAATGAAACCAGATCCTTATCTCTGCATAAAAAGCAACTCAAACAGACTAAAGGCCTTAACATAAGGCCTGAAACTTTGAAAGTGCTAGAGAAACGTACAGGTAAAGCACTTTAGGATATGGTCACAGCAAGGACTGTATGAGCAGGACTTGTTGAAGTCTGGTGTGTTGCTATGTATTGTAATGCTAAATTCAGTACCTGAAGGTCTAGTTGTCAGCCACAGTTACCAACTTTTCCTGTGCAAATCTTGCTCCTTGATTTAAAACTATTGGTTAAATAAAAATGTCTACAACCCATTACTGGAAGGATTAGAGGTAGGTAGGTTTTAAGTTATCTGGTTGGGGTTGCAGACAGAGGGAGAGAAAGAAGGACAAGGGAGAGAGGAAGAGGCCACCATAAGAGAAGATGGACCAGGAGCACATAGCCAGGAGTAACAACAAGTATCTGGGGCATTCTGCTGGGAAGGAGCCAGGCTAGCAGTTAGAAAAGTTGATTAGGGGTGACCTCCAGTAATTGTCAAAGCCAAATAAAATAACAATAGTCTGATTCTCATTCATTCGTAAGCAAGACGGGGCTGTGCTTAAATTGGATAATCTACAAGGACTCTAAGACATAGGCCCGTGTTCTTATGACGTTTGTCAATCTCAATAATTGACAAATGGGAATACATGAAATTAAGAAGCTTCTGCACAACAAAGGAAACAATCCCTGGAGTGAAGAGACATCCTACAGAATGGGGGTGGAATGGGGTGGAGCAGGAAGGGGTGGGCTGGGGGAGGGCTCTGCCAGCTACATACCAGACAGAGAGGATTAGTATCCAAGCTACATAAAGAACTGCAAAAATTACACACTACAAAACTAAATAAAAAACCCTAAATCATCTCATTAATAAATGGACAAATAAACAGGATAGGTAGTTTTCAGAAGAAGTATAAAACAGCCAATAAGTACTTGAAAAGGTGATCAACATTCTTACCTATCAGGGAGATGCCATTTAAAACTGCTTTCAGAATCCATCTCATCCCCATTAGAATGGCTGCCACCAGGGAGCACCGGGACATCAAATGCTGAGGAGGGTGCCAGAGTAACACAGTACATGTGCACAAGCTGGTTAACTCAGTCCCTGCGGGTAAAAGTGTGGAGGCTCCACCCAAAACTAAAAAGAGAATGTCTGTGTCATCCAGTCAAACTCTTGAGGAAAGAGTTGAAAGAATACATGTTAGACACCACAGCGACTTGATGTCCATGTTTGCTGGGTCTCTGTTCACAGCAGCCAAGGTATAGAGTCAACATGAATGTCTATCAACAGATGAGTGAGAGAAGACAATGTGGTATACACACACACACACACACACACACACACACACACACACACACACACACACACAAGATGAATTTTATTCAGCCACAAAGAACAAAAATCATGTCATTTTTTTTTTCTGGAAAACAAATGGAACTGGGCATCATCTTGATAAGCAAAATAAGCCAGACTCAGAAAAATATCAAATATTTTCTTTTCTATGCAGACTCTAGATTTTTAATAATTATATAAAATGGCCCTGGTGGTGCTGGCCTCTTATTCTTCCTACTTGGCCAGAGGAAGTAGTGAGACTGTCTAGGGCAGCAGTTCTCAACCTGTGGGTTGTGACTCCTTGAGAATTGAACAGCCCTTTCACAGGGGTCACCTCAACCAACGGAAAATAGATATATAAATTACAATTCTTAACAGTAGCAAAATTACAGCTATGAAATAGAAACGAAAGTAATTTTATGGTGGAAGGGTCACCACAACATGAGGAACTGTATTAAAGGGTGGCAGCGCCAGGAAGGACGGAGGAGAGTGAACACCACCAGCATGACAGCCGAGGGTCAGCAGGGAAGGCAGGGAGAAGTGAATCAGCAGATACCTGATTTACATGTGTGAAATGTTATAATGAAACGTGCTTTTTTTAGAAATGAAAAAAAAAAGTGCTCAGAGAAGTTTAAAGGAAATAATATGCCAGGTAAAGACTACAGCGTTTGTGTACACAGAACCTAAGACAGAACAGGAGATATGGCTGTAGTTCATGAGTGTGCCCACGTAGGGGCAGCACAAACAAACCCAGCTTCTCTTCAACGGTCAGCCAGCTGCCATTCCCTCAGGTAGATCTTGCCTTTACACCACAAGACCTTTACCCCCCCTTTCCCAAGTGCAAGGATTCAGAAAGCCAACCCCTGCCGACACCCTATGCCACGCCACCCCACTGCTCAACTCTCTGACAGTTTTTTGTTTTGTTTTTTTTTGTTTTTTTGGGTTTTTTTGTCCTGTGGTCATTTACTTTAGACACTGTTCATGAGTCTTCACTGCTCCCCCAACTTTACCCCTCCACTTGTCTGTTTTTCTCCAAGAGCCAGCTGAAGAAACCCATCTGCCACCTCTGCCACCTCACTGCCACCAACATCACCTCCAAGCCTGCATGTGAGTGCAGAGATAGTTGACAAATGGGACAGTTCACGATGGCAGAGAGGGTCCTGCTGACCCAGCAGATGTAGGGTGTATTGTGGTGTTGAGACATTTGAGGGTGGGTGACGATGGCTTTAGGTTAGGGTTTTCAGTAGACACGGAGTATACAGCTAAAAATCTACATTTTGTCACATATTAAGAAATATGAACTTTATAGATTTGTTTATAGATTTGTTGTTGCCTTCGGGACAGGGTTTTTCTGTGTAGCCTGGCTGTCCTGAAACTCACTCTGTAGATCAGGCTGGTCTTGGACTCAGAGTTCCACTTGCCTCTGCCTCCTGAGTTCTTAATTAATTAATTCTGCTTTCTCTTGAGAAGCCATCACCACCACTCTGGAAGGTGAGTGTTGGTACCTTCTGGTGTTGTCCTGGGGCAGCAGATCTGCTGAAGTTAGAGGTGGGGTAAGGTGAAGAAGTCAGGAAGACTGTGGCTTTCACAGGTAGTTGGGCAGCTTGGTGTTGCAGAGTCTTAGGATTGCTACTGTCAGAGATGGAACTGTGACTAAACCCCAAACCCCAAAGGGCACAGGATAAAGATGTCTGGGGGAGGGTCTTCTGCTAAGTCCACCTCACTGACTTCCTTTTAGGAGAAAGTCAGAATCCTTCTAGGGCTAGAGAAGTGATGTTGCAAAGTGCCTTTGATCTGCCTCAAGAATCACTGCCTCACTGACCCAGTAAAGAGGTGGCCAGCCTCTTCAGAGGGTCAGGGACAGAAACTGCTGCAGGGAGAGGGTCACCGAAGAAAATAATTGTGAGGTTTCTCTAATCTTTTCTAGTTTCGTTGTTGTTTTGTTGTTTTTGTTTTTGTTACTGTTGCTGGGATTTTTTGGTTTTGTTTTGTTTTTGTTTTTTTGAGACATGATGTCTTTCAGCCTAGCCTCCTTTTGAACTCACCACATAGCCAAGGATAAACCTCCAGAGGGTTGGAATTACAGATATCCACCACTACACTCAGTATTATGCCTTTGGTTCTGAGAATGGAACTCTGGCTCGACACAGTCTACTATCTGAACTACATTCCCAACCCCTTCCCTGGTCCGCCAGGTCTGGGCTCAGAAACCCAGTCCTAAGTGTTTCCAATCTTGTACCAGTCATATCGGACATCTCTAATATTCATCTGTCCTGTGGTGCGGGCCATTTCAAGGTGTGGGGCCACTGGGTCACTGGTGAGAATGTGAGACAGGTCTGGTGACCAAAGGCTGCAGAGAAGGGTGTCTGGAAAGAGAAGCCAGGTGTGGTAGGAGTTGGGGGTCAACTAACCGCAAGAGGTCCAGAGCACCCGAGGACCCCAAGTGGGGCCCTAAGGCAATAGGCTCTGGCCTCCGGGTCAGCCGGGCAGCTCCGGGAATTGCAGGCGGCATCTATTTCAGAGTTTATGGTAAGAGGCTGGAGCCTGCACACACACAGACAGCACACCCCACCCTTTAAGGAAGTAGAGAGGAGAGCAGCAGGGGTGTGGTTAACGACCTGGAGGAGGAGGAGGGGGAAAACAACCTGTCAGCCTCTTACTCAGCCTCTGCGGGCAGAGCCGCGCGTCCTACCTGCGGCGGCTGCACTCACCTGGCCCAGCCCGGAGCCCTGGCCCGAGTCCGCGCCTCGCCCGAGGGTAAGTCTTGCTTGTCGCTACCCAGCGTTGGGGTCAGGAACACGTCGAACACTCGACTTAAGTGGAAAGCTGAAGGGGGATACAGTTCCGGTCCTTCAGGGAGCCTAGGCTCGGTTGAGAATTCCTGGAAAGGTAGCCAAGGACCCAGAAAGTCGGAGGCGCAGAGCAGGTGCTCTCGCTGAGCTTGCCGCCCTGAGCTGGGGGAGAAGGCATCTATTTTTGGAGTTCTTTTAAGACTAAAGGGTGTTTCTTCCTTTTCGTCCTGTTAGCTTATTCAAACAGGGGAGACTAGGGGCACGGGTTGAAGTTGGCTCGGTGAAGCTGCTTGTCTCTAAAGGTTGGGTTTGGGAACTCCAAACCCAACCGAGGGCTTCAGAAACCAACTTCAGCTCCAGCTTAGACCTCTGCCCAGGCACTGCGCGCTCTTCTCCCCGGTGCCCCGGTGCCCTTCAGCACCCATGTGGCCTATCTTCCCACCCCTGCACCCTATCCCCAACCTCTGGGACGCTTTTGTTTGTTGGTTTGTTTGTTTGTTTTCTCCGAAGTCGGAGCTTTAAGACAAGCGGGGTTCTCCAAGGAGAACCATACCATAATGTGTATATGTGTGTGTGTGTGTGTGTGTGTGTGTGTGTGTGTGTGTGTGTGTGTGTGTGTGTGTGTGTTGAAGTTCCAAAGTTCACACCAGCCACACTGGCTCATTTTGAAGCTGCTTTCTCCATGCCCCTCAAGGGTTAAGTTCTGGGCTGCTGTTCCTGCTGCCAGGCTGTGCGTGGGCAAAGCTTTGGGTGGGTGAACAGTGAGCATATGGGTGATGTTCTGAGGCCCACCAAGTCCGGCCACCTGCCCTCACCCTCAGCCATATGACACCAGCATGTCCCATCACCCCTATACTGGAAGCAAGATTCCGCTGGGCTCCTTGAAGGAACCAAGCTGGGACCTGGGGGTTGGGGGTGTTGCTTTAGCTCGGGAGGATTGGAAAGCAAGAGGGAGAAGAACCTTAGCAGATCTTGAGCCAGTCTGGAGCCCACTGAGACAATGTGCATGGTTTGGAAAGGGTAGGGGTGCCAGGCAGCCCCGGTGTGCTCAGGTTGACAAGCCCTTGCGTTCACAATCACTATGGGTGGGGGCGGGGTGCAAGAAGGATGCAGAGCAGGGGGGTGGAGGAGTGACTCACGACCCTAGGGAGGAAGGAAGAAGTCACATTCATAAGAAAGACCTAACTTTGGCAGGACAGTCTGCATTCTTTCTTTTACTTACTAGCTTCCTTCCTGCATCCAGGTGCTCCTGTCAGGTGAGGGGAGACTTGGAGGAGCCTGTAGCTCCAGCTGCCCAGGGCTGAACTAGGATGGGCGGGACTGCCGTGAGAAAAAATAGAGTTCCACCAATACAGAGCCAGAGGGTGGGCAGGGCTGGGCAGGGACAGGTCCTGAATCTTTCTGGCTGAAGCAGCTATGAGAACTGAAGATCAATAGGCATTAACTAAACGAGGAGAAGAAAGCAGGTCAGAGCCTGGGAACTACAAATCCAAGACTCAGAGCGGCAAAAGATATCCGGGAAACTGAAAGTAGTCAAGAAGCCCGGCTTGTTAGGAGCCTAGAGTTCAGGGGTGAGGGGGAGCTGCAACCTTAAATAGAGGATGCTCCCCAGTCCTTGAAAGGCGTGCTCAGGCTGCCATGGCAACTCCTCTGGGAGCAAAGCTTGGAACCTCAGGCTGCTTGTAACTTCCCAGGGTGCCTCCACTCCAGGATGGAGGTGCCAGATTTAGCAAATGAAAACATGGGGCATTTGGATTTGAATTTTAAATGTACAAATGTGTTGAAGATTTTGTTCTCAGCGTTAAGTATTATCTATGCAGTATTTGGGATATACCTAAGACTCAGGCATCACTCACAGTTTATCTGAAACTTAACTGGATGTCCTGAGTCTGTCTGGGGCGTGGAGGCTGGTGTTCTTCTGAGAAGTCTAGACTGAGAACTAACCAAGTACCTTGAGAACAGGCTCAGGGCATATTTATTTTGTGACGAATCCTGATAGATCCAGTTGGAGGCTTATTCTATGATTGGTCATGATATTACTATTGAGAAAAGAAAAGCAGCTCGCCAGTCAGTTTACTCATTTGCACAGCTGAGGGAGGGTCTAGAAACCATGAAAGCAGCTAGGTTACTTAGCAGTACCTTGGAAAGAAACTGGACCAATGGTCCTAGATTCAGACCTATGGAAAACTATTGGATTCTCTGTGCCTCAGAACCTATTTGTCTAGGATTAGGGTAGGATCTTGATAATGTATAAACCCCCACTTGAGTGCTATGTATATTAACTTTAAATGATACATTCACAGACAGGGACTGACCGAGCATCCACAGAGTGCTTGGGGTACATCTTCTGTTTGCCTTTGTAGGATGCTTAGAGGTTTCAGGAGACCTGAGTTGATTTGGTTCCTGCTTCTACTGAGAAAAGTTTGCCTCTAGACAGAGGTGGGAGGGGGAGTGAGACCAAGTTATTTCTTCAGGGTTCCTTACCCATCCAGGAGCCTGCTTCAAAGACAGAGGAGACAAAGGGCTCTCTTCCTGGAGGGCAGCAGGTGGGGAGAGAGGACTGGCTCAGACCTTAATTAGCTGGAGAGAAATATGAATGGGTGAAAAGAAAATGTGCGCAAAACACCTGAGAATGCACCATAAAATTAAGTTTTCATTAGCCTTCGTTTTGTAATAACTTCCTTATTAGAGCTGAGATTAGGGGAAGGGAGGGCCCCTGGTGAGACAGGTCCTGGCTTTAATGGGAACATTCCTAAGGAGTAAGAGACCTCCTAAAAGGAGAGAGAGAGAGAGAGAGAGAGAGAGAGAGAGAGAGAGAGAGAGAGAGAGAGAGCGCTGTGTGATTTTTTTTATCTTTCAGGCTGGTCCCAAGACGAGGGACGGTAACACTATGGCAGGGCCCTGGTAACACTAAGAAGCAGTTGAATAGGCAGGGACCCAGGATTACAGTGACTCTAACTGGACCTTCTCTGTGACCTTACGAAGGTCATTTAGCTTTGGCTTCCTTATCTGTAAGGCAGAGGTGGTAGCAGGGCTTTTGAGGGTAAGATGATGTCATCTGCACTAGCCAGGACACAGATAAAACAGAGATGACAGCTGCCATCAGCCAGGACAGGATAGGAGAGCCCCCTACTTCCACCCCTGACTCCTGTGCTGTGCTGGGTCACCCTGTGAGTATAAGAGCACTGGTAGTCTGATGGAGGAGCCGGGCCTTCAGAGCACTGGGACTGTGTAGTCATGCACCAAGAAGTATAGACTATCATTTCAATATTAATTAATATTATCCCTGGGAAGGGATGTTCATGTACTAACTTAATAACTTCTGCTGTACATAAAACATAACAGACACACAGTAGATACTCAGAGTGTGAACTCTCCCATATCTTGAAATTTATGGGCTACATCTGAGCCCATAAGAAACTACTGGCTGTTGTTGTTGTTATTTTGTTTGACTATATAGCACACATGTTTGTGGTGGGGTGGTGGAGGGGGTGGTGCAAGTGTCTGTGTATGCATGGTGTAGGTCAGAGGTCAGACTCGGGCATTATTTTCCAGAATGCCATCCATCTTGATTTTCCAGATGTGTCTTAGTTTCCCTTCCTGTGATAAATTACTCTGACAAAAGCAGTTTAAAGGGAAAAAAAATGCAGTCAGCCATGGCAGGGAAGTCAAGGCAGAAGTCACTCGAAGCAGCTGGTCACATTATATCCTCAGCCCATACATGGTGCCCCCATGGTAGGTGGGTCTTCCCACCCCAATAACTGCAATGAAGACACTCCTGCACAGGCAACTGCAGACCCTAGATTCTGGTGAGCTGACAAAACCAATTACCTCAGGGTCGCTAGTTTACCATTAACTTGCTCATTCTGCTTGGCCAGTGGGTGGCTAGCAAGCCTCAGGAACAGGCCTTGCTTAAGTCTCTCCCCAGTGCAAGTATCTTATGAGCTAAGCCATTTCTCCTACCTGCGTTTGTTTTACATTTTCTGAGATAAGATTATGCTGGGTACCCCATCTTGGCCTAAAACAGCCATCACCACCTCCACCGCTGCACCCCTCCTCCCATGTCCTGAGATTTCAGAGATGTACTACTATGCCCAGGATTTTTTTTCCTGGTTTAGGGATGGAATTGAGGGTCTCACAAATGCAGGCAGACATACTCTACCAATGAGTTCCACCTCAGTTTTTTCTGTTCTATTCCTGAAGCCATAGACCACCTCTGACATGAGAAGAATGCTCCTCAGGTGACAACTCAGAGAGGCATGAGGCGAACACCCAACAGTTTTTTATCTTGGCTGCCCTACTCCTAAGCCAGCATGCTCTGGGTACAGCTCTTGGCCAGGAAAGATGATGCCCACTGGACCCATCAGGCCCTGGAGCTTGAAGGGCCATTTGGTGGTGTAGGCTGCAGAACATGGTGGCTATTCTTTCTAGGCCTTTTCATTTAGCATGCAAAGCTCTGAGCTGTGTGAGGGGGTGGCGGGCTGTTTCTCAAGGTATAATTATTACTCCAGATGACAGTCTGATTAAGAGAGCAGACTTCAGGCTGCACATTTTGATGCACTTCTACCTAGATGCAGTGGGCAGATTGATACAGTGTAGAGTTCGGTTTTTTGACAGATGGATCCTCCAGACAGATTCAGGTGGTCTTACTGGTGAGCACCTCTCTGGGTTCTGGGTCTCTCCAGCTTTTCCTTTTGCCCAGTGCTAAAGGGGCCAGGACACTTACAAGGTACATGTCAATGTGATTAACACTGACACTGTGAACCATAGCTAAGTCCAGGAAGGTTGGGCACTTCTATAGCACACTTAACGTTTCTCCCTCCCAGCTCCCCTGACATTGTCGCTAGCATTCCTCTCACCACAATTTCCTTAGCCCCTCCCCCTCCTCAGTGCGGTATCTTTCCTGTACCCATGGGCCTGCTGGGAATTTCTTCCCAGTTTGAATTTGGTTCTCCCACAGGGTTCTTCTCTGTAGCAGAGATTCTGGCCACTTGAAGCAGGCACACTGTGTCCTGGTTTCTAAAGTAGCTTTGTCCTCTTTCCACTTCCTCCAGTACCCAGAGCTCTTTGTTGCTCAGCAGCATGTGGTGACAGCACATTTCCAGCCAGTCTTCTCAGTTCACCTCCACACCTTCCGACTCAACTGGGGGCTGCCTCTCCAGGTAGGCTCAATGCTGGCTCCCCAACATCTGTGCATCTGCTCTTAGCAACATCCAGTTCAGCCCCTTCCACTAATGACACAGATGCTGGACTCTGATGTTCAGAGTCATCGGCTGAAGTAGTCTTAAGGGGGTTGTGAGCCCCGTGAGTGAGTCGCAAGCCTCAGGTTTAGTGCTGTGGAGCCTCGGTTTGAGTGAATAAAGGCCTGGGCTTGAGAGCCTGGGCCCTCGAGTCTTCACCGTTTTGAGGAAGTTTCTCTGCTTTTTTTTTTTTTTTTTTTTGATAAAGAAGTGGCACCGTCTGTCTGACAGAATCCTTGGGAGAAATGCTTGATGCCTGTCACCATGTCCTATAAAATATCACAGGCATCATGACAGGAAAAAGAGATGGCTTGGGATTAGAAAGATACGAAATCTAGTCTTAATTTATTTTCTATCTGCACGAACTTACCATTCTCACTTGTAATTCATTCCCCACATTTGTTGAATGTTTCTAGTACCTCCCCCAATCTGAAGGCTCCTATCTACCTTAGCTGGATAACAGTCGGCTGGGGACACCGGGGGGGGGGGGGGGGGGGATTTCCACGTGGAGAGAAATATCTTTAAGAGAAGATGGAGATTTGTGGTACCATGAGAAAGGCACTGCATTCCTAAGACAAGAGAGAGAGACTACTTCTGTCTCAGATGTGTCACCGAGCTTCCTAGGAAGGTTAGGTATTGGGAAGCGCTCTGAAGAGAAAAGGAAGCTCCATTTCCGGGAACAAGGCATGCTGACTGTGTCCCAAGAAAAGTGTAAATAGAAGCCTGGAGGTGGGAGGACCGGCAGAGTTGGAATGACTCATTCTAGGTGGGGCCAAGGGTAGCAAAAAGCAAGAGTCCGTACAGGTGAAGAGAGGGATAAGACCTGGATGTGGAATCTGAAGACTGTGGCCATTGTTGGGAAAACTAGCGACTTTATGGGGAAGACAGCAGATGTTGAGTTGGGTAAATGGGTTCTGGTCAGATTTGGGGAACAGGGTACAAAGTAGATAGCTTAGCACAAAATTTGAGTTTGCATGAGGTGTAGACTTTTAACGGTCCATGCAGGGAGCTCTCAGAGGTTGAGAGCAGTGTCCAGCAGAGTATCCAGGGATTGGCCAAGGCTTCAGTTTTGTTTTGTTTTTATGAATTTGAAGGCTGGAAGGAAGGCTTATGGGAATGTTTGAGTGTATAGATTGTATAGGTCGTTTGCATTCTTCGTGACCCTTTTCTGTTTATGTTGTGGACACATACACACACACACACACACACACACACACACACAGACACACACACTCACCCGTGCACACATGTTCCTTTTGATGGACCTTACTGTTCACTATCATCCTGTCTACAGCATACCATGCTGGTCTCTGAACACACGGCAGTTAGATCTGTAGATCTTTCTCCATCCGCATCTCCTGAGAGCCCTCTGCTTCCAAGTCTAGGAACATTCCCACTGGAGTGGCTCACCGTCAACTGAAGTGTTTTCCTCTCACCGAGGTCTCTCCTTCCAGTACCCCATCTCCAGGCCCTGTTCTCCCCACACGCTCAGGAGGCTTGCCCTGGCCTCCCACCCTTCCTCCGTATCTTCACTTCCCCGCTCAAAGCTCGCCGCCCCGTCTCTGGATCCCACAAAGCTCGCCCATCTCTGAATCCCACAGATTCTTGTTTCATGCCTCTCATTCCTTTCTTCCCTTTTCTATGGCCTCAACTCAGAGCTCAGACCTTATCACCTAATATTACTAACTATAATTAATCCCTCTCTCCTCCTCCCATCCCTTTCAGGATGGAATTCCAAATTCCTCAAATTTATGATTCAGGGCCCTCCTTTTTTTAATTTTTGAGATTATTATTTAATTACAACGTTTCTTCGCTCCAATGCCTCTCACATATCCCTTGCCTGCTCTCCTTCAAAGTCGTGGCTCATTTTAAAATTATTATTACATGTATATATGTCTGTACATATATTCCTAAGTATAACCTAAACAGTCCATATAATGCTCTCTGTGTGCAATTCACCCTTAATTGACTCTTCTCGCCCCATGTCCTTAGATATCCCAAGCAAAGCCCTTCACCCCTGCCAAGCTGCCTTGGTCACTTGTACCCACACATCTCTATTCCTCTGAAGAACACCAGTCCCATCCTGCTTTTGCAAACCAAGTTCTACCTATTCCTGTTCTAAAGCTTCCTTCACGACACCCATTGGAAACCTGCTCTTCCCAGAGCAGCCGGGCTTCTTGACTGCTGGGATCTGCAGAATTTACTGACACAGCTTCGAATTCAATTCTTCTTAGCCAGGGAGGTGCTTTTCCTCCCTCAGTCCTTCATACACCCTCAGATTCCATAGTCATGGGATGCCATGTCCCCATCACTTCTTCCCCACACACTCATGCCTGTCTGAACCTGGCTACACAGACTAGCTCTTCCTCATTCCTGGCACCAGCCGTCACGACATCCAGTTGTGACACAGAAGACATTATCAAGCCTCTTCCTAGATAGCTGTCTTCCTTCCAGGCAGAGATTTCCCAAAACCCAGAGAGGAGTTATGGATCAAGATAAGGAGCCTGCAAATGCCTTTACAAATCCACTCCTGAGTCCTTTGAATGCTCCAGACTCTGATTTATTAACTGGCTCTTTCATCTTCTTGCTCTGAGATTATCTGAGCCAGGATGAGGAAAACCAGAAGATGGATATCAGGATAGCTTCAGTGTAAAGGTGAAAGTACACAGGAGAGAGACCCACAAGGTAGAGATTGGCAGGGACCCCTGGGAACAATGTCGATTGCCAGTGTACATACCGTCATCTGGACTTCACCCTCACAGTGACTACAAGCCTATCTCTTGTGCTTGTGGACTCTGAACTTTCGGCTCTTGCGGTCTCAAGAGGTGAGGACTCCCGGTGTATGTTAACTGTTTATTTGCAGAGTAAGCTGTCATCCCTAGTGGGAACCTGACTCTATAGAAAGATACCGTCCATACATTTATGCTGAGCCCCTAACCTGTGTTCACACCTAGAGGTGCCTGAAAGATTCGAGAGCCTTGCTCTGGGTTGGTGGGCTTGGTTTAGTGATATGCATGTGTGGGAGTCGTCCACACAAACTCATTGAAAGGTGTGTGATTCTCACCTCTGAGCTCACACATATGCTTATGGGAAGAAAGCTCATAGCTTTCACTATGAACTTTGATGTCCCAAGGAACCTGAAGCTCAAAGGATCAAGACACTGGGGCTAAGGAGATAGCTCAGTGATTAAGAGTACATGCTATACATGCACGTGGGCCTAAGTTTGAACCTACTGGCATTTACATAAAAAGCTGGGCATGGCTAGAAGTACCTATAACCACAATTCAGGGGTTTGGGTAGAGATAGGAAGATCCCAGAACTTGGTAGTCGGCTATTCTAACTGAAATGAGAATTTCTGGTTCAGTGAGACCCTGTCTTAAAGGAATGAGATAGAGATAATTGAGGAAGACATATGAGGCCTTCCTCTATCCTCCCCATGGGCCCTGCACACTGACATGCAAGCACAACACACATGCTATATGTCATGCTCGAACACGCGTGGAGGCCCAAAATATTTTTTAAAAAGATTTATCTATTAATTTTATGTATGTGAGTATACTCTCTCTTTCTTCAGACACAGCAGGAGATGACATCATATCCCACTACAGATGGTTGTGAGCCACCATGTGGTTGCTGGGAATTGAACTCAGGACCTCTGGAAGAGTAGTCAGTGCTCTTAACTGCTGAGACATCTCTCCGGCCCCCACAAACTAATTTTTAATACAGATCAAGACATATTCTTACTCGATATTATTGTCAGCTTTACAGAATTCTTATAAATATGACTTCATGCTTGAGCTCTTGTTTAATCCAGTCCGGAAGCCCCAGAGAGGACATAGAACACTGTTCCGAGAGCCAGCGCTATGGCCCAAGGACGCAACATGGCACTAACACATGGTTAGCCTTTGTACACTGGCTAGATACAAATATGTGCCTGAGAATTCCCAATATCCCAGTGAGGAGAACCTTTTTAATAAAGCTAATTTGAGTCTGTCAGATTTTGGGATAGTAGTTAATATACTATTTTAGTGACACATTTTATATCACCTGCTATGTGAAATACAGCTTCCCCCAGCTCCTTCATGTATCAAAGCAGTAGAGTCAACCCTCATTAGATGTGGCCTGCAAATGTTATCACCCCACTGGCTAGGGAAGGTGACTACTCCTTATCAATTCAATGTGTTCATTTTTTACAATAATGGCATTTTTAAGCTATAATTTAAATATTATAAAATGTACCCTTTTAAAATATACAATTCAATGCTTTTTAAAAATGTTTTATATTGACAGGTTATATGTACAGCCATCACCACCGCCAAACACAGACATTTGCATTATTCCAGAAAGAAACCCTGAACCATCAGCCTTCCTTCTCCATCGTGCCCCTGGCATTGCTAGCATGTTTTCTGTGATTTGCTTCCTTCTCATTGCATGCTTTGAAGGTCTGTGCATGTTGCCATAGCTCTTAGCCCTTCGTTCCATTTTCAGTGACAAATAACATTCTGTTGCATGGGTATATTATGTTTGAAAAAGGTTTAGAGAACTCCATACATGAGCACACTGTAGTTACGTCATTTCTATCCATATCTCTAACCCCTCCAACTCCTCCCGAGTAACCCTGAACTCTTGTCTTCTATAATGTGCACACACACATACACACGTATACACACACACACACACACACACACACACACACACACACACACACACACACACTCCAATTAATATTGCCTTTATTACATGGGTGTAGGGCTCATCTCAGGGCTTGGGTATTAAGGATTGTCCCTGAAGAGAATGTAACTTCCTCTCTCTCAGTAGCTCTTGATTGCCTATCCTTCCGTTATCTTCTGACCCCCTCCTCCCCCATCTACGTTGGCGTGTCAGCTGGTGTGATCTTGTGCTCACAACCATATTGTGTCCAGGAGACACTGTCTCACAGCAACCATCCTGGTTTTCTGGCTCGTACAATCCTTCTGGCCCCTCCTTCATGATGTCCCCTGAGTCTTTGGTATAGATGCTGTATTAGAGACGTCCCACGTGGGGCTGGGCCCTCCATTATCACTTTTCCTTGGCACTTTGACTTGTTGTGGTTCTCTGTAAAAGACCCAAAAGAAACTGCAAAAAGAACCTTTTCTGATTAGTGGTGAGTTCTGTATTATCTGTGGCTATCAGGATAAGCATTTAAAAAGCAACCGAACACTCTATTAATCTGGTAAAGTGGTATTAACAGGTTCTCCTCTAAGGTCTCTAACCTTTTAAGCCATGGGCTCTTACCTATGCTTACATTTCCAGGTCTGAGTTCCTGTCTATTAGGTGGGACTTAATTCTAACCAGACAGCTGTTAGTTAGCCCCAAGACAGTAGTACCACAGTTGCACAGTTGGATGCATCTTCCAGGTCAGACACCATTGAAACAGTGAGCCAGGGCTTCCCTTCCCACGAATCCTTGCTGCCTTTGTTGTCAGTTGTTTCCTTGATCTTAGCCATGAAATATCAAAACAGTTTTAATCAAGGTTCCATAACTGCTAAGGATATTGAATACTTTTAAAAATATTTTGTAGTCATTTTTATTTCCTCTTTTGAGAACTCTCAGTTCAAATCCGTGGTGATTTGAACAAACTGTTAGGTTCATCTTTGAATGCCTAGTCAGCAGAAAGTGACACTATTTGAAACGGTTAGAAGGATTAGGACGGGAAGTCTTGTTGGAAGTGTGTCACTGGAGGTGCGCTTTGAGGTTTCAAAAGCCTGTCCCAACCTCAGCTCCCCCCCTCTCTGCTTGTGGACCAGGATGTAGATCTCAGCTACTTCTCCAGCGCCACTCCTGCCTGCTGCCATGTTCTCTGCCATGATGCTAATGGACTGAGCTGTAGGCAAGTTGTCTCTTCACAGCAATACTAACACACACAACTACAGCCCAGTTTTTAATTGGGTCACTTGTTTTCTTGATTTTCGGTTTTCTGAGTTCTTTGTATATTCTGGATATTATCCTCTGTCAGATGCATGGTGGTGCAGATTCTCTTCTACCCTGTGTGCTTCTCTTCACTCAATTGATTGTTTCCTCTGTTCTACCAAACCTTTTTAGTTTTACAGGCTCACATCGTTGTTAGCCTTGATTCCTGGATAAATTCACAAAGTCCTGATCCTACACTTGTATCTTGTAGGGTACTGCCTGCATTTTCTTCAAGCAGTCACAGAATTTTAGGTTTCTCACTGATGTCTTTAAGCAATCTGGAGTTGATTTTTCTAGAGGGTGAGACACAGGGCTCTGATTTTAATTTTCTACATGTGGACATCCAGTTTTCCCAGCACAGTTTGTTGATGATACCTTTCCTATGCTGTGTATTTTGACGCTTTGTTGAATATCGGATGATTATAATTGTGTGCACTTAAGGCTACATTTTATTTTCCTATTCCTTACTTGATGGGCAATTGTATTTCCCACTTTTCACTAAGTATAAATAATGCTACTGTGAGTCTCATGTGCAAGTTTTTGTGTGAATATGTGTTCTCATTTCTCTGAAGTATGTACTTCAGCATGAAATTGATGGGACACATAGTAACTCTCTATGTTTAGCACCTTAAATATTTTATTACATGTATTTATTTGCCTGCATGTGTGTATTCATACTAGGGCATGCCATGTGTGTGGAGGTCAGAGAACAACACATTGGAGTCAGGTCTCTCCATCCTGGGGCTCAAACTTAATTCATCTGGCTTGTCAGCATCATCTCTATCTACAGAGACACCTTGCAATGCTTACAGTTAAAATTTTGAGTAGTTGTCAAACTATTTCACATATCGTTTGCATGGTTTTAATTATCAACAGCAGAACATGATGGTTCTTATCCATGGTGGGTTGAATGAAAATGTCCCAATAGGCTCATGAATTTGAATACTGATTCTCCAATTAGTGGAAGCGTTTGGGAAGAGGTAGGAGACGTGGCCTTGTTGGAGGACGTGTTGCTGGGGGGTGGGCTTTGGGGTTCCTAAAGCCCACTTGAGGTTCAGTCTCTCTACCTCTGTCTCCTGCCTTTGGATCAGGAAGTGAGCTCTCAGCTCCTGTCCCAGCACCTGCCTGATGCCCTGTTCCCTATCATGATGGTGACGGATTCACCCTCTGAAACTGTAAGCAAGCCCCCATTACATGCTTTCTGTTAGAAGGTGCCTTGGTCATGGTGTTTTGTCACAGCCAAAGAACAGTGACTGAAACTCTATTTATCTGTGTTCTCATCTGCACCTGCTGCTGTTTGTGATTTTGACTTTAACTGTCTTAGTGGCTATGTCGTGTCTTATTGCAATTTCATTTTAATCTTTTTGATGACTACTGATAGTGTGTCTTTGTACAATCCTTGTGGACACCCAGGATGTTTCCTTTGAAGAAACATCATTCATATCCTCTGGAAAGTATTAACCGTCCAATTCATTGCTCTTTAAGGGGCTTTCTGAAACACTTAGTTTATGGAGCTATGCCTTTAATAAAAATTACTGAATCTAAGTCATTGCTTGGAAAAGAAAGCAGTTCTGTCAGATGACCTTTCTAAGTATGCCCAGCTAGCCAAACCACTCAGGTGGCTTCAGACTCAGATTTTTCCCAGCTGACTTTTCTTTGAAATATAGTAGTTTAGAGAGAAATTTATAATTTGAAAGATCTGTAAGGGTTGGGTATTAAATTTCTCTTTTCTGATTTAGTTTTGGGGGAGGAGAAACCTTTACCTTATAGCTATGCAGATGTGATTTTTTAAAATGGGTCAGTGGCTATCAGGACAGGTGGATGATGGAGAGATGCTGGGTAGGTGCGTGGATGATGAGGGGCTGGAGGTCTAGGTAGACAGATGGAGAGATGGAGAATTGGGTGCATGATGCATGGGTTGGGTGGAAAGAAGGACAATGGACTGATGAAGGAATGACCCAGAAGAGGAACGAAGTGTAGGGAATCAGCCAACCAAGCAGCCAGACCGGGCTTCCCAACGTTCCTTTGGATCTTCTTGTTTCTACTCAGAAAAGTAGATTGCTTTTCAGTTTACACCACACAGAGCTATAGAAGAGCAGGGTTTTTTTATTGCAAGTTTGAAACAAGATACTATATTTCCTGTTGCTTGGAATATCTTTTCCATATTCTTTGAAAAGGTAAGGGCTTGCTTGGCTCTTAGATGTGGCTGAGAAGCCCGAGATTTTACATGACAGACACCTGCTTCAGGACACAGTTCAGGGGCTTCTTATAGTTCACCATGTTCATGTCTTTCCCCATTAGCACTTTCCCTACCATTGTGCAAACTGGGTCACTGTCATTCTCAAGGCCATTTTCCTTCTTTGGTGTCCAGGTGGGACAGGCTAGCCAGAGACCACAAGCCCCATGACTCACCACCAGCTTCCAAGGACAGAAAACACATGTAAGTTAGCGGATGAAGCTCTGGTGTCTGCGGACAGAGTAAGCAAAGGAAAGCAAAGGCATGCTAGGCAGGAAGGTACAAAAGGAAGCTGTGGCCGGATGCATGAAGATATGACAGGCATGGGCCAACGCTGCAAGAGAGGACTTTTAAAGCTTCAGACTCTGGAGAGGGGAGAAGTAGCAGATGCTCCATCAAGCATGCTTTCGTGGCAACAACATGAAGGGTGTGTGCCTGTAAGATTCACTCAAGAGGATGTACACTGGGAATTGGATTCTGGGAGCAAGATGTAATAGAGAGCATTCTGGGTGGGGCTGGACATTTTTTCCTTTTCTCCTCCCTCTTCCCTCCCTCTCTCTCTCTCTCTCTCTCTCTTTCTCTCTTACACACACACACACACACATGCACATGTGTGCCCATGAGTAAGTGATTGTATTTATTCTACTTATTGTGGGACAGGTACTATGCTAAGCACTGGGCATGCAGAGATGAACAGGAAGCTATCCTCCAGGGAAGGATGGCTTTAGTGCACATCGCGTGAGGTGCCAGAGACCAGTACAAACGTCACCAAGTCTCTAAGGCCAGAGCTACCAATGCTACCAACCAGAAGCTAAAAAGACTTCCCAGGTGAAACAGTTCAAGGGTAGTTTTTCGGGAGTGGATGGGGCCAAGCCAACAGAAGAGTGGCGGAGTTCTTTCCCACTGAGAAGACACGGAAGACTGGCTGGTGTGGGAAACCAAACAGCTCAAAGTACCAAGAGTTAGCGGAACTGCAGCATGAACAATGCAAACAGGATGCAGAGAGGTCCTCTGTCGTGGTGGCCTGGCACTCAGCATTATTCTTGAGCAGCCAGAAGCCATTGAATATATAGGAACAGAACATTCAGCTATACAGGTTTTTAGGTTGGGAAGACAGTCAGCATTTTGTTTTTGATAGGAGGATTCTGGCCCTAGGCCAGAGGAACTCCAGTGCCAAGCACAGAGAGACTCCAGCTGGGAGATTTGCAGACAAGCATTCTGGGGTATGGTCAAGTGCTATGAGCCAGGCTGTGCCACTGATGTACAGCAGGGCACTGTGTAAGTTCCCCAGGGGCATAGACTTCAGTGCCTGCTATCCACATGGGCATCTGTCATGTCACAGCTGCCCATACTGCTGGCTGCCAGAGAAGTTGGTGGCATGGGATGTTCCCCCAGGGGCTGTTCCACAGGAGCCCACTTCCTGCTTTCTTCTTCAGTCCCAGTATAGGCTGTGGAGGAAAGGGGCAGAGGGAACAGAGGGCTTGGCCAGGCTAACAAGAACCAATCTGCCTCCAGCAGAAGTACAGAGGGTGAGGCAGGGCTTATTCTGCAGGAATGGGAAACTCACAAAGAGTATGCCTACCCAAAATGCATGGGTGGGCAGATGTGTGGTTTTGCTTGACAGTTGGAACAGGCGATTCTAAAGGATTCCCAGAATGTCTGGGGTATGTATGCAGGGCGAGAGGACTCTGGCATAGGGAATGGGCTGGGTGCTGACAGAGACTCACACACCCCTTACCCCAGAGGCCTCTCCTAGAGCACGCGGCTGCTCCACTCAGCTTTGCCTGGCAAATGTTTTCTTGAGATAAAATTATTTTTCACAAGTACACGCGTTGCTAAATGAAGCAGTGGGAAGGCAGGGGCCTTGTTTTGTGCCCTCAGCTTCCCAATCCTAATCCAGCAAATGTCAGGATTCACAGCTTGTACTCAGTGAACATTTAGTCAGATCTGGGAGGCTTCAGAGAAAAGATCTGCAGGGAAGTGCAGCTCAGAGATGGTTTCTGGCCCCCTGGGAAGGGTTGGCAGCAGAGAAGCTAGGATTAAAAGACACATGGAACCTTACTGGCTGTTGCAATAGCTCAGCTCACGCACAGCTTCCGCAGCCCAGGGATATGGCTACTCCAGTGGAGAATGAGCATAAGCAAAGAACATGTGAGGACCCAGGAAAAGCTGGTGGTCACCTCACAGCAATGGTTACCTCACTGACGTTAGATCCCCCAGCAGAGCATGAACATACTTCTTAAGGCCAGAGTCTCACCGAAACTTGGATTCCTGGCTCCAGCCCCACATTTTTGGGCTTGCCTGGGGTAAAGCCCAAGCATCATCCTTCTGACAGCCTTGTAAGTAGACCAAGGGCCACACTCTGAAAGCCTCTGGAGTAACCTCTGCAGAACAGCCCCCTGATAATCCTTCAGCCATACGTCTTAAGGGAGTGCATTAGAAACCTAAAAGCTTGGTGAGCATTATGTCTATCTACACAGGCAACAATTGCTTCCTCTTTCTTTCTTTTTTTTTGGGGGGGGTGGGGGTGGAGAGTTGTTCTCCACGCTTCCTCTACCCAAAGTGGTTCTGATGAACCCTGCTTAAAACAACAATGCCAGATGGTCAAGATGACCTTCCGTCTGCTCCAGATACATTGACCAGTAGGCCAGTTTGCCAGGCTTTGCTCTTACTCTTTCATACTCAGGACGTCTCTGCTGACCTCTACCTGTCTTCTAAATGCCTGAGTCTCCGTGCGGTTTGTCACACAGGCCTCGCCTTCTGCTTTATGGTATCTTTTATTGCACAGGCAGCTTCCTCTATGAGCTCATGGGTCCCAAGGAAGTCTTGGTTTCTGTGTTCTGCTTGATGGGTTAGTTACAAGGAGGCTGTGGCTGTTGTCTGCTGTAGGACAGGAAGGGACTAGAAACAAACCAAGATGAAACTGAGTCTCCCCCACTCACCCCCCCCCAGAAGCCCACGATGTGGAGATCTAGTAAAAAAGGCCCCAGGGAATTGGAAGGAGGGGACAGCTGCTGGACCCACCAGGAGCTGGGCTGGCTGAGAGTCCCAGTCCGTCAGTTCCTTAGCCTTGAAAATAGTTTGATTACAATCTTACCCAGGGAACCGCCACTCCTAGAGCTGTATCAGGAATGTTTTAGTCAAGCCAAAAATTAAAAAAAAAAAAAAAAAAAAAAAACCTGCTGCCTTTGGTGACTAAATCTGTCTCAGGAATTTCAGCTATGATCAATCCTTTGTCGTTAGTTTTTAATTTCTTGGGCTCATTCCTTCATCTCTTCCAGATCTTTCCCATTTCTACCTCTGGGACACAAAGCTGAACCTGCCCTCCTGCCCTGCAGCTCTTCCCCAGCTCCCTCTCAGAGCTCCTTCCCTCCAACCTTGTCTCTCGAGTCTTGCTCTTTGCCTCAGTCCATGCTAACAAAGTCCCTGGTGTCCATGAGGATTATGGTGTCCCCATGACCTGTGTATCCCACGTAAATAAATCCCAGAAGCTCTGGAAGGTTCTAGACACGACTCTGGGAAGGTCTGCCCTTTGCTGTGTATTTATACCTACCTAAAGACAGTATAACCCCAGAAGGGACCCACAGCTGCAGATCCAGCCTTAACAGAAGCCAGCTAAACTTCTTGCCACGCGCTGCTGGTAACTTCTCTTCCATAGTTTACAAGTCGTTACCCATTACCATGCACACTGATTTTCAGAAAATGTTTGGAGAAAGAACTCCTAGGCCTAATTACTTGCTCCCATTTCTTTTCAAGACAGTGGAAGCATGCTCCCTCATCTCCCTGCCCCAGCCACCATAATCCTGATGGACACCAAAGGTTTATTAGCAAGGGCTAAGAGAAGGAGCAAGACTCAGACACAGGGGTGGGGGAAGTGCTCCAATCTGAAGTAGGGGAGAGTTGTCAGGCTGAAGCTGATATTCTGTAGTGTCTCCCACCACAGCAGAGGGAGCCTTTGTCTGCATGCAGGTGCTTCTCCATTGTCAGAGACACTGTCCCAAGGATAAGCACTGAGGCCTGTTTCTAGGTATGCCTAGAAACTGAGCCTTCCCTCATGCCCTGCAGCCTGCTCTTCCCAGCCATGTGACCACGCTTTGCAAACTCTCCAGCTCAGCCTTCCTACACACTTCACCATGCTCAACACTGACAGCCAATGTTTTCCTCACCAGGCCATCGCGAAGATTAAAAGGCGATAGATACTCATGTATCTATCATGTATGTTAATGCATACATGCACTGCGCGTGCTGCACAGTGTGTTTAGGTAATCAATCTGTTAATAATTCTGTGTATCAGTGGAAACACTTAGAGAAGACACAAGTGTGTGTAACTGAAGGGCTGATGGAGCCTCATCCCTGGTCAGTCTGACTGCACATACACCAAATCCCAGCTCTCCAGCTCAGAGCCTCAGCATGGCCTCTGGCAGTTTGAGAATCACGTGCTTATCACCCCTGCACTATTGCAGGGTCCCCCACTGTGATGTTTTGTATATGCTTGGCCCAGGGAGTAACACTGTTGTGAGGTGTGGCCTTGTGGGTGTGGGCTTTAATACCCTTGTCCTAGCTGGAGCGAGTCTTCCACTAGCAGATGTAGACCTCTCAGTTCCTCCTGCACCATGCCTGCCTAGACGCTGCCATGCTCCCACCTTGATGATAATGGACTGAACCTCTGAACCCAATGAAATGTTGTCCTTATAAAAGTTGCCTTGGTCATAGTGTCTTTTCATAGTAGTAAAACCCTAACTAAGACACCCACTCACTCCAAGATGCCACAGACTACAGGAAGTAATGAGGATTTTGCAGGTTGCATGGAGTTAGAGAGAAAGGAAAGGGAAGGTTAGAGGATGTGGTAGCCACTACCTCTCTGGTCTCCGTCTTTTCATTTCCCTTGCAGAACAATAAGTAAACTCTAAGATGCCTGCCTGGGGTTCCCTGAGCCTCGTCTAGTAACTGCAATCATCAAATGCGACAACTTCCATCAAATGGGAAAATGTTTTCTTCCTGGAAGGACAACATCTGTTTCTTTTCCCTCTTCAGCACTGACTTATATCTAAATAAAGATGTCAGATCTTTGAGATGGAGTAGCCAGTGTTAAAATCTGGGTGAACTCGAGGCAAGCTCTAACTCGGCAGAGGGGAGCTGACTGGTCAGGGCAGAGCTGAAGTACTCTGACAGAGTAGCTTACTACGGGACCTAGTACTCTAGTTCTTCACAGGGCAAACCAAACCAGAGGTATGGTGTGGTGGGTTTTGTGGTGTAGAAAGAGAGGGTATTTGTGTTTCACAGAGTGCAAGGCTGGCATTCTGATGGTGGGCCTGGGTAACCTGTCTAAGATTGCTCCATTGACCTTCTCATCACCCAATAAGGCAGGTGAAAGTTGATAGATTCTGTTATGTACAAGTGATTCCAGGCCTGGAAAAGAAATGAAACCTTTGACATGCCGGAAAATTTCCTGGATAGGTGAATCAGGAGGTGCTTATATGCCAGCTGCTACCAAGAAGACTAGGAGCCCATGACCCTGAAGTCACATGAGGACTGCAAGAATGTGGGGAATGTCACAGGTTACAAAGAGCCACTGTGGTCTCCCAAGTCTTATTCATGCCCCATTCCTTCACCATAGTGCTGTTTCATCATCCCAAGTAGTCCCATGCCTCTTGCTTCTTTTCTACCCAATGATATCCTTGTCATCTTGCTAGCACCCCACCTTCATGAAGCCCTCCTGGATCTCCTTTTACCTGGGTCAGAGAAGTGTCCTGTGCCAACCCTAGAGGCCACAACACCTTGAGTGAAGGCAAGCACTCTCCTCCCTCAGTCTCTGAGGAAGCCCTCAGAGAATGGAGTTTTTAAATCCAGTCTCAGCCCTGACTGGTGACTTAGACAACATCTGCTATTCATTAAGTCCCCACATATCTCATAAAATTTCATTCAACACATAATTAAGTGTAGCTCACTGCTATTCTGGAGTAGGGTGGGGCATGATTAAGCTGTCAGTTTGGATACTCAGGACCATGGCATGCATGCATTGGTATACATTGATTGATTGATGCTCCCATGTTCTGTGTGTGGATGGGAAAGGGCTCAAGGAAGAGACTCTTTGGAGCAATTCCAATAGAATGCCTTGCTTTCTGCTCCGTGATGATATGAGGGAAAGTGATAGTCTCTTATTGTTGAAAAAAATGGGCTAGGGCTGTCACCGTAGAAGACATGGGGCAGATTGCTCTCAACTCTCCAACTTTCTCCTTAAGGAGAATGTTGTCCTCCATCTCACCAACTGTTGGACGGGTTTCCTCCCAATGACATCATCTATTATTGATATTTCTTATTACTAGAGGGATGGTCCCCTTGCTGTGCTGCACTCTCAGACACCTGGAGCTAGAATTTCCATGAAGCATACAGTGGCACTTAATGACAGGGGGCCCCTCCCCCAGAGTTTTTCTTATCTAAGTGCAACACAAAGAATTACTTCCTTTTCTCCTTGTATGAAGGGAGCTTTCAAATGCATGGCCTCTCTCACTCTCTATGTTTGGAAGAAATGATACTACCATTGTCTTGAAAGTCATAGCCGGAAGTAGACAAAACACTGTATGTATGACATTACCCCAACCCCCAAGATGGGGTCTCACTATTTAGCCTTTGCTTGGCTGGAACTCACTGTGTAGACAAGGCTGGCCTCGAACTCAGAGGTCTCTCTCCTTCTGCCTCCCTAGTGCTGGGATTAAGGGGCTGTGCCACCATACACAGGATCCTGCAGAGACCACTCCATCAAAGGAAACCAACAGAGCCTGCTTCTCCTCCCATCTCCCTTTCCCACTCTACCCCAGCATGCAGCTCTCCAGCATGCACAGCTCCTAGAACTTCAGCCTTGTGCATCATCTCAGTGCCGTTGCCTAGTAACAATACGCTTAGCAACCAGTAAAGGAAGTGTGATCACACCTCTCAGCATTGTACATGGAGCACTGCAGACAATACAAACAGCTCCCAATTTCTCTCTGTAGCTACAGGAAGGTAACTTTCAGAGGTGGCCAGCGTTCTGCTCTTGAGATATAATGCTCATCATCCAGGGGCCCACATTGGTTGTTGTTTGGCTTTTATTTGGCATTGGATAATATCTTTGTGGGGGCGGATGGGTAGGTGGTTCTTGAAGGGCCGGATCTCTCTGCTTGCACTTGTTCCCAGGATGCCTCTGATGCAGTCAGGGCAGCTTGCAGAATCCTCTCTGCTCCCACGCAGCCCTCCCTGCACCAAGCCTGCACCCCTGCCCCCAGCTGCTGTGTTCCCCACATCCTCTTCCATTCGGGGATGATTCTCTACACCCTACCATTTACCTGTCAGCTATGGCTCTGCTTGTGCCTAGAGCTGTGGCTCTCAGCCTTCCTAATGCTGCAACCCTTTAATGCAGTTCCTCATGGTGTGGTGACCCCTCCCCCCAACCACAGGATTATTTTGTTGCTACTTCATAACTGTATTTTTCCCACTGTTATGAATTGTAATGCAAATATATGATATGCAAGATATCTGATATGCAACCCCAAGAGGGGTCATGATCCAGAGGTTGAGAAACAGTGGCCTAGAGTCTTTGTCTTTCAGACCCTCTTATACTTCGGAATGGTCTCAGTTTCCCATGATCTTTATATCCTTCCTCTCTGTCTCTCTGTCTGTCTCTCTGTCTCTGTCTCTCTCTGTCTCTCTGTCTCTCTGTCTCTCTCTGTCTCTGTCTCTCTCTGTCTCTCTGTCTCTCTGTCTCTCTGTCTCTCTCTGTCTCTCTCTCTGTCTCTCTCTCTCTCTCTCTCTCTCTTCCCCCTCTGGACCAGACATCATACAAGATGGGAACAAGATTGGTAGCTAGCTACCTGCTCAGGCTCAGACTCTCTGGCTGGCTATGCTGTTTCCTAATACACGACACCCAGGAGCTTCCAGTGAAGTCATAACAATCCGGTTTTTTATCAGGACACCAAGAGCTCTGTGGTCTCTTAAGCCAAATTCAGCTTCTGGTTGGAGTCTCAGGACTCAGGGTCCTGCAGAAAACACAGAGGAGAGTTGAGCTGCACCACTTGGCATCTGGGGAAGCAGGCTCAGTTCTCAATAGTCATGTGTTCCTTTCCTTCACCTTGGAAACGGACCCTTGAGTATAGGACTTGACCTGCGCACAGAAGAGCTGCTTGCAAGACCCAAAGAAGATAAATGCACTGATATACTCTACACACTGTGAGCCTCTTTACAGATATTCGAAAGAAGAATTTTCTTGGAAAAAATATCTGGTCTTGTTTTTGCTGTGAGATGGAAAAAGATCCTGAGATATCTAAGACGGATACAGATATAGGTCAGTCACCCATTCTTTGATGACCTTGGTGGGAACATCAAACCCTTTCAAAATGCTTTACCTCGAAGCTGTCAGAATAAATTATAGCAACACTTCTGCCTTTTGTTCCCTTGGGCCCCATGAGTAAGGTGGTAGGTGGCACCTAGTTAGGACTTCAATTTGAAAATAGTTTACAGGTCTCTTCTCATTCTTGCTGGGAACAAAAAACAAATGAGTCAGAAGCTAACCAAGGCCTAGTTGAGGTGCTGAGAGAGCAGTGCCTGAGGTAGGTGTTTGGGGTTATGTCACCTGCACTGCCATGGCAATTCCGTGCTAAGTGGTAGCTGGGTAAAAGGCACATTTGCAAGTGGAGGCTTTCTGGAGGCGAGCGGTGGTGAAGCATACTCCATAGGTGGTTTAGAGTAAGTCAAATAGAATTTGGGTGTTATTGGATGTGGAAGGTTGGGAGTCTGGCCAAGGATGAACAGACATTCCAGAGGCATGAGCACTTTGCCCCAACACCTACCCTTAGGCAACTGGAGGCGTGTCCCATAAATGAAGACCTCAGCAGGAAAGGTGGGAAACCTAGCAAGTTCTCAAGGCTCTGACTTTCACTGGATGAAACCTTTCAAAGCCTTTAGAAAGGGACCTGCAGCTTCACCGAGAGAGGTTACCAACCCCCACCCCTCAGTCCTGTGACATCATTGAGGAGCTAAGCAGGGCTTCTTGAGAAAAATTCCTGCTTTTTAATTTAAAAAGTACCTTAGTCCCTGGAGGTTAAATATACCACAGAGGTCAACCACTGACCTAGTTAGAGCTAGCTCTGAAAAGACAGAAGTATTTGATAAGGATCTATGGGGTGGCAGAGTTACCAATTTTCTGCCCAGCTAGAATATTAATCATAACCAAAGGCAGTTAAGTCAGGAGAGACTCTAGCAACTGCCCAACCTACCCACCATTCATAGCTTAGGAAATTGTTTCCCAAGATGTGACTGGAGGTAATTACGAGTATAAAAAAATGTTTCTTTTACATTGCAAATAAAAATACCTAAGTAAGACAATAGAAGAGCATTTGCCCAAGGCTCTGCTATAACATGGAGACAGTATCTGTCCAGATTCCCCAAATCTGTTGACTTCCATACCTCTGCTTACTCCAGTGTGACTCCAGGCAAGGCTGGAACTGGAGCTCCAAAAAGATCTTTTACAATCCCAGAGTAGTTTTTGCCATTTTGAACACTAAATTGTCAACACTTCCCAAGTCACAGGATCATTTCAGACACATTATCTTTTGAATAAAACATAGACATATTCTATGGGGAAATGTTAATCATGAAATATCAGTAGTATGCCTCTCTCTCAAAACACACCTGCTGCAATGGGGTTAAAACCACCCTCCCAGGGCTGATGTGAAACCCTGTGTTTGGTTTCTGTAAGCCACGGCCCACGTAGCAGGCAGGGAAACAGGGCTAACGGGGTGGGTAAAAGCAGTTCGAACGCCTTCCCCCGCACAGGCTCTTGTCTACAGCTTTTGTTCCGAGTGTCTCTTCAATAAATATGACTCAGTCTGATGTTCGGGTTCTGTTTCCTCTGGGCAGGGAGCTGACTCTCTGCTGCCTATCCTGGGTGACTCAGGAGCCCATGGACAGGGCTGTGTCTTCTTTGCTCAGCCAGCCCCGCTCCCTTCTGTTGTGGGATCTCTGCTCTTCTTCGATTCTCCAGCTTTCTGTATGCTCACTGAAGAACTAGGGTGGCATCTCTCCCTAGTCCACTGTGCATAGATCTTGGTGAGCAGCCAAAGTGCTTGTTTACACCCACTTACTCCTCTGCATGAGGTATGGGAGGCCAAGTGAGGGTCACAATGGAGTCCTGTGAGAAACACAAACAAAACCAAGAGCTGGAGAGATGGCTCAGCCGTTAAGAGCACTGGCTGCTCTTTCAGAGGACCCAGGTCTGATTCTTAGCACCCACACAGTAACTCACGATTGTCCAAAACTTCAGTTCCGGAGCGTCCAATGCCTTCTTTAGGCTCCATAGACACCAGATTCCGGTGCAAATGCTACATGCAGATATAACGCTCAGACACATAAAATAATAATAATACAGAGATAAAACATTATAAAGACCCTCCACCAAGCCAAGAGAAGCTTTAGTCTCTCCCCTCTCTTCTAAATGCCCAACAAGGCAAGCAAGTACTTCACTGGGCAGGGGCAGGTGGGGAATGCGATAGTAAGAGACCCCACACTTGTGAAGCTATATTTTGCCATAAGAGTCAGCCAAAGGCTGGGGGAGATAGGTTCATGTCTTGTGAGCATGAGGACCTGAGTTTAACCCCATGTATTCATGTAAAATAAAGCTGGGTCTGGTGGTTTTCACCAACACACACACACACACACACACACACACACACACACACACACACACACACACACACCCCAGCCATACTAACAGCTTTATCTATCTGGATGCACATTTTTCTAAACTCAGATAGGATGGCTTTGTAGCAAAACTAGTAACATTTTCTTCAAGAGTCATAAAGGGTAATGAGCACAGAAGTGTGGGGTCGTCTCCCCTAGGCCCACTGAGGGGACTCACCTCAAGAAGGTGGAGAAATGGAGAGATGCAGGTTTACAAGACTGCCTGCTAGTCTAGTCTCAGAATCGAAGATGATTTCATTAAAGATATTGATTCAGAATATTAAACATTTTTGCTATATATTTTAAAAGATGTATTTAGCATTAACTATGAGAGAGCACTAGAAGTTTATTCAGGTTTTTCATTGATAGGGCTTGTGGTGGATTTAATAAGATGCCCCACCATAGTCTCAGGTATCTTAACATTTGTTTCCCGGTTGGTGGTGCTGTTTGGGAGGTTTAGGAAGTATGGTCTTGTTGAAGGAAGTTCGTCACTAAAGATGGGCTTTGAGGATTTAAAGACACAGCCACTTGCTGTCTCTGCTTTGTGCTTGGGGTTCAGGATGTGAGCTCTTAGCTTCCTGCTCTCACTACCATTCCTTCACTTTCCACCATGGACTCAATCCCTATGGAACTGAAGGCCCAAGTAAACTCTTTCTTCTACAATTTGCCTTGGTCATGGTGATTTATCACAGCAATAGAAAAATAGCCAATGCAGGGCCATTAATTTTGGAGGCTGTGTATCACGAGAGACTTTAGGTAAGGGTGGTATGGCAGAAGAGATTGATAATAACAAGCCGTGAATCATTCTTGGTTTTAGGGGAAGGCCCACCCTGTCCATGAGAGTACCCCTATTTTCCAGGGCATCTCTGTCACAGTATTTGTAGTTTGTCAACCATAAACTCTCCCATTTAATTTACTACCATGAGATAGGAAGGGCTCAGCTTCCTATTCATCCCCTCACAAACTGAGAGAACATGAAAGCACTTTCATTCACAATGCTCTCTGTCTTATGTGCCCACATATCCTTTAGCTATCCTGGCACATCCCTTGAGCAACTGAGTAATGTCAGACCAGCACTTGACCAAATAGAGCACATTCTCAGGGTTGTACTAAGAGGAATCTGTAAAAAGCATAGGGTTTCCCACAGTTTAACTGTTGGATGAACCTCTCAGCTGCTTGATTCACTACTCAACTGCTGGAAGGTGTTTACCCAGGGAGTTCAAATGTACTGACTCTTACTGGACCTGGCTTTGGAAGGCCATGATTGTTGATCTTGATGCTCAGCTTGATTGGCTTGAGAGTCACCTGGGGATGTCTCTCAGCATGTTTCCAAAAACATTACATCATGATGACTCTGACCCATACAAAGGTTTAATCTATTGATGGATTCAACATTTGAATAGAAACTGGTAGAACTGTAGGAAGCAGGGCCTGGTTAGAGTCCCTTTGTTGCCAGACATTTGTCTTTGAGGCAACAGTGTATTGCTGAATCCTCTGGGTCTTCCCATTTTCTTCCTGGATGTTATGGAGACACTTTCCTTTGCCATGCCAGATATTTCTCCCTTGTCATGGTTGTAGAAGTAATGGAGCCTGATGACCAGGGACTGAGTCCTCTGAAGCTGTGAGAGCCAAAGCAAATCTTCTGTGAGTTGTTTTCCCAGGTACTTGAAAATATCAATCAAAAATAGCATCAGCAAGAAAAGACCTACTACAGAAGAAGAAAGGAGAACAGAAGAGAGGCATTGTATTTTTGCTTATTTCAGTGTCTTTTAGGTACAGATTTACAGATAACAGAAACCCAGGAGGGGATTTTCTGGTTCCCATAGTCAAGATGTAGGAACACCCAGGAAGAGGCTGAGTTCAAAGAACCAGGGCCTTGAACACAGCCACACCCCCTATGGCTGCCCTTTTGTCTGCCTCTCAGCCTGTGGCTCTTGCACCACACATTGGCTTTGTTTGTTAGTTTGTTTGTTTAAATAGTGTCTGCTGTGGTCACAGCCCTGTCACACATAGAAGAAAACTCCTTTTCTTAAACTAAAGTTTAAAAAGTGTTAGGTTTGACTAGGATCAGGTGACCACTTCTGAATGGTCCCCATGGCCAGGAGATTGAAGTAGGATGTTGGTTTCATCTAGTTAATGTGTTCCATCCTGTGTGTAGAGTGGGATGAGGAAGCTGAAGAGATGGGCCACCACAATGGGCAGCCTCCACTTCAGGTATGAAAGGGACATGAAGGGGGGTGTCCTCTGAAGGGCTGGGAGGAGACATGGCAGGCAGATGGAACAGGTGAGCCCCAGGTCGTGTTGTGCAAGTCCTTATAGGTTGTGTAGTGCTTCATGATTAGTGGCCACATGTCTTTGTAACTGGGACAATGGAAACCATGGCATTGAAAGTCTTTAGAAATCGGTCATGTTATGATTTTGCTGGGAGCGGAAGCCATGAAGAAATAACAAGGTAGCAGGGCTGAGAAGGAGACACTGGTAAGTCTTTGATACAGGGCTGTGCAGCCTGGCACCCTTCTGTGCTCTCCCATAGCAGCCGCTGTAGGAAGAAGGCTGCAGCATTTGTCTTCCCAGCTGTGGTGGCCTGCTGCAGGGTTGTTCAGAGCAATGGATGCCTTTGCTCATTGTTCTGTCTCCCTGGGCTTGAACCCAGGGTCAGCGTTAGTGAGGAACCTGTCACAGAACCAAATCCTGGCTTTCAAAGATGATATTTATATTGCACAGCTTATGTCTGAAACTGAAAAGCCACCTTGCCCCCCGTCTTTGCACGGGCGATGTTTTTAGATGGCTATTTTTGGTTCTGCCTTTTGACTCTCCAGACTGTGCTTTGCTCTTGTTCAAAAGGAGTCTCCATGCTTTAACACTCTGCTGGTTGGTATATAATAATGACTTTTCTCAAAGATGTCTGCACCCCAACGTCAGGATCTCTGATTAGATTGTCCTATGTGGTGAAGAAAGCAGTACAAGTGGGGTGAAGTTTAAGGAGATGAGCATTCTGGATGGGTCATATGAGTTTCCTGTGATGAAAAGAGAAAATCAGGACTGGTGGCCAGAGGAAGAGAAGGTGATATCACGGAGAGGCAGACAGAGAGATGGAGAGAGAGAGAGAGCAGGGGCCAGGGTGGGATGGAGGTTGGGGGTAGGGGCATGGGGAACGATGACTATGCACTCAAGTATACAAAAAGTCTCTAAAATCTGCAAAAGGGAAATGTTCTCCCCTAGTCTGGTTACCACTTTAATTTTAGGACTTCTGACTTCAAGGACTGCAAGATAAATATATGTTGTTCTAAGCCACCGAATCTTATGGTAATATTTTATAGCATCGCTAAGAAATGTTCCTCTACCTTTCTGGAAAGCAACTTGGCAGTGTGGATTGGAGGAATTTTAGTGATTTCTCACTTAGTCATTCTACTTACGCATTTAACTTACATATCACGATGTTTGTGTTGTTGTGTATGCTACAAAACCTTGGAAGCAGCAACCTGAGGACTGTGGGCACTCCTCCTTCCTTGTTGTGACAGAATTTACAGCACGATCCTTATGCTGACGGCTCTTCCCCTAGAGCAGTGGTTCTCACCCTTTCTAAGGCTGAGACCCTTTAACACAGTTCTTCATGTTGTGGGGACCCCAACCATAAAATTATTCTCGTTGTCACTTCATCACTGTAATTTTGCTATTGTTATGAATCATAATGTAAATATCTTTGTTTTCTGATGGTCTTCGGTGACTCTTGTGGAAAAGTTATTTGATCGCCCAAAGGGATTGAGACCCACAAGTTGGGAACCCCTGCCCTACAGGCCGTTGCTCTGAGCAGTATATTGTCATGGCATGTGGGGACTGATGGCTGTACTAAAAAGTGGCTATACTGACAGGTCTGATCTAGAGATTCAGCAGATGCTCACTGACCTTGGCCACATAACAGGCCAGGGAAGGTACATGGGGTTGGTTACAGAGATGGTAACAGACACAAAGATTCCTCAGAAACATTGACATTCCACTTAAATTTTGAAGGATCAGTAAGGACAAGTGGTATCTGTTAAAGTTAATTTAGAGAGGACATTCCTTTTCCTATCTGTACACATGTTAATAACAGCACATGCAGATCCGGCTTGCAGCCCAACAACTCTCCAGGCTCTGTACCCTGAAGCAAATCAAGCACCCTCAAGTTATAGTTAATCGGGAAAAAATAAATAAATAAAGGAAACAACCTGAAGGTCCTCCAGTGGGTGACTGGTTCATTCATGCAATGAAATACTATCCAGTCATGAAAATGACTGAGCCACAGATATGCATCATAACTGAGGTGAATCTCAGTAGCACTGTATAAAAAAGGTCAGTTTCAAAAGGTTGCATGCTGGATGGGCCCATTTATACAACATTCTTTAAAAGGTAATTGCAGTCAGGCCTGCAAATTCAGTAATTGGGAGACCTAGACAGTAAGAAGATCATGAGTAGAAGGCCAGCCTCATATACATAGTATCCTAGCTAATTTTAACAGTCAGCTTTACCCAGACTAGAGTCATCTGAGAAGACAGTCTCAACTGAGGAACTGCCCAGATGAGACTGGCCTATGGATAGGCATGACTGTAGGTGATTGTCTTAATTATTAATTGATACCAGAGGGCCCATCCCACTGTGGGTACACCATTCCTTGGATAGGTGGTCCTTAGTTGTATAAGAAAGCTAGCTAAATATGAGTCCATGCAAGCCAGCAAGCACCGTCCTCCATGGGTTCTGCTCCGTTGGCTGTAAAGTGAGTTTCCTGGTTTGGGATAACTACATGTGGAATAGCAGACAGGCCTGGCTTCAGATTCCTGCCTTAAGTTCCTGCTTTGACTTCCCTCAATGAACTGCAACCTAGAAGCATAAATCTAACAAATCCTTTTCTTCTCTAAGTTGCTTTTGTTCAGGGGCGTTATTTGTTATAGCAACAGAGATAATACTAGAACATACTGTAAGACCCTGTCTCAAAAAACCAAAAAGACAACCTTGTGCGGATGGAGAGATTTCTTATAGTATTATGACTTTTAAAAGGCCACCACACAGGGAAGTCCATTCGCACTGACAGAACAGTGGGTTGTTGTGACAGTCATTATGTGACTGTACATGTAAGATGAAATTACACAGACCCACACAAGTGCATGCAAACAAGTGAACTTGTATTGCAGATGGTGAAAACAGGGGCTGGGGAGATGACCCAGTCAATGAAGTCTCTGCTGAATAAGCATGAGGACCTGAGTTTAGGTCCCCAGAATCCACATCAAAAGCCAGATACAGCAGAACACACAAGCTGTGACAGGAGGATCCCTGGGTCTGGCTGGCCAGTCAGTATAACTGAACTGATCAGCTTCAAGTTCAGCAAGAGCCCTGTCTGAAAAGAGCAAATTGAAAAAAGAAGAGAAAGACACCTGACATCGATTTCCAACTTCAACACACTGCTCATGTACGTGTGTAAACACGTGCACCCCCTACACACACGCACATGCACACGTATATGCACACATACATGCATACACGCACACACATGCACCCACAGTGAAAATGAAGTAAGGACTGTCGCTTAGTCCCAGCATTACACCAGTGTCCGTTTCCTGGCTTTGATGATGTGCTGAGAGACGTCATCATTAGGGAAAGATGAGAGACGGGTCTTGAGTTACAGAACTCTGCTGCTTGTGCACCTTCCTGTGATCTATAATCATTTCAGAAGAAGAAAAAAATAGATTCAGGCTAAAATTTCTCAAAGTTGCTTTTGTGCCTAAGAATGTTTTCAAAACCTGAATATATTCAGGGCCACTTGAGTCAGTGTTAGAGCAACTCACGGTCCCCTGTGGCTTCCAGATGTTTGTTCATGGAAGAATGGGACAGAGAGGTGATACTACCAACCGACAGCAGAGGGAAATGGAAGCTTCCCCCTCCCCTGACCCCTGCAGCTCACTGGGCTACATCATGCCTGCCCACCCCCTCACCTACACACAGTGTATCATTGCCACCTAAGGAACAAGGAGATTCTGTGCTTCTGAGACACCGTTGTTGCTCTCATATGGTATCAGTCTAGCTTTCTGCCTTACCATCTCTTGGTGAGAGAAGGGACATAGCTAGGAAAGAGGCTAGAGAGAGAAGACTTCATTGGAGGGGAAATCTGGGCAAAGAAGCAGATGGCTAAGATAGAGGTAAACATGATAGTATTTGGTATAAACAGTTTTCGTATTGAACAGGAATACCAGGTGAGATTATATCAGATGTTCTGAATTCTGACTTTAACACTCAAGGGTTAAAGTTCATGTGACTCTGAAGTTCCTTAGCATCTTTGCGGCTAGATTCCTTTTCTGTAGGTTGGTATCACTCATGGCAACCAGGCTGACTAATTTCTTTGGATATTCACGGTTTGGATTTAACTCTGTGTCTGGGAGTATATACATTTATGATCATAACTTATCAATAGGATTTCCCACTTTAATATTCTGGTTCCTTCTCACAGTCACAGGGGATCCCAAGAGATGGCGCAGCTAGCATTCATCCCAATGCCTTAATAATACATGTTCGTTCGCCTCCTGCACCCTTTCCCATTGCTTCCTCCCACAGAGTGCTCAGGTCTCCTGAGTTCCATCGAGGTGGCACAGGGCTCAGGGTACAGTTCGGGACGGAGGGTTTAGCTGACTGAATGCTTTGAAGTTCTGTAGTGCTCGGGCCAAATGAAGCTGTGGAGGAGAAAAATTGCAATTCTTTTTGTATGTCTGTTAGTGTTTGCTTTATATTTTGCGTGTGTATGTGTGCTGTGCATGCATGTGTGTATGCATGTTCAATGGTGAACATAGAGAGATCTGAAATCTGGTCCTCAAATACGAGTCTAAGTGCTTTAGCAGCTGAGCCATCTCCTTGGCCCCAACTTCAAATATGTTAGCATTTTTTTTTTTTAAAGTTTATTTATTACACACACAAATGAGTGTTTTGCCCGTATGTATGTATGTGCACCACCTGCATGCATGGTGCCTACAAAGCTTAGAAGAGGGCATCTGATCTCCTGGAACTGGAGTTACAAATTGTTGTAAACCACCATGTGGATGCTGGGAACCGAACCCATGTCCTCTGGAAGAGCAGCCAGCGCTCTTAACCATTGAGCCATCTGTCTGCCCCTTATTTAGAACATGTCTATGATGTCATTTTATACCAACATTAGTTATACACTGTATTTGTCTTTCCCACACTGTGACCAGTCACTGAATCAATTGTGTCTGCTGGAGTTCTAATATCTTATCGGTCTTTGTAACCTTTAACATGTACTTTAATTAAGCCCAACATTCATTAGCTCCTCCTCAAAGCAGAAGGTGTTTATGACAAGTTGTCCCTAAACCATTGTCAACTAGTGTTCCAGTGAGGCTTTCTGTTGAATGTCCTCACTCCCCTGTTTAGTCATTAAGATTATTATCTTGAACGCTGCGTGCTCTCCCTTCTATTTAAATAATATAGCTCTACCGTTGTTGTATAGTTTGAGGGCCTGACTTCTGGCCTTGCACTAGGCACTCAACTGTTGAGTCCCTCAGCCCCTCTTACTCCTCCTTCTCCTGCCCCTCCTCCTCTTCTCTTTTGAGACAGGGTCTCACTGGGTAGCCCTGCCTGTCCTGGAACTCACTGTGCAGACCAAGCCAGCCTTGAGCTCATGGAGATCTGCCTGCCAAGTGCTGGGTCAAAGGCGTGAGCCACCATGACCAGCATCCCCTATACGTTTTACAGTCCTAAATTACTCTGTCACCCCAGTTTTAGATTTTCTGGTTGACAATGCGTATTTGCGGCCAGTCCTTAAGGTTGGCTTTTGCCTGTGTGGATCATCATTGCAAAGAAGGAGCGGGCATAGCTTATTGTGTGTTGTTGTGGAAGCATCCTATGGTGTTTGAGTCCCCCATGCCCCCTACGTTTCTGGATTTGATTCTATTTTAATTATTTGAATTGGACTTTTCACTACACACTACATAGGCTTTGGCCTTTCACTTTTTCCATTCTTTTTGTAGCTGGGCTCCAGCCAGAGGGCAGGTTTCCTCCAGTCAGTGTTGCTGGTCTGGGTCTCCAGGTTAGCACAGTTCCTTATCCTCTGGGTCTAAGACCAGATGAGGTGACTCTATGCCAACATTGGCCACCATTCTGCTTCATGGAGCATCCTCTGCTCCCGCGACCTCTCCACTGGTCACTCACTGCTCTGAATTTCAGTCCTTTGATTTTTGATACCTGGAGTTTCCACATTCCTACTTGGGTGTAATGGATACTTCTGGTTTTATTTTACCCAGCATTCCATGCAGGTTGAGGAGAGGAACTTAATCAAGTTCCTTCCCTAGAGCCACTAAAAATCACACATGCCTTCTCTTTTATGTAGACAAACACTCATTTTTGTTAATTCAGGCAGGAGATGTCAATGAGTCCACTCCATCCGGGGCTCCCTGCCCCCCTAGCTCTTCATACCCATCAGGGCACACATGCCAAAGTCAAACCCTCTGAGGAATACACACAAATTCACTGGCAAAACTTCTAAAGAAGGCAATGTATGCTCTCAGGGGTTCAAGATCACTCTCAGCTATGTAGTGATTGGAAGCCAGCCTGGGCTACATAAGATTCTGTCTCTTACAACAACAACAATGACCCCATAGGTCCAGAAAGCCCTGAGCTGGGGGAGGCACAGCCCTGGGTCTCCTCAGTCCCAAGACTGAGGCCACTGAGTGGGGTCTCATGTATCATGGACTTTCGCTGTGGTATTGGAAGGTCCAACTGAAGGAGCTGGAAGGACTTTTCCTTCTGCATCTGAGACAGTCTCCCTATATCCTGAAATGATGCTGAGAGATGCTAAGTGGACCCATGTTTTCAGTGCTACCAATGACACCAGCTGGGCCCCTGTACCTACATGAAGGGCACATGGGTATGAGTAAGTGCACACACAGAGTCATCTATAATCCTGCTGTTCTAAACACCCTCCTTTGGAATGTTTCCTCATCCTTAAATCCGTTTTCTCCTGCTGCCTCGACTCAGTATGTCAAGAACATGCAATGCTCATGCTCTGAAGGAACAGTCTGGGTTCCCATAGTGGTAGGAAGAGCAGCCTGGGTCTCACTTGGGGCTTCTTTTTATTGATATACATTGCTGACAAATCCCTGGTAAGCTGGTACAAATCCAGGTCTCACCCTCATCCTCTAATAACTTTGATGACCCATTTGACATTCTGAAGGCAGGGCTAAGTTGAAATCAGAGCCTCTGCCTGCACCTCCTGGACCTACCTTTCCCCCTGGGCTACCCTGCTCCCTCTCGACTTCCGGGGTGTGACTCACAGGTAGCTCCTGTCAGCAGATCAGGTATGTGTCATTTCCTTACTCTGAGGAGTCCCCAAGTCTCACTATCTTCCACCCCAGCTAACCCCCTTAAAGGGCTTGGTTGCTTGCCACAGACATTTTTCCAAGGGTGCTTCAGCTGTTGGGGAAAGCTTCTGTGCCCTCACTGGGAAGTTTGGGGGAACCAGGAACCAAGGTCAGGCTATGCATCCTTCCCTCTCACTGCCATGCACACCCCTCTTCCCTTTAGCAAACCACTCACGTACTTAGACCTGTCCCCTAGCCCTGGTTCCTAGCCTCACCATGCTTCTCTGCTATCGAGTGTCCCTCTGGTCATAACCTGTCCCTCGCTGGAAGACATGGGAGAAAGGCTCCAGAGACACCATCTTGTGGGATTCCCTTGAAGGACTTGGCCCATTTAGGTGGAGGGAGTTGAAGGGGCCATAAGCTGTTCTTCACCCATGAAAGGGATCAACAGGTGGCGGTGAGATGGGCTTTGCTCCTCATGTATCCTAAAGGCAGACACAAAAGATGACGGAAAATACACTTGGGCCTTCTCTCCTTTTCTCCTTCCTTCCTTCTTCCCTTCTTCTTTACCTCCTTCCCTCCCTCCCCGTCTCTCTTTCTTTCTTTCCTTCTTCCCCTTCTTTCCTTTTCTCTCTCTTTTGTCTGTCTGTCTTTGATGTTTGTTTGTGTGCATGTGTGTATGTGAGCAGACATGTACAAGTGTGTGGAGACCAGATCTCAACATAGGATGTCTTCTTCCACTGCTCTCTCCTTATTCTTTGAGACAGCGTTTCTTTTTCTTTTTTTTTTTTTTTCTCCTTTTTTATTTTTGATACTTTATGTACATTTCCAATGTTTCCCCTTTTCTGAGTCTCCTCTTTGGATACCCCCCATC
>CM052708.1:52512312-52578360 GCA_028551405.1 Uromys caudimaculatus
TATCAGTGAGTACATACCATGTTCGTTCTTTTGTGACTGAGTTACCTCGCTCAGGATGATATTTTCAAGTTCCATCCATTTGCCTGCAAATTTCATGAAGTCATTGTTTTTAATAGCTGAGTAGTACTCCATTGTGTAAATGTACCACATTTTCTGTATCCATTCCTCTGATGAGGGACATCTGGGTTGTTTCCAGCTTTTGGCTATTATAAATATGGCGAGACAGCGTTTCTTACTGAACCCAGGGCTTACCAACTCGGCTGTGTTGGCTGGCCAGTGAGCTCCAGGGGTCCTCCCACTGCCTTCCCACATCGCTGACATTACAGACACATGCTGCCATGCCCAGATTTTATAGGGGGCAAGGCAGCTGGACTCAGACGCTCATAAAGCAAGTACTTTACTCACTGAGCCAGCTCTCTAGCTCTGCACTTAAGGTGTTCTCATTCTTTGAACAATGGGACAGGCTGCAAGTATGAAGACCCCTACCTCTAAAAGAGTTCAAACAGAGGGGGACTGAGCTGGGCTGGGCTGTTGCTCCTATGACCTGTATAGCTTTTTTCTGAGATCCTCTATGACTGGGATTGGAGTCTGTCATGGTCTCTTTCAACTCTGCATGCTTCTGTAGGCAGTCTCTGCTACTCTGCTACTCTGTCCAGCATAGTCCTTCTCCTTTGAGTGATAGAGGCTGAGTGGATTCAAGGACTCGGTGTCTCTGTGATGTGCGTACGTGTGCGAGTGTGTGTGTGTGTGTGTGTGTGTGTGTGTGTGTGTGTGTGTGTGTGTGTGTGAATTCTCATGGGTCATTTCACTACCCTCAGGCCTATGGGTTACAATTGTTCTCTATAGAGATGCAGAGGAGGAAGTGAAGAAACAGGTCCCTGCAGGGCTGATTAGAGAGCCTGGCCACTTGCCACCAACATGTGTGTACATGCAGAGCATCCATTGATTGGGTGTCTGCATTCTGCCAAAAGAGCCCCGAGCCTGGCTCCTCATACCCTCCCACCCTGTGTACACCCAGCTTGGCTTTGCAGTCTCACTACAGCCCTACAACATCTGCACCATCATGTTTGTGTCACTGGGGAGGAAGCTGAGAGCGAGGACAGTTGGCAGTGCACTTGTGACCTGCCTAAGGAGGGGTAGAGCTAGAGTTTGCCCCAAGGTGTTCCTGTCCTTGCTATGAGATGCCACCAAGAACTCTGCACTCGGAGAGCACATCTCCAGAATAGTTAGGGCCATTCAGTACCACATTCTTGGATGGACTATGGGCTGCTTATTGTATTCCAGGTCCTGTGCTAAATACCACTTCACAAGAGGGGTGTTCCATTCTTTGCTTAGCTTGCAAAAAGCTGGTAGGCTGCGGCTGGGGAACAGTTCTACTGTGCAAGAATGAGAAACTGAATTTGATCCCCAGAACTGATGGAAAAGAACTGGGCCTGGCCATGTGCACTTGCAGTCCCAGCACTGGGGAGGTGGAGACAAATGTACCCCTATGGTTTGCTGCCCAGCCAGTCTGGCCTGCTAGAAGAGCTCCAGACCAAAAAGAGACTCTATCTCCAGAATGAACGATAAAATAAATATGGATGGCTCATGAGGAGCAACGCCTAAGATTGACCTCTGGCCTCCACACACATGTTCAACGCATGTGCAACCACACACTCAGGCACACACAAGAGCTTGTAGCCAGAAAGGGGGACATAACAAGTTTATAGTAAACATGGGAGTAGAGAGAGCTCATCTTACTGGGGGCATAAAGAAAGTTCCATGGCAAAGAACGGCATCTGAGGTGGCTTTGCACAAAGGAGGCTCGTATCTGCGGACATACAGGATATGGGCTACTGGTTCAGCATTCTGTGCTGGAGGGGCCAAAGGGAATGTTACCACAAAGTTTCCAGCAGTTGCGAAACAGAAACAAGCGTTCACTAATGCTTTCTCTTTCTCTACTCTCCCACGATGGATGGTCCCACGCCCAGACAGATTCCAACTAGCCTCTCCCCACACAGATGAAGCGCTTCAAGATTGGCTGGTGTAGACAGCATCAGCTCTTCCTCCAATTGGTTGTGGATCCTTTGGATCCTGCCTCAGGATAACTCTCTTCACCCACACCTTCTGTATCTTTAAAATGTTGTCCGTACCCTGGGTGACATTATGCTTGCCAAAATCAATGAACTGGCCACCAAATTACTACCCTCGGGGTCTGTTCCTAACGAGTCTACCCCTGGCTGTGGGTGCAGCCACCTTTGTAAACCTTGGGACTTCTCTTGCACCCGATAACAAGTGCCACGTCTCAGTCAACTCCTCCTCTTCACAAACCCAGCTCAGGCTCACCCTTCCGGTGAGGTAAGATGAACTCCTTTGCTTGTATTGCTCCCTGTGTGAAATGACATTTGTACCTCTCTTGCATAAACCACACTGTGCCCTATGGCATTTCTTAGTGTGTGTTTCTCTCTCCAACTTGTCTAAGTTCCTGATTTCTCCTGAACTGTAGCATTTGTATCTTCTCCCTGTTCTCCTACTATGTGGGTACTCGAGCTGTCTGTTAAGTTTATTGTAATCACAATTCTAGCAGTACTTCTCCAATATACCTAAGAAAAGGCTAGAGACAGGGAGACCTATAACATGTCATTTAACCTTGATATTTAGTCTATGGGATTTTTTTTTTCTTCAAGCCCTGCTTCCTTTTCTAACAAAATGAACTGGTCATACGTTTCACTGGGTTGGGGGTGTGGTAGGGCAGATAAGAACATAAAATCTAAATCTATCATTTGTTTTAGCTCTATGATACTGAGTTACTTTAATCTCCTCATGCCTCAGTTTCTCCATAAGCAACACTGCGGAGGACCAACCTTTTCCATTTGTTTTGATAATTAAAAATTAGGATGTGACTGAAACATTCAAAGTAGCCAATGAATGTTCATCATCCAAGGCTATAACCTGGCTGTTCTCCTTCCTGGAAGGCAAGATGTATACAACCAGGAAGGCTCAAGGTAACCCTTGTAATGAAGACTTGTTGTTCTGAATTTGTTGGTAATTTACCTTCTGGCCACATCAACTGTCCTCAGAGGATGAAGACAGGGGGTAACAAGGAATGTCACACTAGCAGTCCTGAGGAATGATCCATACACCACTAAACAGACTTCTTCTTTTATCATTGTGGACTGTTTCCATCCATGTCGAGACCACAGAGGCCTTTAGTCAGTACTAGCTCAGCTGCCTTGTTCCTCAGACATGCCACAGTCCACTTCAGCTTCATGTTAAATGGTGCAATAACTCTACTTCCTGTGATCGACAGGAAGCCTAAACCCCAAAGAAATTAATCATGGTTCTTTGGTCTTGAGTAGCACAAGTCACAGCCTAGAAGATGTCAGGGCTTCTATTCTATGTCAGACCTAAGAACTAGTGAGTTCAGTTTTCTGAGAACAGACTCAACCCTTAGCACCTCAGCTTCCTCAGTGTCTTTATACCCCAGGAGGGTAAGGGTTAACTGCCCAGGTCTTGGGTTTCATGTTGACCTAGTTTGTTTCCTATGTACACAGTAGAATCCAGTGGCCATGTCCAGTCTCTAGATCAGAGACTCACTGTTCTTGTGATGACTCTGTCTTGCCTAACTAACTTGAAGAGTTCTTTCTGACAGCCAGATCCTTGTCTGCTACAAATTCTACCTGTCCTGTGTAGCTTTGGGAGCCCTTTCAGCAAAGAGATGGCCAGACTCCCTGGGGCAGACCACATCCTCTTTCCTGTAACCCTGGAAAGAGGAACCATAACTAACGTGGATGGGGGGAAGGAATGGCAGAGACACCCAGAGGTGTCCCCTTCCGAGGGCCCTTTGGTGTTCCTACCCCTTGCAGAGGGCTGTTCTGAGCTGGGATCCTGCAGAAGCCGCCTCTATCATTAGAGGAGTTTTTCAGCATGTCTATTTTGGAGCTACAGCTGGGTGCTTCTCAGAATAAGTAGAGCTGTGATATGGGGATAAAAGAAGAAAGGAATCTTACCATCTCTTTAGACTCCCGCACTCCCCAGTCTTTTCCAATCCAATTCTCAAAGCCTTTCCCTGAGACCCCTTCCTCTACAACGCCTGCTTGGGTGGTGGCTCTCCTATAAGCACAGACTCGCTTCACAGGCAACACTGGGTATCCTGCTCTGGCTCTACGAGATCCAAACTGCATAGATTAATGTGAAGGGTCACAAGAGTTCATATGAAGGTTGAATACCTCTTAGCGGAAATGTTTGGAACCAGAAAGTCCTTAGATTTTGCAGTATTTTGGATTTTGACAAATTTATGCAGACATAATGAGGTATCTTGAAAAAAAGGCCCCATGTCATGTTTAAACATTTATTTCTCATGCACAACTCATACGTATAGCCTCAAGGTGGTTTTATACAATGTTTTAGTGTACTACATTCTGGTGGGGTCAGATGTGGAATTTTTCATCTACGTGTCATGTTGCCTGAAAAAAATCTACCCATAGAGTATTATTACAGGCTTGGATTTTCAGAGTGGGGATACTCAGTGCGGTGGTTTGGTAGGAATAGCCCCACAGACTCGTGTATTTGAATTCTTGGCCACACGGAGTGGCACTATTAGGAGGTGTGGCCTTGTTAGAGTAGGTGTGGCTTTGTTGGAGGAAGTGTGTCACTGTGGAGGTGGGCTTTGAGGTTATATGTGCTCATGCTATGCCTGGTGTGGCCCACAGTTTCCTTCTGCTGCCTTCAGATCAAGTTGTAGAACTCTCAGCTCCTTCTCCAGGACCACGTCTGCCTGCTTTTACAGTTTTGCAGGCCAGCCCCAATGAAATGTTTTCCTTTATAAGAGTTGTCATGGTCATGGTATCTCTTCAAAGAAAGAGAGAGAGAGAGAGAGAGAGAGAGAGAGAGAGAGAGAGAGAGAGAGAGAGAACTGAGACACTCAGCAAAGGGCACTTTTCAACAAAGGATACAAGAACTGAACCCCTCTTCCTTCTGAGATGGCATAACTGAGCTCTGGTTCCAGGGCCCCTGGAGGTGAGGTAGAACCCTAACACTCGGACCACACAGCTTTTCTCCAGCCGTACACCGTCCTTATCCCAAAGCTGCATCGTATTGAAATCCCTGAGAAGGAGCTCATGCTGCAGCGACAGAAAGATAAATCTGACTTGTTTGATTTGTGTCATGCAATGGGTCCATGGACTGAGGTGACCCCTGTAGTAAGTCACCCAGTCCAATGCTCTCTGAATACATGTGGTAAGAAGGCATGATTACTAAAGGGCAAATAAGCAGACTAGCGTGTGGCCTCATTTGAGACCAAGTTATCAGGCATCCCCCTATGTGCCTCCCATGGCAAGTGGGTTTGACAGTGCATGGGAATCATGCAAGCCTCTGACTCAGCTTTCACTGAAAGCCCTTTCTTCCTCCTTTTCTTCTCCTGCTGAGATGTGCTCAACTAACTGCCATCACCCCATCTCTTAGCTGATGTCTGCTGTATAGTACAGCTCAGCCCACAGGTCCTTAGGAGACATGTAGGGTGTAAGCAGATGATGGAGACATGACATCAAACCCTCCATCCACCCCAGGAGCATTCAGCCTCAGCTGCTTCATGCTCTCACTTCTGAGATCCACGCGGCTCTCCTGCTACCTGGAAGCATCTCTGAGGAAAGAGTTAGGGGTAATGAGATACCTGTGGTGAGTTTTCTCTCTCAGCTTACTTATGTTTTTGAAGATGGACCCATCCTTGGTTAGGTTCCCATATTAGTCTCTAGAAACCTCAGTGGGCAGCTAAGAGGCACAATTGTCACTATGGGGTAGGACAGGGCTTATGGAGCTGTGAGGGATGGCACATATCCTTTCCATTAGCTGAGAGACTTAACAGCTGTGAATGCCATGATCACATCTGGAGACAGGTCTGACTCTTCCAGGTTGAGAATGTGGGTTTTGAACTCAGCCAAACTTAGAAGTATATCTCATTTCCCTGTCTTAGCCTTGTGGCTTTGGGCTGCTTCTTCAGTGTCTCTTAGAGTCCGTTTCTCCATCTATTATGGGGAAGTGTGAACAGCATTTCCATCAAGGACTTCCCTATTCTTTGATTCACCACAGCATTCATTGAGCCTACTCCATACCAAGCACGACCCAGGAGTGGACAGACGGGAAAGGCTGATGTGGCATCTGTCCAAAGTTTCCTGTGCACTCTGCCAGAAGATGGAGTGTTGTATGGATTCTACAAGAAAGTTTGCTTGTGTCACTTAACACCACAAGAAATTTGTGATGATGGCTGCTGTTACATTCAGCATTAGGAATAGGGCACGCATGAACCATGGCTTTAGAAAATAGGTTTTCTAAAAATCCTTCTACTCCTCCTTTTGTGGAGATTTTATTAGTTAGGATTTCCTGAGGGAAGAGACCAATATGAAGTATAGAAAGAGATTAATTGGGAAGAGTTGGACCACATGATTATAGAAGTTGATAAGAATCCAGCTCTGTAGACAGTCAGCTGGAGGCCCAGCAGGGCTGGTGGATAAACTCTTGTCTGAAAACTGATAAGCTTAAGACCAAGGGAGAACCAGTGCTTTGGTTTTATTTAAAAGACAAAAGAATCCTGAGTCCCATCTGGGAGGCCTTTAGGCTAGGGGGAATTCTTTCTTACCCTGGGAAAATTCAATATTTGTTCTTCAGGTCTTCAACTTTTTGCATGAAGCTCACCCACCTTGAAGAGGGTGATCTGCTTTATACAGTTCACCATTCAAATGCCAGTACCATCAAAAAATGCACTGGTAGAGCCACTCAGAATAAGGTTTAACTAGATGTTTGTTACCTTGGGGCTGGCCCAGTCAAATTGAAATAAAAACAAAACAAAACAAAAACATCGTGAGGAACAATGGTCGGGGAGGCAGTAGCTGAGAATGGGTCTGAAGAGACCCATGGGAGACCTCTGGGCTGTGCTGGGCAGCCCCCACCCCCACCCTGGGTCCTGAGAGGGAGAGAATGTGGCCTGTGGCTGAGGAAGGGAATAATGTCACTACTAACCTTAGAGCTTGATCTAATACGAGGGGCATGCTTCTTAGCTCTTTATCTCAGTTGTGCCAACACTGAAGACAGTTCACATTAAAATCTGATTTGTAGTTTCTCATGAAAAACCATAAATTGATGATATGAGTGCTGATGTCTAATTGTACATGGAAAACACATGTTGAATTTGAGGCCAGGCTGCCTCCTTTAGTGTATACCCGCTGTCCTGTTGCCTTGGCCTCTGCTAGTGATGCTCTTACAACCCGTCCCAAGCTTCTCTGACCAGCAGTTGCCTAAAGTGCCCCCACCCCAGATACCACCATAGTCCTTCCCATGGTCTTGATGAGAAGACTGTCTTCTCTATCTAGGGACTACTCACACAGCTGGAGGGGCTTGGCTGTGAGCCAGGAAAGGACCAGCAGCTTTCCCCCGATTACCATGTTTTGTAAACTTGTACCAACATTTAATTTATTATTATTGTTGTTGTTGTTATTATTATTAATTTAGTATTATAACTCTCGAAAGAAACTAGTAGGTCATATGGGCGTCAGATGCCCTGCTTCCTTATTAAGTCTTTTAGAAGGCAAGGTTTGGAGAGATGAGCCTTGGCATGGAATCTTCTAGAACCACTGAATGGCAAAAATAATGTTGCTCCATTTCTGAGCACAATGAGCAAAAGAAACATGTTTAGGTCAGAGAAAGAGACTTTCCAGAGAGCCTAGAACATCTACTCTTATAAAGCTGAAGGGATAGTACACTACCGAAGAGGGCTTGAAGCAATTTTGCATGTTGCTGCCTGGCCACACGGTCCCATGCAGGGACTGCCACCCGTGATGAGGAAGGCTATGCATGGGAAACTGTTCAAAGGTGGAAAGATCTAGTCATAAGGCAGTGAGGCTCTAGGCTGAGGGCCTCGGGGGTGCAGAGACCCCATTCTTAGACTGTAGGCGTTTGGCTTGGCATTATAAGTTGTTTTCACACATAGGCACCAAACCTTTTACACAATGCTTAAGTCTCAGGAAATAAGGGATTTGGAGTGCAGAAGAGGACTTGATTTAGGTCCAGAGGCTCAGAAGGTGGTAGGCCCATTTGATACCTGGGATTTGTTTGAATGAGGTGTGATCATTTATACTTGTGCATAAACTACTGTGATAAAGGAAGAAGACATTTGTTCTCATAGAAATAGGAGACATGGAGTCATGGCAGGCCACGCGATGTCAATCAGGGAAACATTTGGGTAGGGCAGGAGCCTTTATTGTGGTTTCCATGGGGAAAGCAGGTAAGCATGCTCAGAATTGGCTGCTGTAAATAATTTCTGCAGATTCTAAGGAGTCAGTGCTTTTGTAGCCTGGTCTCTGGGCCAGGGTGTGTGTAGGTCAAATGAGAATCTGCTCACTGTCTAAGAGATCCATAGAAGGGGTGATTGGAGCTTAGGATCTACTTGGTTGTTTTGCATATGAAAGGCATGCTTTTGGCCTCTGGCTGATGTCAGAAACAGTATCTTTTAGGGGCTTTACAAAGCCCTACGTGTCACAGCATCAAGTACAGGGAGGAGAAACATGGCACTAAGAAGGCCCTGACAAGGCCCTCATTGTATGCTCTCAGGGCTGAAAAGATCAGCTCCTCCAAGTGCTGCCGGAGAAACATGCCACACTAGTTGGTTTGTTCTCTTCTAGCCCAGAGGTACTTTAAATGGAACCAGAAGACACCCAAGAGTCCAGCCTTACTCCCTCTTTGTAAAGAGGTGACTTGAACCCAAAGCCTTGAGCTTCCTTTGCTAAAGTCTCATGGTTGGCCTGGGGGTGTGGCTCATTTGCTAGAGAGTTCACCTAGTGAATGTACCTCTGGTTTCAATTCCCAGCATCATGGAAATGACATTGTGGCTCGTGCTTCTATTCCACAACTTTAGAACCAGAAGCAGGGCGATCACAAGTTAAGGGGGAAAACAGCTCCGAACTCAAAGAGAATAAGAGGGAGTTTATACTGAAGCCAAAGTATGAGTGATGTTCTTAGGAACGTAGATTTAGGTCTCCCTGAATACAGTTTTCCAGCGTGGAAGCAGTTCCATGGAACTTTTGTGATAATAGAAGAAAGAAAGTTATAAATCAAGGCATTCAAAAAGGTACAACAGGGGGGTGACTTACCTCAAGATAAGAGAACCTCAACAATAGGCCCCAAATGGTAACTGATTCTTATCCCTGCCATTGGTGGGTGATAGAGTTTTGTTAATATGTTCCAGAGATTTTTAATCTGTGTATCAAGATATTAGGTCTGACACAGAGGTGGGGTCTGACTCCTTGTGGGGCTAAAAGAGAATTTATAATTAAGGTCTGGGGCTCCAACATGCCAAAGGCTTCACAGTGGTTAAAGTGTTAATCAGCCTTTGTGGGCTCAGCCACGTTTTAGGAATTCTCATTCATAAATCCAAGGTCATTCTTTGCTACATAATAAATCAGAGGCTAACCTGGGCTGTATAAGACCCTATCTTAAAAAAAAAAAAAAAAAAAAAAAAAAAGCATGGCTAATTGTAGAGCAGAGCCTAGAACTCAATGCTTAACTCATGTTTCTTGGGATTGGATAAAGCTGGAAGGAGTGTGCCCAAGTGTCTCTGTAAGAGTCCTTAACCCTTAGGAAAGCATGAGTCAGAAATGCTCCTAGCAGCTGCATTGACAGCTCCCAGGGACAGTGAGAAGACAGCAGCATTAGATCCCTGACAGGCCTCCAGATTAGCATTAGTGAGGTTCCTGACAGGTCTCCCAATTCTAAGCTTAGCCAATAACACAAGATGTCAGAGCCAGGACGCTGCTTGTGATGAGGAAACCTCAGGACAGTCCCAACCTTAGTCTGAATCAAGTATTGGGCAGCTGATTTCCCCTCTCTGGTACCAGTCTTGCAAATGTCACTCAGTCACATTCAAATAGCTGTGTCATCATTCCTGTTAAAGATCCTCTAATGAGGTCAGAAAGTGAAGGCTGGAGAGGCCTCAGAAGCAGAGAGACCCGGCTGAGCCCTCTAGCCTGTGTTTAAAGAAAAAGAATTTAGAATCCAGACAGAGGAAGGAATTGGGAAGGCGTTTCAATATAAATCAAAAGTACAAACTCAAATGGGGAGGGCAGCCTTCCCCCAGAAAGTTACAAACCCTGGGTTTCCGGACAGAGTCTGAAGTGTAAACTTTAATGGAAGGAGGGTTATTCATAAGGAGAGAAGAAATATTCATGGGGAGGTGGTGGCCATGACTAAGGCAAAGCAAAGGTAGGCAATTCCAGGAATGGGTTGGGAACTTTTTCCTGCAGAGTTTACCCCAACTTTGTGTCCTTATATGGGATTTTTGGATGCATCATGGCACTAGGTGCATGATAGGAACAGTGGATTTTGCAAGATGAAGCAGTTAGCAGTTGGTTTGGTCCATGCTTGTTTTAGCTGGCTTTGGATGGTATTGAGTCTTTGTCCTTTTAGAGGTCACATGGTGTCTGCTGTTACAGTCCTGAGGTTGAATCAACCTCTAGGTACTTTGAATTTATCTCTCTTTTCCCTCATTCTCTCTCTACATATACATGCACACACACACACACACACACACACACACACACACACACACGCTTACTACATGTTTCAAAATCCTTTGTTCTGATTGGAAGGTAGGCCATGTGTTTTTAACAACTTTTCCAAACTTGTTTTAACTCTAGACAAAGCAGCAGAGTAGATGATCTCTGAGACCCTGCCTAGTGCTGAATTCTATGGTGTTCTGATTTGCTCAGGGCTTGTCCAAGGGGGTAAATTGTTACCACTGTACCACAGAGGCAGAGGAGGGCAGGGGCAGACAAGGAGAGGGACATCTGAAGTTATTAGCTGTTCAAGAATGAAGGGCTGAAAGCCAGAACCCAGGCATCCTGTCTCCTGGGGCTATGTTCTTTCTTCTGCCCCACCGGCTCCTCCTTCACCAGGCCCTCTCTCCTTGTGCCATATGCCTGCGCCAGTGAACCTCAAGGAAACCAAATTTCAGTGTCCATTCATGTCTGGTTTAATGTTCTACCCATATAACTTGTTTGTTGCCAGAAGGGCTGTGGGCTATGCAGTAAGCAGGGCAGTCTGTGTTCTAGATTCTTCCTTTCCTTACCTGGCACTTAGCCATACATCGAGACACTTGACAAGAGCTGGCAATGTTGACAGCTGAGAATAGAACCCAAGAGTGGGAGGGGAATCTGCTCAGCCAATGCTGTGGAGATAAAAAAGAGTTGGGGTTGACACCTTAGGTGAAGGATAAGCAGGGAACAGAACTCAGAACGGACTCAGCACCTCCCAGGAGCCAATGGTTGAGCTTTAAGGCCATGGAGAAGGTTGTATGGCCTTTCAGAGCCTATTATACTCCAAAATTCTAAGTATCCAAGACCTAAACCTAGGGAGCAGGGACCTGCTGGCTAGGTTCACATCCAGCAAATATGGGAGGACCACTAACTTGGCTTTCTGAGACTGGCCTTCAAAGTTTCTGCTTATCATACCTGGTTTTAACAACCTTGCTCATTTGGATCACTACAGAGTTCTTGAGATAGGAGTAAACTGTATGTGAATAGCTGGTGGCCTTGTTATGGAAGAATGTGTAAAGACTTCAGACCTTCGCTTAAAACCACAGACGTCAAAGCTTGAGTGAAGCTCATGGCTGGCACTTCCAGAGGGAGAGCTAGCATCTGAAAGCAGATGTAGAAAAACGTCAACATGTCCTAGGAAAAAGCTGGTGACACTAAAAAACGTTCCCGAAGTAAAATGGGTCAGGCTATAGGTTTGTTTGTTTGTTTGTTTGTTTGTTTGTTTGTTTTGACAAGATAAGTTTTCACCAAAATGTTTATGGAGATGCTTGAAGGAAGGGTCTGTAATCATGACCATGACCAATATTCCATATTGGAGGCATCTATCTGGCACTTTCAGTGAAAGAGTTCAGAGAAGAGAGAAATGAAGTAATTGAGAGGGGGTTTTATTTCAGCAGCGGTTCTCAACCTGTGGGTCGAGACCCCTGAGGGGTGAACAGTTCTTTACAGGAGTTGCCTAAGACCATTGGAAACACAGATAATTTACATTACAATTCACAACAGTAGCAAAATTATAGTTATGGAAGTAGCAACAAAAATAATCTTATGGTTGAGGGTCACCATAACATGAGGAACTGTATTTAAGGGTCACAGCACCAGGAAGGGTGAGGACCAGTACCTTATAGGGAAAGCATTGGCAGGGGAATGCCTCCCAAGAAAGCAGCAGAGCCTGTGATTCTGGATAGTCTTATAGGCAGCTTTAATGGAAGGAAAATTATTCATGAGAAGATTGCTCATGAATAATAAACAGATTATAAATATTAGTTTAGTTCATCTTCCCAACTGTTTTGGGTTCTGTTTTCTGATAACCAGGATCTCAGCCTGGGTCTTTGGGAGTTTAATGTCTCTGTCCTCAAGTTTTACTTTCTTCTGAAAGGCAGAGGAAATCAAACCCCAGCTGGGGTTCCCAGTGGCCATCCTTCCAGCACTGTCAGGTTTTTGCAAGGTTGGCTGGTTTTCCCCTTACCAGCGTCCGCAGTATGTGGGGTAGGACACCTGACTGCAGGTTCTCCTGTAGAAGACCTTCCCTCCCCTTTATCTGTCTTTGCTCTCACTCTCTGCCTGGTCAGCTGTCACATTCCCTCTCGCTTAAGGTCCACTTGGGAAAGCCTCTAGTCTGTACAAGGAAACTTACTCCTGGTTTCGTCAAGTTGGAACCCTCACACGGGGGTCTCTGGACTTCTGCAAAAGACTTAGACAGGAGTGGTGCATTTGGTTCCTTGAGGAACTAGACTGTTGCTATAGGCACTGTGAATATTCACACGCAAAGTATGGTTGGGAAATGCTAATCTGGGGTTTTACATGAAGCAAGAGTAGGGGTCAGATAGACCAGCTGTCCTACTCAAGGGTCTCTTTCTGGATGTCAACGGAATGCAATTAGAGTATAAAATCTTGGGGTGTGTGTGTGTGTGTGTGTGTGTGTGTGTGTGTGTGTGTGATCTAGAAAGTTCTCAATCAAGAGAGAAGTAAAATGTGGTGCCTTTGAAGACCCTGAGCTCCTAACTACTGTCATAACCTCACGCTTGCCTCCATGTGCCACCCCCTCCCTCCCCATCCCCCACACATCTTGTCTGCCAGAGGAGGTAGCCTACACCATTCCCCTGAGCCCTCTGCTAGGTTCTCTGTCCTTCCTGCCTTCTGGTCTGTGGCGAGCTGTAGTGAAGTGAGTTGCTATTCTTTTTCTGATTTCCTGTGCTCTTCAGAAACCTTAATGAAAGAGGGTTGATGGACCTGTAGGCCAAACGCAGCCTCTGTTCCATGCAGGGAAGCTGGAGTTACAATTTTTACAAGTAAAACCCAGGATTCTGTCTGTGTTTCTGCTAGCATTCTGCAAGGGGATGTGAAAAGCTTGGGAGGGGTTGGATGTAGGATGTAGGGCCTTCACTATTTTCATGTTTGAGTCAATATATCTTAAGAGGTGGTCAAAACAATCCACAAAACAATCCAAAAAGTATCCACTGTTGAATCAATCTAACATGGAAGAGGAAAACTCAAAATTCTGTTTCAAATAACTGACTTCAAGGCTCTATTTGTTCTCAGTGTACACTCTAGCTGTAAACATGAAAATGCAGTTGTGTCACGACTATGTGTAACTTTGAGATCTTGTATTGATGTAACAGAGGGTGCAATCTAGTCTGCTCACTGCTACTTTTTAGGATAGACTGGAGTTGATTCTGGATGAGGTTCTGGGTCCTGGTGGGATGGAGGTCCAGTGGAAACACCATGTTGGTTTTCTTATCACTTCCCCTTTCCGTCTTCCTTCCTCCCTCCTCTTCCCTCTTCCTTCCTCCCATTTCCGTTTCCTCCTCTTCTCTTCCTTCCCCTTCCCTTCTCTTTTCTTTCTTTCTGTTTTCAGGTAAATTGCTGCTCTCTTCTCTCTCCACAAACTCTCATTTGTAGAGCTTTGCTTCTGGGAGATTCTTTTCCTGCGCACCAGCAGCCACCTGGCTCCCTACTCCTATGCCTGGCTCTGGGTCCATGTGATCGTTTTCTTTCATGGCTTCTTTGCTACCTCCATCCTGTGGAGGTTTCCAGTTGGGTTTTCCCATGGCCTTTTGAGTTTCTAACCAGGGAATGAGAAGTCCTGCTGCCGTTGGAACAGAAGTCAGGAAGCTGCTGCGAAACAGCCCACGCGGGAAGGGGAGGGATTGCTCTTTGGGGATCTGGCTCCTCCCTACTTTGAGTTCTCATAGCTAGAGTTTTAGAAGAAAAAATTTCCTCCAAATTTTCTGAGCTCTGATTAACTGAAACTACCTGTTTCTTTTCTTGGTACCTATTTCCCAATAGAAGGCTTGAGTAACAAGACATTAAAATAGAAACTACTAGGGCACTCGAATGTGAGGCCCCGAGACAGCCAGGAAGGCCTACATTTATGAGTTGTAACCCACTGAACTCTGTCACAACTCAGTCTTGATGACCACCACACTGTCAAGGGGAGTCCTGTGGCCTGGGAACTGGGCGTTCCGGGATCCTACTGATTGGTACATCATTTAGTTTCCTAAATTCAGTTTTCACCAGAGAGATAAGGACCATGCCTGTGGCTCCTTACCCTTCCTGAGAAGGTGTTAGAATTACCCAGGATGCCAAAGGTTGGGAAAGAGGGAGATTTTGAGCACAGGAGACAAAGTTTCAGCAATACAAAGTAAATGAGCTCTAGAGCTCTAACAAGCTGTGACTAGGCTTGTATCTTGTGCTTGATAGTCGCTGGGAGTATATCTCACCCTCCCTGCCCCCCTGACAGATGGTAACTATGAAAATAGTTGAATATGCTAGTTAGCTCTGCAATAATACATCATACTGCACACCTTAAGTATGTACAATTTGAAGTCTGAGCTCAACGTGTGGCTCCATGCATAACATTGGTGATAGTAGTGTCACTGGCCACTCTCCGTGGTCTGTGTGGAGAACACAGGAAGTCAGACTGTAAGAAAGAGGGTTCCAGGAAGAGGCAAAGCTTTATGCATGTGGGACAGACGGTACATATCTTTAAATACATTTAACCAAGATAGCAGCAAGAGAGCTTAAAATCGTGTAACTGCATGGGATTCTAAATGTGGGTGTGTTTTTATGTAGTTACAAATTCAGTATGCAAATTCCATTCTTTGTGGCTTAACATTTTTATATACATCTTTTCATATACTACTACTCTTGTATTTTTATCAAGGTTCATCTCTATGTTATTGATACTGCTGAAATTTTCTTCCAAGCCTTTTGTTCTGATTCTCATCATTCCTCTGTGGTAAGCAGTACAGCAGTGAACATCCTCATACAAATGATCTACTTTCCTCACCTCAGATCCATAGGGTGTCCAGGTTAGCTTTAACCTTCAACTAGATGCAACCTAGAAAGATCTGGAAATGGAATCTCATTTGAGGAATCACCTAAATCAGACAGGCCTGGGGCATGTCTGCAGGGATTGTTTTAATTGCTAATAGATGGGGGGGGGGGGGGGGCGGCCACAGCCCACTGTGGGCAGCACCATTCCCTAGGCAGCTGGTCCTGAGCTGTATAAGAAAGCTAGCCGAGCATGAGCCTACCTGCCAGCCAGCAAACAGCATCTTTCATGGTTCTTGCCATACTTCATTAAATTCCTGCCCTGACTTTCTGCAACAAAGGGCAGTGACATGAAATCGTAAGCCAAATAAACCCCTTTTCCCCTGAAGTCACTTTTTGTCAGAGTGTTCTTATCAAAGCAATAGTAGTGACGTGGGACATGTTTCCCAAACCAGGTTAGCAGGTGTGAGCTATTTAGTATTTAAAAAGGTTGCTCACCAGAAAGCCAGTTCTGAGTAACTCACCACCCATTTCCCTCTGGGTCTCTTGGCTCCTTTAAGGAGTTTGAAGCTGGTGTTTTAAAGTTGATTCCATTAGCATTTTTAACCACAAGGGTTTCTCCATCTATTTTTAATTTCCCCAAGTCTTTTCACACACAGGTGGCATCCTGTTTGCTTGACGGGGCATCTGGATTGTTGTTTTAGTCTATTCACATTAGAACGAAGGCTGATCGCTGTAGGGTACAGATGGGGGCATCATGCTGTTTGCTGTGTCGGTGTCTGTTTACACAATGCAGAACTTTGGTGTAGACTGGATTTGTAGACTGGCAGATTGGAGACTGGCAGGTGGAAGCTTGTTCAAGAGGATGTTTTTGTGGGATGGGGGGAAGTCTTGTGTTTATACTTTATAGGGTTTTTGTTTGTTTGTTTGTTTGTTTGTTTGTTTCTGGTGGGTTTTTTTTGGTACTCAGGTTTTCTCTTTTATTAAAAAGTTTTAGTTTTATTTTATGATCATTTTTTTCTTTTTAACTGCATGTACATCTGTGAGGGTGTCAGAAGCTCAGGAACTAGAGTTACAGATGGGTGTGAGCTGCCATGTGGGTGCTGGGAATTGAACCCAGGTCCTGTAGAAGAGCAGCCTGTACTCTTAACCACCGATCCATCTCTCCAGCCCCTTGGATTTTCTCTTTAATTACCATTTTTTAAAATTAAATATATGAATCACATTAGATCCCTTAAATAAAATTCTGTGTATTCATCCTTACTGTACCCGCCACTCTGCTGAAGGCCTACATTCCTGTCAGGGCTGCACAGCTAGCAACAGATGAACTTAGTGGAATTTTTGTTTAAGCAGTCATGTCTAGGATCCATGCCAGAAAAGCAAGGTGCAGTCGAGCGACTCTTTGACACATAGGCACATCTAGAGCTGCAGATCCCATAGTGGAGTTTAGGTTGAGTGTGGATTACGTGTGTTGGGTAAGAAGGGAAATTAAGTTCTCATCCAGCTTCTGCCTCTTAAGAAAGGGGACGCTAAGGTGGCTGGTTCTGTCGGTTTTCCTTACACTCAAAGTGGGAGAGACATCTACCTTGAGGACCTCAGCAAAATAGTGAGAGCAAAGACATGAAAAGAGGGAACCCCACACAGCCTGGAAGGCTCCGCATCTAAGTGTTTACCAACCAGAGATGGAATCTACTTGAAACACATTCTATCTGTTCTGAATGTTTACAGATTCTTATTTTCTAAAGTAATAGGATAAAATAACCATTTAGATATTAAGTGTGTTAATTATCTTGGGTTCAGTATAGCACCCGCAGGAGAATGTGCTTAGGCTAGATAGAAGTGCTATGTCATTTATAGGAGAGGCTAGAACACGCTTAGATGTTGACATCTGTAAGGTCTTAGAATGAGTTCCTTGCAGACACTGAAGGATGCCTGCATGTAAATTTAAAGACATTTCCCCTTCTTCCTTCGGGCACTGTTTAAACCTTGGCTAGAGGATTGGGTCCATCTTTTACGTGCAGTCCTGTACCCATCTGACACCAACACCCCATCTTGTCTTCCCAACCCTTACTTCTCTCCTGGGCTCAGGGATCTCGAACGCTGTATTCTGTGTCAAGGGGTCCCTCGCCCTGGAACACAGACTCTCAAGCCCTTGGTCCTTAATGAGCAGAACCGAGCTATGGCTATGTGTGTACAAAGACCAGGGGAAATTTTTAGGAGTTTTCTAGATTGTGCAACTACGCACTAACTTCTAATAGGCCACATCACTTTAACTAACAGTGAGTTACGTTACAGTTAGTATGAGTCCAAGTTTTTAAACCACGGAGCTGCTAAGTCCAGTCTTCCCCATCCCATGAGGGGAAGCCTTTACTTATTTATCTGTTCATGGCAGAGAATTTCTATGTAGCACAGCCTAGCTTCAACTTGGAAATCTGTTAAGGTGGGCTGGAAAGATGGCTCAGAGGTTAAGAACACTGACTGCTCTTCCAGAGGTCCTAAGTTCAATTCCCAGCAACCATATGGTGGCTCACAACCATCTGTAATGGGATCCAATGCCCTCTTCAGGTGTATCTGAGGACAGAGACAGTGTACTCACATACATAAAAAATAAATAAATTAAAAAAAGAAACGAAAAGAAGAAAATCTGTTAAGCCTACATCTGTTTCTTGAGAGCGACGATGCCCATGTCACATGTTAAACTTGCCTTGTCTCACAAGTCTGTGAAGATTTTGAGAGTTTGTGTGTGCGTGTGCATGTGTGGTACCTGCCAGTGGAGGCCAGGGTTGGAGGTGGAAATCAGGGTGGAAACTTGACCACCTCAAGGATCATTCTACAGTTGCTGTCTAGATTTATTTTTTGAGACAGACTCTCTCATTGGTTGGAACTCACCAACTAGTCTAGGATGGCTGGCCTGCCTATCTACCTCTACAACGTTACGAGACCATGCCATCACACCTGGTTTGCTTTGGTTTGGTTTTTCTATTGGGTTCCAGGGAGTAAACTGGATCCTCATGCATGCCAGGCAAGTATAGTATTGACTGATCCATTTCCCCCCAAGAATCCATTTTGGTCTGTCCTTAATGACATCTCTCTCAATCTCAACCTGATACTTCTCATTCAGTAACGATGAGCTAGCTCTCTATATGGAGTTCAAAGGTATGGGTAGGGATAGCTAGAACACTTGTCTTCCCCCTGCTAGATCCTTATGGGCATTTGACCAACAAGAGCTGTTTGAAAACTTGTGACTTCCCCTGCTTATCATCTGACCTGCTCATTAACCTCTCAAGAAGGCTGGATGAGAACTCAGTCAAATGCCCAAACAAAGCTCTGTTGCTTAAGGCTCCAGGCTTCCCTACCCAACACCAATTTTGTATCCCACATGATTGGAAGTGGAGCAGTCAGGGGAGAGTTAAGCCTGGGCTGACAGATGCCACGGAGTGTGGGTTCTGAAAAGTCTTTCAGCTCAGAGAGGAACAAACTCCTCTGAAGAAGACATGTGGCCTGCCCCCCTGCTGCCATGCACCTGGCACCTTTCTCTCTTGCCGGGCTGGTTAGGGAAACCACTGAGTGAATGAGGGTGGGGGTCAAAGGTCGCAGGCTGGAAGCCTGTAACCCTGAAAACTATCCTCTTTGCCCCAACTCTTATACTATCTAGACAGAGGAAGGCTGGACTGCACTCTCATGAGCCAGAGGCCATTTCTCTGCCATCTGAGAGATCATACCAGTGATTGCAATTAGCCATGATGGAAATAGTTACACCAGAGAAATTGGCACATGCTATTAACCAAGGCTCCTCTGTGTACTGCCAGGAGCTGAACACTCAGCAGGCTTTATCCTAACCGCCCCTGCTGCTTCTGAGGCCATACTGTGAGTCACCCTATTACCAGGTTATAGTTATTAAAAATAAAAGCGTTCTCCCACCATATGAAGTTCAAATTCTTTAATAACACGTTGCCACCTTCTGGTCTTGTTTCTCAGTGACCCCTCTCCCACTATTATCTCAGCCCAGCATGTCATTTCATTTCCTGATATTCTGGGTCACACTTTCCAGAGTCCCAAAGCCCAGTGGGCAGGTCCTGCTTAGTGTTTGTCAAGCAATACACTTAAGGACTCTTTGGGGCCCATATCATGCTATGACGTGTGTGTGTGTGTGTGTGTGTGTGTGTGTGTGTGTGTGTGTGTGTGTATGTTTGTACACACACACACACACACACACACACACAAGCATGCACTAAATTCTTTTTTTTTTTTTTTTTGGATTATGGATCTCTGTTAGATAGAAATCCTCTTTTTTTGTCTGCTTGTCTTCATACAACCAAGCTCTGGTATGGCTCCAGAGATTCAGAAAAGTGGAGAGAAGGAGGAGAGAGGCAGAGGGTGAAGGGAAGAAGGAGGAAGAGAAGATGGGGAAAAGAAGAGTCCAAAGAGGGAAGGAGAGAAGAAAGATAAACACCAGTTAATACCATTCATGAACTGGCAAATAGGGAATAAAGGAATTGTAAGTTTTAGAATTTATTGTCCTTACTGATACTATTATTTTGGTGTTTGTTTTTGGTCTCTGTGCACATGTGTGCAGCTGTGTGTGCTCATGTGTAAAAACGTATGTAGAAGTCACAGGCGAGTCATAGATGTCATTCTAGACAAACTATCTACCTTGATTTTTTGAGACAGGGTCTCTCACTGGAGTTCGCTGACTAGGCTAAGAGCCCCAGGATCTTCCTTTCTCTGTCTTCCCAGCGCTGAAATTTTAAAGTGTGTGTGGTATTTACGGGGTGCTGGGGGTTGAACTCAGACCCTTATGCGTGTGCAGTAAGCACCAACTGGGCTCTCTCCAGACTCTGCTTGGCTTGAGAAGGACTGTCTTAAAAGGGAAGGTCTTATTCCATAGCTCAGTCTGACCTGAAACTCATGTTCTTCCCACCTCTGTCTCAGTGGTGGGGTCACACGCACCACCATGAATACTAGAGATTGTGGAAAGCAATGGAACCCAAAGGTCAAACAGGAGGGAGATGAATCTGGCCAGCAGCAAGGACCAAGCCTTGAACTAATGGGGAGAACAGAGGCTCCCTTAACAGGAAGGTAAAGCACTGAGTTTCTGGTGCTCTCTCTGACTCCTCAGAGAGCTAGCTGACCTGTAGGGAGGCAGGTGTTGGTAACAGAAGGCTCCAAGTGGGTAATGGGTGCGGGGGTTGGGAGCAGAAAATGTGGTGGAGTCTCAAATGCTTTTTGAATTACGCTGAATTATAGCTGGCAGTAATCACAACCTTCCGGGCTAATTCCTTTGCTTGGAAAGAAGGGAAGAGATTAACCAAATGACAGGGTGGGGGTCCCAGAGCTGTAGAATGCTGGCCCTACAGGAGCCTGGGGGCTGAAAGGACCAAGCAGCGGGTGCAGCATGGAACCTGGGGCACAGCTGGGTCCAGGAGCTCAGGAATGGCTCCCCAAGACTGCAGGGTCATTGCAATTAGTTAAGTGCCTGTGCCCAGCAGGCCCTGAGATAGGAAAGGTCTGCCTTCCCCATTTTGTTGATGTGGAAACAGCCAGGGGAAGTGACTCAGAGACAGAGTGGAAACAAAGTGTGCCTCTCGTGACATTCTGACTTCTGTTGGTCTGAGTGGCTGGCACTGGGCACTCTCCTGTGGGGCTTCCTTCCATGGAACATGCTTCTTCTGCATTCTCAGGTCAGGCAGGGGTACTTGTGTGGGCAGAGCGGGAACTCGGGCTGGGGGAGGCTTTCCAGGTGAACAGATGGACACAGGAAGGCAATCTTGGTTATAAAGGCGGCCTTTGGGCTGGAGAGACAGACTGGGCTTCAGAGGCCACCACATTTACTGCTGAAGTGGGCTTTGAAAACCTGGCTTTGTTGTTAAATTAGATTTCTAGCTCTTTCTTTAGGCAATTCCCAGGGATAAATAACAAACAAACAACATGTATATTGCAAAGCACCTGATTCTTCAGAAAGATTCAGTAGATAGATAATATTAGCTTCATGTCTCAATAGAGAAAACGGGCCTTAAAAAGGTCACCTGGCCCAGGTGGCATATCTGATAAACTGTAGAGACCTCAGACCAAAATTTTCAGGTTACTGCTGGCATTTCATAAGGGAATCAGCATCGTAATCCAGAAGAGAGTGTGTAATTCGAGAATGAGATGATGTCTTTTAAACTGAATACATTCAACACTGGAAGTGGCAGGCACTACCTGTAACCGTCAGACTCCAAAGGCTGAGCAGGAGAGGGTGGAAGGCCAGGGCTAAACTGGGCCTTGTATATGTTCCAGGATACATCTTAAACAAACAAACAAACAAACAAACAAACAAACAAAAACATGGTGACATACACCTATACTCCCAGCATTTGAGAGGTGGGGCCAGTAGTATCAAGAGTTCAAGGCCAGGAGTTGGGTAATGGCTCAATGGGGAAGAGCACTGTTATGCCTGCATGGGAACTTGAGTTTGAGTCCCCAGCACCCTTGTGAGAAGCTGAGCATGACTACAGAAGTCTGTCACCACACCAAGGGACAGAGACTGCATGTATCTGTAACGACAACATTGAGAGGCAGGGACAAAGTGTCCCAAGAGCTCACTGGACAGCTAGCCTGGCTGACATGAGTTTTTGGTTTTGTGAGGCTTCACCTCAAGGCACTAAGGAAGAGAACAAATGAGGACGACATCCAATGTCCCACACTGGCTGCATGTATCCAAATATATATACTTACCCAAACACCCATATGCATGTAACTCCCACAGAGGTGTATCCACACATGCCTAACGCTAAAAGAGAATTCAAGGTTACCTGCAGCTGTATAGCAACCTCAAGGCCAGCCTTGTTACATGAGACCCTGTCTCAAAAAAGCAAAATCAAAAACTCAAAACAGAACAAAACCAAAACTGAATTCACTGGGCTACAGTGTGAGTTTTCTGCATGATCCTTATATATCAGATTTTGTGGTAGACACATGAAAACATTGTCAAGGCCACCATCTGTCTACCAACCACAATTTGGAAACTCTGATTCACGCACCCTCCATCTCTAACCATCAGAGCCAGTCAGTGGCTGGGTCTTAATACCCAGCCCTCACTAACGACAGTGGACGCTGACACCAACCTGGTAGCTTTGGTAACTGGCGTTAGTCAGCAGTGCGGTTGGCATGATGTCAGGCAAATGAATGCTCACGCACTTGACTCATTCAGATGTGGGTTTCAAACTTGTCTCCAGGGCTGCTGCACCAGCTCACTGGGACTTCCCTCATGGTGGACTTGGGAGTCAGGCATCATGGTAGCCTCAAGGCTTTGCTACTTACTGGCTTTGTGGCCTGGAAAAGTTGATCTCTGTAGGCCTCAGTTTCCTCTCATAGTACATAAGGACAATTCCCATCTGCAGAATTATTCTGGGAAATCAGGTTATTGTGTAAACTCCCTGGTATGTAGTAGTATAGGTTCCATACGAGAGAACACAATGTCAACCCGACAAAGAACTTTCTTTCCCTGTGATGATCCCTAGACCCTCCCTCAGGCTGGGAGTGCAGAGCTTGGTAGTATGGCTGAGTTGTCTGGAAGACATTTAAATCCTATTTCAGTCCCACCTCCTTTGGGCAGGTAGATGACTTGCCATTCAGGAAGAGCATAATTGAGTTTCTTCCAAAAGATTATTAGGGACTCGGAGACTCAATGGGCCCCTAGAGTACCCTTTGAAAGTTTGAGCCAAGAAGTTCTTGTAGCCAATCAAAATGTTTCCTGTTTTAATTTGGACCCATTTCCTTCTGTTTGTTATTCTTTGTCTGTGGCCTGGGCAGTTCTGGGGCCTAAGAAGTACACTGAAGCCCACGGTGGCTCAGAGCCAAGGGTTCACTGGTACCATGGTATGGACATGCCTTGGACAACACTAGGAGGGGCGAGGGCAGACTGGGATACAGGGTGGACTAAGATACAGGGTAGAGTGGCCACCAGTGTTGGGAGAGCCAAGTCTGGAGAAAAGGGTAGGGCTTTGGCTCATGACCTGAGGGTCAGAGGACTTTTCAAAGGTTGAAAGCCAGAAACAGGCTAAGGCTACAGATGAGAAACCCAGATAACCAGGAGGTGTGGGCAAATTCCTTCATCAGCAATAGGAGCCACCAGTTGGTCCTCATCTCATCCTGACTTGGAATTCAGTGTAGCTTGAAATCAGCCACGATGGGGGCTGTAAAAAGTGCCTGGCAGAATGAACAAAATACTGGAATGTGGTGGTCACATAATATTTTGGAATATAGGCAAGTGATAGCCAGGGAGTGATTTCCCTTTGCATCCTGCTACTACTAATTGTGTTTCATTCCTTCTCTCCCTTCACAAGGCTTCTAGAAGGTAAGCAGGGTATTATTGTCCCATGTTGTAGGTAGAGGGAAAGAGGTTAGGAAAAGTTAAGCTGTTTGCACTGGATCTTGGGGGGGAAATTTTAAGTTCTGGAACAGGGTCACAGGCAGAGTGAGCAAGAGACTGGAGAATCTAGGTGAATCTCAGACTATGAGGACAGACGTCCCTAAACACTGCCTTTCGATGACTCTGCTTCAGAGAGTTTGGGTAATTCATTGCAGATTGCTGTCTGAGGAAGGGAGTCTGGGCAATTTTCATGTGTTAATAGAGATATGGGCACTGCCTTGTGGGCTTGGGTCTTCACACTCAAATTCTGTGTTTTCATTCTTAGTTCTTATAGGACCAGTGGAGACAGTCTCCCAGGGAAGTTCGCGATTGTGTCTGGGCTGGTAAATGCCTGGCACATTTGTTACTGCAGCATTTTTATGTTACCCTACCCTTGGGGCAATACTGCCTTTGTGTGTTCATGTGCCTGTGTGTGTGTTTTAAGGTTTTTCTAGAATCTATAGCCATTCTGCCAGTTTCTCCTGCAAATGTGTTTTCCCTGGGACAAAATACAGAACTGAGGGGCCCACATCAGGTTAAAGGTAAAAGCGGATTATGGGTGACCAGAATGACTTTGCTAGCATATTTCTGTCAGTGCCCTGTGGGCCATGAGCTCACTGGGCTAGGGGAAGCTGCTGAAGATAAGAAATCCACATCCTCTGGGCTTACAGGCAATGACTGACTTGTCAGCCCCAGTGTGGGCTGTTGTTGCTCAGAGGTAGACCATTAGTATTTGGTCATGGTCAAGACTGGAGACAGGATGCTTACTGTGCTAGACACTGTTTGGTCAGGGTGAGAGATGAGTAGGGCTCTCAAGTATACTAGGTTGTAGTTTCTCATTGTTATACTACATATATACATAATACATACATACATGCATATACATACATATACACATGCATATGCTTATGCCTATACCTATACATACATATATACATACACACATATGCACACACACATACATACTTGTTTTTAAGAGTAGTTTTAGGCTTATAAGAAAATTACAGGAAATGCAAAGAATTCCCATAATGCCACTCATCGCCACACGCACAGCTTCTCCCATTACCCCAGTCCCCTACTGATACCATTGTGGTCTTCTCTGTCATTTAACATCAGAGTTTATCCTTCCTGTACTGTCTACAAGACAGACAGGAGTATGAAGATCCGTGCCTACCATTATGGAATCACAGCGAACATTTCCATTGTCTGAGCAGACTCAGTGTTCTCTGTTAATCCCTCCCCCTCTCCTCATGGCAACTCCTGGCCTTAAAACAATCTTGAAACTTTTGTTTGTCCACAATCGGAACCACACAGGATGCACATAGACTCCTCTTTGACTTAAAATATTAATTTAGCTGTATATGGAGCCCACGCCTTGAATCTCAGCACTCGGGAGGCCAAGGAAGATGGATCTCTGTGAGTCTGAGGCTAGGTTGACATACATACTGAGACCCTGTCTCAAAGAAAAAAAATAATCACTTAAGGTTCTTCAATGTAGTTCATAGCTTGACAACTCTTCTCTCTTTGTGCATGCATGCTTGTGTGTGTGCGTGCGTGTTTGCAAATGTGTTCCTATTCCTGAGGGTAGTACATCTGTGTGGGAGTATGCATACACCAATGCGCATGTGCATATGGAGGCTAGAGAGCAGCTTTGGAACCTAAGGAGTATGCATGCACCAATGCGCATGCGCATATGGACACTTGTGCGCAGCCTTGGGTCCTAACAATAGAATACAGTCTACTTTTTTTGAAACAAGGTCTTATCGACTTAAAGCTCCCAAGGTAGGCCTGTAAGGCCCAGGTACCTTCCTGTCTCTGCCTTCCCTAACAATGGGATGATAAATGTATAGTATCACGCATGGCTATTAAAACAACAGCAGCAGCAGCATGAGTTCTGGGGATAGCGTTCAGGTCCAGGCGCTTGCACGGCCAGCACTGTGCCGTTTTTACCCAGCCCCAACTCTTCTCTTCAGTGTGAATAAGAGCTCATCTATTCATCTCGGCTGATTCCATATTTTGGCAATTACAGATAAGATTGACATTAACCTCTATGAGCAGGTGTTGGTGTGACTGTCAAGTTTTCAAATACTGTGGGTTAATACCGAGGGAGAGGATCCCTTGATGCTGTGGTAAGGGACTGCCAGGCCGTCTCCAATACTGGCTGCCTGATTCTCGTTTCCCCACATTCTTGTTGCAGTTTCTCGCAGGTCTCTGTGTTTTGAATAGAAAGCAAAGCTCCGCTATAGGAGCAGCCGTAGTAACCGCGCAGGCTCAAGAGCATCTGAAGGTCTCATTCCTAAGTCTCTGACCCTTTGCCCTGGTTGTATCTGGGCACAGGCTACAACCTTCTGCTTTATCTTCAAGCAAGGATTGCTACCTCCACAACCCTCATCACTCAGTGACACACAGGACTATGACCATGGAGTGTTCCTCAGTTCTCACCGATACTTTACCGATACTTTAGGCATTTAAGTATTCTCGCATACTTGTCCAGCATTTCAGGGGCATCTGGAATGTCTAGGATATGCCTACTGACGCTGTAGTCCTCTGAATGACGTTGCTATCTAGACTGAAGGGACACCTGATGGGATCACTAAAGACTGTCACACACACCCTGCTTTCTTCATTATGGATTCTGGGAGGGTCGTCTTTTGTAAACTGGGTGTGGGTTTAATGTCCTTTCTAGCTTTGAGTCCGTGTTCCTACCAGCATGACACAGCATCGTTGCTGTGCCAGGTCTCACAGTGGTCACTCATGGGTCCAGCCATTGGCCTTCACTGTTAGAACACTAGCATTTCTGTGTCAGTTGGTTTGTGCTGCTGTAACAAAATACCAGAGACGAGCTGGCTCCCAAACCAAAAGCATTTGGAGGTTAGAAGGTAAGACTGAGGCACCAGCATGACCAAGTCTGGGTGAAGCCCCTTTCCAGGTACACACTGCTGACCTTTAGCTGTAACAAAGAGAGGGTGACAAAGCTCTCTTGGGTCCCTTTTTAAAGGACCCTAATCCCACTCACTAGGACTCTATATCTCAACATTTCTACTCTCTCATATCAGCACCTTGGGGGGTAGAATTTGAGCATATGAATATTAAGGGACTCCTGCATTCAGTCCATTGCAGATAAGGTCACGTCCCTGGGGTTGCATGTCATAGATCAGTCCACTTGCCCCCTCAGATGCCTGTCTCGGAATCCACCTTTGTGAAAGCCTTGTGTACAAATTACCACATCCAAGGCGAAGCCTACCAGACTAGCAGAGCCTCAAGCCAGCAGGCCAGCACTTACTTGTTTGTACTCCTGACTAGGACTATGCTATTTAGGGACAAAGTAGCCTCCCTCATCTTCTCAGTCCTAAAGTACCATTGCCATCATCCCTCCTGGGTCCCCTCAGGCCTTGCCACTTCAGTATTCTCCCTCATTTCCCAGCTGCCAGCTCTGCATCTTTGCCTAAAGGCTTTCTGACATCTCGCTTGTGTAGAACTGACAGGAACTGCTGGGAACACTGAGCATACGAAGTGGAGTAGAAATACTCCCAGGTCTCCCTCTCTCTGAGCGAGATATGGTCCATCCTGGGTTCTCCAGTCCCCTCCACTTCCAAGAAGATTGAAACTGGGCTTGCCCAAGTTTCAGTACTCAGCACACAGCCCTCTTTTTGCCTGTCTTTCCTTCAGTGCCACAGTGTTCTACACTCCTGGGGTGCTTCCTACAGATATCCCTCAAATAACTTCTAAATTCCTAGATCAAGAAGAATTCATATGGATTGTTACTGTAGGGTAGTACACTAGGGCCCAGTATACATAGACAGGTATACACAGAGAGGTAAATATATAGAGAGAGGTGTGGAGAGAGAGAGAGAGAGAGAGAGAGAGAGAGAGAGAGAGAGAGATGGAGAGGTTGACATAGAAAGATATATAGAGAGAGTCAGATATACATAGAGTCATGTATACATAGCAAGAGGTTTACATAGAAAGAGGAGTAAGGTATACAAATTCAGAGAGACTTCTAGAACACTTGTTCTCCTGTCTGTCAGTCTAGTCCCAAGATGTACCTACTCTTGTGAATTCAGCCATGTGTTCCCCCTTTCTGCCTGCCCGGACCTAAGAAACATGTCTTCCTTCTCCCTGAATTCTTACAACCCCTCCTTTGTCCCTTCCTAAAACATACCTCCTTTTTTGTTATAGTTGTTGTGTGAGTGTACACACATGTACATGTGAGGTGTGTGTACAAGGTAGGGAGAGGTCAGAGGTAAAATTTGAATGTCTTTCTCATTCAGTCTCCATTTTATTCTTGGAGATAAGGTCTCTTGTGGAACTGAGAGCTCGTGGATTCAACTAGACTGGCCAGCAAGCTCCGAGACCCACCTTTCCCTCTCCACAGCCCTCAGTGCTGGGGTTATAGGAGCACATCACCACACCTGTATTTTGTGAGGTTACTGGGTCTTATTGACTGAGCCATCTTCCCAGCCATTACTTTATTGTTTTGTTTTAAAGGAATAGTTCCTTCAAGTAACGACTATTCAAATCTTTCCTGGTCCCTGGATCAGTATAAATAAATAATCATAGGCTGTGTTTTGCTTCTAAAATGCTTGAGTCCATATTTGTATTGTAACATTGCCAGTTCTATTATTTTCCTTCTTGATTCCTGGTGTAGGCAATCCCTCCCCCCTAAAACAACACTCATATGAGAAGGCACACCTTTTATCTCTAAGAATAAGTCTCAGACTTAGGGCTTAGCTCATTCTAGAGCTAGCTGGCTGGTTTTTGTTTTGAGACAAGGTCTTGCTCTGTAGATCAGGCTGGCCTCACATTTATGGCAATCCCTCCTTCCTTGGCTTCCGAAGTGCTGAAATGACAGGTGTGAGCCATCAGACCCAAGCTTAAGGTGATCGTTAGAAAAATTCTTGGAAATTAAGACCATCTAATCCTCACCACAGACACATTTAATGCCAGCACTGAGGACAGGGCTTGGGGGTACACTGGTGATCCCTGTACATGCCTCAGCTGACATTGCCAATGCATAATTACAACTTTCCTCACTTCTTTTGGACATTCCCCCAATTATAATTATAATTTTATATATTTATTTATGTATTTTTAGCACACGCATGTGTGTGTGTGTGTGTGTGTGTGTGTGTGTGTGTGTGTGTGTGTGTGTACCCATGCACATGTGCACGTGCAGGCACCCATGTGGAGTACAAACTACTCTCTGGAGTAAGTTCTCTCCTGCCACCTTGTGGGATTGAGGATGGAGCTTGTGGGATGGTCAGGCATCTCTCTGCTGAGCCATCCAGAAGGAAGTCAGTTCTTGATAGTTCTGTTGGTTATAGAGGCTAGGTTAAGACAGCTGAGATTCAGGCTGAATTACAGATTACAAGGATTCTTAGTTTACTTCTGTGTTGGGCCAGGCTGTCCTCAGTACTGGCAGCATCATACAGAAGCCCAGACTAGCATCATCTGTCATGCAAAACAACTTTCCACCCTAAACAGTGGAAAATAGTCAAGGGACTCTTCCCCTGGACTGACCTTTCTATGATACCTGATACTCTACATGACAAGTTCCTATGAGGTCCAGGTCTCCTACATGAAAACTCTAGCAAATACTGAGGTTGTGGGCAGAGCAGCCAAGCTAATGACCTGGACCTGATCTGTGCACTTTGTCGTCTTCTCTGTTAGTTCCCTTGGGGCCACCAATCCCCAAGTTCTGTTTCTTCTCAGATTTTCCTCTCCACTCCCGTTTCCCTTTTCCTATTTATCACAGCCTCGCTCCTTGGCTCCTTGCTTTTTCTGCTCTGCTGTGTCATGCCACAGCCGCCTCCTCTCACAGTTGCCTCATGTGCTAAGTGTGGGCCTCTTGCCTGGGAGCCAGTGTCAGAGGAGAACAGGGAAGGAAATAGGGCCTGAAGACAGAGCTTGTGTGCTTGGGAGCAAGTCTAGATTATATACCTGGATGTTTTCCCCACTGTGCCATAGCCTCCCCAGTCAAGGCAGCTGGAGGCCTTTGCAGGGACTTTTCAGGATTAAGAGAATGGGCTCTTGTATCGGTTGTGGATCTTGTGGGTGTGCCAGCCTGGGGGATGAGGCATGTGGCTTGCCGGAGCTCACTCTGTGGCTGTCTCTCTCTTGTCTCTGCAGGACTGCAATGTGCCGATCCTAGCTGCAGTCTGAGAGGATGTCCGGGGTGTCTGAGCCCCTGAGCCGTGCAAAAGTGGGCACTTTACGCCGGCCCGAGGGCCCCCCAGAGCCCATGGTGGTGGTACCAGTCGATGTGGAAAAGGAAGACGTGCGTATCCTCAAGGTCTGTTTCTACAGCAACAGCTTCAACCCAGGGAAGAACTTCAAGCTTGTCAAATGCACAGTGCAAACGGAGATCCAGGTAGGTGCAGAGGACTCTGTTCCTCAGCTGGTCTGCTCCTCCTTCTACTTCCTGGACAGATGAGCAACTCTTTTTGAGCCTAACAACTTCTTTAGCCTTGTCTGGGCAGGGCAGAGGTTGGCATCAGGAGAGATGTTTTCAGCTTGCTGCACCAGCCTCCTCCAGCTGTGCATACAGGGTTATAGTATACTGGCCTGTTTTAACTTGCCTTGACTGAACACTTACTATATGAATCAGTTTCTCAACATACATGCTATTGAAGTCTCCCATGCGGAGACACAATGAGGACATGCCCATTCTCTTCCAGAACCCTCCTTCATGATGGCCCTCAAAAGACTGCTCTGGAGGGCTCATAATTTGAGCAAAGGAATTAAATACCTTGGGGGAAGTCTCCCCAGGTCCAAGAGAATTAAATTTGCTCTATGTCACTAGCCCTTCTAAAGTCTCAAAAGGCTATGTCTGCTGGTGAGTCCTTTCGCCAGCACTGTGGTGGTCCTGGCTGCCAGGTCACTGTGCTGTATCTTGCACAGTGCACATTACAGCTCACACACCAGAACAGGATGCATTGATGAGCATGCTGTCTCTTCCAGTTTGCATCCTTGTTTCGGTTGATGAAACCTCCTGTTTCACACAGCTGATCTGATTAGGGTCCTGGTTACTTACTCCCCACATGGTTTCTGATGAGAGAGTGTGAGTGTGCAGAGAGGTGAGGGGCCCTTTTCTCTGGCCTCTGCTGATGCTCAAGTCTTCTTTGGGTGTCCCATTTCTGCACACAGCTGATGCCACCCACTGCCAACTCAACTCATTTGATTTCCAAAAGTTAACCTGATTTCCAAGTAGCAAGGGGCACCATTCTGCCCAATTTTGATGACAAATGAACGCTATTCAGCTATTCCTGCTAGCATGTGCTCTGTGAATATGCTGGAGAACAGATGGAACTAAAGTCGGGGCACCACTGACCATGGGGAAGAAATGGTGGAGAACGACTGGAAGGCTGTCTCAGTGAATAAACAAATTTCAAATGTGGCACAAATTATATAACCCTAAGTATCTAAAGGAGAGATGGCCACACATAATGAAGATGTTGAACACTCACCTTGGGAATCCAGAGTTAGATGAGAGCTAGGAAGCAACATACAGTTGTTGTTTGCCTGGTTTAGTTTCTAAACAGGGTCTCACTGCAGCCCAGGCTGGCTTCAGACTCACTCTGTAACGCAGACTAATCTTGAACTCATGAGCGCTATACCTCAGCTTCCCAAGTGCTAGCATTACACATATTCAGGCTCCCACACATAGTTCTTAAGTAGAGAGATCTTCCTGGGGTGGGGGGGATGACTCTAGAGTTACTTAAGGGCAGAATGTACAACAGGCTTAGGGAAAGGCCAATGAACCCAAGCTTCAGAATGGCTATGTGCATCTGAAGAATTCTCTGGAGGGGCACAGGGACAGAGTAGATAACAAAGGAGTGACATAACTCTCTACTTGGAACTTATACCCAAGCCTTATGGTTTTTCCTGCTTACAGTGTTTCCTACTGTCAAAACGTCACCTTCTAATGCCATCCTGTTATTACAAGCTGTGACTTTAAAACCACCTGGACTAGCAGTCATGTGAGGCTCCATCTGGGTGGCTTATGTGGGCTTGGATCTGAATGCTGAAGGAATCTGTGTGCAGAATTCCCTGAAGGAGACCATGCCCACCTGTTGCTTTGCTGTAGGGACTCGAGATGATAGGTGAGGAGTATCTAGCACATAGTGGGTCGAGTACCTAGCACATAGTGGGTCCCAGGATCTGAAACCATTAGTGGTCTGGTCTATCATTGCTCTGCACAGCTCTCAGAGTTACCAGTGTTCCACAGTAAAAAAAAACTTCAGATTTTATATTTATCCACTTATCTGTCTTATTTTCAAACTTAGACAATAACTACATTTATATTTTAAAATAGCATACAGTGTTCTGCAAGGAGTTTGCCCTGGGGCTGGGAGTATGGTGTAATAGATTACATGCCTGGTGTGCACAAGGTCCTGGTTTCTATCTCTAGTACTATAGAAAGGAAGGAAGGCAGGAAAGGAGGAAGGGAGGGAGGGAGGGAGAAAGGGGGGAGAGGAGGTAGAACTAGAGGGAAGGGAAAGGAAGAAGGCAGGCTCAGAGAAGAGATTTATGCTCCAAGAAGCTTGGGAAATGCTTGGTTAAACAATACTGAGGACTGGGTAGTGGCTCAGTGACAGGGCACTGGCCTATAATTGGGACACCTTAGGTTCTATCCCTAGAACACAACTCCCTCCGCCCTTCCTGAAAACCATGAACAGATTCTTTTACAGCAAGACTTCTCAGAACCTTCAGTTTTTCCTGATGAATTACTGGGACAGGGCCACAATGTGGCACTTTTCATTTGCCTAAAGGAATTCTTTTGTATGCAGGACCTGTTGATTCTCTGGCAAGGCTTCTAAGACACATTTCACACACACACACACACACACACACACACACACACACACACACACACACACACCCCTCCCTGCTCCATAGCAGCATGGGAGAGACTGAGAGAGAAAGGGCAGTGGGCTACAGGCTGGGAGGTAATAGTTACTGGTAGGACAGAGATGTGGATTTGTACTAACAGGGTGTTGGGAACAGAGATAAGTCCATAGATCTGCATGTATCAAGAAGATAGAGTCAATAGAAACTGATGATTAATTAAATGTGGGAGGGAAGAAAAGGAAGGAGACAAAGATGACTCAGACTCTGGCTTGGGCAGCAGAAGGGATACTGGTGCCATTTACTGGGACGAGAAAGGAAGTCCAACCTGAGATTTCAGCTTCACGCGTGTTCGGTTTGAAGCACCTTTGAAGCACCCCCCTGGAGGACCATGGTCCTGCAGCTTGGAAAGGTGACAGGGTATATGTGAGAGGATTTGGGTGTCAACCTGCAATGGAGGTCAAGCCAGAGAACCAGGTCATCTGTGAAAGATGAAGAGAGCAAGATAAGGATTCAGCTAGGGTGTTCAGGGAAGCCAGATTAAGAGCTGGGAGAGAAAGAGTAGTTAAAGAAGAAAGAATGAGAGAAAGACAGAGAGAGAGAGAGAGAGAGAGAGAGAGAGAGAGAGAGAGAGAGAGAGAGAGAGAACCAACCAACAGAGGCAGGGTGGAGCCAAAAAGGAATGATTATCAGTGTGAGATGCTAAGTTCTCAGATAAAGTCAGAAATAGGTTCACTGACTTCAGGACTTTCGGTACTACATGTCATGGATGACATTTTGCTGGGCAGTTCCACCTCCGGAGGCCTTTGGTGTGGAGAGAGAATTAACCAATATGGTGGAGCATTTTTGACCATGAAAGGAAGAAAAGAGGGGAAGACACAGCAAAGGGAACATCATAAGGTCCTAAATCAAGAAGGCACTTAGTAGGTCTGAAGCCATCAGTGTCCCAAGATTGGCAATTAAAGCCATGTTAGTACCTTTGTCTTCATTGGAAACATTGATATAAATGTAAACTCTTGAGTGATATGAGATTATTCTTTAAAGGTTGATGTAGGTTACAGGGTGGAGATTGGAGGGAGGCAAATATGGCCATAGGTAGAGGTCTGTGGAGAGACGGTAAGAACGTCAATTAGGATAGCCATGGGTATGGTAATACTGAGGATGGCATGGCTCCACCAATGGTAGGGATGGTGGCAATGGTGGTGGTGGTGGTGGTGGTGGTGGTGGTGGTGGTGGTGGTGGTGGTGGTGGTGGTGGTGGTGGTGGTGATGGTGGTGGTGGTGGTGGTGGTGGTGGTGGTGGTGGTGGTGGTGGTGGTGGTGATGGTGGTGGTGGTGGTGGTGGTGGTGATGGTGCTGGTGGTGGTGATGGTAATGACAGGGGTAGGTGACTATGCTGCTGATGGTGATGGTGATGGTAAAAGCTAACCCCACCCCATACTTGTTATCTCACTGGCTTCTCAAAAGGCCCCTCTGAGTTATTATCTGAGTTATATTAGTGTTATTATCTCTATTTTCTATTTAAGGAAACTCTGTGCAGAGGAGTTAAGCAAATTGTTACTTAAGTGGTGGGTTTTGTTTTCAAACCCAGACAATCCGCCTCCATAGCGTACACTCTTAACCAATTCAGTCTATGGAAGGAAGTAGCTGTGATTCGGAGGATCCAGGCATTGTAAGGGAGAGGCTCTGCTGGCGGGTCAGGAATGTGAGGCACGGGAGGAGGTATGGAGAACTGCAGCCTGACCCAGATAGACAGGGGCCCATTCTCCAAGATGAGTGCTGGAGGAAGCTGGCTGGGGATGGGGCATCCTCCACTCAGTTTTGTCTCTGACTTCATTTGAGATACCTTCATATTTTCAAGTGGCAACACTGAAAGCACCCTTGGTAGGTGATTCTGGAGAGAGATTCATTCTTGGTACAGACATTTGAATTGGTCAGCCTCTGGATGGTGACTGAATGAAACCCGGTGGACAAGACGATATAGGAAAGCAACCTGAATAATGTCTTCCATGCCACAGCTATTGTTGTGTGCTTCCAGTACCAGGCACCTGCACGAAGCACTGACAGTCTCCAAACACGGTGTAATTCCCTGTTCTTGTAAGGCTTCCTGACCAAGGCTATGACGTTGACTCACACCCATGAATGAACATTAAAAGGCAATGGAAGCGCTCTGATAGAAAGAAATAGAACCTGGGCAAATGTGTAACCCAAAGAGGTTGGTCCAGCTTTGCTCAGTGCCTATTTGAGGTCACCATCCCCTGTGTGTAGAGATGGGGCCCAGGTCCAGCATCTTTGCCTAAGATTCTTCTGAAGTTAGTGGCTTCTTTCTCCCCTGCTTCCAAATCCCACACTGTCTCCCCTATCACTTGGTCTTGACTTCAGTAAATTTTTCTTTCACTCTATGTCCCTTTATCACCACCCTACCACCCCAGTCCTCAAAATGCTGCCAACCCCTTCAGACTTGCCAAGGCTATGTCCCTCTATCATAACACTGCTGCAACTCCAACCCCCTCTCTTAGCTGTGTGTGATGAAACAGAAGCAACGAAGACTTGCCCCAGACAGCCCACGTTGGTGTCATGGTCGCACAGTGTCTTTACTCCAGACAGACTGCCGATTTCAAGTTTTTAATCAGACTCTTCTCTGTGTAAATGTGAAGGCCCTATAGTGCTTTCTCTGTGATGAAACAAAGCTATGGTGAAGCAGGCGTGGCAGCACTTAGCTATGACCCCAGCTTTCTAGAGGTTGAGGATCATCAGTACCTGGCCAGCCTGAGCTACACAGTGAAACCCTATATCCAAAACAGCAGCTCTGTGCATAATCACTGGCTCTGGAGCCTAAGTTCTTGCAGAAAGCAGGCAGCAGCCAACAAGACCAGCAGCGCCCGGATGAAACATGGGTGCTGCCCTCCTTGAATTCCTACTTCTTTTTTGTTTTTCTTTGAAATCATGTTTGTTGGGAGCTCTGAGTCTCTGTGACAAGGGAGGCTGATGTCATTATATTTTCCTCTAACGTGCTAATTTGCTCATCTGGTAAAGGGATTAAGACAACACCTTGCAAATAAGATTCTCTTTCATGTTTTTTTTTGTTGTTGTTGCTGTTGTTTTGTTTTGTTTTAAATCTGCCCTCTGGTACTTTTTCCTTTTCTTTCCCCTCTTACCCATCACCAACTCATTTGCAGGTAGGGTGACCATAGGTCCTGGGTTCCATCCCAGTTTCTATGTACTGTCCAGGGATGATTTAGCAATGTTCTGCTAAAGGCAATCCAACCATGAACTGGAGGACAAATTTTATGATCACCCAGGTTTAAGTGCCATGCGCTTCTCTGATCAGGATGCTGAAGGGCTAGCTCACACTCTCTTCTTGCTAACTCTTGCTGGTCCATTCTGTGCCTGACTGTCCGTGGTTAGAACTTCTGCTTTTAATATGGGAAAGCATTAAGCTAAGGGTGGGCCTACGCCTGTGATACAATGTATCTCAAGAGTTGCTCTCACCCATGTGATGATACAATGTATCTCAAGAGTTGTTCCCACCCATGTGATGATACAATGTATCTCAAGAGTTGTTCCCACCCATGTGATGATACAATGTATCTCAAGAGTTGCTCTCACCCATGTGATGATACAATGTATCTCAAGAGTTGCTCTCACCCATGTGATGATACAATGTATCTCAAGAATTGCTGGAGCCCAGCACCATCTTCGTCCTAGATCCCTTTTCAAGCCCCTACCCTGTTTAGATGGGAAATCAAGATTTATTTTTTACCAGGTGTAGAGGCTCATATCTGTAATCTCAGCATTTGGGAAGCCAAGGCAGGAATTATTCTGGAAATTTGAGACCAGCCGAAGTCACAGAATAACTTCTGGGTTAGCCAGGAATACATAGCAAAACCTTGTTTTAAAAGGGGACAGGGATAGAAATATGACTTAGCAGTTAAGAGAACTTCTTCTTGCAGAGGACCCAGGTTCAATTCCCAGCACCTACGTGGGGACTCACAAGTCTGCAACACAACTTGTAAGGGATCTAATGCCCTCTTTTGGCCTCTGTGGGCACCAACCACTCATGTGGTACACATACATACATGCAAGCAAAACACTCAGACACATAAAATAAATCTTTTTAAAAAATAATACAAAGAAAAAAGAAAAGAAGGAAAGAATTCATCTTGGTTTTGTCCTGAACTGAAGTCTTCTGGAGTGTTTCTCACCCTGCCCAGATGCATTTCTTCCACCTATGGTGGGCTCTCCAGATTGCAGATGTCCTTTGGGTGCTGCTTGCTTGACAAGAGGAGGGTGGAATCCAGCTCCCCAAAGCAGCAGGCTCCATACACACTTCACTCACTACCATCACCTGTCAATCCCCACAAGCTTCCCAGAGTCCCCAGAGGAAGAAGAGTAAGGTTTTGTGACACATGGCCCTGCCCTAATTTATTAAGACACTTACACCAAGGGCTTTAAGTTTAGTCCTGTTACCTAACTAGGTACAGGGATTTAGGGGATGGATGCTTTTGTATCCCTTAATTCATATGTTGAAGCTCTAATCCCTAATATGATAGATAGGGAAATAAGAACACCCAGGAGGAGCTAACATTGAATATTGGTGTGTTACCCAAACTACCTATGTTGAAACCTAATATTCAATATGACAGCGTGGGAAGGCAAGGCCTTTGGAGGTGTGATTAAATCATGAATGGCATTACAAGTGCTTAAGAAGAAGTTGAGAGTCCAGTGAGCTGGGTCAGCAGTTAAGCTTCACACCGCTCCTGCTAAGACTGAAATTTGGTTGCTACACCCACATCAGTGGTTCACAATTTCATGTAACTCCAGCATCAGGGTATCTAAAAAACTCTTTTGGCCTCTCATGGGCAGTATACTTGTGTACACAGCCCCTACTCCAATATGCACATAATTAAAAATAAAAATGTAAACATCATTTAAAAAAAAAAAGAAAAAAGAGGTTGAAGAGAAGACCCCTGGCCATCCCCCTCTGCTATGTGAGGACTGAGCATAGGCCCTATCTTGAAACCCCTGCCAGATGCCAGATCTTTTATCTTGGACTTCTTAGAACTGTAAGCAACATATTGTTCACTATAACTAGTGAACTATAACTGACCAGGAAGGAACTTTTTGATGGCAGAAGGGACAGATTAGCACCAGGGCCAGGGCAGAAACTCCCTAAGGTTGACAGGCCATGTTCTTTGTCACCTAAGCATTCCTCACTTCCCTCTTTCAGAGGCACAAGGGCAATTCCTCAAGGTTGGAGGAGCTACAGGAAGAAAGGGGAGGGCTCCCTGTCCAGGAAAGCTACTCTTGAGAGAGGACTTAGCCCATACCAGGCTAGCCCCCCCCCCATAAGACCAGCCCATGAAACAAGCAGGAAGGGCTCAGCCAGGAAACCACAAGCCATCACCACAGAGTGACATAAAAAGAGACACATTAATATACACTTCTTCTTTTCTGCACCCCTTCTGACTTCCTGTGTGTGCTGCCAGCCCCTCACACATACAGACACTCACCACGGTGAGCACAAAGACAATGTGAAACCTGATGGGTTTCTCTTCATTTATCTGTGTGCATAGACTCATGACGTCTGCAAATGAGGAGGCAGGTGTCTGTGTTGCTGTTCTATTTTTGATCCAATAGTTTCATGGTTGAATATCCTCTTTAGAGCTTTTACCACCTCAGAATGAATGCTTTCAGAGTGATAAGTTGTCCAAACTTTAGTATTTTTCTCTGCTACCACTAGTTGAAAAATATCAGTTATCTGAATCAAAGATTCAGAACTTATACAGCTATTGTCTTTAGTTCCTAACCCTGCCTTAACAGATTACTAGAAACCAATGGTTAAAACAACAGGAATGTTTCTCTCATAGCTCTAAAGGCTAGAAGTCCCAAGTGCAGGTGTCAGAAACATGTCTGGTGACTCCTACTGCTCCTGGGCTTTGGTGGCATCACTGCACCCTGTCTCTCCATTCCTATTGCTCTCTTTCCCATAGACATTCTTGATTAGCAACCACACAGAGAGTCCAGAAAGACTGTAAGCTGAGTTGTTCGACTTAATTATATCTACATAGCGCCTCTTTTGGAATATCTTCCTGGAACATTCAATCCCCTATTAGCTATCTGATTGAAATTACTAGTGTTACCTTCAGGCATGGGCAGTGAGTTTGATTTAAGGGTGTTTCATATACATATTACCTTGACACCCAGCTGGCGTCAGGGAACTGAGCCCAGATGATATAAGTCTGTCATTTTCCCCCACTTCCAAGAGTCTCAGTCACCAAGGAGCTTGCCCTACATCTGGTTTCCTGTGAGGCTGTCAAGGAGATATGGTACCTTGTCACTTTTAAAAAAGATTTATTTTTAGTTTTGTGTATGTTTTATCATCTGTGTGAATGTATGCTGGGTTTGTGTGCAGATGCCTGCAGAAGCCAGAAGAAAGCACTGAATCCCCTGGAGCTGGAGTTGACATGAGTGCTGGGAACCTAACTCTGGTCCTGTGGAAGACAGGAAGCACACTGTTATTGAGACTTCCTCCAGTGTAACTTTGTCATTTCTTAGATAACCTCATCCCATTTCCTAGCTTGTGATGCTGACTTCAGTGGTACCCAAATTTTGAATGTGGTTTACAGTCTTCCATAACACTCTCCTGCTCACCTGCTTGCTCTCCATCTCCACTGGGTATCCAGATCTTAGGCAAGACCTCATCACCATCTCTCGAAGCCCTCTTTCTAGAGACTAATTAGAATAGCTGTCACCATGACTGGGTCATGAAGCTTGGACTTCAGTGGGATGTGGCCCTGGTGTTAAATGGCCACATGCAACAAAGAATCTTTTTGCCTCATCATCGTCACTATTGATATGACAAAACACCATGACCAAAAGCAAGTTGAGAAGAAAAGGGTTTATTTGACTTACACTTCCACATTGTAGTCCATCATGAAGGAAGTCAGGGTAGGAAATCAAACAGGGCAAGAGCCTGGATGCAAGAGTTGATGCAGAGGCCATGGAGGGCGCTGGTTACAGGCTTGGTCATCATGGCTTGCTCAGCCTGCTTTTTTTTTTTTTATAGACTCTAGAAACACTAACCCAGGAATGGCACCACCCATAATAGGCTGGGCCCTCCCACATCAATCACTAATTTAGCCATGCCCTACAGGCTTGCTTATAGCCCAATCTTATAGAAGCATTATCTCAATTAAGGCTCCTTCCTCTCTGGTGACTCTAGCTTGTGTCAAGTTGACATAAAAGTAGCCAGCACATGCCCCAAATGTCAACAGCGCCCCGTTGATCACTCACTGATGCAGGTTATTGAGCACTGTAGAAAATGTGAATACTCTGGATCTGTCCCCCGTAGGCAACAACACTCTTCAACTGTTCATTCTGAAGCAAGGCATGCGACCCATCCCCCAAGCCAATTTCACAATGAATTATAAAGTCATTACTTTAAAAGGTATCAGAGTAGCAGAGAACTTTTATTTTCTTTTTTTTAAAGTACATTAACCTGCCTGGTACTTTCCTGTCTGCCTTTTCTTATTCTTTCTTCCTCCTGAAGCTCATCTAAGCATTAAGAGCTCTTCCTTGTGGCATATTAACAATCAGAATTTTGAATAGAACAGGTCTATATTTAACAGAGTATTTTTATTTTTGAAGACAACCCCTATGCTCCAAGTCAAGTAAAGATAAGACACATGTTACTGTCTCAAAATCTTTTTATTCTCCTTTTTTGAAGTTCTACCTTCTATTTCCATGTAGAGCAAAAAAGGTAATGAAGACACTGATGTACTGGGCTTGACGCTTATGCCCCAAAACTCTTACAGAACTTTGCTCTGGGCAGAACAAAGTCATTTTCCTCTGGACTGTTCCTTCCAGAGGGCAAATATGGCTAGATCAGTTCTTGGTGCGGTCCGATTATCCTGGGTCTAATTTTATTATTTATAATCTTCCTTCTCTTTCTGGTAGCATCCACATCCACTCATGCTATATCACCATCACTTATGGTCCCTTCATGATAACTACTATTTATTGAATAGTTAAAATATACCAAGCATTGTCTGAGCTCTTTATGTTCTTGGAATGTACATAAAGCAGGTCAGTCACAGTTATGTGTCATATATCAAAACACCTTAGCCCATCATCTAAAAAGAAATAAACTTAAGACTGCACTGGTGCCTCTTGGAGCGCTATCAATGGAAGATTCTTTTTGAGACAGGACACAATTTTTGGAATCCTCAATCAATCACTGATTAGAACTCAAGAGGATCCATGTTTATCTGATTCAAGATCAGACACAGTTGTTTTAGTACTATTTTGCCAATGTCTTTATTAGAGTCCTAGGAGTATTAACAAAATACCCCCTGTAGTGTGGCTGAAGACTACAGAAATGCATCACCTCATAGCTCTGAAGTCTAGAGAGCCAAGATCAAGGTGTTTGTAGGGCCATACCCTTGAACCCTGCGGAGGAATTCCTGCTTGCCTCTTCTCCAGACAAGCATGAGGACTAGAGCTCAGACTCCCAGCACCTACATCAAAGCTGATGGGTACAGAGCCCACCTGCGATTCCTGCTCTGGGGACTGAGACAGTGTCCCCAGAGCAAGCTGGCCAGCTAGACGAGCAAAATCAGTGAGTCCTGGGTTCAAGTGAGAGACCCTGCCTCAACATATGAAATGGAGAATGTCTTTTGGAAGACACCTGGCATAAACTTCTGATCCCCACATGTACCTACACACAGGTGGCTATGCATACATGCATGCATGCACACCACAGACATACAAATGAATGTTAGAAAGTGGATGTACCCAAGCTGTGACAGCTATGACATCACTAGATGATGTTATCTCATGGGACTACTCTCCCAAATGTGGTCTACCACCAACTGAAAAGTCTTCACATAATGCATGACCTTAAAGCGTCTGGGGTGTGGGGTCAAGTTATGTAGAGGTAATCCTTCTTTGTTCTTGACCTACAAGTGGAAAAGTCAAAGATCAGGGAGGGGGGAGAAAGGCCTTCTGAAATCTTCATACTATTTAACAATTTGAATAAATCAACACGAATCTAGAAGAAAGGAAAATTTGAGGAATACAGACATTTTCAAGAAAGTCTTGAAAAGTACCAGAAGTCTTTTAGAGTCTAGATTGTAACTCAAGGCAGCTAAAAAGCCAGCCCTTCAGCACCAGAAACCTTGGAATGGGAAGAAGGTGAGGTCTTCCTGGAGCAAAAGGAGCCCTGGGCTTATCTAAAGAGCCAGCACTTGGTAAAAACTCAGGTTACATATGGCAAATGAGTGAGCAGGAAAACATCATGTACTGCCATTTTAAGGGGCGCTTTATTAATAGAGAAAGAAACACTGACTGTGGCAGCTGGTGAGCTGGGGGTTGGGCACCAACATTACTGCCCCTGCTGTTTGCATGTCTGAGTGCCCAAGGGAGGCAGGTCTGGAGGCATCAAAGGGCAGATGAGCCCCTAAATGGAGGCCATTCTTTTCCTCACACTTGACTCACAAGCTTCTGCATGGCTGAGAGGTGTGTGCTCACTGGAGCGGTGGCCCTGTAGCTCTTCACAGTGTGCACATGCCAGATGGTGGCTGATGATTTGAATACAGAACCATCTGCAGCTTGATAGGGCAAGAGTAGACAATCACAGGGGGACACTGTGGCCCAGGAAGCTTGTCATCCTGTTAGAAGACCTTTCTCGCCAGAACTAGATTCACAGCCTAGTTTGTTTTTTTTTAAGTATATATCTTATATTTTGAGATAATTATATCATTTCCCCCTTCCTTTTCCTCCTTCCAAATCCCATGAACCCCCATGAACCCCACCTTGCTCTCTTTCTAATTCATGGCCTCTTTTTCTTTAATTGTTGTTATGCGTGCGCGCGTGTGTGCGTGTGCGTGTGCGTGTGCGTGTGTGTGTGTGTGTGTGTGTGTGTGTGTGTGTTTATGTGTGTTCCTAAATATATAAATACAACCTGCTGAGTCTGTATAATATTATTCTCATGTATGTTTTCAGGGCTGACCATTTTGTATCTGATAACCAATGGTGTACTCTTCCCTGGGGAAGACTGTTTCTCTGTTCTCAGCACTCCTTAGTTGCCTGAAGTCTTGTCTTGTCTTGTCTTGTCTTGTCTTGTCTTGTCTTGTCTTGTCTTGTCTTGTGTAGGATTGTGGCCCCATTGCAATTTTTCCCCTTTAATTTTATCACGTCCAGTGGTGTCAACTTTGTTGATGTCATGTTTGCACAGCCATGTTGATGAGACTTCATGAGTGTAACTTCTGACATTTCCAGGAGACACAGCCTCACAATAAACTCCCTGTTCCTTGGGCTCTTACTTTGCCTCTTCTTCCATAAAGATCCCTGAGCCCTGAGGTGCAGGTTTTGTGTTGTGAGTGTATCCGTTGAGACTGGGCTCCACCCTCTTCATTTTGATTAGTTGTAGTTTTCTGTAACGGTTTCCATTTGTTGCAAAGAGGAGTTTCCTTGGGAAGGGGTGAGACTTGTGCTTATGTGTAGGTGTAGGGTTACATACTTAGAATGTAGTTGGGGATTAGGCTGGCTTAGTAATGAATCAATTATAGATTCTCCTCTAAGCTCCATGGCTTAACTAACTCCAGATAGCTGACTAGGTTTCTAGTGTCAGGCATGATTTCCCTCTTATTAGGCTGACCATTAGGTCCCATTAGAGAGCTGTTGTTTACCACCAGGGTTTGTGTGCACTCTTAGGGTTATGGAGTCATGCCGGTTGTCCTTGTGGTTCACAGGCCTCAGCTGAGGAGGACTATTGGTTGTTTTCCTGCTTTGGAAGCTTGCTTGATGCCTTCTGGTACCATAACAGCTAGTCTTCAGGGAGATGACTTTCAGTTCAGATCCAGCTCTGGTGCTCTAAGCGCCATTTCTGAAATGCATGGTCATACATTAGTTTGCATAATACGATGTTGATACTCTTTCTATGTGGTTATAAGCATCACATTGATTTCTCCCAGCCATGTCTGAAGGATGGACATAGTGTGCCACAAAGTTCTGACACAATGTATTTCCTCAGTTATACATTTAACAGACTCCACAGGTTAAGGGCCCAGTTCATCAGACACCCCTTCCCTCAGAGCCTGAGCCACCCACACTTTTGCTATGAATTAGTCGGTTCTCACTTCCTCTTCAGGCTCAATAAATTACTAGAACAAGTCAAAGAACTGGAAAAGCACAATACTTAAAGCTATAGTTTTATCCTAGTGGATACAAATTAATACCTAAGAAGCCCACAGAACTTCTGGGAGACTCTCAGACAGAAAGCTTTGGTACTCAAGATCCATCACCTGCTAGGCAAAGCAATGCACAGCGCCAAGTCTCAGGTGAACACCCTGACTCAGATATATTAGAGCTCCAAAACGAAATAAGGCATGGTTGATGATGAGTGGACTCTTTGGCCACATGGTCCAACTTGATCTCCACTCCTGCCCCCCACCCCAAGCTCAGGCTAACTCTCTAAGTTGCAGCTCTCCAAGAACACAGCTAACTGGTCTTTACGATCTAAAAAACCAGTATGTATTTGACCAGTGTCCCCCTCTTCCCCATGCGTCTGAAACTGTGGGTCCCCCATATGTTAGAACCCAACATGAATAACAAAGTTAGTTCTACTGCCTAGAAAATCCCAAGATTTGGAACCAAGGACGAAGACCAGCCAAGTCCTCTATAATCCAACCTCAATAATCAGTCTGGTCATGTGGGTGGAGGGTAACAGTGCTGTTCAGTGATGCTGTCTGTCTCCAGCACCACCCACATTCATCCTCAGGAAAGAAATGTACAGCTTGGGCTATTCCTGCCTGCCTCGTGTGAGTGCTTCAGGATGATGGAGTGTAGTAGTCAGGAATGCCCATCATACTCCAGCCACTGGTTTCTGGTCCAAATGATGTTTCAGACTCACCTAGTGCTGCCTGTCTTCCTTTCAGCCCTGGAATCATCTATTTCTACAAGGGCCTTGGACCCTTTTCCAGAAGAATGGTGCTTGGAAACTAAAACTTAGGCTTGGTTTGAAAGCCACTGTGACGTGGCATTGCTCATAAGCGCTTTTAATAGAATCCACCCAAAACTCAACCCCTCTTCCCTTCAGTGTAAGTCACTCAAACCACAACTTCAAAACAATCCCTTATTACATGGTCTGTTCTGGCTTTCCCCTCTCCATGGTTTGAGTACTTTCCCTAACTGTTAAAGAGGTCCATTCTTTTCAATACATGTCTCCCTCTGCTAAGCTCCCCTGTAGGGAACTAATTTCACCCTCACTCAGTTCTCTCTGTCCCTGGGCTGGCTGCTAATGCCCATGCCTCAGCCTTACTATTCTGACCCTTGGCCCTATTAGCACTTACAAGAGAAGGAAAGAGATACGGTGTGTGCATGAGTTTGGGGGGGGGGTATCAAAAAGATAGAAGAATAAAACAAAATTGTGTTTTTCATAATACAGTTTAAATGGGATCCTATAAGAGATTACTGTGTTAAAATATGCTCATTTAAAGAAAAAAAGTATTAACCTTGAGCCAAGCAGTGTTCTAAAGAATTTAACTATTTAATCTTCACAAAACCACTTTGCTCGGGCTCTATTGCTTCCTCCTTTTTTAGGAAAAGCATAGATCTGAAGCTTTTAGGAAAAGCTTTCTGAAAAGCTGGATCTGGATCTGAAGGCCTGTATGTACAAAGATATCAAAGAACTAATTTTAAAATGAAGAAAAGAAATGGAGAGAAGCAACTGTTCAAATCTGCCTTTGATATCCACCCTTAGTCCCCGAGTCACCTCTCCAGGCTTGGCAGTTTTTTATAAAGATCTTTGACCTAGTAATTCTACTCTTTTGAATTAATTGAAAGCAAATACCAGTGTATCATTTATACACAGAAACACTTTACATTAATTTTCAAATTTTAACAGATACATAAATGCCTTAGGTTTCTAGAAACAGAGGGCTAAATAAGCATATTGTAGTTTATTGATACAGTAGACGATTACTCATCTTCAAACACGGAACAAGGCTGGGATGTAGGTCAGTGGTAGAGCTCTTGCCCACTATATACAAGGCCCTAGGTTTGATTCCCAGTGTAGCAAAACAAGAGAGAAAGAAACATTGCCGGCGTATCATGATTTCAAGGTCAAGAACATCCTGGGCTATATAATACCTTCGGGGGGGGGGGAGCGAGAGAGAGAGCACTGTATTATCAATGTGGGTAAATCTTAGACATTAAGCTAAGTGAAAGAAGTTGGGCAGGAAAAAAATGCCACACATTAAGTAATTTCATGAATATGAAATTGTAGAATAGGAAAATTTATTGAAACTATGAGAGGGGAAAAGGAGTTAGTCACAAGGGACAAGGGTTGACCCAGACAAAATCATCTGAAGATGTGGAAACCATCTATTCTAATGGAGTATGTGGGTCACAAGAGAGTGCTTATGTGTCAGTATGCATGACTAAAATGTATCCATTTTAACCTGTTACATAAATGTCTATGTATACACTGGAAAGAACAATGCCTTACACTTGGGGAGCAAGAACCATAGCATCTATCCACTGAGGCAGCTGCGCATACAAAGATGGCTCTTGTACTCCTGAACTTACTTTGCATATCTTTAAGATTTTTCAGTTCTACATAGGTCAGGGTTCCTAGCTATTTCAAAATGAAGAGTTCAGTTAATAGATTTCAGTTCGGTAAGGAGTAGGTTCTTCAGCACCAGAGGTCGAGACTGCAAGTTGAGATATGAGGGATTCTGGGTAAAATATCAGGGTGACCAGGTGGATAGAGATGAGCAGGAGTCAGTAGCAGAAATGGGTGGAGATAATGGTGGACCTGTCTGCTTCACAATGTAGACCTTATGCTCTCGTCCATGCGTCTCTCTCTCTGGAGCCGCTGGAGATCACGTCCTTCACCTTCAGCCTCCGTTCTGATTTCAGAGCTGATATTAGACTGCTGGTGTGTACTCTGGTCCTCATGTCCCCCCATACATCTCACAGAGCGGTAGTGGGCTTCTCTGATAGCCATTGTCTTTCTTTGTAAAAAAGGGAGTTTTACGGAAGTTCAAGAGAATTGAAAGGAGGCAGCTGGAACAATACACACGGTTGTCCAGGCTGATGCATAATTGGACATTATTTTAAACCAGCATTACTTAAATATTAATCTTGACATTTTTCTAGTAGAGAGAAAAAGAAACACGCTTGCTTCTATTTCCAATAAAGGAATTAATTGCATTTTGCTTACTAACTTAGACAACTTCTTGGGAGGCATGTTTAAAAAACCATACAGTCTAAACAATGAAGCCTCCCTCCTCTTCCTGGCCAGCCTGCAGCCTGGGGTAGGCTGATGTAGGTTGGGTGTCCATGCATTTCAGACTCCTAGCTCACAAGGATCAGTGTCTTCGATGTTTTAAATTTGCATCCAGGGAACTCTGCTCTGCCAGGAGTGGGCTCAGCTCACTCACTCGATGTGGACCCATGCGAGAAATGTGATTGCCAGCAGCTAAGTTGGGCTAGTCAGGACCTTCTGATGGGCTTCTGGGAAGCCGTGCAGTTGACATTCATGTTAATCGGACTCTGTGTCTGGGCCAAGAAGTCTGTGGGTGTGGGACCTGCTGAAACTGGGTAAAAAAGAAAAAGAAAGAAAGAGAAAGAGAGAGGGAGGGAGGAAGGAAGGAAGGAAGGAAGGAAGGAAGGAAGGAAGGAAGGAAGGAAGGAAGGAAGGAAGGAAGGAAGGAAGAAAACCCAAGAGCAGAACAAAGAGGCTAGTGCCTTCCTGTCAGCTTTCCTGAGATCATCTTTTTGTGGGTCTGTCCCTTAAAGTCAGCCTCATGCTTCTGTCCCCTCCAGCTCTGCCATGCTCCAAGTCAGCTTGGCAAAACAAAACATCGGAGTCCAGAGGTCCAGGGCTCACCATCCCAGCTTAGTCCCGGCATCTGCTTACTTACCAGCTGTGACACCTGCTTGCTTCCCTGTGTCACGTGGACCCAGTGCAGTCATGTGTGGAGAAGACCTTGCAGAGCTCTGTCCTGTACTGCATCCTGCTGGCTAGACTGGAAAGCGCCCAGAAGGGGCCTTTCACAGGGCACATGCCCAGCTGGTATTAATTGTTTTGAACTGTGCTCTCAGCCTCTGCATCTTGTCCTCACTTCTGCTACCTCCTCCCACTTCCTCTGTGTCTGTCTCATTTGGCCAAATTGTTCATTCCTTGGGCAGAGCACACTGTGTCCCAGGGCCTGCGCTCACTGTTAGAGAATCAGAAATAGATAGTACCCAAGACAGATTGCCACACAGGGTTAGGGGCTGTGCACGGGGAGCCCGTGAGAGCCCAGCAGGGGTACATCCCTGATCTTTAGCTCTCTCTTCGCCTCCCTAGGAGATCATCACCTCCATCCTCCTGAGTGGGCGAATAGGGCCCAACATCCAGCTGGCTGAATGCTATGGGCTGAGGCTGAAGCACATGAAGTCAGACGAGATCCACTGGCTGCACCCACAGATGACTGTGGGCGAAGTGCAGGACAAGTATGAATGTCTACACGTGGAAGCCGAGTGGAGGTAGGAATGTCATCCTCCCTTCAAGCACTCCCAAGGCACAGAAGCTTCTAGAAAATCGGAGTGGCTTTCTAGACTTAGTCCTCCCACCATGTCCCAGAGTAGTTTTGAGATCTAACCTGACTTTGAATCCTCATCTCAAGACAGTATCTAGGTTACAGTTCCAGACCAGATGCTGTTGGTGTTATGGTAAAGGGGAGCAAAGGGTGGGAAGGGAGGAGAGCCCAGGCTCAGGGTTGGTCTTTGAAGTAAGGAAACTAGTATCTGTGCCAAAAGCCTCATGGATAGTCCTTGCATGCTGAGGGTAGAGGAGCTTTGGTCCTGTGAGTCCTACTGCTCTCTTGGGAATGCAGCTTCCCAGTGTCAACCAGAGTCTGTCTTGTTGCAGGTATGACCTTCAAATCCGCTACTTACCTGAAGACTTCATGGAGAGCCTGAAAGAAGACAGGACCACGCTGCTGTACTTTTACCAACAGGTGAAAAGCACCTCAGTGTCTCACAGCACTTTAAAGAGAATCCATTCTCTTCAGGGGAGATGGAAAGATAAAGACCAGTCTTCTAGAAGGCTTTCCCCTGAGGCTGTTTCTTAGGCTCCTATCTCCCACCTGTGTGGCTAGGTACCTATGAAGCAGGAAAAGCAGGTTAGTGCACAGGCACCAAGGTGTGGTTTCCAGTCACTTCTGCCACTGACCACCCTGTATTCCCAGGGACCTCATTTGCATGAATCTGCTTTCTCCTCTTTAAGCTTAGAATAATAACGACATCTACTTTAGAGAGTTGTCACAGGGACCCAGTGATGTCCATGGCAGAGTATGGCGAATTGACCTGAGGAAGAACCAACCCCAAGTGGTAGTTCTTGCCTCTTCAGGGCTACTAACATGACATCCACTAGCTCACAAAACTTTCAGACGTGTGCCAGCTGGCTCTCTTGAGTTACCTGAACCTCTCACATACCTTCAGACTAGACAAGTAGCTGCCACAGCACCTGCACAGAGGAATCTCTGAAGCAGTGCCAACAGAGCAGGCGCTATCACTTTCTTTCTGTCTCTGCACCCCCCTTCCTGTTGGCCAGACATCAACCCAGATGTTTCATGGACTCTGAGTGACATTTATAACTGCTTATCAACATGGGCTTGGATAAATCACTAATTCTTCCCCCAAATCTTCCTTCCTTTCTTCCTTCCTTCCTTCCTTCCTTCTTTCCTTCCTTCCTTCCTTCCTTTCCTCCCTCCCTCCTTCCCTCCCTCCCTCCTTCTCTCCCTCCCTCCTTCTCTCCCTCCCTCCCTTCCTTCCTTCCTTCCTTCCTTCCTTCCTTCCTTCCTTCCTTCCTTCCTTCATCTCTCTTTCTCTTTTATTTTTCTTATAATAATAAGGACTGAACCCAGAATACCATACCTGCTAGGCAAATATTTTTCCACTAAACCAAAGCCTCAGCCATTTTTCTTCTTGTGGTGCCTCATTTTTATTCTTTTTCAAAGATTTGTTTATTTATTTTATTTTATATATATGAGTACCCTGTAGCTATCTTCAGACACACCAGAAGAGGGCATCTGATTCCATTACAGATGACTGTGAGCCACCATGTGGTTGCTGGGGATTGAACTCAGAACCTCTGGAAGAGCAGTCAGAGCTCCTAACCCCTGATCTATAGCTCCACTCCTGCCTCATTTTTATTTATTTTTAAAAAAGGGTCTCTCTATGTAGCCCTGGTTCTCCTGGAACTGGCTGTGTAGACCAAGCTGGAACTCACAGAGATCCATCTGCCTCCCAAGAACTGGGATTAAAGGCACAAGCCACCATGTTGGCTCCAGAAGTGTCTCATTAAGCTGATTAAGCTGGCCTTGCCAAACTCAAGTAGCCCAAAGAAACCTTGGACCTATAATCCTCCTCCTTTAGCATACAGAGTGACTGAGATTACAGGCCTAACCTACCAGGCCTGGCTTCAGTTTTATTCTATCAAAAATGGCGATGGGAGAGAAGCATGAAAATGCCTCCCCATAGTGGGATGCTGTCTTAATTACTTTTCTAATTAATTAATTTTCTAATTACTTTTCATCATGACCAAGGGAACTTACTGAAGAAAGACTTTATTAGGTTTACAGTTTAGAGGGTAAGTTCAAGACCATTATGGTGGGGAGTGTGGCAGTAGGCCAGCAGGCATGGTGCTAGGGCAGTGGCTGAGAGCTTATATCCTTATCTGTAGGTAAGAGAGAGAGAGAGAGAGAGAGAGAATGACAGATAGGCAGACAGTGGGAATATTCAAGACTTTTGAAACAACAAAGCTTGTCTCCAGTGACACACTTCCTCCCACAAGGTCACACCCCCTAATCCTTCCCAAAGATTTCCTCCAACAGGGGACCAGGCATCTAGATGTATAAGCCTATAGGGGCCATTCTCATTCAAACCACTGATATGTACATGAGAGACAAAAGGCCAGGAGGCATCAGTGTGTTTACCTCCCAGGGCCTCTGCTCCAGGAAGGAAAAATGAGGGCATGAGTCTGACCCTTGACCTTTCTCCCACCAGCTCCGGAATGACTACATGCAACGCTATGCCAGCAAGGTCAGTGAAGGCATGGCTCTGCAGCTGGGCTGTCTGGAGCTCAGGTAGGTAATTGGGAAATCTCTTCTGGGAAAGCACAGCGCTGGCTTTGGACTTGTTGGCTTGTCCCTACTCTGGGAAGTGAAAGTGGGTATGTGAGAGACAGGAAGAGGAGGAAATGAGGCTAATAGCCTGAAGGACTCACTCTAGTCTTCATGATAGACAAAGGAGAAGGGCCACTCCCATTCTAACTGCTCTCCTCCCACCTACAGCCTGCTCCCGCCCCCCTGTGCCCTGTCTCTGCCCCCCACAGCCTGTCCCTGCCCTCATTTCTAAGCTGCCTGTCTCTCCTACTGCCCATCACTGCTGCTGTTACTCAGTGATTCAGAAATACTTCTAGAACTCTAGCCTGGGTCTAGGAAACCATTCAAAGGTAGGGATCTCAGTCTGGGCTGCCCATTGCTACATCCCGAGCTCCAAGAGGTTGGTACTTAATCTGTACCTATGTTAGCACACCATCAAATCATGACTTCCAGTTCGTAGTGTTTGGAGGTGGCATGTGTGCTGTTAATTATAATTAGAGACGGAACGAATATGTCTCAAACAGTCTTCTACCAGAAGAAAATAACCTGAAAAAAGAAAGTTGAGCTGTTCCTGGAAGGAAGTGAAAGATTTCAACGAGCAGATAATGGGTGGGGTTAGGGTGGGGAACTGGGCATTCCAAATCCAGGACCACAGGGAATGAGAGAGTGGAAGCAATGATCATTATGATGGCAGGCTGATGACATCATTAGAATGACATCACTAGAGTGAGACAGGACAATCTAAGAAGCCAGGCCTTACCCTTGTCTGTTGCGTCCCATTGCCATTTGGGGCAGAAGAGGACCCTGTGGCTAAACCTCTGTGCTTAGCCTGGTCTTGACCAATGCCACAACACCTTCAGTTTGACCAGCCACCTGCTGCTTTATCTCCCTCCCCTATTCTGCACCCCCATTACTGTAAAAGTAGCTTCAACATCTGAGTGCACATTGTGGTTAGCTGGGAAGTAGATACACTAGCGTCCCAACCCTACCCTTGGCTCTGTGGTCTACAAGACCTTAGAAGATGAACTTTTAGCTAGCCTCTGAGGTGGTTTAGAGGCAGTTAGCTTGGTCAGAATTGCTGAAAGACTTCCAAGAACCGTTGCCATGGGAACCATGATCCAGTGTTGCTTCTGCTTGGCCCAATGTGTCATTCTGGGGGATTTCTGACTCTACCTATGACATCTATCCATCCACGTTGACTGAAAACAGAACTCGGCTAACACATCCATGGAACTGGGGTCTTGAGAGAGGTTGATGGGGTCCATGGTAGGGCAGGGATTGTGCCAACGGAAGGTGAAGGTTCCATTTTGATTTGAGTATCTGAGATTGTTGGCTTGTTAAGGACTTCTCATTTCCTTGCAGTTAGTGGTAGCGTCCCAAAAAGCAAGGACCCAATAGCATCCTGTATAGGGTCTGTCATCTTGGGTGCTCAGAACTGGTGTACCAGGGAACTCATGAAGTTTGTTACATGTACCATTGTCTGTCTTCTGTGTCTGCTGTAGCCATGAAGCTTGTACCAGACACTACAGGCTTCTTCTCAGAAATGAGACAATGCTGGAAAGCAGTTCTAGTGAGCGTTATATTTGTGGGGCGCATGCTAGACTGTGGTGTCATTTTGAGACTCCAGTAAGCCACATGTCCAGATCTGCTGGCAAATGACTTCATATTCTTACTCCCTTCAACCATTCTCAAACTGATTTTGGTTATGGTCCAAAAATGCCAAGTATGGCACTCAGGGTTAGACAACCAGAGAGGTATCTGAATTGGCCTCTATAGTCTCATTGAGAGGGCATAGTGTGCTAGAGTCTGTTCCTTAATCACCTCAGGGTTGTCCCCAAACTCACAGTTTCATAATCCAACATCCTGCCATGTACATCCTGAGCCTGAGAAAGTATCAGGCTCTGACTCTGAGGGCCAGGGATGTGGTGTTCCAGTGGGAATGTGGAAAACACTTATGTAAACCTACTAGGCCTCTAGGCCCAGTGAGTTTCAAGTGGAAAATGTAGAATACATGGCTTACATGGTGATGGGGTGAGTGGATATTTAAAATCAGATTATTACTATTTCTTACCAAGAATAGGACAAGTTTCTGAAAATCAGACCACAAGGCAGAATCTTCTAGAACCATGGTTCTTTACTTAAAATCATGGGCAATTGTACCTCCTTCTACCAACATCTAGGATTGCATAACCTGCCTACAGATAAATGACATCACCAGAAAAAATAACATATCCTTTCCTGGCTTAAAGAAGCATGATATGCCCGTAAGACAGGAGACTAGTGACATCAAACCTCAGGGAACTGGTTCCTGTTGAGAAGAACTGGGCTAATTGGGAAGAACAGAGGGTCTAAAGCAGGATGCCTGGACAGAAATCATGAGTCTTCATTTACTGTGCTGCTCTTGACAAGTTAATTTCTTCATCTTAAAAATAAGAACGATGTTAGCGATAATAATCTAGGAGGGCTGTTGGGAAGAGTGAGTTAGTTAATATATTTAGAGTCCTTAGAACAGTAACAGGGACAGAAGTGTCCTAGAATTAGTTGTTTATTCATTGAATCTGTAAGGGATCTGAGATCTGGAGAGTCCTGGAGAGGGAGAGGGACCAGGAGGAGGTTACAGGCCCTGGCAGGCACCGACAGGGTGACCAAAATGGAAGAGAGATGTTTAAGGAGGAGTAGGCAGTCTACCTCTGTCCCTGTGCCCAGGGGGCGGGTGAGGGCCTTTTCTCAGTGCTCTTAATTCCATCTGTGGTGCAGGACTTTGTGTGCGCCAGGCAAGCCCTCCAGCACCGAGACAGACCCCTCCTGTGCTCGGGTCACTTTTTCTTTTTTCTTTTTTTTTTTTTTTTTAATTTAGAGAAGTTTTAGGTTCACAGCAAAAGTTAGTAGAAGGCACAGGTTTCCCATGGATCCTGGGCCCTGCGCGCGCGCACACACACACACACACACACACACAGAGAGAGAGAGAGAGAGAGAGAGAGAGAGAGAGAGAGAGAGAGAGAGAGAGAGAGAGAGATTCCCCTATTGTGAGTATCCCTCAAGAGCGGTGTAGTTCCTACGGTGAATGAATACCCACAGATGTACCAGGGTCACCCAAAGTCCACAGCTCACATCAAGGTTCACCTTAGTGTCGCACATTCTGTGAGTGCGGCCAAACACCATGCAGAAGTTTCACTGCTGTGAACATCTGTTGTTTGTCTCTCCCTTCCCCGGCCACCACCGATCTTTTTATTATTATGGTTTTGCCTTTCTCAGGGAATCACATAGTTCAAAAGATAGCTAATTGATATTTATTTATTATTTATAGAAGGGTGCTTTATAGATGCCGCACATCACTTTGTGTAAGTATTCTACTGTTGGGTTCAGGGTGGAAGCCAAGAAAATGTACTTCAGATGTGGAAGCTTACAAATGAAAGCTTTATTTTCTGAGTGCTCAGGAAGGTGGCCAGTTCAGGATCTGAACCATGTCCCTGATGGGGGATTGTATATTTCTAAAGGATGGGGACACAAAGCAAAGGGGTGCTGTGGAGAGCTGCAGTGTTATCCAATTGCATTTTGACATTATGGGTTAAGCAAGGGAGCACCCATTGGAGACTGGGCCATATCCAGGGCACCTGGCATCAAGGTCCTTAATTCATTCTTCTAAACATTGGGTCTGGAGCTCAGAGTGACGTATGGAGAAAGGAGTAGGTCAGCCTCATGCACAATTAGGGCATAACAGGCAATTGGTTATATATTTTTACAACTTATGCACCTTGATTTAGATAACAGCACTTTCTATATGCTTTACCAGTTAACAAAAAATTAAGAAATCATTTGGAGACATGGGATAGGTGTTCATTCCTAGGCCTGGGAACATGAACTTGTTTGACCCTGTCAGCAGATAAAGAAGTTGGCCTTGATATGGCTGGACTCAGACATCAGACTACAGGGAAGTCCCCAGCTCTCCTAGGGCCTGGGACCTTGAATTCAGTTTTTAAAAATGAAATGGTAGTACTTAGAGTTTCTTTTTCTTGTTCCCCACTACACATTAAAATATGAAGTTCATGGGCCATATGCTAGAAATTAGTCAGAAGGACCAAATAACTTATCTTCTTTGACCAGATGGCACCAGGAATATTTCTCTTAACCAGCACGACTACAGAACTTTCTGAACCAAAGAATCATAGTTAATGTGTCATCCAGGACTTGTTAAGTAGTGACTGACAAGGTTGGGATTAGAGAAAGAAAACTCACCTTGCTTTGCTTCACAAAATCCACAAGGAATTTGACCTTGTGGTTAACCTGTAAATGTTGGCAACAAGTTAACATTTTTATTACTGCCAAGTGCATTTTGCATGTCTTTATTTAATTCAGTCCTGGGGATTGGGTGTGGATCGGTTATGAGACTGCGCCTGCCCATAGACTGCTGCCATCTAGTGTTTGCTTCTCAGAATTGCATGGAGAACCCATGGGTATTAGAGGCAGTCCAAACAACTGGCGCCTCTTATCATTCCTGTCTTCTGCCTGAGAAAAGCTCTATTTTAAAGTTTTATTTTTGATTGACACATCTGCTTATGTTGCTTTTGAAATATGAAATTGTCATTAGCTTCCATCATCACGCTGTGCAGCAGAACGAGGAGCTTATGTCTCTTCTCATATTTAACATTATAAAGTAGACAGGTGTGAGAATGTAAAGGCTTCCATATTTGGACAGCTTCTTTATCTAGCTTTATCTGCATAGGGAACGTTAAAACAGGTCTGGGAAAGCATGCATTTAAGGAAATGACTATCCACTCTTCCCGATGAGCCAGTCTCTCCATCTTTGAAGCTCTTCTGCCCCTCCCCCTCAGCTCATGCATCTTCCCACATGCTAGACTATGTGGTTGGTTCCGTCTACCCTGGCAAACAAAAACATCAATGAATTGATGTCTTAGGTTTTTTTTTAATACTTTGAAATCTCAAAGCCCACCTCCAAAGGCACACCTCATCTAACAAAGCCATGCCTCCTCTTCCCAATAGTCTACCAACTGGAGTATTCAAACATATGAACCTATAGGGGCCATTCCACCACATTCTACTCTCTGGTCCCCATAAACTTGTGAGATTGTAATGCAAAATGCATCTAGTCCAACTTCTAAAGGCCCCACAGTCTTTCACTTTCAACACAGTTGGTTTTTTTTGTTTGTTTGTTTTTTTGGGTTTTGTTTTTGTTTTTGTTTTTTTTTTTTTTGGTTTTTGGTTTTTTTGGAGACAGGGTTTCTCTGTGTAGCCCTGGCTGTCCTGGAACTCACTCTGTAGACCAGGCTGGCCTCGAACTCAGAAATCCGCCTGCCTCTGCCTCCTGAGTGCTGGGATTAAAGGTGTGCACCACCACTGCCCGGCTTCAACACAGTTTAAAAGTCTAAAGTCTTCTGAGACTCAAGGCAATCTCTTAACTGTAACCACGTATAAAATAAAAAGGCATTCTGCATACTTCCAACATACAATAAGAGAATATACATTACCATTCAAAAAGGGAGGAAAGGAGACAGTGGGAAAGTACTGGGCCAAAACAAGACTGAAAACTAGCAGGGCAAACTCTGGGTCTTGTTGCTCCGTGTCTAATGTCAGAGGGCTTAGATGGCGCCACTCCAAGGGTTCTCAACCTTCCTCATGCTGCAACCCTTTAATACAATTCCTTATGTTGCAGAGACCCCCCAACCATAAAATTATTCTGTTGCTACTTCATAACTATAATTTTGCTATGGCTCTGAACTATAATGTAAATATCTGGTATGCAGGATATCTGATATGCAACCCCCAAAGAGATCATGACCCACAGGTTGAGAACAGCCGCTCTATTCTTTTGCGGCTGACTGCAGCATGCTTCTCTCTCTTGGGATGCTTCCACTCCCTGTATGTAGCTCTTCTCGGCAGGGTCTCATGGCTCCAGCACCTCCAACACATTGGGGTCTCCAGAGCAACCCAGGCTTCGCCTTCCCAGCTTCATGCAGTGGCTTGGCAGTGGCTTCATGCAGAGACTCCCCTGCCCACACCTGGCCTCAGGGGCTCTCCTCATCCATGGAGAAAGACTCCATGGCCCCTTTACTCATGTACACCTTCTGACTTGAAATCTAGGATCCTGTGGACAGTACTGCCGTGTTTGACCGCTTATGTGGATAGAGCCTGGCCTGTGGAATCACATTTGCAAAAAGATTTCCTCTGTTGTTGCTTTATTACTAACCATTTGACAGATTCAATATTAGGCTGTCTTGAAATCTCCTCCACCAAGAAAATTAATCCCACACCTTTTAATTTAGCATCAGGCAGATTCTTAAGACAAGGGAAATCAGCAGCCTCATTTTTTCATTGTTGTTAAAATATCACAAGAATGATACATAGCCATGTATCCAATAGTGTTCTCCTATGAAACCTCTTAGATGGGTCCTCCATAGTCCACATTGCTCTGAGCACTATTGTCTTCCAAGCCTGAACTAGGATGGCCCATTAGGCCTTACTTAAAGGATTCAACTGCTTTCCTAGCTAAAAGTTCCAAAGTTTTCCACATTCTTCCCAAAAAAAACCCCCAGCATGGTCAGTTATGTCATAACAGTATTTCACTCTGGGTACCAATTTCTGTCTTTTTTTTTCCCTTATTGCTGTGATAAAATACCATGATCAAAACAACCTATAACAGAAAGCATTTATTTGGGCTTACAGTTTCAGAGGGTTTACAGTTAAGTCAATGGTGGTAGAATGAAAGAACAGCTAACAGCTCACATTTTGATCCACTGGGAATGTTGAGAGTCTTCTGAAACCTCAGAGCCTTCCCCCAACAAAGCCACACCTCCCAATCCTTCCCAAACAGGTCCACTAACTGGGGACCATTCTCATTCAAACCACCACACTCGGTAACTCACAAAGGACTAAATCTCCCTTTTTAGTTCTGTTTTCACTGTTATTTTTCACTGTTAGAACAAGACTGTGTGAGGGAAGCCAGTGTGTGCAGTTACCCAGGGCATGTGTCATAGCTCACTCAGTCCTTCAGGGAACGTGAACAACCACACTGACTAGAACAGTCCTGGGAAGGCTTGCTCTGAGGTTTTCTAGAAATGTCATGGGAAGCAGGTAGCACCGGCTTGGGAAACTTCTAAAGCTGCCATGACTGATCTTGGAGAACTTAACCACAAGGACCTTTGGGTGAGTAATGAAGCACCCTAGACAGGCCTCTGATAGCTCATAGCTGAAGCTCCTCCTGCTATCATTCATCCTGTGATTTCAAGCCTGCAGACCTGCCCTTCATAGGCTCATTCCTCTTTCCTGGCATTGCTGTTTCCAAACCCAGTAGAGAGAAGTGGCAGAGGGGAAGAGCCATGGTTCTGCATTTTCTAACTTCTCATTTAGGGACATTTAGGGATGGGTAATTCTTTGTCAAGATGGGGCTTTCCTGTGTACACACTGTAATATACATCTCTAGATGCTGCCATCAGCATGTGGAGCAACCAAAAGCACTTCCAGATCTAAATAAGGGTTTCAGGCTATGAGGAGGTAGTGCCAAGTTGCTCCTAATTGAGGGCACTTAGACCCATGCAAGGCACACTTGGAATGTGTTTAGGAAATAAAACATACACAGCATGACTACAGATTTTATTTAAGTTCAGTTTAGTCTTGAGACAAGGACTCTGTAGCCCATGTTCACCTGGAATACACTTCGTAGTTCAGGCTAGCCTAAGACTTTTGACATTCCTGCTACAGGCTGAGGTTCCAGGTATAACCATATTCTTGGTTTCACTTCCTGGCTTCCTTTCATTTGGTATGGTTTAAGGCTTTCTACCTTTTTCTCTTTGCTTGGAAGTAGATAGAATAGAGGTATATTCCAATATTGCTAACTAGAATTCAATAATATTCCTCAGGTAGTCATGAATTGTCCCTACCACACCATCTTAGGTTGAATGTGCCCCTTTTTCATTGAAAAAGAAAAATAAAATAATAAATCTTTAATTTTCTGCCTTACTCCATTCTACCCCCTGGCGTTTTAAACACATTCAATATAGAGGCTCCTGTCAGATTGTGTTCTTATTCTCATCCTTACTTTGTGTCAAATGATGGTCTGGGGTGTGTGTGTGTGTGTGTGTGTGTGTGTGTGTGTGTGTGTGTGACTGTTTGGTGAACTTCATATAAGAACATTATTCCCTTCATATATATGACATCAAGAAAGAAGCTGACCTTAGTCTCAGGCCCCAGGGGTCACTGAGAGAAAGAATAGAACAGGACAGTCCATGAACTACATATGTAATGGTATACTAACTTCCTCTGAAGACTATGACCCTGCAAGGTTTACAAAGCTACTGGTCTCACAATACTCATTGCCTTAATTTTTTTCATGTAAAACGGGTAATCCTAATTTAATCTGAAATACTGAGAACATGCAGAAACAGGAAAGAAAAAACTCTCTAAAAGTTCCTGGCCTTCACTTAACCATGGATGACCTCTTCAATGGGCAATTCTATTCAGATTTTTTCCAATGCATTTGTTTTTCTAAATTAAAATTAATATTCATCATGAGGTAATCATTTAGATTGCTTTATAGTGTATTTGAGAGTATATTGAAAGTTACTGAGTCTTAAAAATGTAAGCATAGGACAGTCCATGTTGGATGTTTGGGGAGTAGGGGGCTCCTCCTGTGACTCATGCTGTAGTTGGTTTTACCCAGAGTATGGAAATACTTACTTGGAGTCCTTAATTTTTAAATGGCCTTATTCATATAGAGCTTTTAGCCCATTAAGAATAAACATCGCAGGATCTGGAGAGATGTCTCAGGAGTTAAGAGTGCTAACTGTTCAAAGGACTGAAATTCAGATCCCTGCATCTATGCTGAGCCCATGCAAAGACTTATTACTCTAGCTGCAAGGGATTCGGCACACTCTTCTGGCCCCTATGGGTACCAGTGTGCACACATGCACATGCAAGTACATACACAGATGCAAATAAAATAAATCTTAAATTAAATATTCTAGATAAACAATGTGAAGGTAGAACATTTCTATGTTCCAGTTAACTGAGTTCACTCTTTCACATTCCTGAGTACTGCCTGTTGGCTTGCAGTACTAGAGCAGAAGTATTCCCAGATATCGGCAACCATCTGAGTTAAAGGAACTCTGAGTGACTATAAAGTAAGATCAAGATTAGAACAATGCCTACAATGGCTGATGTTTGGTTACTAGTCATGGTGGCCTTAGCAGTGTACTTGGGGCCATTGACTATTTTATCTCATATTAAAACAATTGCTACAAATAAGCTATTAAAATTTAAACTATTATACCATGCATTTTATATTCATTTATAGTATAGTCTTTGTTACTTTATATAGTCATAATACATAGTATATATAGCCATAAAGCATATATTATTATATATGTATGGCTTAAAGATAGGAAACTTTTACATTATCTAGCAATAGGATTATTAATTATATTCATTTTCTTCTGTGAATTCTAAAGTTTTACAAGCACTAAAGTTAATTATTTAGATGGAAATGCAACCATATGCACCCACATTAGGAAGTGATGTTCCTGAGCTGAGAACATAAGGGCTGGCTGCCCTAGAGTATTTGCTTTTAAACATTTTATTTGCACACATTCATTGTGTGTGTTTGTGTGTGTGTGTGTGTGTGTGTGTGTGTGAGTGTGTGTGTGTGTGTGTGTGTGTGTGTGTGTGAGAGAGAGAGAGAGAGAGAGAGAGAGAGAGAGGTGGGGGGACCATGTGTCATAGTGCATGAGAAGGTCAAAGGTCAACTTATGGGATTCAGGTCCTCAGGCTTGGTGGTAAGCACCATTATCATCTGAGCCCAAGGATTGTTTGTTTTTACTGATGCCTGTATAGCTGCTATTTTCTCATCCAGTCATACATCTGAGAAATCCAAGGGCTAGAACTCTAAAGCACACAGAATCTCCAAGGAACTAAGTTCACTGGCTTCCTCTTTCCTCATAGTTTCATAAATATCTGGCTTTCTTGCTCTTCCAAACTTGTCGTCCCCCCCCCCCCCGTGGTCCCTACATCTGGTAGAGATAGATGCTCATAGGCCAGCACATGGATGTCAGATGCCCTGCTTTGAAGGCTTTAGCCTTCAGCTCTCAGCCCTCTTTTCCAAGCCATCTCTCCCTCTCTCCCCAGGAGATTCTTCAAGGACATGCCCCACAATGCACTTGACAAAAAGTCCAACTTTGAACTCCTGGAGTAAGTTCTGTATCAGACATGCATTTCCCCACCCCTCCCCCAGTGTCCTGCTGTCCCGTTCACCTGCCTGTCTCCCCAGGAGCCCTAGGGCCCAGTTCCCTGGTCTTCAAGCCCTCTCACCTCATTTTGGTTGGTCAGAAGTTCAGCATGTGTATCAAATGTGGCTTCTGTTTTCCTTCTTTCAGAAAAGAAGTAGGTCTGGACCTGTTTTTCCCAAAGCAGATGCAGGAAAACTTAAAGGTGAGGGAAACAGAGAGCAAGGAGCCCAAGGAGCCCTGCTCAATGTGGGTTCTGGGAGAAGAGACAGAGGGTCAGGAGAAGAGGATCTATTGCCTTAGGCTACCCCACATAAGACAGCAGATGCATGTGATAGGCCCTCCAGGCCTGGGAATCAGGATGAGATACACCTGGCTCAAAACTGCCTTGGAGGCTTGATTCATTTCATGACCTGGGTGGTGGGATTCCATGCCTCCCACCTTTGCTCAAAGGTTTAGGGTTTGCTTCTATGGAGACGGTCATGAGCTTCAGGGAATTCGTCTCAGCATCTGTCATGGTGGGGACCCTGGGGGCCATGTTGTAGCAGTAGGCAGCCTTTCCATAAGATCTAAACAGGAAGCTGAGTTGACCCTGTATTCTCCATCTGCTACTCAGCCCAAGCAGTTCCGGAAGATGATCCAGCAGACCTTCCAGCAATATGCATCACTCCGGGAGGAAGAGTGTGTCATGAAATTCTTCAATACCCTGGCGGGCTTTGCCAACATCGACCAGGAGACCTACCGTTGCGAACTTATTGTAATGGCTTGTTCTTCTTATCCTCACCCTGCCTGACCTCCAGACCTCTGGGATGGAACCCCAGGGGGCCAATGTGGGGGAAAGAAGAAGGTGGTCAGGGAGAGAAAGGGGTGGGAAGAGGTGAGCTGTATAGTGGGGTTTGGGATGGAAGGGGCTAGAGAGATGTTGGTGTTTGTCTACTTTAGTGAGATTTTTAAAGAGCTTCTGAATATAGCTGGGCAGTGTGGGAAACAGTCCCCTTTCTCCTTTTATTCCAGCAAGGATGGAACATTACTGTAGACCTGGTCATCGGACCTAAAGGCATCCGTCAGCTGACAAGTCAAGATACAAAGGTAGAGAGAGCCCAATAGTTAGCCTCAACCCAGCTCCGGCTCAGGTCTTTTTCCTCCTCCCTGCCTCTTCTTCTATCCCCCCATCAGCTCTTCTCCCCTATCTCCCCATTGCTCAGGGCAGAGACTTTAAAAGGGTCTGACCTTGGTGTAGATTTGTTGAGGGGATCCGGGAATAGCAGCGAGGGTCATATGCTTCATTATTTGCCATGATGCTGATGCACAAAGTGTAGTGGGGAGCGAGAGAATGCCGTAGCCGGAGCTGTTCTTGTGGTGTATACGCAAGAGTCCCTCCCTCGATGGCAAATAAGCCAGTGACTTCCTGGGGACCTGGGTCCAGTTCTGGCTCTGCGCCCCAACTTGACATACAATCTTGGCAAGAGCACCTTTCTCCCTTTTTCTTCTGCAACCCGAGCATCGTAGGCTTCTGAGATGGACTTCTAGCAATATTCTCTCCATCCTCAAAAGAGATTCTGCACCCCTCATCCTCACCCTCATCTTGACCCGTTTCCTTGGTCAGATCCTGAGGTTAAATGGTCCTCCCTGCTTCCTTCACAGCCCACCTGCCTGGCTGAGTTCAAGCAGATCAGATCCATCATGTGCCTCCCATTGGAAGAGACCCAGGCTGTCCTGAAGCTGGGCATTGAGGGTGCCCCCCAGGTGAGCATTTCTGGGGCGCCTGGGAGCTCTGTGGGTGAGGTTTATTCAAGCCAACCTGTCCAAGTCTAGGAGGGACTAGGGGTTTTCTGTTAACAGATCTTGTTAAGAAAAGTGTCCCCATGACTGGCAAGATAGAGGCGCCTACCACCAAACTCAGTAATCTGAGTTCAATCCCCACCTGACACCCATCCCATGTACTGGAAGGAGAGAAATGACCTGTAGAGAATTGTCCTCTGATCTCTACATTTACACAGTGACAACTTTGTGGCCTCTCTCCTGCACCCACGAATAAATAAATAAGTATAAACCAAAATAAAACTCCACCCATTATCCAAACAAGGTATGGACACTATGCTAATGATAAGATTTAAGGAAATTTGGAGGAAAATTATTTCTTTATTATCAAGAAAGAAGTAGAAAGAGCTTTAGGGTAGGTGCATGCGTAGCAGAAGTCTAGCATTTAGCAAATAAGCAGTGGTTTAGAAATCAAGACCTGAGGGACATTGGGGCTTATTTTGTAGTTAGAAGTTGGAGACCTCAGACCCCCAAACATTTGTCTCTCTTCTCTTAGCAGCATACACTGAGCCCCCGGCCCTGCCCACCTCCCAATTCTCAGTTTCTGCCTGTATGCCTGTACACACCGGGCATTTACCAAATACAAGCTTTTTGCTCAAAGATCAGAATGAGATCCAGATCTGGCCTTGCAACAAAGAGCAATAGGTAGCCAGCAGTAGGGATGGACTGCCCTCTGGTGGCTGTCTCTAACAACACACAGACTACTCAGGAAAGGTGTGGGTGGAGTCCCACAGAGATGGGGCCAGGTCCTGCAGCCCCTTCTTCCTCCCTGGAGGAGGGACTCTAGCCCAGGCTCTGCTTTCTCACCGGTGGCTGGCCCCTTCTCTACAGTCCTTGTCCATCAAAACCTCGTCCCTGGCAGAGGCTGAGAACATGGCTGACCTCATAGATGGCTACTGCAGGCTGCAAGGAGAACATAAAGGCTCTCTCATCATGCATGCCAAGAAAGGTAGGTTTCTCTTTGGAGATAGACTAGCCCAGAGGTGGACAGCAGAGGGAAGATCAGGCATTGGCCCTTAAGTGGAAGCAAAGACTTTAGGAGGAGGTGCTACGTCTATTCTAGGTGGTCAACTACTGGAAGTAACTTCTGGAGGGGCTGTGCTTGCAACCTCTGGCATATCCGAGCCTTTGATAGCATATAACTATTCTGTTCTGTGTGACCCTGACTAGAGACCAGCCAGGAAATGGGCAAAACTGCAGCATGTGATATTGGCAGGAGGAAGTTTTCAAAGAGGGTTCTAGTTCCAGCTTCCACCATGGTGCTGACAGGGGGCCTTAGAAGCAGTGTGCTATCCGCCATGCCATCCATTTACCCGTATGTCCCTGGCCCCATGTCCCTGGCCCCAACCCTCCCTTCCTCTGCTTTCCCTTAGATGGTGAGAAGAGGAACAGCTTGCCTCAGATCCCCACACTGTGAGTACAAGAGAGGGCTGGAAGACCACGCAGTGACTACTACCACCTCCCTTGTTTCTGAGAGAATGCTTAAGTCTCTTCATTTCATTAGTGTGTGTGTTCCCTCCCAGTACACAATCATGGGACTGTCCCCTGTTCCACTCGTGCTTTCTTGAGAAGAAGGCTTCTGCCTTTCCTTCAGCTCTTGACCCTGGTGTCCTGGGCCACACTCCCAGCTTGCTGACAGCCAGGCTGGCTACTTTTAAAGCTCCAGTCCATGCCGGGTGTGTGCATGGAGGTAGATCGAGGCTGCCTGAGGGAAATGTTTCTGGGCTCTGGGGTCAGCTAGCTCCTCCTTCTTACCTTCTCCTACAGAAACCTAGAGGCTCGGCGGTCCCACCTCTCAGAAAGCTGCAGCATAGGTAAGCATGCTCACTGCACCCTCAACCTCTGCTCCCCCCCTCATGCTTGTCCAGGGCCTGTGTGTCCACTGCTTTTACCAAGCTTTCTCTCCAAGTCTCTATCGCTTCTCAAGGATGGCTCAAAAAAAAAAAATGCCATTCGTTGTGATAGCAAATATGAATAGTTTGTACCGTGGCACTGTTTTGATCTTGGTCAGCTGTATTGGCACAAACAATACAATAGATTGAATGACTGAAAACTAGCCACCTATTTCTCCAAGTTCCGGAGGCCGGCAAGCCCCATCTCTGCATATTCCGGCTGGAGAAGGCTTGCTTTTAGTTTGTCTCCTAGCTGTTCTGTCACATGGTAGAGAGAGCAAGTTCTAGTCTCTCGTCCTCTTCTTTTAAGCACACTAACTTTAATCAGTGTCCTCTCCTCATGATCTGAGGTCATCTGACTCTCATCACATCTTAGATGACCCCAGACATCACACTGTAGGCCAGGGCCGTGGCATGTGGGGTTTGGGATAGATGAAGACATCAAGTTAATAGTAGAGTCAAATGAGTAATGTGTCATTTGAAACTAACAGTGCTGAGAGAATAAGCACAGATTCAAGCTAAGTGTCTCTGGCTATGTATCTTCCTTGAATCCTGGTGTAGGAGCCTAGACTCTCCTGCATGACCCCACCCCCACTCACTCCTTTGGATACCCTGGCTTCTAGGCAGGAGCCATGGCTTAATTCCTGGATGTACCCAGTGAAGACACATAGCCCATGGGCTGGGCCCCTTTCTGTCATTACAGAGTCAGACATCTATGCAGAGATTCCTGATGAGACCCTTCGAAGGCCAGGAGGTAGGTTCTTGAAGAAGCTGGTCATCCGTCCACCTCTGTGACCACAGTCAGGAACCTGGGAAGTGACATCATGAGTATTCTGGGGACACCACAGGGGAACCTTTTGTCCTTCCTTCATCCTCATCTCCATGTGCTCAGACAGAGAAGAACTGAGGAACCCTTGGTTTGGGAGCTGAGATTCTATTACATATTGGCTTCAAGTGGGTCTGTGTAGCTTCAGTGAGGACCTTAAGAATGTGGACCCAGGATGCAGGAAGCAGGGAGATGGGTGCAGGGAGCAGAGAGCTGGGAGCAGGGAGCTGGGTGGAGGGAGCAGGGAGCAGGGAGCTGGGAGCAGGGAGCTGGGTGCAGGGAGCAGGGAGCTGGGAGCAGGGAGCAGAGAGCTGGGAGCAGGGAGCTGGGTGCAGGGAGCAGGGAGCAGGGAGCTGGGAGCAGGGAGCTGGGAGCTGGGAGCTGGAAGCAGGGAGCAGGGAGCAGGGAGCAGGGTAATAGATCTTTCTAGATCTGAGACAATGGAACAATCTAGATGCTATTTCCAGCTATGACCTTGGGTCTTTGCTATTGAACACTCAGGTTCCCCTGGGGTGGCAAGCTGGACTCTGGACTCTGTAACCCCACCCC
>CM052708.1:52578460-52630913 GCA_028551405.1 Uromys caudimaculatus
GGAGCAGGGAGCAGGGTAATAGATCTTTCTAGATCTGAGACAATGGAACAATCTAGATGCTATTTCCAGCTATGACCTTGGGTCTTTGCTATTGAACACTCAGGTTCCCCTGGGGTGGCAAGCTGGACTCTGGACTCTGTAACCCCACCCCCTGTTTTCTTCTTCTGTGCAGGTCCACAGTATGGTGTTGCCCGTGAAGATGTAGTTCTTAACCGCATTCTGGGGGAAGGCTTCTTTGGGGAGGTCTATGAAGGTGTCTACACCAACCATGTGAGTCCCAGACTCTTATCTGGCGTCCCTTTTCTCTGTCTGAGGAGTAAGAGGGGAGCTGGTTGGAGGTAGCAGCTGGCTGACACACTGTGGGTCCTCATTCACATGGCATGGGACTATTTCTGGAGCACGGGGAGCAGGGTACTAGGGGTGGAAACACGGTGGGCTCTGAGACTTGTGGGAGAATGCAGAGGAGGGAAGACGGTAAGATAAGGTTAGACCAGGGCCTAAGCAGAATCGGTGTTCAGGTCGCTGAAGCTGAGGTGAGCCTTGCCTATGTGGTTAGACTTCCAGCAGGCCGCAGAAGGCAGATCCCATGGAGAGCAGGATGGTTGAAAACCAACAGTAAAGGCAGAGAAGGAGGCCCTGCTCTCTTCTGATGGAGACCCTGTATGTGTTCTGCTTACCTGCTTGCCTTTGGGTAGATCACATGACTCTGTATCTTCCTCTGGACACAGGGATTGAGCTTTCTGGTCTCTGAAGCTCTTTCTAGTTCTAACACAGAATGATCTGGAAGGAAGGCAATAAGGAAGAAAGCATGAAAAGAGAGAGAAATATTGGGGGGGGGGGGAGGGAGCTGCCATTCAAGAGCCTTATCATTTGCCTAGGCTGGTAGTCAAGTCTGAGATGGTGGTGCTGAGGCTGGGGAGAGGATACCTCCTTCTGAAAAACCCTGGAGTCCCTGAACATACACTTTTATTGCAGAAAGGGGAAAAAATTAATGTGGCCGTCAAGACCTGTAAGAAAGATTGTACCCTGGACAACAAGGAGAAGTTCATGAGTGAGGCAGGTAGGCAATCCCTGGGGAGGGGCTCCCGAGATGCTCCAGCCCTCAGGAACTGGGAGGCTGGGAAGGAAGTCTGAGCAGTAACAGGACCCCCACCCCACCCCCACCCCCACCCCACCCCACCCCCGCTCTTGATTGTAAAAGGCCTCTTGTCCCTTGTTTCACAGTTGGGGCAGGCAACTGCATTTCTCTTAAGTGGCTGGGTGGGGGACTATAGTTTGGTGGTGGAACCCTCGCCTTGCATGCATGAGATCCTGTTTGATCCTCAGCACTGGGGAAAGCAAAGCAAACTATTTTCTGTACGACCTTTAACCTGCTCCATCTCCCTCACCCTCCTTCAGTGATCATGAAGAATCTTGACCACCCCCACATCGTGAAGCTGATTGGCATCATTGAAGAGGAACCCACTTGGATCATCATGGAACTGTACCCTTATGGGGAGGTGAGCTCAGGGGCTTGATGAGAGACTCCATGTGACAACCGGGTTGCAGCTGAGCAAAGCATGGGAGGCATTTATAGCAAGGGGTCTTCGTAACTTCCTGCCTTCTGTATTCAGCTGTTAGGTGGAGGAATTTCCAAAACATATTGCCATCTTTGAATTTGCCCCTCAAAGGAAATGAGGGGTCATGGCTATCAGTAGCCTGGTGCCTTGGTGCCATGCTGGGGCAGAAAGTCATTCTGATGTCATGTCTCTCTTCCTGCAGCTGGGACACTACCTGGAGCGAAATAAAACCTCCCTGAAGGTACCCACTCTGGTCCTGTATGCTCTACAGATATGCAAAGCCATGGCCTATCTGGAGAGCATCAACTGTGTGCACAGGTAGGAGGAGTGTGAGACTTTTACTTGGTCCCTGAGAAGGAGATAGTGTGTAGAACTTGAGAGTGATGTGATCCTAAGCCAGAACCCCAGCCTGGTCTGTGCCTGGCAACTGTGGGTGCTGGGCACGCCATACTCAGATGTCTCCATGAAACATTTCCTCACCTGGAAACTTAAAAGGTCCAAGAATACTGAGAGGAAGTCCAAAGTCTGAGGTCTCACTGTAGCTCTGACTTCTGCTGAGTCCTGGGGAGTGCTGGGGGAGGGGCTGCCCTCTGGCTCAGAGCTCCATCTCCTCCACTTTGCCCACTGGGTGACACACAGCCTAGGAAGAAAGAAGTGGGCTAGAGAAGTGTCTGGAGCCTCCGAGGGTCTTTTGGTCTCCAGCCTAGCTCTCTGGTATCCATGAACTACCTTCTGCTTTAACTATGGCTACACAGGTGGCTCTTCCCTACTCTCCACTGGCTTTGTTCTCATTCCCTTGAGAGCATGAGCCCTGAGGAGACCACACTGGGATGCTCACCACACCACAGTCATGGCCTGTGTGGCTTTGAGCCTGATTCTGTGCAGCACCATGCAGGAGTTACAAACAAATACCCCCCTCCTCCCCCTCATCCTCTACTGACTCCCTTGGAGCACCTTCTCAGTACAGCCTGTGTTCCAGAACAAAGTCGTGATGGAGAGAAACAAGAATCCTTTCCCTTGGGAATCATATTTTAGTGTAAGGGTCAAATGGGAGTTGCACATGGCCTGAAGCTAGGGCAATGTGCTCACAGGTTCGTTTCCTTTATGTTTCTGAAGCTGTGTGTTTTAAGAATCATCCTTTTAGTAGCAGAAACTGCAGGAAGTAGCATGTCCTGTGACACAGGCGGGCCCTTTGGAGTTGGTGGGACACTAAGAACACAGATGGCCCAGGTCAGTGGACACTTCTCAAGGAGAGCCAGATGCCTATGAGGTTCAGAAGTTATGTTACCTGGTGACACTCTCTTCCTGTCAGAAACCTGTTGGAATGCTCCTCCAGGCTGATGCCTGGCTCTCTTCACATGTACCAGGGTCCCAAGGCAGTGCCTCATGCTTGTCTTCGATTCCTCTTTCAGGGATATTGCTGTCCGGAACATCCTGGTGGCCTCTCCTGAGTGTGTGAAGCTGGGGGACTTTGGGCTCTCCCGGTACATTGAGGACGAGGACTATTACAAAGGTGAGGGCTTCCCAGTGGCCAGTATGGCTTGTAGAATTAAAAATCCCAGAGCAAAGAAGCCCGGGCTTCAGGCAGCCTCGGCCAGTGGAATACAATTCTGGATCTTAACATCCCTAAATAATCCCTGCAAACCTCTTTGTTTACACAAAGCCTCTGTGACCCGTCTCCCCATCAAATGGATGTCCCCTGAGTCCATCAACTTCCGCCGCTTCACAACCGCTAGTGATGTCTGGATGTTTGGTGAGTGGCAATTCAGGTGGGCCTGGGAAAGTGCTGATTCTCATGTCTGTGGCCTGGGCAGGAGGGCAGAACAGAGAACAAGGGCCTTGCATGTGCCCCTCAGGTCCCAGTGGCACTGAGAAGTCCCAAAGGTGCAGAGTCAAGGACAGAGCAGCCATGACATGGGCGAGGGCCTGGTTGGGATAAACTGGGTTCACTCCTGTGTAAAGACTCCTGTCACAAGCATGTACTATGTCAGCCACCCCCAAGGACTGTGTGAGAAAGGGAGTCCCCTTCAGGGATTCCTAAAAGAAAATTGGCCAGCTTCTTTTGATGAGGAGGTTCCAGGAGAGAGAGAACCCAGCTGGATGCGATGGACATTACCACTTTGCACAGGACCCACTGGGCCTGCAGCTGTACCTGGGAAACAATATCTCTGCTCCTCCTGAGCATTCTCCACTCAAGGAAACGAAGGCTCAGAGGAGCCAAGCCCTGCCCAAGGACACACGCAACAAGTGTCAGTACTAGTATTAGAACTCCCCACCCCATGAGGAAGAGTCTTTGTGCCCTACCCACATAAGGAAGTTCTGATGATGCAGATAATAGCCTCTGCTAGATCCCCAGAATCTTTGTAGCTCCACCAGGAGGGTTCTAGGGAGCAGACTGTAGTTCATGTACAATAGGTATAGGCTATACCTGTCTTGACTGGCCCATTGTGGTAGGCAGGACCTCAGAGGACAATGCTCCTCCTCCAGTTGGGGCTAAACACCAGTTGCCACAGTTATCCCTGAGGAGAGCAAGTTGGTCCCTCCCCTGAGCCTTCCCTCTCTGTTCTCAGCTGTATGTATGTGGGAGATCCTCAGCTTTGGAAAGCAGCCTTTCTTCTGGCTTGAAAACAAGGATGTCATCGGGGTGCTGGAGAAAGGGGACAGGCTGCCCAAGCCCGAACTCTGTCCTCCTGTCCTTTACACACTCATGACTCGATGCTGGGACTATGACCCCAGTGACCGGCCCCGCTTCACGGAGCTTGTGTGCAGTCTCAGGTGAGCGTATCGTGAGGAGCTGTAAGTAGAGGATGAAGCTTCAGACACTGTCGGGGTCTCCAGCCTTGTGCAGTGGGTGTCTTTGTTTCCCTTTGTCAGACAAGAGAGTTCAGGTTAAAGTTGGTGATTTGATACCTAATAGTGACAGGTAAGATGGCACTTATACCAGCTTCCTTCTGATCAGCATGGGGAAGGTGCCCTCCCTTCTAGTAGAAGCACAACAGGTAGCAGTGTTGGAAGAGAGAAAGTTGAGACCAAGTTCGCTGTTCCATGCAGGCTCAGAGGTGAGGGCAGCCTGGGGAAGCCTTGTTAGATCTGATGCCTCATGGAGCAACTACTTATGCCTGGGACCTTCCCTACTTTCACTCTCTGCCTGACCGTCCTTCCCAGTTATGGCAGAATGGAGTTCTTTTGATCTGTTATCAAGACTGTGCCCCACAGGTTACCTGGTTGGGGACAAGTAGCCTAAGGCTTAGATCCTTCTCATTGCCCAGCTGCTGTTTCTTCAGTGCCAGGAGGCCACTAGCAGGACTGTTATCTACCTTAAGGATTCAGGGTCCCCATCTGCCTGCCTACCACCCATGAGTCATCAACTTCTTTTGGTTTCCTTTAGGATAGGGATCAGCAAACTTCTGGTGAGGACCCAGGTGGTAAATATTTGGAGCTTTGAGGTCTGTGGAAGTCTCTGTTGCAACCACTTGGCTCTACCATTGCAGTCAGAGGCACTGGTAAAGAGAAAGGCTGGCTGTGTTTGATAAAGTTTCATCTGCATATGCCAAAACCTGGCATTATTTTTATGTCATGTATTTTTTAAAAACTCAATCATGAAAAAGCATGGTAACCATTTTTAATATGAAACCATGAAAAACTATGTTGGGAGAGTGAGCTTGGCCTGTGGCTACTATTTGCTGACCTCTGTCTTAGGGAAACTTGCTTAATGAGCTTAGATAATGTAGCAAACTCTGTGTGTGCACGTGTGCGTATGTGAGTGTGTATGTGTATGTGTGTGTGTGTGTGTACACGCACACACGTGTGTGTATGCACATGAGTGGATGTATACACTAGGGAACAAGACCAGGGTTTCGGGAATGTTAGGCAAGTGTATTACCACTGAGCTACACTCCCCACTCTAGTAATGTTATTTGAGGACAAGAAAATAGGCTCTAGGCAAGACGTGGTATCCCATGCTTATAATCCCAACATGTGAAAGGTACAGACAATAGGATCATGAGTTCAAGATCATCCTCAGCACAAATTTTTTTAAAATGGCTAATGGCAGGCCCAAGGGAGAAGCTAAGAAAACCCAGGTAAAGATGACCCTGCATTTGTTTTCTGGCTTGGAGTCTTGAACACACTCTGCAAAACTGTAGTCTTAGAATGCCTATCTGCTTCCAACTTCCCTCTGTGACTCCTCTGATTAATTCTGTACCATCTGTTGGTCCTTCATCTGGAACTTAGGAAGCCAGAAAGTTATAAGATAAAATATAATTGAAAAATAAAATTTGAGAGGACAAAAGCTCTGGCATGAAAAAGGAAGAGTCTTGAGAACCCCAGGGAGCTTTGGTAGTTGCCTACTCTGGGCTGACACCCACTCCTACCCCTTAAAGATGCTCAGAGCCCACAGGAACTCTGACACTTCCTTCAGGCACAGCCTGGCAGTCCTTCCTCCATGGATAAGGAAGGATCCAAGCCGGGCAGTGGTGGCGCACACCTTTAATCCCAGCACTTGGGAGGCAGAGGCAGGCGGATTTCTGAGTTCGAGGCCAGCCTGGTCTACAGAGTGAGTTCCAGGACAGCCAGGGCTACACAGAGAAACCCTGTCTTGAAAAACCAAAAAAAAAAAAAAAAAAAAAAAAAAAAAAAGAAAGAAAAAAGAAAGGATCCAACTAACCCTCCCCAACCTTGTGTCAAACTTGAGAACTTACACAAAATGGTAGCGGATTTTCAGAATCCTTTTGATTGACAAAACATAGTAGGCTATGGACACAGTGTGTGTGTGTGTGTGTGTGTGTGTGTGTGTGTGTGTGTGTGTGTACACATTGGAAGAGACAGTACCACATGGTATGCATTTAATAATGCACAATGTTTAGTATTCCTTTGAACACATGGACTTGAAGACCCTGCAGTAATTACAAGGGCCTCTGGGCTGAGAAGTACTGTACTAAGAGAAAAAGTCAAGACCACATTATGAGAGTAGACATTAGCCCCAGAGCAAGCTATGGAGTGAGAAGGGGAGTATATAATGTCACGGTGAATCTGGGCCCCAGTCATGAACTTAGATGGGACACTGGAGATGTAAACAGGGCTTGTTGCCAATAGCTGGTGCAGAAAGACTGGAGATGGTGGAGGTAGAGCTGCCAGCCAGCTTCTGCCATCCATGGGACTGGCTTTCTAAGGGCTTCTACCAATTGAATCCATTTGTGTGACCCTCTTAAACCTTGATGTAAGGGTACTTTCAAGATCTATATCCTAACCTGTCTCAGAGGCATCTCCCAAGTCATTCTGCAGGGAAAATGGAGGTAGAAATGAGATCTGTGGTGGACCTCATTCAAGCTTCCTCTGACTTCAGTATGTTCCCCTTTGACCTGGTTTTTCTCTCTACCTGATCTGACTCCTCAACAGTGACATTTATCAGATGGAGAAGGACATTGCCATAGAGCAAGAAAGGAATGCTCGCTACCGACCTCCCAAAATATTGGAGCCCACTGCCTTTCAGGAACCCCCACCCAAGGTAAGCCGAGGCTGGGCCTCGTTAGTCCCATGGTCACAGCAGAGCCAGGTCCCTTTGTGGCCCACTGCCCTCTCAGATCACAAGGAGTTGCTTTCTTACAATCTTCTCTTGGTCCTCAACCCAACCCCCAACTATCCATGGGTATCCCACCAGGAGAAATCTGAGACTAGCAATAGCCTGAGGGTGGTTTGGAGCAAGAACTGTCCTTCAGAGTTACTCATGAAAACCAGCATTCTAGGGGTGGCAGATCAGGTACCCATTATGATAAGAAAGGAGAATGTCCCAAGCCCCTGAGATTTAGGCTCTATGTCCACATCTGCAGTGACAGCCTTGGGCTCAGGATCCAGGACCCTATTGCCCCACCAGCAAGTAGTTGGTTTTCCAGAAACCAGCGCTGTATTAGCTAGAGCTGACAAAAAAAAAAATACCACAGGCAGAATGACTTAAACAAACTTAACTTAAATATCCCTCACAGTTTCAGGAAATGGGAAGTCCACAGCCCAGTAAACCTCAAATTTGGTCTCTGGTGAGGGTTTGTGGTCACTACTTTTCTCATTACTGTGATAAAACACCGGATGAAAGCAACTTAAAGAGGGAAGGGTTTATTTGGATTGTGCATTCAAGAATATAGTCCATCCAAGCAGGGAAGGCAAGGCAGCCAGAGCCTGAGGTTATGTAACATCTACAGCTAGGAAGCAGAGAGGTGGATGCTTCTTCTAAGGTAGCTTTGCCTTTTTATATGGTCCAGGATCCCAGCCCTAGGAATGATGACCCCACATCTGGAGTGACTCTTCTCTCAGTTAATTTCATATAGAAAACCCCTCAAAGACATGCCTAGAGTCTTGTCTCTTTGGTGATTCTAGAACTGTCAAATTAACAATCGATATTAACTGTTACAGGACCCCTTCCTAGTTTTTAGATGACCTCTCCTTGCTATATCCTCATGTGTTAGTGAAAATGAGAAGGCCTCTCTTCTCATCAGGGCATTGATCTCATGGGATAACATCACCCAACTCCATTCCTCTCTCAAAGACCACACCTCACAGCACCATCACTTTGGGAGTAGGACACCAGGATATAAACAGGTTTTGTTGGGACTGGGTACAAAAGATGAATCCATAGCAACTTCTGGTCTGCTCCAAGGCCTTGTCTCATAGTCTCTCTTGCATCCTACCCCCTCCCACCACTAGCCACATAACTTGTGCTCAATGAGTGACTGCAAAATGAATCCATGATAATTCTGCTCCCATCCCTCCACTGTAAACAAACAGAACTACCTCTGACTTGGTGGGTCCTTTGGTGTGTCCTTTTTGCAGAAGGGGGGAGTCGGAATGAGATAGCCCTGTGTTCTCTTTCTAGCCCAGCCGGCCCAAGTACAGACCCCCTCCCCAGACCAACTTGCTGGCTCCCAAGCTGCAGTTCCAGGTAAATGTGTAACTTGATGATGGGGAGGGTTGACTCCATCCCTCCTCAAGGTCCTTTCTGAAATGTCATGTCTACACCTTTGAGATGGAGCAGCAAACATCTGCTTAGGGGATCAAGATGCCGAGGTTGGCTCTTTCTTGGTAGCCAAGAGAGAATTTCAACTTCTATCAAAAGAACAGAAATTCAGTTCTTCCAGAAGTTCTGCCTGCAGCCCAGTCCACCCGTCTGCAGTGTCTGCTGCTTCCTTCATCTGCCTGCAGCTGTCTTCCTGTGTCCCTGGCTTCTCTGACCTCCTACACTGAGCAGAGCCTTCTGAGAAGGAATTCCAGGGCTCTAGGGATGGTTGATGGTCCTATGGGCTTCGATGCTACCGAAGGCCCTGGCTAGGACCTAGGTGGCCAGTGAAAAGGGAGCAGGGGCCCATCTAAGCTGTCTGCATCCATCATTGCCAGCCTTGAATCTCCCCAAGGCTGTAGCCTGTGACTCTCAATTCCCTGTGCTACTCTCTTGCATCTGAGTAGGAGATAGCCCAGCCTCTTGCCTTTCCTTCCCCTCCATCCCCTAGCACAGAGTTGTGGCTTGAAAACAGAATATCTCAAATAACCAATGTTAGCTCTGCTGGTGCTCTGAACAGAAAGAGTGAGTCTCCCAACCATGCTTTCCTTGTCAGGGAGATGGCCCTGTGTCAAAAATCAAGCCCAACCAAGAACAGAAGGCAAATCCTCTCCATATGAAGGAAATGTCTTTCAGGAGGCGGCAATAATGAGGCGCCTTTAAAAAGACATACATAGGCTGGCAAGATTGTTTAGTGGGTAAAGGCACTTGCTGCCAAGCCTGATGACCCGAGTTCACTCCCTGAACCCCCCACAGTGGAAGGAGAAAACCAATGTCCAGAACTTGTTCTCTGACCTCCACCATCACTATAAGGCACACACCCGTACACACACACTACAAAGGTTTTAGAGAACATTTAAAGTAACACTGTTAGACTAGAGAGGTGGCTCAGTGGGTAAAGCACCTGCTGCAACAGCACGAAGGGTGGAGCTCGGAGCCCTAGAACCCACATAAATGCCAGGCGAGCACCGAGGCTGTCTGGAGCCCCAGCCTTAGAAGGCAGAGACAAAGAATCCCCAGAGCCAACTGGTGACTTTTGACACAAGCTCTGGGTTTGACACAGAGACCATGCTTCAGTGAATAAGGTGGGATGGTGATTGAGGATGATTCCTGACATCAATCCAGGGCTCCCGTGTGTACTCACACACACATGCACACACCACACACACACTCATGCACACCACACAGATAAAAAAATGGAATGAGTTTTTAATCAAGATAGCTATACCCCAGACACACACACACATGCACACACATGCACATATATATATACACACACATATACACATGCACTTACACATACACAGATACACACACACACATATGAGAGCTTATATATATATATATATATGAGAGAGCTCTATATTTCTGAGGTTTGCCCTTGTGGACTCAACCAACCAATAATGGAAAATATGAAAAAAGAAAAGAACAAAGCCCATATCTGCATGAAATAGGTACAGATTCTTCTTGTCATTATCCCCTAAGCAATATACTATACCACTTACATAGCCTTTACATAATATTCAGTGTAAATGATCTAGAGATGCTTTATGTCACCTGACAGCTGTATATACAAATATAACACCATTTTATGTAAGGAATTAATACCTACAGTGCATTCTGGAGCCACCCACTCCTGGGCCACTGAGGGATAGCCCTGTGTGTATGTGTACACTCATTATCTGCAAGCTTATCATAACCCATGTCACAACCATGAAACATAACCCTTTCCAAAGGGTCCTGAGGTCCCCTGGTCTCAGGAGATGAGCTGTCTGTGAGCATCTACCCATGCGAAGAGCACTATGTAGGAGGAGTGTCTGGCAGAGGAGAGCCTCTGCCACACCTCTTCAGCAGGGAAATGACACGTCCCATTTTTTATGTGCCATGGCAGAGCAAGTGTGCACCCCGACGGTGTGCTCTCATCCTTTTTGTGTGCTCCTGTTTGTAGCAGCTAATTGTCTACCCTCTCGCCTTGTCCCTGTGCCTTGTGCTTCTTTGCTTTGAATAGGTCCCTGAGGGTCTGTGTGCCAGCTCTCCTACGCTTACCAGCCCTATGGAGTACCCATCTCCAGTTAACTCGCTGCACACCCCACCTCTCCACCGGCACAATGTCTTCAAGCGCCACAGCATGCGGGTAAGAGGACTCTGCATGCTGGGTGTCAGCCTCGCCGTGGAGGCTGCTGGAGGGAGGTGGCCTGGGAAGTACTCCATGTCTCCGTGTGCCAGTGGGTCTGCTGAGAGCCTCTGTCACCCTCTTCCCTGGAACATCAGCTGGACTGACCTGTTTTGGTCCAGACTGATGCTGTGGCCAAGGATGGCAGGTTCTCTCCCTTACCTGAGTCTTAGGAGTCAGGTACAATAGGCAGTGTAGAGGCTTGTGGGCAGAGCATAGCAGGGCCTGGGGTTGCTATGGCATAAGGGATGCTGGAGGTGCCTCTCCATGTTGCCTTTCTGACTGATGGCTTTGGTTGCTAAATCTATCCCTGAAGGAAAGACTTCCTCATGGTGGCTTTCTCTGCTGCTTTTGTGAGTAGGGCTTCTGGTATGAAGAGTAGAGGCTGGGGTGAAATCAGGCTCATGAGCCAGCTCCACTGCAGCCTCTTTGTCTCCAGTGAGGCCCTGGGAGCTTCATGAACCAGAATGTCAGGTCTTCTGCCCAGAGCACTTTGCTTGTGAGCAGGTGTCCACCCCAACCAACCATCAAGTTGCTGTGAGCACTTGATATATTTTACTAAGCTATGAAACAGACTGAAATACTCACCATTTTAGCACTTGCTCTATATGTATATACATTTCAGACTCAAGATCCATAACTCTAAAGATTTCTGTGGAAAAAATGCATGTTTATTACAATACGTTTGAAAAAAACGTAGGCAATTATGTTGATATGCTTCTGTGCTGTTATTCTTAATTTAGCAAAAATTTGAAATGGGCATAATTTAGAATTCCAGGCAGCAAGGTCTGTTATGAAGTCAAATTTCTCCAAACTCACTCTATTTTTCTCTCTTACATTAATATAACCAATTTCTGTCTTCATATGTGCTTAACCATAATTAACCCACAGTTTTGAGCATGTACTGTAATTTAGGTAATGCTCACCACCCACCCTGCCCTGGATTCTTTATTCATAGTTAATTAAGTTTCAGAGAGTTTTGTTTAAAATTTCATTCTTTTGGAAAGAGACTGCTTAGTGCCTATGGGGGGCAGCACTGCCATTGTCTAGGCTGTGTTTCACTGCCAGGACTTTGTTCAGTTCCATAAAGACAGCCTGTGCAGGTCTTTTGTGACAGGGGTTTATAAGTGATTGTCCTGAGGGAACTCTGAAAGAACATGAAGAATTCTTCTTTAAATAAGTAAAAAAGAAAATTAACGTGTAAACTCCATTTTATGGTATACGTGAGACAATCTCTTCCGAGTGCCATGCTCACGAGATAACAGGTTTCCCACGAAGCATCCGAAAGCATTTAACAAAGATTCAGAGATGGCAAAATGATTCCCTGTATAGCGTGGTTCCTCTGTGAGTTTGTGGAGCATCTCACAGGATGGTAGTCATCCCCCATCCCAATTCAGGAAGAGGCTCGGATGGATGCGGCAGGTGCTGTCCTAGGTGCTGAAGGAGAAACTGGGAGACTGCCTTCAAGGCATACTCAGCTGTATCACTCCTAGGGAAACTTGGGAAAGGAACAAAACTGGACTGTAGGAGACGGATGGACAAAGACAAGGAGGCAATAGGAGCCAAGGCTAAGTGTCAGAAAGCTATAGGGTAAGGGGTGGGGCCACTGCTTTGCTACAAGGCAAGGGGGCGGGGCCATGGTTTTGCTTGACCAAGAAAGGTTTTATGAGGAGGTGTAAATGAGGCAGGAAGGATGAGCCTTAGCAGTTACAGAAAACAACTCAGGAGCACCATTCTGTTCCCGATTCCTTCCGAGAAGTGTAGGTAGGTGTCTGTTGCCTAGGGAGAATACCCAGAATGTAAAGAAGTTCACGTGTAATTCCAGCTTTAGGAACAGAGAATTCTGGGAGCGAGGTGGCTAGGTTGATTAACCCATACCAGTGAGTTCTCAGTTCAGCTGAGGGAGACACCATGCTTCAAGGATGTGAAAAACAGTTGAGGAAGATGCCTGTCTCAGCCTCCAGCTGCCACACGCACATGTTCCCACAACACATGCCAACATGCTACACACACGTGTGCACATACATGCACAGATAAAGAATAAAGCAAAAGGCCTCTCCCTTTGCCCTTCAGTTTTATTGTGTAATTAGAAGTCATCAGAACAAGCTTTCTAGAGTGTGTTTGCTAAAATATTTGCCAAGGTCAAGCCTGGGGCATACATGGCATATAACCTGTGGCAATCTCTTAGGACAAGACTATATAGTAGATTTTGGAGTCCAGTAACTTGTCCTATCAGTATTTAATATTCCTCAGTCTCTATATTTTCTTTTATATTTCTGACCCTGTATTTAAAATTTTTGACACTTGGTTCCACCATTTATTAAAAGCCCAAGGTGACCATAGACCGGCATTGAGTTTAACTAGGATTTTTTTTTTTTTTTTTTTAAATGCTTACCTTCATTTTTGGAGCATTTGTGTTGTAGTCTGTTTTTTGCTTCTCTAACAAAATACATAAGGCTAGTACTTCACACATTAAAGATGTGTAGTTAGTTCAGTTTTGAGTGCTAAGAACATGGACAGGCACCCACTGGGCTCCACTGAAGACCTTCTGGTCATATCATACCGTAGTAGATAGCATTGTGTTAGGGGCATAAATAACTCTGTCTACTACTCGTTTAGCCCTATGAAGATGGAAACACAGTGGTTTTTAAAACTGATGTTCTCCCAGAATCCAGCTCTATGACTACACAGTAGCTGCTTAACAAAGCGTTGCTGAATGGGTTGGATGAAGAATATTATAAGAAATAAACACTGAGAATTGAATCTATACCAGTGATGGGCAGTGTACCCCAGTACAACTATTTTAAAGCTATATTGTCATGATCAAGCCTGTTTTATGGGGCTTAGTGGGGAACTCTTCAGAGGCCTGGCAGAGACGTGACTAGTTAAAAGTAGATATGATTTTTTTTTAAATCTAGCATTTTCTTTATGTGACCTATAAACTGGCACATCACAGGGAAGGAACTGTGCTGGCTCATCATGTACTTCTGTAATAGGAGACTGGGACTGGGTGCTTTTTACTGGACAGAAGTTCATTACTTCCAGTTTGGGGGACTAGGAAGGCCACCATCAAGGGCCACCTCTAGCAAGGGCCTTCCTGCTGTTTCCTAACATGGCAGAAGACACCATGTGGTTGAGAGAGAACACAGAATGATAACAGAGAGGCAAACTCTCCCTTCTTTCAGGAGCCCATATGTTTGTTAACTTGCTCACGAAGTCAGTGCCTCTATGATCTCCAAGTCACCCCACCTCTCAACACTGTTGCTCTGGAAGTCGAATTCCTGACACACAAACCTTAGGGGGTCCCACTCAAGCCAAACAGGAACTTCACAAGAGGACCCTGTCACTGACAAAGGGCTTCCCACTCAAGAAGATACATACAACCTTCCTCCAGTAGACCCAGGAGGGCAAGGTGATCAATCACAGTAGATAAAAAGCAAGAGTTTAGAGGGACTGAGAAAATATTTTATAAATGCACCCTGGAAAGACTGAGGTAAATAGGAAAACACTGACACCCACTTAAGAAACAAAACTAAGGATAAGTCCAAAGCCTCACTGGTGTGTGAAGACAAGGGTTAGGGCTATCAGGGAGGAAGGAACATTCATCCTGTAGAGTTATGCTTCTGGGAGTTTGAGTCTTCATCTTCTCTCTTAGCTCATTCATTTCTTTTAACCTTCAGCTGTATTGTTCAAGCTGTTATTCTAATCAAGCATGCATGACCGATGGGCACAAACAATCCTGTACACCTGGAGCTCAGGGTAGCCCCACTGTCTGTACATGTCTCTAGACCTGTCACCACAGTGCTTAGATGGAAACAAGTTCCAAAGGGTTTGGAACAAGCTTTGTATTTCTGAGCCTGATAAGTGTCAACTGCCATCACAAATGCCAGCTGATAAAAATGGGTGAATGATTGAAAATACAATGTCACTGGCAGACTGTGTGACAGTTTGAACCCAGTACTCTGGGGTTTGGTGTACAGTTACAGCCAGGCATGCAGATGAGGCTGAGACCAGAGCAAAACTGTCTGCATTTGTGGCTCTGGCTTTAGGAATAGCCAAGAGAAGAGCAGCAGCTGATGCCAAGGTTTGGCTCCCTGGGCTCTTCAGCAGATCCTCCTTGTCCAGGCCTGAGGATGGGGCTCATTGCAGTTGTTGTCCTCACAGGAGGAGGACTTCATCCGGCCCAGTAGCAGAGAAGAGGCCCAGCAGCTCTGGGAGGCAGAGAAGATCAAGATGAGGCAGGTCCTAGACAGACAGCAGAAGCAGATGGTGGAGGATTCCCAGTGGCTGAGGCGGGAGGAAAGATGCTTGGTGAGTAGCTTCCTTCTGTTCCTACCCTCTAGAGTGGATGCTTACCATGCATAGCCCATACTTCCTATTCTGGAATCTGAGTCCTTTGCTTTGGTCTCCTCTGCAGGACCCTATGGTTTATGTGAATGACAAATCCCCACTGGTAAGTCACTAGGAAAGACCTCTCTCAGAGCCACAGCCTGAAAGAGCCTTATTTACTCAGGACCCATGTGCCAGCCCCCTGGGTCAGCCTCTCTCTGCCCTCTAGGCTGACACCGTGCATTTCTTCCCCTGAAAGCCCATGGGAGTCATATTGTTAGTGCTGGCTTGGCCCCTAGAAAGATCACTTGGGGTCAGGAGCTCTCAGGTCCCCTCATTCATGGCTGAAATGTCTAAACCAGAAGGGAGTGAGCAACGAGAGGAATAGTATGTTCCCTGGAGGCAGAGAAGTGACTCCTTTCTCCCTTCCTTTCCTTACAGACCCCAGAGAAAGAAGCCGGCTACAGTGAGTGCTTCCTTGGGGCAGTTTCTGCTTGGGGTGTGTTGGGGGATGCGTTGCTATCGTAGCTAATGGTCCTGCAAGGAGCAGAGGGTTGTCTTTGACTTTTAAGAAGGAAAAAGTACCATCTGCCTTGTTTTATCCTGAGTGTGTGGAGTTTGGAAGGAGCCTCCCCTTCAGCTCTGCCCAGCCCCCCACTCTCCATCTGCTGAGGCCCTTTCTACTCTTCAGGAGCTGTCGACTTCTTTGAGCCTTCTTTCCTCTTTATCTTCCATCTTCATTTCTTAATGCTCTCTTAACATTTCCAGAACACTCTCCCTGTTTCTGGTTTCTGAGCTAATGATCTCATTCTCCAGATAATAATTAAGCCTGGGGGTATAAGCATCTGCCTTGGACGAATGATATCCTGTGTGGTGGTGAGATCAGAGGCAAGCTTCCTGGCTTGCATCTTGGCTCACTCTTACAGCGGCTCCCCCAGGCTGTGATGTGCCATTGCTCGTCAGAGTAGAGTCCATAGTATGAAAAATCATCTTCGACTTTAAAGTTTACCCCCACCCCAAGCTGCTGCTGTACCATGGTGGGCGCCACAGACTGCCACCTGCAGACTGTGGGTTTCTTTCTCATGGATGCACAAAGCCAGCATTGCTGTTCCTCCGGAACTTGCCTATCTTGGAGGAAGCACACCAAGGTGCGGAGTCCCCATACTTGCTGCATTCATGCAGCCCTGCCTTGGCTTTTTTTCTTTCTATGCCATGGACAGATCTTGTCCCTGGCTACATGGTAAGCAAGAAGACCAAGATCCTATTTCCTTGGTCATCTTCCTAGAATTTGGGGTTTATACTCTTAGGGTCTCTTGATGGTAGAGATGGGGCATTGGCTTGATTATAAGAAGATAGAAAGAGATAGACCAGGTATTGAGACCTTCACCAACTCTCTGTCCTTGCTTTTGTAGCGGAGTTCACAGGGCCCCCACAGAAGCCACCACGGCTCGGTGCAAAGGTATGTATTGGGGTTACAATTGTTGAAAACCATAGACCTAAAATATTCAGAGGCCCTCGGAGATAATCCAATCCAGTGTCATTATTATAGAGACGAGCCCCAGAGAACAGATGCATCTTGTCTAAGGCCTCATAGCTAATTCACAACAAAATGGGAGAAGAGCAAGTTTTTTATCTCCTGGGTCTCTTCCCTGACTAGAGGAAATGTCTCATTGGTTCAGCCTAGGATTGGGAGGTGTGGGTGTCTTCTCTTCCCCCAGATACCAACACCCTATTGTCCACTGATTTTTTTGGTTCCAGAATGTGTATTCTCAGTGTCAGCTTCACACAAAAATCACTGGAGAAATGTTAAGATGATGTGGACTCCAAAGCTAGATGATGCTTACCCTGGGCTGGTTTGATAATACACTAACATTTTTCAGGGGCCCCCCAGTTGGAGGACCATGACTCCAGAGGCAGAAGGAGTGGCTCTATCCCTGGGGCAGAGTGCTATTGTTGCAAAGCAGAGACCTTTTCCCTGGTTGATATCTGCGCGTTCCCAGGAATGAATAATAGTGGTAGAGGAGTCCTCCTGGCTCCCATGAGCCACTAGCCATCCACTCCTCTCTTACAGTCCATTCAGCCCACAGCCAACCTGGACAGGACCGATGACCTCGTGTACCACAATGTCATGACCCTGGTGGAGGCTGTGCTGGAACTCAAGAACAAGCTCAGCCAGCTGCCCCCTGAGGACTATGTGGTGGTGGTGAAGGTGACTGACAGAGCCAGAGTGGGTCACGGAGATGGGGGCTTCCCAGACTGGCCCTGGAAGGAAAACTACTATGTCCCTCTCATTGACCAGCCCTGTAGACCCCAGGGGAGCAAGGGGACCCTAGGGAGTCCAGTCCCAGTCAGTCTCAGAGGGCAGATGCCATCCCAGAGTGCAGTCCCAGGAGAGGCAGCTTTATACAAAGCAGGTGGAACAGCTGCCTTGCTTCTGCTCTCTTAGAATGTGGGGCTGAACCTGCGGAAGCTCATCGGCAGCGTGGACGATCTCTTGCCCTCCTTGCCAGCATCTTCTAGGACAGAGGTGAGTGTCCTCATTTTTGGCCATGCCTTCTGTACTTCTCCCTGTCCCTGGCTGTAATTTCTACCAGAGCCATCTGGGCAGCCTTAATTCTCCCACAAATGTCTCTGCAGAGCATCAGAGCTGTTAGCACCACAGGGCAGAGCCTGCTCTGGGACCTAGTAAAAAATCCCAGTCTAGGTCTCAAATAGTCTCAATGGGTATATGCAAGAAAATTCACACCTCCCCCCCCCCCACCATTCCTTACTGAGTAACCCTATGCATTTAGATATCTTATTGAGATAAGAAACTATTGCTGAAGTCAAGGGGGTTCCTGGTGCTCTGGTGGAATGATGCGCAGTGATGTCCCAAAAAGCTGTGACCCACTTGCAGAGGACCTTACATGGCAAAAGAAACTTTATTGAGCTGATAAAGTTAAGAGTCCAAGCAGGAGAGGTGATAATGGAGTGTCCAGGGGAACATGGCCAGAGTCAGAGACAAGGGAATGCAAGGGGCGTGCTTAAGTCAGAAGGAGGACTCTGCTGGAAGGGACCACAAGGTAAGAGATGACCTCAGAGCTGGGGAAAACAAGGAACAGACTCTCCCCTGGACTCATTAGCAGGAGCACAGCTCCATTGATGCCCTTAGCCCACTATGGGACTAATTTCAGAATTTGGACTTCCAGGACTGTTCAAGAATGACCATGCAACGTTTGCACTTCTGTGTTCCCATGGCCATGGCACACAGATCTGTTTCTTGTCTGGAAAATGCAGTGCTTTGATGCATTGCCTTCCAGTAGTCATTTATGTGGCACATGCTGTCATGTGATTTCTACTGTCTATGGTTGTCCAAGGCAAGACAGAACAAGGGCAGAGCTGGCTATCTTCTGGGTGACAGCAGTGGCCTACCAAGGAATCCCAGCTGGGCAGGTGCCACCAGAGGGCTGAGACTGCTCCTGAGAACCTGGACAGCTCATTGAGTGAATTTCCCAGTGCAGAGCTGATGGGAGGGTTTGGCATGGCCAATTGATTTACTCATTCACTGTATTATATGGTAGCTTTTGTGCTATGCATTCATCATGCTAAGCACCAGCAATGAAATGGTTAAGTAGATATGGGGTCTGATCTCTGTACTTGACCACAGACAATGTGTTACTTTTCTCATTGTTAGGGCAAAATAGTTCAGGAAAATGTCCAAAGAAAGGAAAGATTTATTTTGGCTCCATAGTTTGAAGGTGTAGTCCACTGCAGTGTGGAAGGCATGGTGGGAGGGGTGGGAGGTGACTGTTCACATTGCATCTACAGTTAGGAAGTGGGAAAACGCAAACGCTTTCTCTTATTTGCTCATCCCAAGACCTCAGCCCATGGAGTGCTGTCACCACATTTAGGGCGGGTTTTCCCACCTTAATTAACCCTATCTAGAAACACACACACACACACACACACACACACACACACACACACACACACACACACACACACACACACACGTCCAGTGGTTTGTTTCCATGGTCATTCTAAATGCCATCAGTGTGACAATCAAGATCGCTCATCAAAGTAGGTGAATGTGGTTGACCTCTGGTCAGCATGCAGGGATTGCTGCTGTGAAGGAAACCACTGGGATGCCTACTGTGTTGATCTTTGTGGACCAGTTCCAGTCTATGCAGAAGGGTGGATTCAGCCCAGGCTTAAGATTAGCTGTCCCCAGGAAACGTCTGATGTCTTAGCCAACGTGTTTTCCCCAGACCCATTACTCATTCAGCTTCTCCTGTGTGCTTGCCCACAAGATTGAAGGGACCCAGAAGCTGCTCAACAAAGACCTAGCAGAGCTCATCAACAAGATGAGGTTGGCTCAGCAGAACGCCGTGACATCCCTGAGTGAGGACTGCAAGCGGCAGATGCTCACAGCGTCCCATACCCTGGCTGTGGACGCCAAGAACCTGCTGGATGCTGTGGATCAAGCCAAGGTTGTGGCTAATCTGGCCCACCCACCTGCAGAGTGACCAAAGGAGGGGCCACCTGCCTGCATCTTCTGCCCCTACCTGTCATGGCATACCTTTCCTGCCTTGCCTTTGGTTATTGGTCTTCTAGGGAAAGCTGAGAAGAGTCCTCCCCTCGCCACTTTGCACGACCCCCCTTCCCCAACCCATCCCAGACTGTGCTACTTGGGCTGCATCTGGAGAGGACTCTGGGCACAGACATGGGGTGGGATGACATAGTTCATAGGGGTACTACTGCCAGCCACTCCCTCTTACCCCAGCCTGGGTTGCTGGAGCATCCCTGGGGTCATTACTGTACCCATACCAGCCAAGATGGCTTTCTGCATGGACATTTGAGAGCCAGTATTTCTCCTTCCTCTTCAGCCCTCAGGGACCTCTGATACAGAGGGGACAGAGAGGGGTTTTATTTGTAGAGAAGCTGGTGAGACGAGAGCTGGGCCTGGCTCTCTTGTACAGTGTACATTGGAATTTATTTAATGTGAGTTTGGCCTGGACAGACAGCCATGGGCCGTAGTCCAGGAACAAACCAATCCAGCCACAAGGCTCTGTGTTTTTATGAAACTGAGCGCTACAGGGAAGAAGCAGAGAGTCGGAGGTCAGACGGGACTTCGTGCCCTTCCTGCGTGTCTCTTCTCCCTCTTTTCTTCTCCCCTCTTTTCTTATTCCTTTTTCTCTTCCCCCTTTTCACATCCGCTCCTCTCCTCTCTCATGTCTGTGGAGAACATCCATTTGCCTTTCTTCTTTTTGATTTGTGGTTGAAGTAAACTCATTACCATTTGCTTTGTGGTTAGCTTGACTGTATTGTTTATTTTATATGGTCTTTGTGGGAGGAAGCAGACCTGAAACCACAGCCCTGGAAGAATCAGCTAGGTTCCTGTCCAGGACAGAGCAGGAGCTAACTGATGCCAGTGAGAAGTGTGTGGTGGCCTCGTACCCAGCACCCCGTGTGGGCAGTGGTGATGCCTCATCTAAAGGCAGCTCTCCAGGAAGACACTGAGTAGTTCCCTCTATGGAACATTCCTCTCTTGACTGTCCTTGAGCCACCTAGGCTCTGGAGGGGACTAGATAATGCCAGTGACAGTTGAGGTGGCTGGCATGAAGACATGACACTCTTGACAGCAGTCATTTCAGCTTTATTTTGACATTTCACTCACATGCAAGGAGGATGGGAGATGTGGATAGCCCAACAAGCATCTCCTCATCAGGAAATCATGTCTTAGGGCTTGACAGAGAGAAAGGAGGTGCAGGCTGCATTCAGTGGAGAAAGGGTGTGCTAAGGCCTGAGACTGAGTGGGGTTTCATGAGAACTGGTGGCAGGGAGTCTGGGTAAGGCCACTGGCAAGCAGGTCCCCTAGGTTTGCCAAGGTACTGTGGGGGGGGTCAGAAGGAGAGCACCCTAAGACAGAGAACAAACCTTCCCTAGTTTGCTTCCTACCTTGGTCTCTATATCCATTAGTGACCCTGAATCCCACTGCTGTGAGCTTCTGGGGTCTAATTCCTTAGGGACTGGAGAATGCTCTAAAAGACCCAATCCCCTCAGCTCCTATGCAGTGAAGGGTCATGGAATATTATAAGAACAAGCTGCTCAGAACAGTTCAGAACAGGTTAGCCACCTGATGGGGCCCTGGGAAGGCTGGGGAAGAAACCACCCCCAAAGCTTTGGTATTAGGTAGCAGTTCTGGAGCTCAAAGCAACCGGGTCGATTTCTTTTCACTACTCAGGATGAAGGGTCCAGGTGCTGAGCTCTCTCACCCAGCTCAGGCTGAGTGAGAATAACAAGAGCAGAGACTCTGCCCTGAGGGAGCACATAACTGAAAGCTTGAAGCAAAGATCTTAGTTCCTATGCAAGGCCGACAGAGCAGGGAATTGGGACCAGGCCCTGTGGATGGCAAGAGGAGTGCCCACACTGGGACTGCCTTCTTACTTTGCCCACTTGGTGATTTGAAGGTGGCCCTGACCCCTTGCAGCAATCACTGTACATCTTGGTTTTCGTAGCATAGAACGGGGAGACATGATGCTGAAGGGAGCTTGGAGGCTCGAAGGTGCTCTCGGATGACAATGGCCCAGCTTCTTGTACCCAATGTTGCTGTTCTTCTGCCTCAAGCATCCACCAGGGCATCTAGGTCAGTGGTTCTCAACCTTCCTAATGCTTGACCCTTTACCTCCTCATGTTGTGACATCAACCATAAAATTAGTTTCATTTCAACCTCATAACAGTAATTTTGATACTGTTATGAACTGTAATGCAAACATCTGATATGCAGTATATCTGATATGTGACCCCTGGAAAGGGTCATTCAACTCCCAGAAGGGTTGCAACCTATGACACAGGTTGAGAACCACTGCTCTAGAACTTTGTTTGTGTCCCACCCCTTCTGGAAGTAGGCCTGTCCCTCTGATATTCCCGCAAAGCGCACAGAGACAGGTTTAGAGCAGACTTTGAGCTTCTTCCTGGGCCTAGATTAAAAATACCCAAACCTGGTCCCCGTCTCTCCACCCCAGTTGGCTGTCCTTTCTGACACTCTGAATAATCCACAGTGTTGTGAAAAACTCTTCCACACCAGGCATCCCCCCATTGTCCCCATGTGCCCATCTTTGGGCTGGAGTTCTATTCCCCTTTGCCCTGGTCTGACCCCTCCGTCCCTTTGTTTGACCCTTTTGCCATGTATAGTTCCTATTGCTCTTTCAGGAATACCTTGTTCTCCCCCATGTCACCACCATGTTGTCATCTTCTGCAGAGAAAATGCCTTCGCCTCTTCCAGTTCCTCAGCATCCTTAAATAGAAGTCTTGTTGAGTGGCCTCGGTGCTTGTCACCACAATGGCATCATGAGCTGTTGCATGGAAGACACGGAGTCCAGGTTAGGTTGGGGGCCTCGTAGAAACAATGCAGGCAGATGCTAAGTCAAAAGAATATTCTAGAGGTGGCTCCAGTCCCAGAAGACTAGGAGATAGTTGTCAAGGCCACGTTGGAGCCAACATGAAGGACATGAAGTCAGATCATTCCAGCCAGGAATGGAGGAAGGAAGAGTCCGATGGTCCCCAGGAAGCAGACGATAATGAACAGCCAGAGGAATATCCGGTCTACCACCATGGCCACGTACTTCCAATCTTCCTTCACCTGAAGTTAGAAGTGGGCTTACAGTGACAAGATCCAGGCTTTGGGAAGAAGAAGTGTCCCTCCCACATCCAGCCCCATGGAGGCAGCAGTCACCAGACTACTGAAGGCTTGCGAAGCCAAGGTTATCCCACACATAGAGATGGGTGGAGAGAGAAACAGGCTTAGCTCTGGGCTGATATATCCCTGGGAATCCCATTCTGTCTTTCCCCATTTCCATGTACTGCCAGGTTCAGGAGTCCAGAGGGACATGAGGAGGTGCTAGGACCGCCAAAAGGGCACGGGCCTTCAAAATCAGGATAATTTAAATGTAGCTCCCAGTAGTTATATAGCTACCCAATAATGTGCTGTCCCATGCTACCCACACACCTGAGGGGACAGAAGGAGGCAGGTTGTAGCCCAGGGCAAGTCAGTATGGAAGAGCTGGGGCTTTGTAATGCTTCAGCTCATAGGCCAAGCCAGAGGATAGAAATTCTTAGACATTTCCAAATTAATGATCAATGTTCTTATCTACTCAATAAGATCATGCCTCAGTAACCACAGACCTTTCACTCCTCCTTTGGTTGGTAAGAGGACAACCAGGTTCTGAACACTAAGTACTCACTATATGCAGCACTGGTAAGGGGAGCCCTCCCTGTTCAGCTGAGAATCTGCAGGGTTTATGAGTGAATAGGGAAAGTCACAGAATGCCCAGAGCCCAGATGGAGGAGACCCTCTACCACAGAGTAATTCAGAGGTCAGTGATGCGCTGAGCAGATACATTTGTACTTGGTTTTTGTCCCTGCACAGAGCAGTCTCTCTATCTCCATGCCCTACCCCCACTTCTCATACAAAGGCTGCCCAGCAAAAGCCAAAGCAGATGGAGACCAGCATCTGAGCCCCCCATTTCCTCACTCTCTCCCTCTTAGGTTGAACAGAGTAGGATGGGCCCTGTGGTATTCCACCATCAGCCATGAAGGGACCAACAAACTTCTAGCTAGTGCTCCTCTTTCATGATCAAGTCCAGACTCCTCAGACATGACTGGGGGAGACTGGTCCTTACAAGAAGGGAAGGGGTTACCCAAAGGGATGCCCTGGGCTGGGGTTTTCCCCTGCTAAGCTGGCAGAATCACCCATGGAGGGGCCCTTCCCTCAGCTCAACTCACCGAAGAGTCAGCATCCTCAGACCTCAGGTGGTCAGCAATGTAGTGTACACCTTCTAGTGCTTTCTGTATTTGAGGTGACAGCAGGATCTCACTAGCCTGGGATGGAGCCTTGGCCTCGGGCCCCATGGCCCTCACATGCAGGCTGCCATGGCTATAGAGAACACCCATGGAAGAGTCCGGGAGGCCTGCACACATACATATGCTTTCATCTTCTTCTTCCTCCTCTTCCTCTGTCTCCTCCCTTTCTTCAGCATTCATGTTGGTCTCCAGCCAATGATAGGTAGGGCTGAGCTTCAGACCCGGGGAGTCATGGAGCTCCATAGGTGGCAGGGGCCGATTCATCATTAGCCACTGTGGCACCCGGCCTAGCAGGGCTACCCTCACCCAGTTGGGCATGTTGTGGGTGCTGGGGGAGCGGTGGTGTACATTGAGCACGAAGACTGTGATAACAATAGAGAGGGTGACGAAGATCATGGTGAAGAGCAGGTACTCGCCGATGAGAGGGATGACCAGGGAGGTGGACGGGATGATCTCCGTGATGAGCAGCAGGAAGACGGTGAGAGAGAGCAGCACTGAGATGCACAGCGTGATCTTCTCGCCACACTCGGAGGGCAGGTAGAACACGAGCATGGTGAGGCAGGAGATGAGCAGGCACGGGATGATGAGGTTGATGGTGTAGAACAGCGGCAGCCGGCGGATGACGAAGTAGTAGGTGACATCAGGGTAGATCTCCGCGCAACAGTCATACTTCTTGCTGTTATAGGTTCCGGTGGCGTTGATAATGGCCCACTCGCCACTCTCCCAGTAGTCCTTCAGGTCCACCGTCCGCTCTATCTGCTCCAGGTCGATCTTGGCCTTGTCATATGTCCAGGAACCAAACTTCATCTTGCAGTTCTGCTGGTCGAAGGGGAAGAAGGTCACATCGATGCTGCAGGAGCTCTTGTAGATGGCTGGGGGCACCCAGTGCACAGTGCCCGTGAAGAAGAGGTGGGCCTTGGTCATGTGGGTCACCGCAAACTCCCCATCTGCACTGGGAAGAGGAGACAAGCTGGAATCCTGCGTACCTGCCTCCTCCACGAAGCAGGGCAACTGGGTAAACAAAGTCACTATTGACTAGTTAAGTAGGGCCATCCATGCAAGGGTGTTAATCTCTCCTGCAGACAGATGTGTCTGAGTTGTCTCTTCAAATACATCGTTTTAATTGTGGAAGTAAAAATTTTAAATAAACTAAAAAAATAACCATTATTGCCATTTTGATGTTATAATTTCATTATCTGACTGTCATAAAGACTGTACCTTAATTTTACATATCTTAAATCATGGTACATTTATAGTCTAATCCTCTGTTTTTATCCATTTAGTATGATGAAGTTTTTGTGTGTTTTGTTGCTGTTTTTATGAGACAGGGGTCTTACTATGTAGCAACTTGCTGGCTGGATTTGAACTTGTGATCCTCCTGCCTCAGTATCTTGAGTTCTGGGATAATAGGTGTGCTCCACCATACCTGACTAGAGTAATGATTTTTTGAGTGTTTTGATTTCCCTCACAATGCAAATGGGAACGCATTTCCAGAAGGGAGGATTCTAGATTTTGTACCCAGATCTTTTGTTCCTTTTCAGAAGAGACTAACATTTTGACTGGTGAGAAAACTCCCTATAGTCTGTGCATTTAGCACAGTATTTGGGGCCAGTTTCATCTACCAGGGCCTGTACCTGAGGAGATGTGATCCCTGCCCTTGTGGAACTACATGGAAATGAGATATATTCACATGACACCACCATGCAACTGGGCATTTGGAATGCTTCTGAGACCGAGGGACTTCTGGTGGGGCTCAACAGGATTACTGTGAAAGCTTCCGTTTAATGAGGCCTTGACTTGGGAGATAGAGACGAGGGCATAAAAACAAGAGGCCTCACAGGAACAAGGAAGAGATTGGCAGGCAGGACTTCAGAGAACTCTGAATCCGCTTGGGTAGAAATTTAGTCTAGTCTTTCAACCCAAACCTGTAGTGATAATTTTGGTCATTTCACATAATTACCACTAGGTGGCAGCAGGCTCCCATTTGGGGGAAGAGACCATGTGATTTCATTGACCCTTTGCCTGTTAACCGGGAGGAGGGTGTGCTCCACACACCCTTTAAATGCCTGCAGCAGTTTGGACTAGCTTTTGTCCTACCAGAAGAACTTGTTGCAATCAGGTATCAGCAATCAGCTGTCTTATTGACAATCTTAAAACTCAAGACATGTCTGCTGCTGGGACTTGGCTCCTGATCTGTCAAACAGAAGCAGAAGAAACTAGAAGGATCCTAGGTGCCAGCTCAGGTCACAGAGATGGGGCCTGGGGGCTGGGGGCATATGACTCCTGCAGCAGCAAACAGCAGGTGTTCAAGGCTTAGAACACCAGGGGGTTGACTATGCTATCCAAAATTTGTCACCACCCGCCCCCACTAAGAACCTCCCATGCCTATTCATATCTCAAGAAGGTAGCAGTGCCCCCTAGAGACCTGCTTCAGAAAGTGTGTTAGCAAGAGACACGGCCATCACTTAAATATTAACATCTGGACTTCTCCATGAAATCTTTCCCAAGCCAAAAGGAAAGAATAGGTTTTAGTTTCTTTTATGAGAAATTATGTGTGTGTGTGTGGGGGGGTACATGCACATGTGTGGGGATGCCAGTACACACGAGTGTGTGCCTGTGTGTATATATATATATATATGCATGCATGTTTGTGTATGTAGTAAGTATGTATGTATGTATGTAAGTATGTATGTATGTATGTATGTATGTATGTATGTATGTATGTATGTATGAGAGAGTGCTGGCACACATGTGTGAATGTGTGTGTGTGTGTGTGTGTGTGATGTGTGCGCATGTGTGGGGAGTGCTTGTGCATATTTGAGTGTGTATAGGCCTAAGGTTGCCATCAAGTGTCTTTCCTTGATCATGCTCCATCTTTATTTCTTGAGACAGGTTCTCAAGAATCTTAGGTTTGTGTTTTGGCTAAACTGACTGGCCAGTGAGCTCCTAGAATCTACTTGTCTCCCCTACCAACCCCAGTGCTAAAGTTTCTCTCTCTCTCTCTCTCTCTCTCACACACACACATACACACACACACACACACACACAGCCCCACTCCCAGCTTTTATGTGACTACTGAGGGTTGAAACTCAGATTTTCTTGCTAGCACATCAAGAGCTCTTACTCACTGAGCCCCCCCCCCCAGGATACACTTTAATTAATAAATGGCTTCTTACTTGTTGTAGAGAACAATGTCTGGGATCCAAATCATCTCTGAAGGGACACGGAGGGAGGTGATGTTGCCAAACTCAGCCGGGTCCCAGCGCAGCTTGTAGTCATTCCATTCCTGCTCAGGGGAGTGGTCACATCAGGGCACTGCCTCACTGGGGGACCTCAAGGTGATCTGAACCGAGCTGTGGGACTCATAGGACCCCTGTGTCCCTCTCCTAGTGCCACAGAATCCAAAGAGCTTGTGATGCCAGGGAAAAGCTCTGGCATGGGAATCAGGCAAACCATTTCTGATAATCAGCCCGTCTGACTTTGGTAGTCGAAATCCCAGATGATTGGGATTTTGGTGCCAGCACTCTTGGCCCTTAGCTGTACCTCTGGCTCTTGTTCAGATGCTCCCCACCTTCTGAATCTGTTATGAAGTCACTCATTCTCTATTCAGGGCTTGCCAGAGATAGCCAGTGAAGCCAGGACCTTTAAACTATGCTCTGGAGACCTCCCGGTCCAGGCATCTCAGCAGGAAGAGAGTGCTCTAAGTCCCAATTATGCTTCCTCCAGAGCAGGTCCAAATGGGTTTTAAAACCAGATTTTGTTTGTTTTGTTATTGTTTGTTTGTTTAATGCACAAGCTGGCCTCCAACTTACTATGAAGGTAAAAAAAAAATGACCTTAAATATTTGCTCCTCAGCCCCTACTCCCAAGCTCTAGAATTGAGTTCATGAGCCCCATGCCCATGTATGTGGTGCTGGGGAATCAAACCCAGGCAATCACTGCATGAAACTGATTTTTACCCTTTAGTCCCCAATGCAGAGCCCTTTTTCTCTCTCTAGTTCATCTTTCAGGATTTCAGGCTCATACATTTGGGGACACTGGCATCAAATGGGGGCATCTGAATGTCATAGGCCTAAGACAGATGAGTCACCCCTTCACAGATGGGGGAAAAGGTGCTACCAGAGGATTAACAACTTCGCCAGCATCTCAGGCTAGTCCCAGGCAGCTGCAGAAGGTCTGGCTCCACCCCAGTGCTCTTTCCTCTCCTCCTCCACAAGCCCTGGCATGAGTGACCAGGACAATTGTGGTGATGGAGATCTAGACCTACCACCCTCTCATGACATGACTGCCCGCCTTTCAAAGCTTCCTCCTCACTCTGGTTCCCATCGGTTCATTCATAGAGATGAAGCTCAGAACCTCCAATAATTCCAGAGTGAGCAATGTCAGAAGGAATTGGCTCAGAGCAGCCCCTGACTCAAGCATCAATTCAGAAGTAGCTATCACATATCCAGGACCCAGTGAGTCAGGGGTGGTGTGTAGGAGACTCACAGTGAGCAAGGGACCCATTTGAATGACTCTGAAATGTCATCATCTTGGTCTTTGTGGGTTTCTGTCTGTTAGCCTCTGAGTCAGGGCCAGTAGTAACTTTATGGGGTTAGCTTGGATGACAGGATGGGTAAGGTAAGATTCTAGTTCTAATCAGACTTTAGTCCCTGAGCCTGCCCAACAGTGGCCCATCCCAGAGCTCCACACACTCTACAGCTCTCCTTCCATGGAGAGATGGCATCTTTGTCTCTTCCCAACTCTAGATCCTTTACTGACTGTGCCTGTAGAACGAAATAGGATAGAGGCTGGACCACTATAGGTCCATAAATGTCTATCAGCTGCTACTTTCTGTCTCTCGGGACCCTCACTCAGGGAGGACTGAAGCCACCAAGTGAGAATCTGTCAAATCTCCTGCCAAAGAGACCCTAGGGAAGGAACTTGAGCGTGTGCATGGAGGATCCCAGGCTTTCAGAATCTTCCAGAGCTTTCCAAATACCCATGTAAAAGACAAACATGTAAGGCAGTAGTTCTCAGCCTTCCTAAGGCTGCAGCCCTTTAATAAAGTTCCTCATGCTGTGGTGACCCCCAAGCATAAAATTATTTCATTGCTGTTTCATAACTGTTATTTTGTTGTTATGGGCATAATGTAAATATTTTTGGAGATAGAGGTTTGCTAACAGGCAGTGACCCACAGGTTGAGAACTGCTGAAGTAATTAAGGGAAGCCATTTTAGACAGCAACAGACTAACCACAGCTGGCCAGGTGCCACCAAATACCTTAGTCACCATTTGAAGCAGAGAAAGCCATCTGACCACCAGGTCACAAATGCATGCAATGTGGTCAATGGGTCATTGCTTTATGCCTGTGAGTTCTGAGGCCATTTGTCAGGTATCACAGACTCTAAGCCACACCTAGAAGGAGATGGGTCTTGTAGCTGGGCACACCTGGGTACCCCGTTGTCCTTTGATGAAGAGGTGCTGATTCAGTGAGCTATCCTATAAATCTGGGACTGTGAGATGCTTGCTTCTAGAAAGGTGTCCCTTGGTGCTATGGGTGAAAAGAACAGTTGAATAAGAGAATGGCCAAACAAAAGCCAGCCCCAGGGAGAGCAGCCTGCAATACCACAGCTGCCTCACACCTTAGGTGACTACTGACCATGACCTATGAATTTAGCATCTGGCTGATTGATAATGAGGGTCCTAGAAGGGGCTGGAGACTGCACATGTCTGCCAGCTCCTACTAGGGAAAGCTTACCTGCTTTAGCCAGACATTGGTGGTCATCATTTGATTCTTCTCATCCTAGGGTAGCAGAGATAGAAAATTAAAACAGTTGGGGTGACTGATGAACCAGCCCAGAAGACAGAGTGCATAGAAGGCACTTTGGGGATCTACTCACACAGAACACCCAGGCCCAGCCGCCCTCCTGTCACGAGCACTCAGATTCCTCAGGGTCACCCGGATCACAGAGGAAGGGGTTTGAACATGTGTTTCAGAAAACCATCTTTTGACAACTTATGCTCTTGGGAGCTCCAAGGCGTGGGGACAAAGGTACCATGGCAACCCAACAAGGTAGCTGCATGCTGTGACCACGGTGGGCTTTGGGGATCGTGTGAGCTGGGGGCTGATCAAGGGAACGAGCGTGAAAGGGCAAGCCCACCACATCTATGAGCTGGGCAATAGATAGTCCAAAGCGCACGATGACCACGTCGGAAGTGTTGGGCACTGGCCGTGCCCAGCGATTGTAGCCTCCAAACAGGTGTTTGAACAGGCGGTCCTCAGCATGGGTGTGTGAGCCTTGCTGGGTCAACACTGTGGGATAGGGACAGAAAAGAAAGAGTGAATCTGGCATGAGGTCAAGGAGGTGAGCCTGCGGTTGGCTTTCCTTCCACCTCCAACCAAAGCAGGCATCCACATCATGCAGCCTCAGTACAGGTGCATATAGGAAGCCCATCGCAACCCCCATTGAGGATATTCCATAGATTGATGCAGATTGATGCTTAACACAGCACCGATTTGCCGCTCTACATAATAATACACCAGGCAAACAGCAAACGCTCCTGGTGCCTTCCTGATTTTAAGTAAAAAGTCAGGGGCTGAGGGTTGCCACAGCTGAGCAAGAAAGCTCAGACCTAGAAACCAGTCTCAGCCAGAATCAAAGAGCCAAAGAGGGGTTGGGGGATGGGAGATGGCTGAGAGGGGCTTCACCTGCTGCTATGAGCCTGGCTGATTTTTTTTTTCCTTTCCATCCACTTTTACAACAAGCCCACGAGAACATCGCCCATGCAGGGTACCACCCCAGCGTTCTTAAATCACCAGCCCTGACCAGTTCTCTTTAGTTGTGCAAAGCTCTGCAAAACTGTCTGCTTGGATTTATTGTGTCTTTTGCACTATGTTTTGCATAATAGCTTCTCCACTCAGGGGCTCTGCTATAAGGCAAAGAACTACCTTATAAAACAACCAGAAAATCTTCAGCAGCCATTGGGATAGAAAGTACAGCAATGACCATAGTTACTGTGTGCATACCCACCTATCTGCCCTAGCCTGTGTGCTGTGTGGAAGCTTCCTTCATCCCCACAGCAATCTTGAGTGGTCTATGATGCTTTTTGCATTTTGGGGTCAGGGACACTAAAGCTTGGGACATTCTAAGACAACAAGGCTGCCAGTACTAGACCTGGAACAGCCTTTCCTCTTCACCCTGAGGCACTGGTCTCGCAGCCGATGATTTAAGTGCCCCCTGTACCCTTGAGAATGAAGTGAGTTGGCCTTCAGGAGAGTCCACTATGTGGCCTGTGAGTACATGGTGGTGAGATGAAGTCCTAGTGGTAGTGGTGGTGCCCACTCACCTGCTGACATCAGAAGGAGACACCAGAGAGAAAGATGCATCCAGAACTGGAGAACAGGATGGGAGGGGGCCATGACTTCAGAGGGTTCTGGTTTCCCTTGGACTACCAGAAGCTGGCTTTTTCAAGGCCCTGTGTCCCTGCAACTGAATAAGCAAAGGGAGGACTCTTAGTATCAAATGATGTGACATGCAGTGTGTTTGTCTTTCATATTCCATAAAGGTTTAGAAGCTGAGTAAATGGCTGTCAATGGGCCTGCCTGGCTTATGGGGCTCCTTGGCTGCTCAGCTTCACCAAGGAGACAGACTTCTCCATTTTTCCAGAGCCACTGGATTGTTAGCCACTTAGCTAACAAGCTAAGACATGACTGACCTTCACAGAGGAAGGTGCTAGCATTCCTGCCATAGTAGCCTCAACTCTTCATCGAGAAAGTGGGGCTAACCACATTGGGCAAGGTGGTCAGCAGAAGTATTTGGCTACTAGTGACAATGACCCAAAGATGCAGGCAAGCAAATGCCATCAGTGTTGAGCAATGAAGTGACAGACAGCATATCTAAACAATGGGATACAATGAAGGCATCAAAAGGAATCAAGTACTAACATGACACTTGCTGGCATGAACTTCAAAAACATGCTATGTGAGAGAAGCCAGCCACACATTGCATGAGTCTGTTGACCTCTAGGACTTGCTGGCCACCCAGCCAAACCTAATCATTCGAGCCCTAGTCCCAGTGAGAGGCCCTGACTCAAAAATAAAGATAACACCTGAAGAACATCTGAGGCTGTGGCCTCTGAACATATATGCACACATGTGCACCTCACACATACATGCATGTGTGCGCACACGGACACACGGACACACACACACACAAAGTTTATGTATCCAAATGTCCATGTGCAGTACCCTATGCATACAGACTCGAGATAGAGCACGGGCTCTTAGCAAGACATGGTGTTTCCTTTTGACAGTAATGAGAATGTGCTGGCTATTCTGAGACGCTTTGGAATGGTGACAGGCACACAGCATTCCTAAAGCCTTGAACACCACTCATAGTTTAATATTGTGTGTTCTTAACCATGGCTTCAAAGACGTATGTATAAGATGCTTTAAACATAGAAGTGGCCACATCTGTGCAGGAATCAAGAATCACCATTGTTGCCAATGGAGCTGGGAAGCTGCTTTTCTCTGGTCCCCATTCTTTAGTCTATCCTATCCTGTCCCAAATGACCCAGTTAAGAGTCTAGTGCCACCACCTGCTGCTGTCTCTCCTCCAAACTGTCACAGTTCTGCACTGAGCTCCTTACATCATCCAGAGTCTGCAAACATGACTTTGAGTCCAGGCCATGTCATTAACAGCTCTGAGAGTTCAGCTTATCTGTAGGGTAGCTATGACCTCCCAGAACAGGTTCATAGTCCAGTGGAGTCATAGGCATCTGTGTGTGAGCTCCAGAACACTGAAGAGGGGGGCCAGGCACTGGGTTGCTCTGTGGAGGTCAATGCACTGTGACCCAGTGGGAACACATAGTGACTGTCTGTGCCAAGTAGAGAAAGAGTGAATGGGGAAACACCAACATGTTTATGGGACATATTTGCTACTTATAACTGACAGCTCCAGGATGTGTTTGGGGGAAAAGCCTCCCCACCCCCGTCCCTAATCAATTCTCACAAGAGATTTCAACTCAGAGAATTTCGGTCCCTGATCCACAGCCCCCTCCCACGCCTCCCCACCACATTCAACCTCTCCACCCAGCCAGATCCGGCATGCACGTCCTCCTCTGGGGTCTAGCATAGAGAGACCACCCAGTCCCAGCTGATACATTTACAATGGACTCCTACACCTGAACTAAGGCTTGTGTCCTAGTCAGGGTTTCCATTCCTTCACAAACATCATGATCAGATGCAAGTTGGGGAGGAAAGGGTTTATACTGAGCTTACACTTCCATGCTGCTGTTCATCACCAAAGGGAGTCAGGACTGGAACTAAGCAGGTCTGGAAGCACTTACTGGCTTGTTTGCTTGCTTCTCCTGGCTTGCTCAGCCTGCTTTCTTATAGAACCCAAGACTACCAGCCCACAGACGGTACCACTCACAAGGGGCCCTTCCCCCTTGATCACTAATTGAAAAAATGCCTTACCGTTGGATCTCATGGAGGCATTTTCTCAACTGAAACTCCTTTCTCTGTGATAACTCCAGCTTGTGTCAAGTTGACACACAAAACTAGCCAGTACAGCTTGGGAACCACTATGAAAGGAGGTGGGAAGACCCACAGCTGGAGGAACAGGGAGTTTGCTGTGAGATTGTGTCTCCTAGAAATGTCAGAAACTACACCCAAGTCTCATCAACATGAGCTGAGCAAGGATGACTGTCTTAGTCAGGTTTCTATTCCTGCCCAAAGCATCATGACCAAGAAGCAAGTTGGGGCCGGGCAGTGGTGGTGCACGCCTTTAATCCCAGCACTTGGGAGGCAGAGGCAGGTGGATTTCTGAGTTCGAGGCCAGCCTGGTCTACAGAGTGAGTTCCAGGACAGCCAGGGCTACACAGAGAAACCCTGTCTCAAAAAAAAAAAAAAAAAAAAAAAAAAGCAAGTTGGGCAGAAAAGGATTTATTCAGCTTACACTTCCATATTGCTATTTATCCCAAAGGAAGTCAGGACAGGAACTCACACAGGGCAGGAGCTGGGAGGCAGGAGCTGATGCGGAGACCATGGAGGGGTGTTTCTTACTGGCTTGCTTCCCCTGGCTTGCTCAGCTTGCTCTCTTCTAGAACCCAAGACTCCCAGCCCAGGGATGGCACCACCCACAAGGAGTCCTCCCCCCTTGGTCACTAATTGAGAAAATGCCTTTCAGCAGGATCTCATGAAGGCATTTCCTCAAGGGAGGCTCCTTTCGCTGTGATAACTCCAGCTTGTGTCAAGTTGACACACAAAAGCAGCCAGCATAATGACAATGGTGGATATGCATGGAAAGGGAAGCCCATGATGCCTCTCTGGCACAAAGAAGGACAGTCAGCAAGCTGGGAGCTGGAGAAATGGCCTTCCTCAGGAGAGGGCACACCAATTAGTACTCTAGTACCAAATGTTCATCCCTGGAAACATACATAAAAGTGTCATTATATACAGCTTAAGCAAGTTATATTTACGCATACAGGAATATATATGTGTGTGTGTATATTATATATATATATACATATATATACATATATATGTGCGTGTGTGTGTGTATATATATATATGTGTATATATATATATACATATATATATATATATGGATAATTTTTAAAAAGACACCAGGAACTTCAAAAAGAGCAAGAGGGATGGATATGCATGGGAGGGTTTGGAGTGGGGGGGAACAGAAACTAGGTGATTACATTATAATCTCAAAAAAGTCTTTTTTAAAAAGTGAGATTTTTCGTTCATCACCTGTTCCCTTGGGAGAATACCACCCTGGCTACCTTCGTCGCTGTGCTCTACTGCACACAGCCTGACCACACCCTTCTATGCATTGCCTTGGTTCTCATAGAGGTAACTGGCTTTGTCCTGACCCCTCCCCAAATGTCCCAAGGAATGGTTTTAAGAAGCTAGTGATTTCCAAAAGATGTCAGCTCTGGAAAGCTCTTCCAGAACAGCGCCACCTACAGGGGAGCAACTGGAAGACCGGCCATGGGAGTCAGCAGTCACTGATGGCACCATCCTCAGCTGCCTCTGCAGCAGCGCAGCCTAGCCCTGAGCCTGCTTCCCTCACCCCCCCCCCCCCCCGCTCTTTAATGTCCACAGAAAGTGATCAGGGCCAGCATATTTTTTATCTTTACATTTTTCTCCTGTGTGCTTGTAGTTACCTGTTGTCTCTGGGGGCCTAGGTTAGAGGCATTTTAACTTATAAAAACAAACTTTTTATTGGTTCTTTGTGAATATCACATCATGCACCTCAATCCCACTCATTTCTCCACCCCTTCACACTTGCCTTCCACCCTTGCAACCTCCCTCCACCACAAAAGAAAAGAAAAAGAAAAAGGAAAAAAGTCTTGTTGTGGAAACTATACTGTGTCCCCGTGTGTCCCACAGTATAACCTTTTGTCCACACTTCTTTACTTGCAAATATCCATTACAATGAGTCATTGGTCTGGTTGAAGGCCTCTGGCTTCTGCTATGCCATCAATACTGGAACCTCCTTGGGACTCCTCTCGGATAGCCTGTTGTTGCCTGTGTCATGGAGATCCTGTAATTTTGGATCTATGGGACCAGCCCCTTTATGCTCTAGCAGTTCATGGATGGAGTAGATGTTGGGGTGGACCAAGTCAAAGCCCTGGATCTGGGCCTGAGAGGTATCTGAGCTGGTCAGCCTGCCAGCTCTCCCTCACCACACACAGGCTTTCTATCCCTGCCTGAGCTAGATCATCCAATGCCACCGCCAGCAGAGGCAAAGCCAGCTCTGCTGCTCTCATGACCTCAGGGCAGCTCCCCTGCAATCCCCACAACCAGGGCCAACTCTGCTTTGCTGCTGCCCAGAGGAAGTGAAGGGCCTGCTCTCCCGAATGCTACAGCTGGTGAGGGGCAGGGCCTGTTCTTACACTCTCATGACCTTGGAACCAATTCTCATCCTGCCATAGGCGGTGAGGGACCAGGGGCGTGGTTAGCGGAAGGGCATCCCTCCCTCATTTGCACCAATGCACAGCAGACAAGTTGTGGGGCCCAGCTCTCCCATGCTTCCACCCTTGGGGCCGGCTCACCTGCATGCACCCCACACCCCAGGGTTAGCTCTACTGTTCTGTCCAGACAAGGTGCAGGGCCTGCTCTCCTGAGTGCTGTAGCCAGTGAGGACAGAGCCAGCTCTCCTGCCTGCCATAGGTGGCAAGGGAGGAGAGGAGGACATCTTTCCCTTGCCCAGAGACTTTTTAAAACTTTTAACACTTTTCTACATTTCTACATTACCATAAGCATGATATTGAAAAGTCTTTTTAGTATGCAGTGACATCCACCATGTGCTCTATGTGTCATCCTCAGCCTCACAGGTGCAGCTTCACTCCAAATTCACATAGAACTTAAATTCCAGTCTGCCATCTGAATGGATATAAGCAATCAGAGAGAACTGTGTGGTGGAAGGAATAACCTATGTCCCCAAGAGACATAATAAAGGAAGCATTGTCTATGCTCTCAGTGGAGACCGTATGGCCTTGAAAAGGAAGATCCTGACAGGAATGGACCTTGATCACACTACGCTCATTGAAATAGACACAAAATGACAAACATTGTGTGACTCTAGTTTAAGGAACAAGCACCTGGAGTCATCAGATTCCCAGAGACAGAACTTAGAGTCTGGTGGGGATGAGAAGGTAGTATTTAAAATGTAGAGTATCAACTCAGGAGAACGGTTCTGGAGTCTGAGATGGTGGCAGGACACCATGTTGCTGTGTTTGTTGTCTGTAAGCTGAGGGCCTGGCACATGGCACTCTCTTTATTTTATCACAGTAGTAACAATATATTGGAGTCCATCTATAATCTCACTAGGTTTAAGACATCTGAAGTCTCACTTGCCACCAAAACTGGGGCAAAGGGGGCAGAGGTTCCAAAAAGAGCTGAATCCTGTTGAGATCTCCCTCCTTAGGATGAGGACTCAGAAGCCCTGTTGTAAACTCATTTCTTGAAATGAAGACCAAGTCCTCTGCTCCCTCTGTGCCTCCTGCACAATGTGTCGAGGGAGACCAGAGGCCAGGAGAGCTGATAGGGACGACCAAGACTTACCATGTGGGCAGGAAATGTGATCAAGGAAAAATGCTGTCATAATCTGGTTACTTAATTTATGTGTAATTTGTATATGTGTGGAGTGTGTGCGCGTATGTGTGTGTATGTGTAGAAGCCCCAAGGGTGTCTTCCTCAATCAATCTCCACTTTATTTATAGAGGCAAGGTCTCTCACTGTGCCTGAAGCTTGCCAGTCCAGTTGATCTAGTAGCTCTGCCTCAGAACCGCTGGGATTATAAGCAGGCCCCACCCTGCCTGGTTTTCACCTGGTTTCTGAACTCCAGTGAGCACACTTGTGTGCCAAGCTCTTTATCCACCAGCCCATCTCCCCAGATCCCCAGTTACCTATTCTTTATTCATCATTTTCCCCTCTCCCACCCTTTGCCAAGGTAAGTACGATGTGTATGGTAAGCAATAGAGATTGAAGTCACTTGGCCGACATAGAGGAACCATAAGAAAGAATAATTCTAGATAACTCATTAGTCATGTACCCTGAGACAAACCCTGACATATTTACTTGTCCTTCTTGTTGCCTTCAATGCCTCTGGGTCCTTTAGCTCCTCTTCCAGGCTTTAAACAGCCACTCATTTTGGGAAGCCCTTCCTTAAGTTTGATTTCTGTGCACAAGAAAGACTATTAGCTAGGCTAAACTGAGAGACCTGGAGCAGGTGGCTTGTCCTATGCCTCTCTTTCTCTCTTCCCTTCATGCTCTCTACTTTGGGGGATCTCAAGGCCACCAGGCCTTCAAATTTGCCTGCAGGAGTGAGTGACTAAAGCCTCACTCTCACTGCCATAACCAGCCAGGGGTTAGAAAGAGGAGTTCCAAAACTCAGTTCCTGGAACCGGAGAGATGGCTCAGTGCTTGAGACCTGGATTCAGTTCCCAAGAGCCACCCATATCAGGCAGCTTACGATGGCCTGTAACCCTAGTTCTAGGGATCTGGTGTGCTCTTCTGCCTTCCACAGGCACCAGGCATGCACATGATGCATAGAGACATACATGCCTGAAACACAATTATACACATAAAATAATAGATACGTATAAAAAGTTAAAACCCCAGGTCCTTATATCCAGCATCCCATGGGCAAAAAGTCACAACTGTTTTGTTCTTATGCTAGGAAACAGAGCTGGTGAGGACCATTCCAGGGTGTGTCTCATGTTAACATGTCTTCCTAAGAACAATTCATATTAATACTCCTCAGGCTTACAAACATTGGTACCCTGTGGTCCAACATGAGGACTTACATCGCCCCTGGGAGGGCCTGGAGGGAAAGTACTAATGTCTCCCATGTGTAATTAAAAAGCTGCTTCTTGGAGAAGTTGACAAATCTATCCAGTTCACAGAACGTAGAAATGATAAAACTGGGGCAAACTCAAGCCCCTGCTTCTAAATTATATGGTGGTAGCGTCGACCACATCAACCATATGGGTGACTATACAAGAGCTCGCTCAGCCAATACTTGGCAACATTCTAGAAACATGAACACTATGACCATTCTTGCCAAGCCACCAACAAGACTGAGGTCTGTGATAAACAAGGTGTTCATCCCCAAGCTGGCTCTCCTGGGTCCAAAGTTCTAGAATGTTTCTCTGTATGCAGGCCACTCACTGATGCCTCCTTTTAACTGATGCCATGGCCGCAGATTCCAATGTTATGGCCTGAGTGTTATCTCAAGGAATAAAGATTTGCTCCCTCCTATTAATGAGGCCAGGGATGCAGGCATACTGAAGTTGTGTTGTTTAGAGATCAGGGAAGAGATGCCTGCTAAGGGCTGTCTGGAGCAATGTGCAAATGAGATGCCGTTGGTTCCAGAGGCTGTGTTTGAGTTGCCTCTGATTTCCACCTTTTGTAATTAGCCTACCGTGATCATTTCATTAATTTGTCACCGGAAACCAAAGAAGAAATTGTTCCACGTAATCAGCAGTAATTAGAGTAACCTTCCACCACTAGTTACAAAGATTTAAAGTGAAAGGCTCTGGACTCTGAGCCCCAGCGTCAGAGGATTAGCAGGTCTGGGATAAGGATGCCGGCGGAGTGATATCATTATTTGTTAAGTCTGGATAAATGAGAGCCATTCGCAAACACACAAACAAAAACTATTCCACATGTAAAGGGCTCATGTGTGAACGTTCCCATTGGGGTGATGCTCACCAGGGTCTAGCACCCCCCCATAGCCCCAGCACTTATTACAATCTTGCTTATCTACCTAGGTTCGAATCCACTGAAGCCAGTATAACTCGGACCCCCTACCCTGTCCACCTTCTCACTGCAGCTGCTTCTTAGCTGCCCATTCATCAGAACACACTCTTACCCTTGCTGGAAGCACTGCCTCTTCCCCGCCTCTTCCCCCAGACATGCTTAGACCCCCCTCCCAACTGCCATCCAGAAACCCCTCATGCCACAGCACCACACAGACAACCCCAGTTCTCCACCAAAGAGACCCCCGGGTTAGAGGAAACCATGCCAAGGCCAGTTGTTCTCTTTTCCAAATAACACTCACTAACGTGCTCCAGGGATGGAGGGCTCACGCTCTGCTCCCATGGCTGCTCTGCTCAGTGCCCTGCTCATCACAGAGAGTAACCTCTCAAGGTCAGGTGGAACCTTGAAGGTCATGTGCCTTCACCAGCTGAGGGAATACTTTGTCTCACTCCAGCCCTGATCCACACAGGCCATGGAGGACTTGCTAGCTTTCATGTCAGTAAATCCCCCCCCCCGTCTGTTAGTCTAATTCATGTAAGTGCATAGAATACTCACTGAATGAAGAGAAATAAACAAGAGGATGGGGGTGACAAGAACATAAAAGTAAACACTACTACAAGACAGAAGTCTCTACAGACACTCGGAAGTGGTCCCTTCACAGCATTCTGAGCGGGTCCAGCAGGGTCAACCAGGAGGCTGAATTTTGCCCAGCAGTGTGTGACTTCCAGCATTCTGACATAACCATTTCCTAAGTGCTCCCAAGTTGCTAACTTCCTTCTGAACTCACACCCATGGTCTCCCCAGCATGCTGAGCACCTCCACCTAGTCTAAGCCTTGGGAACGAGCAACTTGCTTACTTACCTGTGGTCATAGAAGAAGGTGGGGCCCTCGAGGAATGCAGAGAATCAGCTGGCTCGAGACCTGGGGTAGCTGATGAGGGTCCCTTGGAAACTGTGACAGGTGTAGAACGGAGCTCAGTCGATACAGCTCACAGTTGCACAGGCACAGAAACTGGGAGGTTTGGGAGGCACTGTTGGGATGAGGGACTCAGGCTAGCTTCCTCGGGATAGGTGGTCGAGTTCAGCAGAGTGGTCAATTTTCCTGGGGCTGCTCAGCTCCAGGAGACAGCGGAGGCTTCATGTAGGTGCGACTGAAGAGGCTATCTTGGAGAGCCACCAGCGCTACGGCTTCTGCAGACTGTGCTCTCATATTGTGCCTCTCTCTCTCTCTCTCTCTCTCTCTCTCTCTCTCTCTCTCTCTCTCTCTCTCTCTCTCACACACACACACACACACACACACACACACACACACACACACACACACTGGAAGGAGGAGGAGTCTACCACTATTCTTCACTTTGTGTCCAGCACAGACAGATGCTGCTCTGGCTTCTGTTCAGCCAATTACTATGATGACTTGCTCCCGGTTCTGAAGGACCCTAGGCTCCAGGGCTGTCACCTAGAGTGTCTTTGGATTCCTGAACACACTCCAGATGAGGTCCTCTAGGATTGTAGGGTCTGTCATAACAATGTACAGTTGTCAGCAAAATGTGAGTGAGCCGTGGAACACCCAGCTGACAGTCACCTCTGTTCTTTCTCCCCTAGAAGATCTCTGCCCCGACTCCAACTACTGCCTGAGGGTGCCAGGGTCTCCTGCCTACTTTGGCTTCAGGCCTGTCTTCTTCTTACCCTCCTTGCACATGACTTCAATTTCTATCTTCTAGAGATATCAGGTTGTCATGCTCCAAATCTATGAGCTGACCTCCGGTGTCTTTACAGTTTGTAGATTATCACAGCCAGGTTTGTGCAGCTGTTTGCCTGGGATCTCCATAGCACCACTTTGCACTTAGTGACCCCAGGCTTTCTCAGGCCCTTCCTCCAGCACCACTTTGCACTTAGTGACCCCAGGCTTTCTCAGGCCCTTCCTCCTTACCGTCTTTTCCCCTCAGCCCTTCCTACCCAGTAACTCCAAGCTCTGCCTCCCCATTGAGCTACTTACTCTCAAGGCTTTCTGACTCCCATGGACAAGGGCTCTGAGTTTGCTTGCCACTTCTGCTCAGACAAGGATTTGTGACCTCAGGCAAGTCTCAAAAGGTGTTTGTGCCTCAGTTTCCTCACAAGTGAAAGGAGAGTGTGAATGATGGTGACTACCCATAGGCTTTCTTTGAGGAGTGACATGGACACTGTGAATTGCTTCTGACTGAGAGTGTCCGTGACATTTGTACAAACACCAACATTTGCACGCACTACAGTTATTGTTGTGCATTTGATTGCTAAAATCACAACACACTCGTCTTCTCATTAATCATGGTTTAAAATGTTACTATAACATCTTGCCATCTGCAAAAATGAAGCTAGCTGCATGCATTCTTTACCCGGAAACTGGAAAATGGGAAGGAGAGAGGGAAGGAAGAATCAGAGGTGGAGGGAAGGAGGACGAAAAGAGGAAGAGACGGAGGGAGGAATAAAGGAGGAGGGAAAAGGGATCAGATTCTATCTGTCAAGATTCTTGGCTATCAGCAATAGAAGCATCACTTAAGTAAAGCAGAAGATAAAGCCACTGGGCAGCTTGCAGCAGCACTTACAAAACTGAAGGGTCTGCTTGGAGGCCAGGTGGAAACAAAGGAAGTGGCAGCTCTGTTTCTGCCCAGAGCAGCCCCTGCTGCAGAGCCAGGCACCAGAACTCAAGCATCGCTGGTACTGCTACCTCAGCTGTCCCTGGGAATCAGCCCTTGCTGCTGCTGCCGCCGCTGCCACACTCAGTTCTTCTCCCTCCCTGTTACTCATGTCACTGGCTTCTCATACAAAGGTCAGGGTAAATGCATCTGATTAATTCCGTTCCCAGGAACTGGCTGTGAGGAAGGCTGAAGAGGCAGGCGTCTGTGTTGTGGTCCCTGGATGGGAGGTGGGCTTTGTATTTTCAACATTGGGGAAGGATTCCTAAAGTATGTCAAAAGAGTAAAATTCTGGGAGGTCCCTTCACCCCCATCCAGAGCCTTCCCTCTGTGTGGAGACACACACAGCCTTCCACAGCCACCCAGAATTTGTTTGAGGTAAGTCTGGTCAGATAAAGATACAGGAATGAGCATCATAAGAAAGCAGTTTATACTCACAGATCCCAGCACAGGAGAGGCATAGTATACACAACCAGAGCAGGCAGGAGGAAGGAGGTCTAAAAAGGAAAGCCATGATTAGAGAGCCCTTTCCCCACCTCTCCCCTAGCCTGTTCGAGATAGCTCTGGGGTTTGAGAGGTGGTTGTTTGCTTTTTGTTTGTTTTTTTGGTTTAATGGGACAGTATCTCACTACGTAGCCCTGGATAGCCTGGAACTCACAGAGATCTGCCTGCCTCTGCCTCTGCCTCTGCCTCTGCCTCTGCCTCTGCCTCTGCCTCTGCCTCTGCCTCTGCCTCTGCCTCTGCCTCTGCCTCTGCCTCTGCCTCTGCCTCTGCCTCGAGTGCTGGGGTTAAAGTGTGGGTCCAGGTTCCTAGATTGCTTTAACTGTTACCTTGACACAACCTAGAATGATCTGGGAAGAGAATCTCATTTGAGAGATTGCCTACATCAAATTGGCCTGTGGGCAAGTCTTGGAGATGCATGCGTGCATGTGTGCGTGTTGTGTTGTTAATTGGTGTAGAAGGGTCCACCCCAATGTAGGTAGCACCATATCTCAGGCAGGTGGTGATTCTGAACTGTGTAAGAAGGCTAACAGTGTGAGCCTGCCCCAGCCAGCAGCCAGCATCTTCTGCACCCTGCAGGGTTTCTTCAGCCCTGAAGTGAGTTCCTTGGTCCAGAGGTAATAAAGAAAATGCCGAACTCCCACAAATATCCCTCAGACAAACACAGGTGCTCATTCTAATCTTGGGGGCACATTTTAGGAGGGTACATTTAGGAGGCAGTAGCCCAGTGGCACCCACAGCACAAGGCAATGTGCTGCAGAATCTCCATTCAGGAGACACTACTCAATTAGAGTGAGTTTTTGTGCATAGTTTCGTACAAGTTGTTTATGCCCTGTGAAGGAGAACAGTCAGGCTGGCTGGAGCTCAGATCTGGAAAGTTAGTGTGAGCTGCTGTGCAGGTCATTTCCAGTTATTCCATCTCAGCCATGCAGACTAGGGCCATGTAACCCAGGGTCATCAGACCAGAACCATGTAACCCAGGGTTGTCAGACCAGAGTCATGCAGACCAGAGCCATGCAACCCAGGGTCATCAGACCAGAGCCATGCAACCCAGGGTCATCAGACCAGAGCTATGCAGACCAGAACCATGTAACCCAGGGTCATCAGACCAAATCCATGTAGATCAGGACCTGTGCTGAGTAAAAGCAGTCTTGGCTGAATAAGATCACAGCATTCCAAGGCTAGAAGAGTGGAATGCCTGGGTCTTGTTTATGTAAATTCCCAATAGAGTACTGACTTCTTTTTCTAGTGTGTTGTGGTTGGTTGGTTGGTTGTTTTTTTTTATCTATTAATGGCCTTCTCTCCACATGGCTTTCACTCCCTCGGTGTTCTACACTGTCTTAGGTGTGTTTTGATTCTAGTGATCCAGAGACACAGAACTGACCTTACTCACTGCTTTGAATAGGAAGGGAACTCATTCCACGGTCTTCCATTAGCCCACTGGTGACCATAACATGCCATATACTGAGAAATTTCCTATTAGACTCCTGTTACTGCAACGAACTACCTGAGGAAAACAACACATAAGCAAGGTGAATGTTGACTCCCAACCAGGCTGGTTGGCTTTGTTGCTTGAGAGCCTGCGGTGATGGGAGCCTGTGCTGGAGAAAACTGCTCACCTCATGGAGTCGGAGAGGCAAAGAGAGAAGCAGGAAGGGGGCAAGATCTAATATCCTTTCCAAGAGCACTCACAGTGACCCAACTCCCTTCAACTAGGCTATACATTTCAAAAGTTTCTACCACCTCTCCAGACCCTCAGGCTGGGCACCTCAGTGTTAAAACATGGTCCTCGAAGTAACACTTACCTTTCACATTCCCTTAGCTCAAATCTTGACATCCGGAGTCCAAAGCACCTATCAAAGACCAGGAGATCAAAACGCCTCCCAGCCTTGGGAGAGAAAGCCCCTCCAACGTGTTTTCTGTGTCCGCAGGAAGGCAAGCAGATCCTACACATGGAATCCAGTCTTCCATTGCCTGTACACGTTACTCCTACCACATCTTCACAGAAACTGTCAACACTGTGTGGGCATGTGTGCACATGTGTGTGTGCCCAGGCATTCACATGGAGGCCAGAGGTCAACTTTCAGAAGTCTTTTCCACCACGTGGGTCTCAGATATTAAACGCAGGTAGTTTGTAACAGCAAGCCCATTTATCAGCTGACCTGTCTCATCAGCCCCATATGTAACTTATCAAACATACAGACTAACCCTAAAGCTTTAGAATGCACACTGTATCTTCCAAACACCAGCCAAACCTTCCAGGTCTGACAGACAGCACAAGAATCTATGTACACACACGCTCACCTGACTGCAAACAGGAGCAAGCAGAATCTTGCAGATTTGGGGCACCATTTTGTGCCTCCTTAGAACCTGTCTGTTGAGCCATTTGGGGATCTGATGATGGCTCAGGGTTCTGGAGGCAGGAAGACATGGTGGGTGAGAAGGGGTCATAGATCAGGCAAGATAGTTATGGGGTTTTAGCTAAGGCTGACAGAAGCAGCTTTCTGCACCAAACACCATTCTTCACAGAAATCTTCCTAGTACATGACAACTCATTTCTCCTCAGCCAGAGCTGAAAACTCAACTAATGCAAGAAGCGGGCAAATTATGGGATCAAAATGCAGCTGAAATGCAAGCCTGGACTTCAGCCATCTGGACGGATGTCAGCGTGTCAATCTCATTTCCAAATGTCCTTTTGCTACACTTCTTGAAACATTTCCCTTTCAAAGTTAAAGCTTCGAGAGCCTGAGGCAGGAGTCTTGAGGTTTCTGATAGTTATAGAGGCAGGGATTGCTAGTCCCACAAGGAAGCAACTGAGAGGACCATTCGTGTGCCTTGGAAGGTGCCAGCTCCAGCACATCAGAAGATCTAGCCTTGGACCTGAGCACAGGTTATCCTCATTGGTGGTAGTATGTCATTTGATGAGCCTGGGATCCACTGGAGTGTCAGTTATCTCAGTCAAGCATCGTGGAGGGGGAAGATGCACTGGCTGATTGCAAGAGGCTTCTGGGAGAACAGAGAGAGGCCAAATTAGACAAAAGGAAGAGCTAGCTGAATTTGTCAGCTGGTCATGGTAGAGTCTGATGATGTGATATTAATGTCTGGGTCTGGGTTCTGGGAGCAAAGGTGAAGATCCAGATGCTCATCTGCTTCTTCCCCCCACTCCCCAGGGGCACAGAGAGAGAAGAAAACAGCAGAACACTGGAGCTAACCTCAGCAGAAGCAGGTTCCTTAGGTAAGAGCCCCAAGCCAGGCAATGAGAAATGGGGTGGGGGTGGGGAGAACAGGAGAGGAAGGGAGAGGAGGAAGGGCAAGGGCGTGGTGGGTTTTACTAATGATAGGCCTGAAGTTCCAGAATGTGCAGTGGATGCAGAAGAAGCCGTAGAAAGGTTTAGGGGGATGGCTGAGTAAGAAGTGTCTTTGTTGGCAATGACAGAATATATGTGTAGGCCCATGGCAGCTTGGGAAATTAAACTCAGAAAACAAGCAAGAGTAATAGCCACAGCCCAGATGGGAGTACAGGACCTGTCCTGTGAGGACTCTGCTCTACAGTTGACTGCTGAAACCATGGGTCCTGTACCACCCCTGCCCACACAGTAGCTGATGGAACTGCCATTCGAGACCCTTCTCTCGTGTCCTCCTTTGGCTCAGCAGCTCCCATGTGTACTCTGGCCTGATGCAGCTGAACATCTGGCTGGAAATAGAATGGATGGAATTTAATTCTGTGGTCCAAGCAGCTCTTCTGTCAAAATTCATGGGTTTGTATCTAAGCTTTATGTATCTCACAGTGTTCTTATTTATAGGTTCGAAGTTTTCTTTCAGTTGAGAGCAGAAAGGAGATTGTTAAGGAGAAACTTGGAAATGATGAGAGAAGCCAGTTCAGAGACCCTATGGCTAAGGGCCAGAGAGATAGCTCAGTGGATAAAGGCAACTGCCACCAAGCCTGATAACCAGAATTCAATCTCAGGGACCCATATGGTGGAAGGCCTAGAAACTCTATAGTCAAAACCACCACTGTAAGAGTGGGTCATGCCATGATATAGCTTCAACAAGGCTATTACTGGGCCACCCTCAGGTACCATGTCCACTCAGGACTAGACTGTAGACACTCCTCTATTTCAGCCTCCATAGAAAAACTAGATGCTTCCACTCCTGCCATCACTGGAAGAAAGGTCCAGCACATGCCCCCTGTTTCCTCGGGTCATCCATTGTTATGTCCAATCTCACCAGAGCCCATGTCACATGACCAGTCTTGGGTGGGGTGCTTTGGGAAATGCAGCACCCGTGGCGTCTACCACAAGAAAGCAGTGCACAGAATGCGAAGAATTCTAATAGAGAGAAGCTGTTGAAGGAGCTGTGTGGCTCTGAATGACAGATGCCACTACAGGATGCAGCTTCCTGTCTGTGGGTGACTACAGACACTGAGCAGCTGAAATAGTGACAGACATTTCTTGTCTCAGTCCTCTGGAAGCAACTGGCCCCATTGGGAATTCAACATTCCATGAACCACACTCACTGGTAGCGCTTACCTTTTGTCTGCCACCCTTACAGATGAGTCCCGGGTGCACACACTAGCAAATGGTGCATAGTAAGTACTTTGTAAATATTTGTTGAATGAACTAAAGGAATTTCCCTCTAGACACAGCACACAATCAACAGACTAAGCACTGAGCAGAAGGTGAATTCAGTGCCTCTAAGAAGCAGCTTAAATGTGGTCTCAACTGAAACAGCCACAGCAGGGACAAGCCTCAATGTAAACTCCTCATCCAACCCCCAGAGGGCAAAACGGCTTTTAAATCAAGCTGGGGGGAGGGGGGCTGGAAAGATGGCTCAGCGGTTAAGAGCACTGACTGCTCTTCTAGAGGTTCTGAGTTCAATTCCCAGCAACCACATGGTGGCTCACAACCATCTGTAATGGGATCTGGTACCCTCATCTGGTGTGTCTGAAGATAGCTACAGTGTACTCATATACCTAAAATAAGTAAATAATTCTTTAAAAAAAAAATCAAGCTGGGGGCTGGAGAGGTGCCTCAGTGATTAAGATCACTGGCTATTCTTCCACCCAAATTGGACTCCCTCAGCACCTACATGGAGGCTGACAGTTATCTATGACTTCAGTTCCAGGGACCCCAACACTCAACAACTAAAACCATCTCCTTAAACTTTCTTCCTAAAATTATTTGAATCAAATCAGCAATGTTATAAAGTCATTAATTCATCTAAACAGCATTAATTCATGAAAGTTCATCTTCATGTTGATCTTCAGGAAATGTGCCCAATAGGGTGGGCTGATGCCCAGGAACCATTAGGTTATCTAATAATAGCAAGAAAATCATATCAGCAGCAAGAAGCAATGGGATGAAGGCTCTGGGGCTGTGCCTCCCCAGAGTGCATCTTCTGCAGCCATGTAAAACAGTGGACCATCTCCAGGAAACTCACTTGATTGCCATAGCCTTTCCTAGATGGCTTCTGTCAGTTGGGGTCACCACAATGTAAGGAACTGTATTAAAGAGTCACAGCATTAGGAAGGTTGAGAACCACCGCCCTAGAAGATCCCAGAGAGTTGCTGGTCTTCAGCCTCTGTTGAAAGCTTGAAGAAGCTGTTTCTATCAGTAGCAAAGAATCAGCAGCAGCAGCAATGGGGGAAACAAACTTCAGCTCAAGGGTGAAGGCCAAGATGCCAAAGCAATGACCCTTCCTTCCACGTTTTTTTATCTGGGCTGCTACCAGAAGGTGCCACCCACATTTTGGGTAGGCATCCCCTCATCAACTAAGCCGATCAAGACAATCCCCCCCCCCCCCAGATATGCCCACAGTCCAACCTCATACAGACAAATCTTCATTCTGAGTTGGGTCAAGTTGACAGCTAAAGCTATATCCATCAAGCTAACCAAGGATGATTGCCGTTTGAAGATGGAACTTCATTCTTCAAGACTTCATAGCTGTCTTTTTAAGGAGTGGTTTGTGAATTCCATTTTTTTGTAGCCATGTTGTTCTTCTTTGCTTTGTAACTTTTATAAACACATTCATTTGGCCTCGGTAACACTCTACCAGTCAAAATTCAGATGTGTGCAATAGAAATCACTGTAGCTCTTTCAAACCCATGGTGTATTAACTATGAGTAATAGGCAGATATATTAAATATTGATAATTGTCAGAAGTATTAAATATGGGTGATGAGGCAGACATATTAAGTATAAGTATGAATGTTGAAAGGGTTTGTTTCCAGGCAGCCAAACCTTTAAGAAAGAATCACCACCATGGATCTAGAAGCTGCCACCTCTGCCCCAGTCAGCTGACTGGGAACCAAGTTTCAGAGCACGTGGCTCAGTGGGCAGTCAGGGATCAGCAAGCAACTCTAAGGTCTCTGGTTGGAGCAGCCTAGCCAAGGTTTATGTTACATAGTAACACAGGAATCTCCTGTTTTCAGGCCAGCTTTCTACTATCATAACAATACCAGAGGTTATTAGCTTAGAGATGGAAAGGGTATTTCTGGCTCACAGATTTGGAAGTGTCTTCCCATGAAATGGTTGACCTCGTTGCCCACAGTAACAGCACATAACAAAACTAGTCACCTCAGGAACAGGATGCAAGGGAGAGAAAAAGTGAGGGGCCAGTGTCCCAATATACTCTTGAAAAACATACCTCCACTGACCAGAAGACCTCCCTTGGGCCTTCAACTCTTCAAAGTTCTGCTATCTCCTAATAGTGCTTGGGGGTCAAGTCTTTAGTGGAGACTTAACCAAACCATAGGCTCTTGGCAGAGCAGTTGTTGAAGGTGAGACCAAAGCAGAGTTCATAATCAGGAACTGTGGAGGACCATTCCACAGTCAAGCAAAGTTGTTAGATGTGTAAATCTGGAACCTAAAGGAAAGTCTCTTTAGTCAGAGGTTTCTGTAAGAGTTTGTACACAAGCTTGTACATAGCTGAGGCTAATACTGAGCCCTGGAGCCTTCTACTGCATCTGGAATGCTGGAATTACAGGCAGACAGGACCATACCCAGCTCAGATTCTCTTCTCTTTTTGTCTTCAGACTCAGGGCCATCTCATTTCCTTCTCAAACACTCCACCACAGATGCTCCCCAAAGACCCTTTCTGTTCTCAGGGCAACACCCCACATTTTCAGTCACTTTCTGCTTCTTAGGTGTGAATCTCAGAAAACACAAACTGCCCTAGACAAGATCTGAGGCAAGAAGAGAAAGTGTCTGAAAGACTCACAAAAATTAACCCACAGTAGAGCCATTTCCCACAGTAGGGCCAGTTCCCACAGTAGGGCCATTTCCCACCACCTAACTGGCAGCAGCTAGAGCAAAGGAAAAGTCCAATCCGGATTTCACTAAGTGAGGCAGTCTTTCACAACAGCCTTGGGCTAAATGGTGGATTTGTTAATTGAACTCATTAGTAGATGAGGTTTCTCTTTTTCCTCTTAACTAGGGAAAGCACTGGGCCAAAGGGCAGGAAAGTTCCAGAAACCTCCAGGAAGCCCAGCTCACTTTTAAGCAGTGTTATTTCAAATACAGTGTACAAAGGGGAAACAAACTCGATTCATTTCTTCTAATCCTCAAGAGAGAAAGTATTCTGGATTGGCACACGATGACTGGAGGCTGTGTTGTATTCCAGAAACACTGCTAGAAGAAGCAGGTAGATGGGAGGGGGTTGCAAAGATATTGACCTCATTTAGAGAAGATGGCCCACAGATCCCAACATACATAGGATGTGCCAATCAAGACCGAATATCGAAGGAGGAAATGTTTAGGATGTCTCCTTTCCTGCCGCCCGCTCCCCAAGATCCCTCTCTCCCCATACAAAGCCGGTTTCCAAATGGTCAAAGTCTGAGAATGGGGGAGCCTTGGCAGGGTTTCTAGTCCTTAGGCTAAGCAGGAGGAAGTGGCCAAGACCAAGATTGACACTTGGGTGGAACATCCAGCAGGAAGCTCCCGGATAGGCAGCCGGTCAGTAAGCAGGGCAGTGTCAGTAGTGGGCGTGGTGGGGCGTGGCGGGGGGCGGTGCTGGGCCTGGCGCGGCTCTAATCTTAGGATCACCAGCCAGCCTCTCCACTCTAGGCCACAGCCATCCAGCTTCGTGTTTGTGTCAGCTTGGGCGCTGCAGCCTGGGCCGCCATGGCGCTGCGTGTCGCCGCGTTCGACCTTGATGGAGTGCTGGCTCTCCCCTCTATCGCCGGGGCTCTCCGCCGCACCGAGGAGGCCCTGGCACTGCCTAGGTAAGGGGACCCGCGCTGGGTCAGTGTCCTGCCTGGTGCCCTGTCCACACGTCCAGCCCAGGTTTCAAATTGCTTTCCAGGTGAGCCTGGGCAAGATCAAAATCATTACCTGGTACTAAAATGCCAGCGTGCACGAGTAGATCTATTGCCCTTCTAAATGCTAATTAAACCTTGCCCAAAAAAAGCCCTTTACGAAAAGAGGCATTACTAAGCTATTTACTGCCTGATTAATTCTATTGAACTGGGTCTTTAAAATATCCGCCAGGATTTACAAGAAAGTTCAGTCCAAGGCCAGCGTTACAGGAAAACTAGTGCAAGAGCAGTTTACAGAAATGTCCCACAACCCGGGGAAATGGGGTCCTGGGAGGCAGTCACTGATACCAGAAAGTAGTAGCTCAGTTTCAGACTGGAAGGGAGGAAGTAGGGAACTGTAAAAAATGTCTGGAATAAATATATCAAAATATCCAGACATGGGACTGGAGAGAATGCAGTTAAGAACGTGCTCTTGCTGAAGTTTGAGTCCCTGCAACCAAGTCAGGCAGCTCCAGGGGATCTGACGCCCCCTTCTGGCCTCTTAGGATACCTGTACGCACAGATGCACACACAAACACATAATTTAAAGCTATTGTTTTGTGGCTGTCCTGGGACTCACTTTATAGAGCAGGCTAGCCTCGAACTCAGAGAGTCGCTTGCCTTTGCCTTCCAAGTGCTGAGACTAAAGGCGTGCGCGCCCACCACCCGGCTACATGTAATTTAAGAAGTAATAAAAACAGTTTTTTAAAGATCCAGACATCACTAATTGTAGATGAGCTCATGTATGATCTTTTCCTGCTTTTTTTCTCTTTTTATGTTCCAACCTTTCAGTTTAAAAAGTGTATTTTATAATCAGAAAGGAGGAAAACATATTTATTTAAAAGATGAAAGATCACTCTGGTATCACCCAAGGAAAAGAACGAATGGGTAATTTCAAATTACCACTGAGTGGAAGGGGCATAAGGGCAGCTTGGGATCAGGAGATCTGCCTCATTTGATGATTCTTGAATTCTTATGACACCAAAGGCCAACGGGGATTAACCTTTATACTATGTAAATCATGCAAGCCAACCCAAAGGACGCTCAGCATCTAGAACCAGGCACCTTTTCAGATACAGAGACTGGGGCTTGGCAGGTAGATTCTCTTGCTTGATCACACAGTGAGTAGCCTCAGCCTTGCTTGATCTCACAGTAGATGGCCTCAGCCTTGCTTGATGACACAGTAGGTAGCCTCAGTGGCTGAGTGTAGTGTTCCTACACTCAGTGTAGCTTCCTCCTTCTCTGGCTCATTGTGTTTTTGTATCTTCCTTAGCTGCTGTTCTGGAAAAGTTTCTGTCCTCGGGTGAATAAACACATCAACAACTAAGAAACACAAATAAACAAGTGGCTACAAAGTCCACCTCAAATGGTTACACTGCCGTTAATTAGAATTTGACAGAGAACTACATTTGAAAGTGAAAAGTCACCTATCTTGTGCTTGCCCAAAAGGAGTTATGCATTTGGGTGGGGAAACTGAGAAAGTATTGATGAACTAGTTTCCAAGACGTGTCATGTGTGCATGCATGCGTGCACATGTGAGGCCATGTCCAATTTTTGTTTTGTTTTGTATTTTTATCTTTTTTTAAATATTTAATTTAATTTTTTTTTACTTATTCACTTTACATCCCATTTACTGCCCCCCTCCTAGTCACCCCCTCCCAGAATCCTTCCCCCTTTCCCCTCCCCCTCTCCTTCTCCTCTGGGCGGGTGGAGCCCCCTGGTAACCCCCCCCCCCACACACACACACACACACACACTTCAAGTCATTGTGAGGCTAG
>CM052708.1:52631013-52696454 GCA_028551405.1 Uromys caudimaculatus
AGCGGGGAGGCCTACGACCAACCTGTGTATGTTCTTTGGTTGGTGGTTCAGACTCTGAGAACCCCATGGGTCCAGATTAGTTGACTCTGTTGGTTTTCCTGTGGAGTTCCTATCCTCTTCGCGGCCTGCAATCCTTCCTCCTATTCTTCCTTAAGAGTCCCCAAGTTCCATCCACTGTTTGACTGTGGATGTCTATATCTGAGTCAGCTGCTGAGTGGAGCCTCTCAGAGGAAAACATGCTCCTGTCTGCAAGCATAACAGAGTATCATTAATAGTGTTAGGGACTGGTGCTTGTCCATGGGCTGGTTATTGGTTGGCCATTCCCTCAGTCTCTGCTCCATCCTCTGTGCCTGCATTTCTTATAGACAGGATAATTTTGGGGTTGAAAGTTTTGTGGGTGGGTTGGTGTCTCTTTCTCTTCACTGGGGTTCCTGTCTGGATACAAGAGGTGGCCTCTTCTCATACCTATTTTTATGTGAGGGTATGTACGGATGTTTTATTGTGTAAGTGCATGGGTGTGCTTGCTTACCTGCCCTTTTAGTCATCGATCCTGTTCAGTAAGACATTGCCTTTCACTAGGAATTTGGGGTAAGGGTTAAATTAGCTAATATGTAAAGCAGATGGGCATCTGTGTTCTTTATATATGCCATTATTTACCAAATTCTCCATGTCTACAGAGTGATGCCCTTAGCATACCACTAGATGATACCTCACACAGCTCCTTTGTGACCATGTTCAGGGTTGTTCACAGGCGCCATAGAATAGGCCGCAGCAAAATGAGCTGAACTCGAGAGGTCAGAGTACAGGACTCTGAGTTTGTTTACCCATCAGAGGTGCAAGTGAATTGTGTAGGTTTCAGAAAGTAAATAAAAAGCCTCTTCAATGCCTGCAGACATAACAACTATGCTCACACAAGTGACCAAAGCTCAAGGTTCCTGGAAATTTTCTTTTGTCTCTCATTATTTGTTTTGTTTTTATTGTATGTGCATTGATGTTTTGACTGTATGTGTATCACTCTACCATGTGTATGCTTGGCACCCATAGAGGCAGAAAAGGATGTTGAATCCTCTGAAACTAGAGTTCCAGATGGTTCTGAACCATCATGTGGGTGCTGGGAATGTAACCCGGTTCCTCTGGAAGAGCAGCCAGTGCTCTCCAGCCCCCTGTATCTCTTGATTCACCAGTTTCATTTTCTGTCATGGCCCTTTCACTAATGCCTTGATGAAGCATTCTTAAACTTCAGTGCTCAGGGGCTGGTGAGATGGCTAAGCTGACAGAGGTGCTTGCTCCTGAGCACAACAACCCGAATTCCATCTCCATGTGGTAGAGGAAGAGAACTGACTCCCTCAAATTGACCTTTGAACTATTCGTGTGCATTGTGACATGTGTGTGCATGTGTACCAAGGACCAGCGTCAGCTTGGAGAGGGGTCCTGAGGAAGGGGTGTTTGGGAGCAATGAAAAGAATGACTCAAAGTCAAATCGTGGATACAAGTTGACAGCCAGTGTTCTGCTCAAGATGGCTCTCTCTGGAGATCTCCAGACAGCTCATCCAGATAGCTCAGCTCTCACAGACCAAAGCCTGGTCTTTCATTTACATATCAATTCAGCCATTTAGTTCAAGTTTTCTTTTGATTATCTAACAAATCAGCATCCCATGACCCCAGCCCTTTGATTCTTAGAAAGAGATAGCAAGCACTTTTTTTTTTAAACATTGCAAATGAATTCGAAGATCTACCTGCCTCTGTAAGCACAAACAATAAACTTAGCTGGGTGGGATCTTGCCCTGTGATCACCACTCCACAATCTCTTTATCTCCTTCATTAATATCTTTCTGACACGCTGGCTCATCGTGCAATTGCCTTTGTTCTTTTAAGTCCATGAAACCCCTCATATAGTTCATATTGCATCCTTATATTTTGCATAGTTGAGAAATTATATATTTTTGGACTCATGTTTTCAGAGTTCTTTCCCACAGCCTTAAGGGCTGTCCTGAAGATCTCAGCATTTACCGTTTTCGCTAAGGATATAGATACACCCTCATCTCTCAGACTCATGCTGTCTCTGATTATCATGGAGTCATCAACTTTGGCAGAGAGGACATTCCCCAATAACCTTGGAAGGCAGAATATTTCCTGATAACCTTGGCAGAAAGACTATTTCCCAAAGGAGGAACATGAAGTAAAATATACATTGTTTTTACTAACAAGCCTCACACCCAGCAACTGCCAACACTTGTGGAGGCCCACACCCTGCTGGCTCTGTTCCAGGGATAGGAACCATGTCACATCCATATCATGTAGTACTCAGCACATGTGCACACACCTACATATAAATAACTGCACTAAAAATTAGAGTTCATGTTTTTCAATAGCAAGAATATTCTTGTTATCTCAAATTGCTTTTACTTTAAAATAACCCCTGCCTGCTCTTACAACGTCCTATTGCAGTCTTGCTGGTCTTGTTTACTCTTCTTTAATCAATCCTCGCTTTCCAGGCAGAAACCGATAATTTCCTTAGTTTCTCCATCTCACTCATGCACTATAGCTATCTGCTTACCAATCACTGTGCATTTCCTAAGGATGGGTTGTTATTTTCCACATCTTTTACATACAGGTTGTAGCACAAGTCTCACATATTTTAGGCATCTAATAAAAGCTTCTGGCATCCAACTCCACTCTGACTCTCAAAACTGCAGGGCAACTGCTATAGCTCCTAAGGAATCTCACTATGGAGTTGGCAGTGTTCTGACACTGGACTGAGGTGGTATTTGCATTTCTCTGAGTCCACTATGAATTGTTGGATGGCAGTTGAAAATATGTGAATTTGGTGTCAATCGTACCTTAATGTGATTGTTTAGAAAGCACTGTTGGCAAAAGTGTGACTGAGCCATTACTTACCCGAGAAAGTTGTTCAAAGCCACAGATGTTTTTTATAGATGCACAGAATTGATTTTACCTGAGAGAGAGCTAGTCTGTTTAAAAACAAAACAAAACAGCAACAACAAAGACTCCATTATAGTCAGAAACAAACTACTGAGGTGGGAGATAGTTATTCTCATAACTGGGGATGGTGAATAGTTGCAATGGGCTTAGCAGTTGCAGCTGATAATAGGCAAGGCGTGTCCATTTATTAGCACTGCTGAACAAAGAGCACAGAGCAGCTGGCTTAGCAAGAAAGATCTCCAGGAGGGTGGAAGTCCAGCTTTCAGCAAAGTTGATGTCCTGGTTTGCTTTTCTTTTGCTGTGATAAACACTGTGGCAAGAAACAACTTGGGGAGGAGAGAGTATGTTTGGCTTACAGGTTACAGTTCATCTAGGGAAGCCAGGGCAAGGACTCAGAGCAGAAAGAATGTAAAGGCAGGAACTGGAACAGAAACAGTGGCAGAATGATGCTTACTGTCTTGCTATCCTTGGCTTTCTCAGATATCTTTCTTATACAACCCAAGGATGGCTCAGTCCAGATGCTGGATTCTCCCACATCAATCAAGAATCAAGAAAATGCCCTGCAGACATGGCAGCAAGTCAGTCTGATGGAATCAGTTCCTCAACTGAAATGCTCTCCTCCCAGATGTGTCTAGATGTGTGCCAATTAGACAAAAAAATAATTATGACAGGACAATCTTCCCCATGTGAATGTTGACACACAAGCATCCCTTTGAGTAATACCCATTTCATTACTTGTACTCAAGATCTCCGTGTTAATATTACAATATAAAATATAGTCTGGCTTTTAAAAGTCCCATTGTCTTTAAAATTTTCAACACATAAAAGTTCAAGATCTCTTTGAAAATAGGAAGTCTCAACTGTGAGCTCCTATAAAGTTAAAATTAAGTTACATGCTTTCTTATTCCAAGAGAAAAGAACCAGAGTACAGTTACAATCAGATCAAAGAAAAGCCAAACTCCAGCAGTGTAACTAGCTCAGTGTCTGGCATCTGGGATTCACTTATGATCTTTTGGGCTCCAAGGACTTAAAGACTCTACCCCCCGAGTGCTGCCAGCTGCAGCACAGATAGTGTGTCTCAAAGGCTCAGGCTGGCTGAATTCCATACCTGTCCCTGTCCTAGGTAGCTGTACTGTGGTCCTGGTACTTCAAATCTGTCGGGGTCTCCACTACAACTGAGGCTAGTCCCCCTGCTGACCCTGCCACACAGTGCTAAGGCCCAGCTGCTTTCCATGGCCCCTTTAATCTTGAAGCTCTTGTCATCAAAACTAATACTGTTGGAGAGGCTCTTACACACTACCAAGTTTGACTGCCGGATTGAGATACAATCTTGCCATCCCGCTGGCCCCAACTACAGCTTCTGTGTGCTGACCCTGATGAAATACCTCCAAGAAGATTTAATTGCAATGAATCTGACCTCTTGGTAATCACATCTGATTCTTCATTTCCAGAAGCCATAGAGTCTTCATCTAAAATATCACACTAGATTTGTGACAGTTGGTTGCCTCCAACGAATCTCTCCTTGGATTGAGGATAGCATCACCTCTGTATGTCCAAGAATGTTCATGCTCTGTGTGTACCTGTGTCTACCTGTGTCTAATTCACATCTCTTCATTAGAATACCAATCATGTTAAATTAGGACCAGTCCCCAAAGGTTTCATTAACTTCATTATCGCTTTAAAGATTCCATCTCCAAATATAGCCCCATTGTTCAGTACTGGAAAGTAAAACTTCTGCGTAGGAATTTTGAAGAAGAGTTATTTCGGTCCCTGAAACAGGAAATGTTTTTAGAAATTAGAGATTAAGATAAAATAGGAAGTATATGTGCATAATAAGTACCAGGGGGAAATATGCCTTTTGAAGAATGTGAGCTGACCTTGGCTTATATCTACCCATCCTTTCTGACAACAGTTTGTCTACAAATATAAATGGCAGCCGTCTGTCCCTGCCATGGGACACATGATGAAACCATCAGATAGCTGGTGATGGTGCTGTTCCTTGTATCTTCCAGAGACTTCCTGCTTGGTGCTTTCCAGACAGAGTTCCCAGAGGGACCCACTGAGCAACTCATGAAAGGGAAGATCACATTTTCGCAGGTGAGGGGACTCTGTGTGGACCCCTGGGGGAAGTTCTCTGAATCATGACATTTCTACTTGTCTTTCAACTCCCTGTGGGCATAATTATGTCCTCTTGACTCCTGCAACCCCACCTCCATCCCCCATAACTTACAAAGTTGCAAGACACTGGAAGGTGTGTTTAGAACTGGGCTGTTGTCTGTCTGGGTCAACCTGAGGGACTTTTCAAGCCTTGAGAAACTGTGACAAGAAACAATGACAGCAAGAGTAGCTATTTCAGGACAGGGCCACTCAACTAACTCAATACCTATAGTGTAGGGGGCTTTGGAGTCAGGGGCTGGGGTTTGGGTTCATAGGCCCTACTTACAGATCAAGACCACAGCAAATTACTTAACTTCTCAAAACTTCCATTGTGCTATCTGTAAAATGGGGTGATGATGCCACCCATGTCCCAGTGGCTGTGAAGCCTGGGAATGCGTAGTGTTGTGCATTTCACTCAGTTGGTGCCAGTAGATGTCGTTCCTGGTACTAAATTCTCAGTTATTTTTTAATACGGTAGTCATGGTATTCACAGTTGTGAATTCACAATTAGTGTGTCCATAGAGAATCTATCTATAAAACCACAGTTCTTTTTAAATCTGTTTGTTGAAAAGCAGTATTATTGCAGACACTTATTACGCTATCAGAGAACTTGGGGACCACCTTGGTAATAAGAAAGATCATAACAGACAGAAGATCAGGATATCTGCTGAAGATAGTGTCTCCTATATGTGACTTGAAATCCCAATATGGCCGCCTAAAGAAGACCATCACAATGATAGCATCGGTTGATATGACAACGTGGATGGAGGAAATCTCACAGGACCCCAACCCAAAGTGAAGAGCAATAGGCAATTATGACTGCTGAGAGAGCAAGAATCAGTTCCCTAGGGAGGAGCCACTTAAATGATTATCCAACCCCTGATGGCTATTCCTAAACATACAAACATACATACATGCAAACATACATACATACATACAAATGTACATGCATGCATACATATACATACACACATGTGTGCACATGCTCACACACACATAAACAAACTATGCTAAATTAGAGGGAATAGTGGAAACACAGAAAGAGCTGGAGGAGTAACAGGGAGGGATGGAAATGCTATAAATCCAGTACTCTTGTATGACATTTTCAAAAAATAGTTGAATTAAAAAATACACACAAAGCATTATGAAAATCCCATGATAAAATCCAGTACTTTTTGTGCTAACTTTTAAATTAATAATAATAAAATTTAAAAAGAGAAAGAAAAGGCTCACCCATAGGTGGTATTGCTGAGAACATTGCAGTTACTTTATCATATATGCACACTCACACACACTCACACACACACACTCACACACACACACTCACACGACAGTGAAGGCATTGGTTGTTCCGGTGCCATGGGGAGCAACTATCTCTGAAGCTGTAACTGGTAAAAATGTCTTCGGTAGCACTATTCAGGAGAGGGAGGAGATACCATGTATTTTCAGTGCTGCAGGGATGGTTTTGGAGTGAATTTCCAATAAGCAGCATCATGACCTGCGTCTAATTCAGACATCCTGAGCAAGTTCTGTTAATCTAGAAGTTCACTGGGTTAAAAGAAGTCTGAGACACCCAATTATACCGGAATAAAAGTGCCCAAAACTTGAATTGTCTTTTTACCAAAAAAAAAAAAAAAAAAAAAAGTATTTGGAAGCTTTTCTAGTTTGCTTTCTATTACTGTGATAAGCACATGACCAAGAGCAACTTGGGAGGAAAAGGATTTATTTGGCTTGCAGGTCACAGTTCATCACTGAGGAAAAGTCAGAGCAAAAACTCAAACATCTGGAGGTCGAAAGGGAAGCATAGACCATGAAGGAGTGCTGCTTCCTGCTTGCTCTCGGGGCTTATATGCAACTACCTTTCCTGTAGCATCCAGGACCACCTGCCCAGAGGTGGCATTGCCTGCAGTGGGCAGGACTCTTTCATGTCAATCATTAATCCATGTCCCACAGATTTGCACACAGGCCAGTCTGATGGAGGAATTCTCTTACTGAGGTTCCCTCTTCCCAGATGACCAATTTGTCTCAGATCAACAAAAACCTATCCAGCACAGAAGTGAACTTTGTCTCTTAACTCCATTTATTTTCAGTATGAAAACAGAAGGGTGCACACTGCATAGATCTGAGCAAGATTTCTAAACTGAACACATTCTTTAGCGTCAGGTGGAAAACCACGGCAAGCACTGTGGGGTCCTCTATGTGACCGTGGCCACGGTCTTTTCACAAACAGCTGCTTACTTTCATCATTCTTATCCGTGTTAGCATTTGTACAAGGGGAACGTTGCTGTTTGGAATCTTCTGCTCAGCCTTGTGTACGGGTTGCTCACAGATGCTATTGCAGGCAATTAGCAATAGTTTATTTTTGTGGCTACCAGGAATCCACTGTATGGATCTACCCCACTCTGTGCAGCTATCCTGCTTAAACAGATGAGCTTCTAGGTAGCTGCTCTTAGTCTGAGATGCTCATGAATAGTTTTGAAGTGGGGCATGGGTGCTATAATCCATCTGCAGTGAGCTTGCTAGGACCATGCCGTAGCTTAGGCTGCTGTTGTAGATATGCTACAGAGGTCTGAGTGACTCAACTATCAGATATTCACTTCTTGCTCTTTCAGGAACTAGAGAACACAAGGCATCTAGGGAGGGTGCTCTTCCTGGATTCCAGGCAGCTCTCTTCTTGTGTAGTCTCATAGTAGAAAAAGCAAGCTCCCGAAGCTCCTGTGTCTTTTTATAAAGGTACTGGCTCCAGGTTTGGGGACTCCACTCTCATGACTCTGAAAGTCCCCACCTCCAGATAATATACACTGAGAATTAGGGCTTCAGCATATACATTTTATCAGGATGGAGATGTTTAATCCACCATAAGCTGCCATAGTAAATCACAGACTGAGTATCTTAAACAGAAACTGAGAAGTTATAGATTAGAGTCTCAGACAGACTGGTTTCTTCTGGCGTTTCATTTTGCAGGCAGCCAGTTTCTCATTGGATCAATATATGGCTTTCCCTCTATGTATATGTATTAGCTTTAGGTTGCTAGAATAAAATGCCTAAGGCGATTCAGTTATAAAGGGAAAATATTTATAAAGCTCACAGATAAGAGTCCAGTCTAAGACTGGATAGCTCCATAGTGTTGGCCATCTGGTACAGGCAGTACAACTCACATCATGGACCAGTTAGAAGAAGAGAAAGGCTGGGAAGCTAATGTTTCGCAATCACCTGTAAGTATATTTTCCCAGTGGCCCAAGGACCTTCCACCCCCTGTGTCTCCCAAAGTCTCCATCCCCCAATAGTGTAGACCTCTGGATTAAACTTGGAGGATAGTATCCCTATTTAATGAGAACATGAGGCTGTGTTCTGATTTCATCCTCTGAGGATACCCATCTTATTGAATTAGAGTCCATTCCGATGACCTAATTTAACCTGACTTCATCTTTAAAACCATTGCCCCCAAACGTCACTCTGAGATGCAGAAATGAAGACTTCAATGTTCCAGTTTTGAAAGGACATTTTTCATTCAGCCTATAGTAGTAGTCATTTGTGTAGTTTCTCTTTGAAGGCTGGATGTTCTCTTAATGCCTGTGGCTGCTTCCCCAATGCATATGTTAAGATTCTTACCCACAGCCTTAGGCTGCGGAACCTTCAGGTAGTAACTAAGTCAGGAGAGTACAGCTCTTCAGCATAGGGTTAGAGTCCTTGGAGAAGGGACCACAGAGAATTAGTTAGATTCTTCTCCTTTGACACAGACACCATTCTGTCTGCATCTTGACTTTGGTCTTCACAGACTTCAGAATTGTGGGAAAGGAATTTATCCTGCTTCTGGGCTCCCCAGTTTCTGTTATTTTGGTGCAGCCCAAACACATTCACCCATTTCTTTCAGGAGCATGTTTCCAGGGTTGGAGCACACACACATTTGAACTTAGTGGTGCTGCCAAGCCTTCTCCGAGGTTGCAATCACTGACTACGCTACCCACCCCCATCTGTTTGCTTTATAGTGGGTACCACTCATGGATGAAAGCTGCAGAAAGTCCTCCAAAGCCTGTGGAGCCAGTCTACCTGAGAATTTCTCCATAAGCCAAATATTCAGCGAAGCCATGGCGGCAAGAAGCATCAACCGACCCATGCTTCAGGCAGCCGCTGCTCTCAAAAAGAAAGGTAAGAATCCTATACTGCCCATTCTGTGACTCAATTACACCAAAGCCACTGAGAAGCTGAGGTCAGAATACTATTAAGTGTGTTTCAAGGTCACAATTCTGAAATACTCTTAAAGCAAGCACCAGAGCCTGTTTGAGCCATGAGACAACTCTGTACTGTTAGGATCCCTGGGGAAATGACATAATTGTATATAATAAAGCAATTACCAGTAACTACTTTATGAATAAAATACTGCCCTTTGGTTGGTACTAATTAGTATCAATAATTATTCAAATGAGCAAAATTTTTGCCACAGTTTTTAAACACAGATTTTGAGCAACTCTGATCGTCCCAGTGTTTGAGTGTCAGAGTGTCAGTCTTTGGGTGTCAATGGTGCTATGAGCTGGTGTGACTTGAGATGATGTCATGTGGTCTAAGACACAAGGTCAAAACCATCCATTAGCAGGTATTTTGTTTTAGTACCTGCATCTTCTTCATAACCATCAATGAAACCATCCACATCAGACTTATGTCACTGTGTTCAAGGCATCTGACTCAATCCACCTATGCTGCTATAACAAAAGACCCAAGGCTAGAGAGTTTATAAAGAACAGATACTGCTTCTTATAGTTCTGGAGGCTGGGAAGCATAAGAGGCCTGTATTTGAGAGGACTTTCATGCTGTCGCTCACCATGTGGGATAAGGAGAGAACAGGATAGAGTGTGAATGATGGAGAGACAAGATCCCACCTTGCAGGCCCAGTTATTTTACAGTAAGCACAGACTTCCCTCCTGAAGGCAGAGCTCCCATGCCCTGGTTATGTTGTTAGCCATTTGCCGCTAACCCTATGATAGTAGGAATTAAATTTCCAACACAAGGTTTTGGGGGACACATGCAAGCCATAGCCATCCCATGTCTGTATCTCTTCCCTCACCATCTGCTCCTCTGTGTCTTGTTTCCAATATCTCCCGTTTCTTGCCATGGCTGACTGGGTAGACAGAGCCAGAAGATGATGCCATCTCTATTTGGATTTCTCCAGTTTGAAATGGGAGCAAGGTTCCCGATGGTCAAGGCAAATGTTTTTTGTAGTGTACATGAGGCCCTCATGCTCACAGATAAGCACTTGGGAGACCAGAAGTGTTAAACATGAAAGGTCATCTCTTCAAAGGAAGATGTACACCTGTTTTCTGCTGGAGACACTGGAGAGGAATGTAGTTAACCTGTGGTGACCCGTGGTATCTGGAGGGCCAGCCCACATTTGAATTCCCCAGACTATTATGTTTATTTCAGTCATTCTCCCTAGGCCCTTATTTAAAGCATTGTTCTGAGTCAATAGAACCCATCCTTACGGAAGAGGCCATATGTACTTTGTAAAGAGTTTCAATGTACACATGTCTTATGCTTTGTTTTACAAATGGGATTGAGTTCATCATCATAAGGAAACACTTTCCAAAATTCTGCTGTGCAAAAATAAATTGCCTGGTGTCAGACTCTAGAACCAACATGTCCTACTGAGTCGCTTTGGACCGTATTTCCTTCTTGCCTTCCCACCATGGTGGTCACAGAGACCCTCACTGTCTTAAATGTAAGCAGAGTTTTCATTAGTATAGACTGCATAGGAGCATTGGACTTCCCTGTGGGCTCTGAGTAGTATATGCAATATTCATCTATCAATACGGGATAGGTGGGTCTTCCCTATCAGCCACAGAAGTGGAGGGAACCACATGAGCTGAGGAAACTTAGACACCCTTATAAATGAGGCAGTAGTGTCAAAATGCTGATGTTCACATGGCTAAGGAGAAAGACAGGTCTTCAGAAAGCTCCATGCTCAGGACTGTGCCAGGAGGTGCTAGTGGGTAAAGTGGTTCTTTCTCAGCTGTGTATGAAAGCTGTGTATGTAGATATTGGAGTCAGTTAGCAGAAGCCACATTAGGGACTTCCCCATCCTTAGGGGCCCCTTGGAGGTACCCAGAGTATCGCCAGACAGAATTCTCTCTATAGCTGATACAATTTCTGGTAACTTCCTACTCAGGATTCACAACGTGCATTGTCACCAACAACTGGCTGGATGACAGTGACAAGAGAGGCAGCCTGGCACAGATGATGTGCGAGCTGAGCCAACACTTTGACTTCCTGATAGAATCCTGTCAGGTTGGGATGATCAAACCTGAGCCTCCGATCTACAAGTTTGTACTGGACACCCTGAAGGCAAAACCCAATGAGGTTAGTAGGTACTTCCTTTCGGGGGAGGATGGGGGTCCCAGAGATCTTGCAAGAAGGGAGCCATTGAGTTTACAGACTGTGGTACACATGGGGAATGGTAGCACAGTCTTAGGCTATTCCTTCTGTGTCAGGAGGAATGTTTTTGACATGTAGCTTAGTCCAGAATGTTCCATTGATGTAGCCCTTCTGTGGCCGTAGGTTAAATCAGACGCTGTTAAAGCAGCTGCCTGGGTTTACTCGTGAAGAAAAAGAGACCCTGGGAGACCTTGCCAAGAACACAATGCTAGTGAGAGTCACCCCACAAAAGGCTGATCAGGAGTGGGTCTCCTCCTACCATGGCTCCCCGTCCAATCCCTGTCCAAGCATTGTGTCCCACTTGAATCCTATCTCTGTCCATTACGTGTCCTGGGAGACATTCTGCTGAAACACTGTATTACGATCTCCTACTCTAATCTTAAATGGTAGATGAAAGGTCCCTATCCTTCGTGTGCTGTCCCTTCCTCCTGCCAGACCCACCTCACTACAAGATGCCCAATCAGAATCTAGACCCCGCTCCTTCCCTGAGAATCCATGGTCCTCACCACAGAGCTGCCCCTGGTTCTGTTCTCCTTCTGAGGTTCTTTTCACACAAGATGCTTCCTCTAGCTGATGTCCATACTGTTTGGGTCCAGGTTGTTTTCCTAGATGACTTTGGAAGTAATCTGAAGCCAGCCCGTGACATGGGCATGGTTACCATCCTGGCTCAAGACACAGCTTTGGCTCTGAGAGAACTGGAGAAGGTCACAGGGACACAGGTAACTTTAGGTCTGGGCAGAGTTTGGCTTCTTACCACCCATGATTCAGGAAGTCCACATCCCTGACCAACATCTATCCATTTCCTTCTGTGCAGCCAGTAAGCAAGAGTTTAAACCAATGTTTGTCAAGTCAGGAAACTAAAACAAGAGAAAGGCAGTTAGGGCTGGAAGATGGCTCAGTTGGCAAGTGTCTAACATGTAAATATGAGGACTGAATGTGATCTCAAGCACTTACATAGAATCTGAGCATGGTGGCACATGAATGTAATCCTATCACTGGCGATTCAGAAACAGGCAGATCTCTGGAGCTCTGACCAGAGTCTAACCACTCATATTTGGAGATGCTGGGATTTAGAAATTCATCATATGTGTTTCAGGAGAAGACACAATTCAGCTTATAACATAACATCTTACATCTTTAATAAATATAGATTTGTTTAATACAATAAATCAAATAAATTTAATTAAAAAGTAAAAACATGTAGAATAAACAACACATGACCTGAAGTATCTTGCCCAAGCTTGGCTTGTTCCCTCTAGGCCTAAAAGTCTTAAAAGCAGAGGGGAAACTGAGGCCAACTTGAATCAAATCATCTATCTTCTCTGTTGCTAAGTTTCTCCCCCTCCTCCCAGTAAGCTAGATACCTGTTCCACGGTCTTCCTTCTTCCCATCGGTTATGGGGAAGTATAGTGCATGGCCCAGAGAATGAGTCACTATAACCATACTTTGGGCTTTGAATGAGTGAGTTTCTTTAGAATGTAGCAAACCAAAGTAAAAGAATAAATACCAAGAGATAGATAGATGACAGGTAGATAGATAGATGATAGATAGCTGAATGGATAGATAGATAGATAGATAGATAGATAGATAGATAGATAGATAGATAGATAGATAGATAGATAGATAGATAGATAGATAGATGAATGGATGAATGGATAGATAGATAGATAGATAGATAGATAGATAGATAGATAGATAGATAGATAGATAGATAGATGATAGATAGACATCAAAACATCACCAAATTGGGTACTCAAAACATCTAGCAGAAATCATTTGAGGAAGCCCATTTAAGGGAGCCAATAAGAGTTTCTGATAGAATCCCAAGCAGAGCAGAGTATCCCCTGTGGTGAGGCTTCCAAGAGAAAACAAATAACAGAAAGGTGACATCATCAAATCAGGGCCTTATAAACATCCAGCAGAAACCGACTGGGGAGGATGAGGACATTAGCTGGAGTTCTCAGTTGAGCTTTCTCTCTATGGCTGAGCTTACCACAGTAGCAGGTACTGTTACATCATGGTGTAAACAAACAATAGCAGCCCTGTAATGGAAGTGGTTCACCTTCTGTCTTAGGGTTTTCATTGCTGTGAAGAGACACCATGACCAAGGCAACTCTTATAAAGGACAATGTTTAATTGGGGATGGTTTACAAGTTCAGAGGTTCAGTCCATTATCACCAAGGTGGAAGCATGGCAAAGTCCAGGCAGACATGGTGCAGGAAGAGCTGAGAGTTCTACATCTTCATGGAAAGGAAGCCAGGAACAGACTGTTTTCAGACAGCTAGGAAGAGGGTCTCAAAGATAACCTCCACAGTGACACACTTCTTCCAACAAGGACACACCTCCTCCAACAAGGCCACACACACTCCAACAAGGCCACACACACTCCAACAAGGCCACACACACTCCAACAAGGCCACATCCACTCCAACAAGGCCACACCCACTCCAACAAGGTCACATCTCCTAACAGTGCCCCTCCCTGGGCCAAGCATATTCAAACCACCACAGCTTCTCACTGTTTAAGGACATGCTTTTACTCCTGGGCTGCTCTGCTTTTTCTCTCCCCTCCCTGTCACAGAATTAGAGACACAACCCAATTCCAGAGAAGGGGCCTTGGAGACTACTTTGAGACAAACATGCTTGTGGGGGTAGGGCAACCCCACTTCCAGAGCCAGCTTCTCAGTCACCTCAAACAGTATCTGACAATTTCCCAGTGTTCTGTACATCACAGGAAGCTACAGGGGAGGATCACTATTATGTCCTTGTCTCCAGTACTTTAAAGTTGTGGTAAAATGAACTTAGCAGAAAGTTTACTGTCTTAGTCATTTTAACGTGAGCAGTTCTGTGGTGTTAGGTGCATTCAGAACACTGTGCAGTCAACTCCATCTACCTCCAGACTCTTCCATTTAAAAAAAAAAGCCAAAACCTTGTACTTGTTAAATAATGACTCACACCAAACTACTTTCTGTCTCTGTCTGACTTCTGGGTCCCTCGTATGAGTGGGGTCACATACTGTTTAATTTACTTAGTACAATGACCTTAGGGTTCATCCATAGTGTGACATGACCTGGGTGGGACTCCCTTTCTGATCTGGGAAGCCTCTTCTGTCTTTAAAAGTAGAATAAATTCTAGAATTTATACCCCCATCTTAGAGGGTAGATAACAGCGTCATGAAGGACAGCTTTCTTAAGACTAGATGGCAGGTGAAGCAGTGAAGGGTGGGTAACCTGCACAGTCGGGGCTCAGGCATTAGGAGACTTACCTGCACATGTGCTCAGTAGCTCATCCTATGATATTGATGCTTTGGGAACTGACTCCAGTAAAATAAAGAAGGGAGTATTCTGGGACTTTTCTCCTCACCCAGATATTTTCCAAAGATAGGTCAGGGGAAGCCTCTGGGTCTCCAGAGGACAAGGACAAGACCAAGACACTGTTAAGGGCTGGGCTCTCTGAAATTCACATACTGAAACTGCAGTTCCCAGTGCCTCAGAACATGGCTGGATTTGAATACAGGGCCTTGGCAGAGGTGATTAAGGAATCAGGAGACCAGCAAGGGGAACTGCAACCTAATGTGACTGGTCTCCATGTAAGAAGTAAAGACTAAGTCACAGGCACATGAAGGGGCACATGAGGAAGGACACAGAGGGGCATGGCAATCTATAAACATGGATCTCAGGAGAAACTGGACCTGCCCGCACCTTCATCTCAGATTTCTGTCCTCCCAAACTGAGGAAATGCCTGCCTGTTGTTGAAAGCAGCCCCCAGCCTGTGAAACTCTATGGTGAGAATTTGAGCAGTCTAAGCCAGGCACAGAGTCAGGCTGCAGCTCTCTGGGAGGTACAGAGTAGGGCTGCAGCTGACTGAAGGGAGATCCCTTCCTACAGATGCATCACAGAGAGGCAGCAGCTATGCCTGGCCTGAGTCTGGTGGCCACCTGAGGACTTCTGTGGAGGATGGTCTGAAACCACAGAGATGTACAAATCTTGTGGGTTTTGTTTTTCGTTTTTTTTTTTTGTTTTGTTTTTTTGTTTTGTTTTGTTTTTTGTTTTGTGTTTTGTGTTTTTTGTTTTTTTGTTTTGTTTTGTTTTGTTTTTGTGGCTCATATGATGTTCATTTGGCAGTCCCAGGGCCTTTGTGGAACATTTCCAGTCATTTGGGGACTTGGGATGACAGAGGATCTACTGTCACCTGATGAGGGCTTCCAAAATCTCATAGGATGCCCAGTGGATGTGTAGGTTTTGTTGGCTCGACCAGAGCACTATGCACTCCTGTCTGCATTCCATCTGCCAGACTCCAATGGACTGAGCTGATGGAGTCCAGCCATGTCCAATCTGGAGGGGGTTGATTCTTGAGGACCATCAGGATTCACTCAGGAGGGGTGGCAGAGGTGATGTCTGGGGTCTCATTGTCCTTCACTGTGCCCATCATACTTTCAGTTTCCTGAAGTCCCACTGCCAGTCCCGTGCAATCCTAATGACGTCAGCCATGGGTATGTGACAGTGAAGGTAAGTCAACCAACTTCTCTCTGACCACAGGACACAGATGATATGTGAAATAACAGGGACCATTGAATTGTCAGTCCACAAATGTATAGATGGGAAAACAAAAGAGAGCAAAGCATGGTAAATGGGCGGAGCCCATGGTGGAGCATACACTTCTGATTGGCCAGGACTTGGCCTTGTGACTACATCGACTATTACCAGGGGAAGACATGTCTAGAAATGCCAGCATGTTTCAGGGAGAAGGGATAAAGCAGACATTAGAAGCCCTAATGGTCATCTTGCCAATAGAGCCACCCAAAAGGACTATGCAAACAATCATATTTAAGAAGCAAACCGCTGAGGCACAGAGACAGCTAGGCTGGTCAGGCACTCACTGTGCAAGCATGAGGCCCTGAATTCCATGTGAAAACTAAAGCTAGGCGTGGTCATGTGTGTTTGTAATCATAATCATTGGGAGGCAGAAACAAATAGATCCCTGGGGCTTGTTCACCAGCAAGAATGGCCTGCTTCGTGAGTTCCAGGCCAGTGAGAGGTTCTATCTATCAATAATAAACAAATAAACAAAAAGGAATAAACTGGACAGCTCTTAGGGAATGTGTCTTAGTTACTTTTCTATTGCTGTGATAAAATATCATGACCTTATAGAAGAAAGAGTTTAATTGGGCTTATGATTTCAGAGGATTAGGGTTTACAATAGCTGAGCATAAACATGGCAGCAAGTGGCTGGAGCAGCAGTTGAGAGCTCACATCTTATTCCTCAAACAGGAGGGGAGAGAGCACAGTGGGAATAGCATAAACCCAGCCAACAAGGCCACGCCTCCTAATTCTTCCCAAGCAGTCGTACCTACTGGAGACCAATTAATCAAACACATGGGTGCATGGGAGTTATTCTCATTCAGACCACCACAGAATGATACCCAGAGTTCATCCATGAATGCACATGTATGTACCCTCGCATACATCACCATCACACACACACACAGAGGGAGAGGGAGGGAGAGAGAGAGAGAGAGAGAGAGAGAGAGAGAGAGAGGGAGAGAGGGAGAGAGGGAGAGAAAGAGAACGGTTTTTCATAAAGTAGACAGAATTCTACAAATCAACATTTGTTTTGTAGAAACAAACTTTCCAGTTGACAGTTATGAGACATTGCCAGCACTAAGTCACTTTAGGGAGGAAGGAAGCCAAATTGTTTTGATTCTGTTTGCTCCAAACTGCATAATCCTTTCACATCATAGTGAAAACCACCTGGTATGGTACCCACATTGACCACTGATAGCCCCAGCTATTGTTCCTAGCCTTTAGGTCTTTGAGCTGAGGTGGCTGGGTCAGGCAAGGTCTGGCTATCCCCTGCAATGGCTGTGGAATGTCACCTGCATAAGGAAGCCCCATTTTGCTGCATTGGCACCAAGATTACTGTCACACCCCTCTCTTCCACAGCCAGGGAGCCACCTGCATTTTGTGGAGATGGGCTCTGGCCCTGCCATATGCCTCTGCCATGGGTTTCCTGAGAGCTGGTTTTCTTGGAGGTACCAGGTAAGGGAACTGGGGAAGGTGCTTCCCAATCAGGATGAGAAGAGGTGAGCTATACAGCGTGGGCCAGCCTGGGATGTTATGGATGAATCATCTCCAAATTGTGACCACATGGCCTCAACAGTGCTGGCTATAGGAAGTTTCTTGGGGCTGTATTGATCCTCAAGACATCTGCATTAGGAGGTGGCTCTTTAGGACATTCTGCACCTCCTATTGAGAAATCTCAGTAATGAACACAGTAATATGCAGTGGCTCTGTCAGACAAGACGTTCTGCTCTATGTGATTTGATGCAGGGTACAACCCTACCACAGTCCACGGCAGTCTTAGGAGATGGGTTCCATCTAGCTCCATGGGAATAAGACTATGTGGCACTTAGAGCTATTTACAAGTCAGAGGGAGGAAGGGATACAAGCAAGACGCATCAGCTAGGGACTGGCGAGTCCACACAGCCATGCTTTTGAACTGTTTCGTTTTCCAGATCCCTGCTTTGGCCCACGCAGGCTTTCGTGTTCTGGCTATAGACATGAAAGGTTATGGAGACTCATCTTCTCCTCCTGGTGAGTTGGCTGTCTTATAGATTATAGATGTCCTGTATGGTCGTGCTTCTCTCTTGTCAACATCTCTAGCCCCCTGAGCTCTCCAGCCCCCTTGAGCTTGCCCTGTTCAGGTTAAACATACCTGAGGAAGCTCTGATCCTCTCCTGCAGTGTCCCATACCTTTGGTCTTAGATTGTTCCTGCTCTGTACCCTCTGAGTGACCCGGGAGGCACACAGGCTTGTGCTGGAAGGAGCCCTCGGCTGGCCATCAGGAATGTAAAATGTAGGATACAGCATCTATTTCTGGAAAGGTTTTCATATGCCTAGCTGAAAGACTGAATTGGATTCCTGAGGTTTCCTCCCCTCTGTGAAGGTGGCTGCTCTTGAGGCCTCACGTCAGTGGGCCCATACAATCGCTAACCTTTCACGACTGGCTGATCTCATCTACTATGCTGTCTCTGTGCTATCCCTGTTGAATTGTAGCTGTTCCTCACTTTCCAGATGAATGCTTTCAGTGTCCTAGCCACCATCTGCCTATATGTTCCTCCTCCAAAGACCACTGGGTTGCCCCATCTTTTGGCTACTTTGATTAGCAATGCTCTAAACATGTGCGTGTACACACACACACACACACACACACACACACACACACACACACACACACACACACACAAAACCTGTGCATCTCTGCCTTCTATTCCTTAGAACTGCTGGATTCTGCAACCACTGTAGGTCAGATCTTAGGCCGTTTGTAAGGTTATGAGCATTTTCCTGATAGGAAGCATTTTCCTGTATCAGGTTCAGGAGAGTCCTTAGTTCAAAGGTCTTCAGAGCCCAGGTGTGGAGGCAGGGACACGATGCAGCCAAGCGTGAACATGGACGTGGCTCCTCCAAAGGGCAGTGATGCTGTCGACAGCTGGGCTCTCTAATCTGTTCCGAATCCCCTTAACCACAGTGACCACAGCTGGCAGGCCTGGCTCCTGTGTTTAAAGCCTGCTGACCTAGACTGGGGCTTGGGCCACCCACAGGACCATCCTCCACATCCCTTGACACGTGCTGAAGGGAATGGTGGGTCAATCTCTATTTGTGGCAGTGTCTGCTCAGTGTCTCCTACCTCCTGAATAATATGAGACTCAACTGTAGACTAAAGGGAAGCTTTCAACCTCAGAGCCCAGGGAAGTCAGATTTCTAGTTTTAGTTATGAGAACACTTACTTTATATTTACCTCAGGACAGTCTGCTTGGAATTGCCTGGGTATGATGTGACATTCTGAATAAAGCCAGTGAAAAGAGAAGGATAAGAACTTATTGAAAGATTTTATTATTTTTCTTATGTTTTCACCATTCTTTACATGTCTTTCTCTTTATGTTCACTGGAATGGTTATTAGTTAAAAAAAAAAAAGTCACCTCCAACCCCCAATGTAATCTTCAGGTACAATGCAGTCCTTATCAAAATTCCAATGGCTTCTTTTCCCCACGAGACAAGGATTTGCTATTTATTTTGTTGTTCTGCCTCCCAAGTGCTCAAGGGCATAGTTTTTTTTCAACAGAAATAGAGAAATTTTACAATTCATGTAGTACCACACATATCCACAAAGAATTGAATGCATTTTGAGAAAAATCTGTAAATCTGTAGGGATTTGAAATTAACTGTGATTTTAAACATTATTCCAAGTTCATAGCAGTTAAGTGATATGACAGCAGCATAAAAACAGAGGTCTCAACAAACGGAGCAGACTAGAAAGCTCAGAAGTAAATCAGTCTCTCTCTTTCTCTCTCTCTCTCTCTCTCTCTCTCTCTCTCTCTCTCTCTCTCTGTGTGTGTGTGTGTGTGTGTGTGTGTGTGTGTGTGTGTGTGTGTGTGTGTGTGATGTAGACCACGGTAGTCTTGAACTCACAGAGATCTGCCTGTCTCTGCATCCTGGATGCTGAGGATTAAAGACATGTACCAGCATGCCTGGCATTTATTTATTTATTCATTCATTCATTGGTCCACTCATTTCTAATTACAGAAATAGAAGAATATGCCATGGAATTGCTGTGTAAGGTAAGAAGCCTCTTCAGTAACACCTACAGCCTCATTTCCATCCTGAGTTTCTCTCTGACGTGACCTAGGGGCACAGGTGTCCATCTCAACCCCAGGAAAGCACAGTGCATAGCTTGTGTGTTGACTCTCACTGAACATGGAGGTCATAGCTCTAAATGACAGCCAGCACGTATAAAGCATGGTGTGTCTCCCAAATAAAATTAGGCAGCCTGAGGTTGCAGCCCACAGCTGACAAGTAGTAGATCCAGAATTGAAACCTTCCCTACTCCACTCTCTCCACCCCATCCTGAGCGTCCCTAACCACCAGCTCTGTGTGTAAACTGTGGCTTCCCTGGCACAGATAAGCCTCTAGGCAAGGTTGTTCTCCTGCCTCAATTTCCCAGCTCTGACTCTTCTCCTATTCAATATCTTGCTCGGGCCTCCCCACCAAATCTCTAGGAATCCACTCTCATCTCTCATCCCACTGTCACCCACTCATCTGGCTTCACACTTATTTCTATTGGAATCTTCCCAGGATGGGGCCGCTGGGTTGCTCGAAGAACCACACTCCTGCATGGGGTTCCCAGGTCAGAACAAACAAGATGAAGAGAAAACCCCTATCCCCCTGAGGCTGCCATGACACAGGGGAAACAGAGTGGAAGTGAAGCCTAATGGGCTTGCTTCTAAGGCAGTGAGAGTTTTCTGATACTGGATGGTGGTGACAGTCTCACTACTCTGATTATACCAAACCCACCGAAGTGTGAACTTAAAAGGGCTAATCATAGGGTGTGACTTATATTTATAACGTGCCTTTTGACAGATCACCACAATAATTTTAATGTAAAATTGCATTTTAAAAGCTGAAATTGACTTTGAATATGAGGTCAGAGAAATGGAGTTAAGACTCATCACTGCTCGTCTTCAGGTGCCTAGAAAGCTTTCTCACCACAGTTCCCCAAATGCCTTGCGAAACCATTTCTCTCAACCACAACTCCTAAATCTGTGTGACAGTTTGCCGCATGACTCATAGTCTTTCTAAAGCTGGGTCCTCCTTTTATTTAATTTTCATCTTTGATTGACAAGAGATGTGTTCTGTCACGCATAACGAGGTGTTTAATGTCCGCTCTAGGACAGTCACGTCCAGGTAACTGACGGCTGTGTGACCGCACGTAATCATCCTTTTATGGTGACAGCACATGACATTCACCTGACATTTTTCAAAAACATATCATCACCGATTATAATCACTTTGATATGCAGTAGGTCCCTTGAAATGTACAGAGGTAAACAGAATCCATACATTGGGAGGTTTGGTTTTGCTTTGTTTTGTTTTTGATAAAGAGGACTTCTTGTTATAAAATTAAAATCACATTTTCTCTTTCTCTCTGTCTCTGTCCACCCTTCTCATGTCCACTGCCTCAGCCTCTGTTAGCCATTCGTCCATACTGCCTCATAGACAACCATTCCAGACCTCATAAGAATGAGCTCACAGGAGGCCTCTCCTTCTCCCTCCCCTTTTCCCCTTCTTCCTCCTCTCTCTCTCTCTCTCCCTCTCCTGTTCCTCTCTTTCTCTCTCAGCTTATTTTATTTTACCAGCACATTCTCCATGTTGCTTCAAATAAGTTGATTTCACCCTTTTGTGTGTGACTAGTGTCCCTTTGTGCGTGTGCCCTTAATGTTCTGCATCTTTCATCAACTGATGGACACTTGGGTTGACACCATCTTTTGGCTCCTGTGAAAATGCTGTAGTAAAATAAGTGATTTTTATTTTAGGATGGGAGCATTTATTCTACCCATAAGCTTCCTGTATATTTATAGCCTTGGGATTGCACACTGAGAATGCTGGATGCAACAGAGCAATAATATCTTTTAAAGTTCACTGGTGTTTGGAGATATGTTTACACCCAGCTGGTTCTTTTACTGTGTGTGGCTTTTGGTGTGGGGGTTTAACCTTCGCAGGTCAGGCTCTCGAGTATAAGATGCAGTGAATGGCAGGGGCTGTGTGTTTTACAAGGTTCTTAGGATCCAAGTGTGATTCTCAGCTTGTGGAGACTGGCAAGGACACTGAACCCACTCTGACCTCTATGATGAACTAGAATGTGGAAAGGTGCTCTTGTGTACTTCAGCAGGGTGCGTCACCCAGGCTGTTGCGACTTCCTGGGGATCTGTTGAGTTCCTAGAAGCAATGGCAGAATATGAAGTGAAGGTGTTTGTGCGTCCTTCCCCAGGATGGAACCCATGGTTTCTATCAGAGACAGCAAGAGGTCTCAGGAGACAGAGGGACCACTGTGGTTCAGGAAGGGACAGGGGCTCCATGACATGAGTTTCCCTGGGGCAGTGTGAGGTATAGAAGCAGGCGGCTAAGCTTCTCGCCACCTTACCTGTCTGATGCCGTGTCTGTGTGCTCTTTTTTTAAGGAGATGGTGACATTCCTGGATAAGCTGGTGAGTCATTGCTTCAGGACCATCTCTCTGGAGAGGTTCATGTGAATCTTGGCAATGAAAGGAGAGCTGGGTGTCCTGGAGGGCTGACTGTTGGTGACTATGAACAGAGAGGACCAGGAGAGGGGAGGCATAGGCTTTAGGCAGTGGCAGGGGAGAGGATCTGTCCCAAAGCTAAAGATAGCCAAGGATGAGGTTGGAGCAGGTCTTTGTTGGCTTCCATGCAGAAAGAGGAACCTTGAGTATCAGGGAAAGGTGTAGGGAGACAATTTTAAAGGTTTTATTTCACAACTCATAAAAACTTGAGTCCCTTCTGACAAATCTCAGATCATTATGTGATGATGACATTGTTGGGAATATTAAATTCAGTCACGGGAATGAAAGCCAGTGGCCACGATAATCTGCAGAGTGCATGCACTATTCCCCAGACTGCGCTGCCATGTCCTCTGCCTCACAGAATTAGGCTGGAATGGAGTGCAAACACTGCAGAGTGGTCTGGAGAGAACGAATGTTCTAGGCCAGTGGCAATGGAGGGAGAGAACAGGGAGCCATGGAGCGCTTAGCTCACTAGCTGGATATAAGGTGATGGAGAGGGTGATGGCGATCTCCACTCCATGGGACTGAGTCTGGAAGTGGGGTGTGTGTGTGTGTGTGTGTGTGTGTGTGAGAGAGAGAGAGAGAGAGAGAGAGAGAGAGAGACAGAGACAGAGACAGAGAGAGACAGAGAGTCAGAGAGAGAGAGAGAGAGAGAGAGAGAATATGCGCGGCTAGTGGTCCTGTCTTCTAAGGACATTAATTCAAAGCCTAGTCATTTTCGGAGACGGCGGGTGGGAGGGGTGTGTGTGAGAGGTGGCGTTAAGAATGGTGCATGCCTCCAAGGGGCTCCTGGGGGTTCCTGTTGGTGTCCCTGGGCTTGTCAAGGAGAGCCTTTGGCTCTTCACTCCCCATCCCAGAAATCCATCTTCATCGTGTCTCTCCTTGTTTCCCTAGGGAATCCCCCAAGCAGTGTTCATTGGCCATGACTGGGCTGGTGTGCTGGTGTGGAACATGGCTCTCTTCTACCCTGAGAGAGTGAGGTAAGCAGCCAGGTGCTAGGCTGAACTTAGAGTCTTCAAAGAACTGCTACAGGCTTCTCTGCAACACGTCTCGATAACAGTATGTGATAGGGAAGGTAAACACACAAAGCTACTGAGTGCCTAGAAATGGTCTCTGACCTAAAGATTGATAACAAGGCAAGTAATTCAGAGACAGCGTGTCTTGTGGGAGGAGCTCAGGACTGACTCTGAGTGGGTGGATGAAGAAGCAATAGAGGGTTCGTAGAGTCACACCATTAAGCAGCAGGAAAGAGTCACCCAGGTCAAAATTCAGAAAATGTGGCCTTTAAGTGGGCAGTGAGGCACATACCTGTAATCCCAGTACTAGGAGCCTGAAGCAGGAGGCTTGTGAGTTCAAGGTTACCACTTGTTAGGGAGGAGGGAGAGACTGAAACAATCTGTCCAAGACCAAGTGACAAATCGTTTCACCTCCTAGGCCTTGGTTTCTTTACCTACCAAGCTACAACTGGAACTTGTAGCCAGACTCACATCCTGAAATGCTGTGTGGTGTGTAGCTCCCGTACCACGTCATGGTCACCACAACAGTCTCTACAGTCGTTATTATCCAGGCTCTGTTGGGAGCTTTTGGATGGCCTGGATCCTAGCCGGTGAAGTGGCTCTCATGGCCACCCACAACTGAGCTGGAAAGCTGCAGTTAGTGCCCATGTCTCAGAGGCAGGTGAGAGGAGGCCAGCCTCTGCATGCTAATGCAGTCACTCCTCACATGCTGAGGTTTCGAAGAACAGAACCAGAGAGTGCTTCATTCAGTCAGCCACAGCCCTCTTCACAAGGTGGAGTTACATCAAAGGCTGAAATGAACCAGGCAGTTCCTAAAACATATACACCAGCCTTCTTTCCCTGTCTCTCTATCGTATTACCTGAGACAGGGTGTCTCCCTGAACCCTGGCTTTGTTGGCTAGGCTGGCTGGGGAGTTCTCTCAGGTTCTGCCTCTCTCTGATCCCAAAATGCTGGAGGTTGCAGGCACTTGTAGCCATGCCTGGCTTTTTACATGGGTGCTGGAGATTTGAACTCATATCCTCATGTCCTTGTGTTTGTAAAGCAAGTGCTTTTATCCACTGAGCTACCTCTCCTGGTCCCTGGTAAAACACTTATAAAGTGAATATATTACTGCTTCTCTCTCTCTCTCTCTCTCTCTCTCTCTCTCTCTCTCTCTCTCTCTCTCTCTCTCCTTCCCTCTTTCTCCTGTTTCATTTAGACTGAAAATAAGAGTTTGGTTCTTAAAGATTCAGATCCACCAAAAAGTCGCCTTAAGCATATTCCAATGCTGTTGAAAATAAACCAATGGGAATACAGCCATGAGCATGTTGTGTAGCTCAAAGACGGTCGTATATGTTGTTTTACTCAATTTAATCTCTTCCCAGCAAAAAACTGGAACATTTTACTGGCTGAAAGGAGATTTTCACCCAATAGCAGACTTGAGTGAGACATCGAGCATGCCCTGGTCTTCAGTCCCTCCTGCGCTCTGTCTCAGGCTCCCCAAACCTCATTTCTGTAGCTATTGCTTCCTATCTCAACAAGAAAGGTGTGTGTGTGTCCACATATGTGTACATGGGCCCAAGGCAGGTAGGTTTAAAAAGTTGCAATGGAGTGGGGAACCCGCTAGGCTAGGAATCAGAGTTCTAATACCACTCTCCCACCCACTGCCGGAATGAGACTTCTCGCCTGTAATTTTCCCACTTGAGCTTCGCTTTTGACCTGGAATGTTCTGAGTCGTGTCTGTCTCCTCAACATGCTCGCTGTTTTAATGTTGCCTATTCCTGCAGGGCTGTGGCCAGTTTGAACACTCCGTTTATGCCACCAAATCCTGATGTGTCTCCCATGAAGGCTATCAGATCTATCCCAGTTTTCAATTACCAGCTGTACTTTCAAGAACCAGTAAGTGTGGGACTCTAAGAGTGATGATGTCAGTGTTGTTGCCTTCCTCTTCCTCCTCCTCTTCTCCTCCCTCCCCCTTTCCCTGTCTCTTTCAGTTTATCCCTGCCTCTTAAATATTCTGAAGCATTAGGTAGAAGTGACTTTGCAAACAGGCTCAGGCATACTGACCACAGATCCAGTGGGTTCTTTGTGAGTAGGTGAACATTTCTCTGTGTCTGTCTGGGTGGCCCCAGGCTGAGGAGCAGGAGACGGAGCCAGGCTGCCTTCTGTGATGTGTGGGGCAGGGTGCTGAGTGCCCACTTGAAGCTGATGTTCTTGGGCTCTTGCTAGGAACCTTGTTTTCTGCTCACTGACAACTGAGCCTTGTGAAATGGCACCAACTACCAAAGAACCCCACAACAGGCATGATGGAGTGTGGAGTTGTTCTAGGTATCAGCATAAGTTCCACAAAGATGTCTTTGAAAGCAGCCCTGGACTGGGGTCATCCTTGTGATGAGATCTGACACCACCTTGGACAGGGACTTTCTGAGAACACCATGAGTTGCCTGATCAGAAATAACAAGAGTCCATCCCCAATGTGCTCTAACCAATGAACTGCACAGCCCAGCACCAGCTAAGCTGTACTGTGGCGAGACTTCTGAACCAAGCAGGTATTTTGCTTACCACTTCCTTGGTTTAGCAAGTCTGACGTTCTCCCAGAAGCCATGCCTCCTTCAGGAATCCCCACCTCCTCAAAAAGCCTTGCTTCCTTCCACCCCTGTCAAACGGCTCTGCCTCCTTGATCCCACAATGCTATGTGTGTGATCCTAGTCCACCTTGAGGGCCAGAGCTTACTTGGCTCTTGCAGCATTGGTGGGTGGCCCCGGGGTACAGTAGGGCTGAACCAATGTTCTCAGAAAGGAGGATCCTACAGCCACATGTGTAAAGCCATATGGTGACCACGGTCCTGAACCCTTGGATGCTTGAAGAGGTCATCTTGTTTGGTTCTGCACATTGTGCACATCCTTCAGGTGGATGACTCTGGATCTGTGCCCTTGCAGGGAAGAGATGGGGACATTGATCGTCCTCCCCATGCGAATTTGCTGTTGGAGATTTTTTATGAAAGTCATGTCGGCTTGTTAATTACAAGCCCACTCATTTGTAGGATGCAGTTACAAAGGAGAATCAATGGTCGCCTTCTGCAAGGTGATGAATGCCAGGCAGGAAATAGCAGCATGAGGCTGTAAATCCACAGTGATGGGTGAGAGCCTGCCCAGCCTGTGAGTCAAGCCGACCTCACCCTGGAAGCAGCTGCTGTTGATGAGCACATTTCAGTGTCAGGCATCTTGAGACCTCCACAGAGCTCTGGTATGGTGCTTAGACAAGTAAACAGATGTCAAGAGCTGGTGAGACTCAGGGAACACATGAGGAAATAGTTCTGCCCACCCAGAGGAAAGTCCACCATGACAGGGAGAGGGAACAGAGGTGGAGGCCAGAACACGAAAAGATAAGAGGGCGTGTGTTGTTGGGTGTGTAGGGAAAGGCTGCCTTTGAGAAAGGGGGCATCTTCACAGTGGGGTTGGGATGGTTGATTTTGTTTTCTTGGGTGACATTCTTGACTCTCAGACAAAACTGAAATAGAAACCAGGGCCTGGAGTGAGGCTCTCTTTTCTCTTCTTTGTTCCCTTCATTTTCTCGGTCTTATCCCACCTCAGGCTGCTCCCCAAACCCACGTACACCTTGCCTCGCCTCATCCTTATCTTTTTCTTCCTATTGACGAAGCAAGGTATTAATTAGTAGGTGTTCAGAAAAGGCTCAATGGATGGAAAAGAGGGCAGGTAGGAGTAAAATGATGGAAGGAATATGAGTCAGATGTTGACTCCAGCCAGGCTTTCAAAATCTTGGGGTTGTGTGTGTGTGTGTGTCTGTGTGTGTGTGTGTGTGTGTGTGTGTCTGTGTGTGTGTGTCTGTGTCTGTGTCTGTGTGTGTGTGTGCCCCTGTGTATCTGGTGGGAAGTTCACTCCTTTTTCATGTACCAGCAAGGTAGGGAAAACCTTTAGCATAGGAATGCCCTTGCTATTGGTCCTGTTTTGTGCTAGTCTTATTCCTGGGCAGCTGTAGGAACTGTATGATGTCATCGGCTGTGACCAATGTTGGTTCGTGCTCTCTTTGCCTCTGTGGCCCAATCAGACCTTTGGCTTCTGTTCTGCGTCAACTCTAGACTTCATGTTTGGCTGAAGCTCATGAGTATGTAGAGGAAAAGGTGGCCAGTTTATGCGATGTGGTATGGGACCTTCTCTGCACTGGGCAGGGACTATCATATGTGCCTAGGATGTGTGTGCACTGGAAGATGTTGGGAAAATGAAGTCTGGCTCTGTGGAGTTGTCAAGGACCTACATTCTAAGCACCTCCCCAGGTGAGGAGATGCTCCCAAAGCCAAGCCTGGAGCAACAAGACCCATAATCAAGTCTCCAATGAATTATTGAGGACTTAACAAAAGTTACGGTTTCTTGCCCACAAAAGGTCATGCACACTACCCAGTTCTGTGGCAATTCCAAGATGTTCTAGAATTTCTGAAGGCTTAGTTAGGGTTTTACTGCTGTAAACAGACTCCATGACCAAGGCAACTCTTAGAAGGACAACATTGAATTGGGACCAGCTTACAGGTTCAGAGGTTCAGTCCATTATCATCAAGATGGGAGCATGGCAGAATCCAGGCAGGCAAGGTGCAGGAGGAACTGAGAGTTCTACATCTTCATCTGAAGGCCATTAGGAGAAGACTGGCTTCCAGACAGTTAGGATGAGGATCTTAAAGTGCACGCCCACGGTGACACACCGACTCCAACAAGGCCACACCTCCAAATTGTGCCACTCCCTGGACCATTCATATTCAAACCACCACAGCTACCTAAGTACACCCAGCTGTTTTGTTAGGACCTCCCCCCATCTCATTGGCCTGGGGCTTGTTTGCCTAGATCAGGCTGGCTAGCATCAAGCTCTAGGGATCCACCTGCTTCCACCTCGCTATTGCTGGGCTTGCAAAAGTGTGCCACTTCATTTAGCTTCGTCACATGGGTACTAGACATCAAACGCTAGTCCTCACTCTTACAGTACATGTATTTACCAACTGAGCTGTCTCTCTAGCCCTCCTGTGGGAGAGGCACTTCTCACTCAAGGTGCAGTGTTTACCACGTTACTTACCCTCTAGGCCAGCAAGGCTGTGCATCCCAGTTCTTTCCTCAAGCCAGAATACCCTTCCTCCATCTGCACAGCCAAGTCCTACTCATAGTCCAGCTCCAGCGTTCTCTCGCTCTGTAAAAACAAGCTGTTGCCTTTTGGGCAACCAAGTCAACTGTCACTTACTTCACGGTCCTTGCTGCTTATTCATGAGGTGTTGGTGCCACCTTCCCAAGTCCCCCATGAACTCTTTAGTACAGCATTTACAAGATGAATTAGTGACCATGAATACTTTCCAAGAAACACCAGACATAATATTTCTGATATTTGACTATAATGCAATGGCCACCCCTCCTCCACATTGTAGGGGCATCTCTGTTTTGCCAGAAATAAGCCCCTAATTATGTGTGTTAAATTTAAAAGGATGATGCAGTGGAGAAGTAAGTAGAGGAGATGTTAGAGGTCTGTACCTCTGTGCTCCCCTCTACCTACTGGTTCCCCATTCCTACAGCCTGGCATCTGGACCACAAGGCATGTGAGGGCTTGTCGTAGCCTATAATAGATAAGCAATTATCTGTAATAACACTCCCACGAGACAGAAGAACCTGGTAATTTATCACCACCAAGGGTGTGTGTCCCAGCGCCTAACAAAGGAAATTTGATGCCCTGTCCTTAGGAAGATAGCCCTAAGAGCATTCTAAAAGTCTGTAATGATTTAGGACCAAACTGAAGAAGATGGTTGAAGTTACTACAGTCAGTTGAGAAGCATTAAAGGAAGCTGGGAACAGAGACGTCTCGCTACTTACATTCTCAGAGCCTGGCCACCACCTTAAATCTATATCAGCCTCTTTGATCACTGCAAGTCATACCTCAGAGTAGGAATCCGGGCATCATCCATAGACCCACCTCCCTGGAAGCACCCCACTAGCATCTTATATTCTAGTTTAACCTTTTCTAGCATGCATATCACAATAAAAAATTCAAGGAATACAATTCTAGTAAAATGATAAAGGGCTAGGTGGGACAGAAGCCCATTTGGTCAGATGGGAGAGGGCTACAGTTTCCAGGGCATCTTGAAGGGAACTTAATTTTGCTTTCTTGACTGTTTTAGGGAGTGGCCGAGGCTGAACTGGAGAAGAACATGAGTCGGACTTTCAAAAGCTTCTTCCGAGCCAGTGATGAGATGGTAAGAGGTAGGAGGTGGGGTGTATGTGTGTGCACACTTACATGTGTGTACATGCATGTGTAGATATGTGTGTGTACATGCATGGGTGCACACCCATGTGTTCATGTTTGTGTGTGTACATGCATGGGTGCACACCCATGTGTTCATGTTTGTGTGTGCATGTGTGCATGTGTGCGTATGTGTGTGTTCACATGAATGTGCTGCATATTTGTGTATGTGTGCATACATGTGTGGATGCACTCACATGGGTTCATGTATGTGTTTTATAACTTTGGTTTGTGAGCTTATCTTTAGTGACATTTAACCTTTACCAGCCTGGTTGTTTGGACTTTGAACCCACTCTCTTGGGTGGTTCAGCATTATTTGTTCTACATTCTGCTGGCAGTACCAACCTAGGCTCACTTCTTTGCTTCACACCACAAGAGTGATCACATGAACTGTGTAAATTCAAATTCGTGTACCTGCAAAGGTAGGCCTCTGATGGGATCGTAGGGGTGCCTTTCGGTTTGCTCTTAGTGCTAAGCTGAAGCAAATAAACTTTCCATCTGCCTACCGTGGGTAGGCCTTTCCATTTTATCTTTTCACGGATGCTTCTGTACACTAAGGAGCCCTGGGTTGTCAGATTTTCTCTATGGCAAGACAAGGAGCTTCTTGTTCTAATTCCTCTACCTTCTTCTGTACATCGAGCTCTTGCTCCCAACCGCTGATGAGCCATTACTCAGATCTGCAAGTGCCCACGGCAGCCATGGATGGGAGTTTCAGCCCCGCCTTCTCTGACCCTAAGAAGCCCCTTTGCTGCCTCTCAGGCTTATCCTGTGTTATAGCATGACCCCGTTGGTTATTTTACTTTCTATGATTTCAGTTATTCTTGGCTAACCACGAGCCAATCATATCAAAGGGCAAATTCTACAAGGAAAGAGTAAGTTATAAACTGTGTGCCACACTGAGAAGTATAATGAAAGCTCATATCATCCCACGGACGTGAATCTGCTCTGTGTCAATGGGGGGAAGTAGAATGGGAGGGGGGTGTGTAATTAATTATTCTATTTTTAGTATTGGCTGCCATTTCTGATTATCTCATGATGGTGCCTCATTTATGAAGCAAACATTATCATAGGTGTCATGTACGGGATATGCATGGAGCACACAGTGTCCAGTGTTCTGTGCTATCCTGTGGTTTCCGGCTTGCATCCCTATGTATTTTAACACATGTCCCGACATGAAAGAGTTCTCCTGTGGTCCTCGTGCATGTGAGTTCTTCTGCATTGAGTCGCAGTCTTCTTGTTTTGCCTCACTTCTGACATCCTAACTTCTCTTCCCACAGGGTTTCCTCACTGTGCATAAAGCCACTGAAATGGGTAAGAGGTATCCCTGGGAGGAAGGGACAGTGGGGCCACTCCTGCAGAATGCTAATGCTAATGGGGCCCTTTCCCTTCTGCCCGTGCTAAGTTTGCCTTGCTGTTCTGAGCTTCAACGTGCCCAACAAAGGTCCCCTAATGATTAATGGTGTTACCCTAGTCTACCCCTTAGGGAACTGAGTGTTAAAGTCCTAAGATCTTTGAGGACTTGGACAGAGTATCTGGGGCAGGTCTCTGATGATGGAATTGTAGGGCTGCCTTTTGGTTTCCTCTTAGTACTAACCTTTCTCGTAAGGACCACACCCAGGAAGGAGAGTTGGCTGCTTCAGACACCAGTGTGTGCAAGGCAGATTGCACTAGATCCCACCTAAATCTCCACTGGCCCTTCCACCCCGAAATCCTGTTCTGATCACTGTTCCCACTCATAAGGATCATCTTGGTCACCCTGCTGAGTCCACTCCTCCCTGAGGCCACCACATCCAGTGCTAACCCCACAAATGCTTGCTTCACTCCTAACACTGCCTCCTAGCCATTAATCATTTGTATCTTAACAACGATGGTCACTGACACTCCTACGGCTGTCACTGTGACCTCTCGATTACAACTGGAAGAAGTGAGTCTCAGAAGGTTGACCTACATCAAGAGGCCAAGCTGGGGCCTGACCCTAGAGGTCTTCTCTGAAGATATCTGCCTCCTTGCCTCTCTTTTCTTTTTCAGCCCCTTCCTAGTTTGTTGATTCAATGTTCTGGGTGCCTGACTGGCAAGGCCTGGGCTTCGGTGCTGCCCACAGAGAGTTCAGGGTTGTGTAGGGAGGCAGAGCAGCAGTAAAGAAGTGAGACACGCAGGTGGGAGGGGGTCTCCGATAGGACCAGGGGGACAGGAGCACCAGCTTGGTCTCCTACTCCTTTGACATTTAGCATCGAAGCCTGGAGTAACTGTGTCCTTTGTGTCTGGGGTTATAGAATAAAAATGATGTGTTTGTCCCCAAGGCACCTCTAAGGGCATTTCCAGGACACTGCACACCTTGGAAAACAACGTGGCATTCTATAATGAGAACCCCGCAGTAGGGCAGATCCCAGTCCTGAGGAACTCAATGAAGAGAGGGCAGATGGACAGACATAAGGCACATGAAGCCTTCCCTCCAAGTTCAGATGGAGCAATATCAGCAGGCAATGGCAGTTTTAGAACCAGTGGTCCACAGCTGGAGAGGACACAGGTGCCTTTTTTGCAGGGGGAATCCTTGTGAATACTCCAGAAGATCCCAAGCTCAGTAAAATTACTACTGAGGAGGAGATCGAGTTTTATGTACAACAGTTCAAGAAGTCTGGCTTCAGGTAAAAAGAAGGGAACCCCAGACAGGGTGGAGGGCTGGTCAGCTGTTAGAAGATGGAGGTATTACTCCCACCACAGCCCCTGTGAGCACCAGAGTAACCTGTCTGTGATTGAATGCCCCCAGTGCCAGGAGGCTCACTACCTGTGGTGTGTGGCTTCCTTTGGGGTATCCAGCTTTTTCTTTCTTGTGTTTATTGGTTTCCCTAGAAGGCAGAGGTTTTTAATTGATTTGTAGCTATAGTTCCTCCAAGAATTAGGACAGCTCTGCATTCCATCCTTGGAAAAGCAAAAGCCAGGGGAATGAACTCAATGGCATGTCTTCTCATTTTCTCTCATCCACCATGTCCCTCATCGTTGAGTTTCCTGGGGCAGGAAAGTGGCTTCTGGGTGCAGATGGGCTGCCCCAAGTTCCACCCTCGGGTTCATATCTTGAAGATGAGGATAACCTCTAGGGTCAGCTTCTGTTTCCCCCCAAATCCTGTCAGAGGCACCAGCCTGGTGACAGAGAGTTCTGTTGCTCAACCTTGCTGAGGAAGCTGTGGACAGGCAGCATGTGTCTGGGGATCCCACTCTTGTGTCCTGCAGTACTCACTGTCCCTGGCATAGTTGTCTTTGGATAGTGTGGGTCACTGTGGGCCAACAGTGGCCAAGTCCTGGGTGCTCACCTGTGTTACTGTCTGATCATCTCCTCAGAGGTCCTCTGAACTGGTATCGGAACACAGAAAGAAACTGGAAGTGGGGCTGTAAGGGATTGGGACGGAAGGTGAGCACTGTGACCTCTTGCTACACACACACACACACACACACACACACACACACACACATACACACACACACACACACCACACCCCTCACACACAGACACACACATACACACATACACACACATACCAGTCATACATACACACACCTCATTACACAGACATCAGACACACACACACACACACACATACGCGCGCACACACACACACACACACACTCCACACACCCCTCACACACAGACATCACACACACACACACACACACACACACACACACTCATCACACAGACACCACACACACATACCAGTCATATATATATACATGTACAGACACACACCTTACACAAAAACACCAAACACATGCAGAGAGAGAGAGAGAGAGAGAGAGAGAGAGAGAGAGAGAGAGAGAGAGAGAGAGAGAAAGAGAGAGAGCTGCATTGCGAGATCCAAATTCTGATGAACCATTCCTGAAGAGCTTGGTGGAGGCAGAGAACAGGGCGGGGCAGACGTCTTCTCAAGGGGTGGGGGTGAGGGCTCTTAGTGGCGGGTACACAAGGCATCCTTCCCTGGGCACAGATGGCATCAGAGTAGCTGAGGGTCACATTCCCTTACCACCTGTTTCTCCAGATCCTGGTCCCAGCCCTGATGGTCACAGCTGAGAAGGACATTGTACTCCGTCCTGAAATGTCCAAGAACATGGAAAAGTGGGTAAGGGCATAACCCTGCACAGTGGTTATCAGAGTGTCCCTAGAAGAGAGCACTGTGCCCAGAGGGACATCCCCATGAAGCTGGGTGGAGGTCAGGTAAAGATCTGCCCTGACCCAGATTTCCTTCCTTTCCCCGCACTGGTAAGGTCTCCCTGTCATTCCTCCTTCCTGTCCTGAATAACACAAGGGTCCTCCAAAAATGGCCTATGGGAATCACAAAGGACGGGGGTCCCCTCCCAGACGGCCTCTGCTGTGCACTGCACTGACCGCAGTTAGCCCTATTAGCACCCTGCTGCTGATCTTCCTGCATGGGGTTTTCTTTCAGATCCCTTTCCTGAAAAGGGGACACATCGAAAACTGTGGTCACTGGACACAGATAGAGAAGTAAGGAGACTGGGGTCCCAGGGTGAGGAGGGCATAATTCCCTGGTCACCTGACCTGTGAGTGCTCCAGGCTTCTGCCCAGCTCGGGTCTGGTGAGGACAGTGGGTCAGACAGGTTGACCTGCCCTTTCTTTCCTTCCAGACCCGCGGAGGTGAACCAGATTCTCATCAAGTGGCTGCAGACTGAAATCCAGAACCCATCAGTGACCTCCAAGATTTAGCTAGTGGTGTGTCCTCAGCTGGGGACACATTTCAGTGTAGGATGTGACCTTATCCACAGCCAACAGCATCGTTCTTTTGCCAGCCAGTGATTTTCTTTAAATGGAAATGATCTCGGATGTGATGTAATTTTAGACCGGGAGGAGAGTATGTGTCTAATTCTTTTGAGGATGACTGTACCATCAAAGAAGAGACCACACCCCAGTAGGAAGGCGGGGGCAGCCCAGTTTGTACCTTTGCGGCCAAACCCAAGCCTGCTGTTTTTGAAGCAGCTGATTGGAGAGGAGGGATCTTCATTCAATAAAGCTAAGACCTCGGTGCTCCAGTTGCTTGTGTTCCCGAGAAGCCAGGCAATTGCCTGGAGAGGCCCCTGCTTTCTGAAGGACAGAAGCCTCACATGGGCCTCCAGGTGAGCTACACCAGCTCTGTCTAGGAAGCCTTCCTGAAGGATGCTGTGGGCGATCGATCCATGTTTCTAATACGTGTGTATTCAGCTACTGATGAAGGCGGGATTTGACCTTGCTCTGGAGTCAGAGGAAGTGAATTTCATCTGTCACTCCACCAGGCTCAAACTGACTTAGCTTTGTTCCTTCTCTACCCCCCTTTATACCCTCTCCTTTCCCTTGTCACATCTACAGAGAGCCCAGGTCTCACTGATCTTGTCTTCTGCGGTTGTCTGCCCTCTGTCCAGCTTTGGTCACCAGAATCTCATAGAAGCAGCCTCCCAACTACCTACACTGCCCGTTGGATCCCCAAAGATTCACACAGGCTAAAACTGTGCTCTGAGACCCACCCAGCCTGGCTCACCACCCAGATTCCTATTAATAGCTGCTCCCCTGTTTTTCTATCCTCGAAGCTTGCACTCACACCTGGCGGCTCTCCTGACCCTCCACCCAAACTGTGTATTCTCTCCCATGGACTCTCCCAGCTGCCTCCTTGACCAAGCCTCAGTCTGAATGGTGTCTCTCTCCTTGTTGCCCAAGCTAGGTACATTGACATACATTCACATGCATGTGCACCCTCATTTCAGATGGAGTCCCTCGTTTTTATAACCTGTCCAAAGGAACTTGACCCAGTGGGGACCTCAGCCTTTGGTTCCAGTGACTGAGCTTTTTGTATTGAGAATCTGCCTCCTAAACCTAGAGACCCCCCAGTATATGATCTGCCCCTTTCTGGCTGTGAATTGAGGAAGTATCCTGCACCTAGGTGCCCACAGCTTTAGAGAGAACAGCAATAATACATAACAGTCAGGCGGTGGTCGTAGTCAATGTGTGATATGTATATCTATATAGCACACTCTCTCTCTCTCTCTCTCTCTCTCTCTCTCTCTCTCTCTCTCTGTGTGTGTGTGTGTGTGTGTGTGTGTGTGTTAGTGTTTGATGTATATGTATAAGTATGTATCTAGACTGGGAGATGCATGGAGGGACATCTATAAACAGGTGGTTGTGGGGACCCTTGTTTGTACTAAGGCAAAACCTTGGAAGGTTTTACATTCAGTGACACCAGGATCACCTTCATCCTTCTGAACCATAAAATTGAAGGGCTTATTTGCCAGACAAGCATGCGACTTGGTGGAATATTTATATGAAAAAGGAGACAGCATTTTCCTAGCTAGATAGATGCAAGCTCATCTGTAAGGAAGACTATGAGAAGGTTCCTTCCCCTAAACCAGCAGACTGCCTCAGATATTACAGAGCCAATGAATCAGGCCCATAGCATTGCAAAATCAAAACAAACACACAACCAGGCTTGCAAGGTTGAAGGTCGTAAGTGATGCTGGGTGGGCAAAGGTCTCCAGGTTATGTAAGAAGGTTCCATCATGCCCAGATGATCGACTCTGGGGAACGCTGGGCCACAGTTAAACTAGCTTTGGCAGCTAGGGGCTAACTGGGGCAGAGAGCAGTTCAGGTGCCATTTTTAAGTAGATTTGCTTGGAGTCTTTCCAAAGCTATTTTACTATAGAACAATAGTCTTTTTAAAAAAGATTTATTTAGTTTATGTCTATGAGTGCTCTATCTACATGTACACCAGCATGCCAGAAGAGGGCATCAGATCCCATTATAGATGGTCCTGAACCACCATGTGACTGTGCTGGGAATTGAACTTAGGACCTCTGGAAGAGGTTAAGAGCCAGTTCAACTGCTGAGCTGAGCCATCTCTCCAGCCCCTAAAGTGATAGTCTCATTTTGTTCCTACTGAGGGTGTAAATAGCCAGTGTAGTCCTATCTATCTATCTATCTATCTATCTATCTATCTATCTATCTATCTATCTATCTTGGAAGAGGCAAGGCAGCCCCATATCCATACCAGAGGAGAGGAATGGCGCTGCCTTCAGTGAGCTGAGATGACTCATACCATTTGATTTCCAAGAGAAGTATCCTCTTCAAGGTGGGTCTGTCAGGCTGACAGAGAAGAAGCTATTGCTGCTCTTAAAGCATGATGAACCCATGGTTTAAGGCCTTGAGATAAGCCAATCTTCATATTGCTCATACCAATATTATCAGCAGCACATTAAGAAAAAGAGAATATACAGTGATACCTAAGTGTGTGAAGAGACAGAGTCGTATAAGTGTCGTAAGAACAGCTATATGTAGGGGTTGGTGGATTTGAGATTATACTGGCCAACAGATATAATTACAACCAGGTTCAAAGACTAAGGTTTAATCCTTAAAAAGAAGTTTAATACTTAAAAAAAAATGAATGAAAGTTGTCTTTTGGCAAAACATAAAATTGACAGGCTCTTAGTTAGAATAAGAGGGAACCAGAGGACACTCAATTGATAACTCGGGGACCCGGAAGACAGTGAGTAACTGGTACTCCAGAAAGATAAGAAGCACGAGGGGCTGTAAGAGCAATTACAGGGCAATAAGACGGTGGGCCTTGGGGATCTGAATAAACTAGCCACAGCAGCAACCCACAGCAGCAGCCCAGAGTGAACCCAGAAGCAGCAGAAAACCTGAGCAGGCAAACAACACGAGATGGTTTCAGGTCAATAGTAAGAAGCTGCCCAGTGAGAAAGACCAGGGCCGAGCAGCTTTACTGCTGACACCTACCCCAACTTCTAAAAAACGAGTATCAGTCATTAAACTATCAAACATAAGTGACATCAGGGAGTTCTCCAAGCATTAACTACCCTGATACCAGAAGCCAACAAAGATATAACAAAAACTAAAGACCAATAATCCTAATGAACACAGATATTTTTTAAAAATAAAATACTAGCAAAAAGAAATTAAGAAAACGTCCACATTAAAAAGTTTATATATCATGATCAAGTGTACGCAAGCCAAATACACGAGACAAAGAGGAAATCATGATGAAAATTAGAAATGGTTAGGACCTAATATTAATGAAATAAAGCATCTCTAAATAAAATATGCAGCGTGCAATATATAATACTTAGATAATGAAACTAAAGCAGGGAATGCATTGGTACATTTAAGTGGACATGAGGAAAAGAAAAGTTTTTGAAAACTATATAAACTTCTGCTTTTAGCAGCTAGAAAAAGGACAAACTACATCTAATAAAAACAGGAATCAAGTCAACAAAATAGGGAAATATTAACATATGAGAGTGAAATCTGACTGGGTCCTCATCATAAATTTTTAATTCAATAACAACTGACCACTAGTAAAGAGAAAAATCATGTTATCAAGACTATTTTTAAAAGATCACCTATGTGGAAGGCTACAGCCTTTAAAAGGCTTGCAAATAGACTTTAAAACTCAGGAAAAATGGATAAAACCTTTCTGAAATAAAATGGCTTACTTAGCACAACTGGAAAGAGACTAGCTGGGTATTTTTAAGAAATTAGATCCACAATAAAACTAATCCTCTAGGGGGAAACATTGGAAATGTAAATAAAGCATCAAAAAAACAAACAAACAAACAAAAAAAACCCCAATCCTCTGACAAGGAAAATCCCAGCTCTTCACCCTTCTGTTCACAAATGCTGGGAAGCGGGGGGGGGGGGGACCCACAGTATTGCACAGTGAGACTGTCTCTTCAGACCCTTCCACGGGGCAAACATGCCTTTGATGCAGAATCCTGGTGAGTTCATTGCAGCAAAAGAAAACTGCAAGGATCTCATTAAATTTGGAGACAAAGATTCTAAAAGGAATGTGAACAAATCAATCCAGGAAAAATGTAAAAATGACAAATCTGACAGGAATACAAGTTTGCTTCAATAGTTTAACTCACAACATGGACTGAAAATGAAAAAAGTCTTGTGACCGGCTTATTTATGCAGAAAAGGGATTTCAGTAAATTGAATATCCATGAGAAAATCCATAGGAAACTCCCATCAGGCTGAAATAAAAGAATAACTTCTGATTATGACTAATGGTATCAACAGAAAGCTACTGCAAGCAAAGAGTAAACACAGATTTTTATAGTCATTACTTCTAACAAAGGGATCCTATCTAGAATGTATTTCCAGCTTCTGTGTATAGTGAGAGAGAAGCAAAGCAGCCTATTTAGAGAAAGGGCCAGCATCTCAAGGAGGCAACTGCCAAAGAGGTATCTGTCCGTGAGGCTATTTTATTTATATATGTATATATGAATGAATGAGTGTATGTATACACATATATATATATATACATGTTATATATACACACATATGTATACATATTATATATACATGTATATACACACACATATATGTATGTATACATGTACATATATATTTGCCCATAAACATAGAAAAGTATTACCCACCAGGAAAAAATAAGTTCAAACCAAAACAAACAAAATAGAGAAAGTAAGGACAGACATTTGTTCTGGTTACATTCTGTCACAGTAACAAACACCATGACCAAAAGGACCTTAGGGGAGGAGGGGATTTATTTGGTGCATACTTCCAGGTCACAGTCCCTTGGGGGAAGTCAGGGCAGGAACTCAATTAGACACTTAAAGCAGAAACCATAGAGAATGTTACCTGCTGGCTCACTCTCAAGGGCATGTTTAGCCAACTTTCCTATATAGCTCAGGACCAGCAGCCTAGGGAATGGTGCCACCTACAGTGGGCTGTGCCCTTATACATCAATGAACAATCAAGACCATCACTCCAGTCCCCCTGCCAAGACACACCACAGCCGATCTGATCTCATCAATCTCTCAGATTAGATTCCCTTCTAAAGTGACTCTAGGCTGTGTCAAGTTAACAGAGCTAACTAGAGCAGTGCTGACAGAGAATCTAGAATCTTCATACACTTCTGGTGAGATGTAAATTAGGAGCACATTCCTGAAGGATTCTTCAGAAGTAATTGCAAGACATGTTCTTTGATCTGGCAGCTTCTCCCTGGGAATAAATTCAGTAGGAATACCTCAGTATTGACCCAAAACCACCTACAGGGATGTTCATAGCCAATGCCAAGCACATGGTGATATTCAGTGTGCGGTATGCGTCGATGGCAATCTGCTGCTGTGGATGGAACCACCCAAGGATCTAGATGTGAAGGAATACAGTGTTTCATCCCCTCTGAGAAAAGTTCAAGGCAGACAAACCTAGTCTGTGATTAGGAGAATTGCCAGGGAAACAAGCCAGAGGTTTGGTGGTTCTGTCTTAGCAGCTGATGTGGGTAGTCACACTGATTTGTCTCCCTAAATGATAGTCAGACTGTCCACCTCTGATTGACACCATCCAAATAGATGCAAAGTACTGTTGGATACTATAACATTTTTGTTATTAAAAGAGTCAAAAGAACAAACAAAACAAAACAAAAAAAGAATTAAAAGCTCGCGTAAGTATATGTGAACCTTTCTGCTGCTCGGCTGTTCCATGGATTCTGACTCTCCGAAGGGAGTTTTGCCTCCCTCGACCGCCTATCCTCCCTTTTCCCTTCTTTGGTCTCAGAATTCAAACCCAGCCAGTCCTTCAAACCCGCCAGCTTTCACGGAGCAGCACAAAAGTCTCCCAGCACACAGCTGCGCTGCCCACAGCCCTCACCTCGCGCCCCCAACTGCCCTGTAGAGGGCCAACTGCCATTCCCCGGGTCTGGGGTCCAGGAGGCCAGGCCATGTGGCTCATCTTGCTTCTGCTGAGTGGGCTGAGTAGACTTGGCGGCCTTAGGGAGCACCAGACAGTAAGCCGTGAGTAACAACGGGTCTTGGGGCTTTTGGGAGCCATTCTGGCTCCCTTTTCCCTCCATGTTGCCTTGGGTGTCCCAGAATTGCACCTGAACATCCCAGGATCGCCCTGCACACGCTCAAGTCACCAACTCACCACAGCTGAAATGCGAAACGGATGCATGGGGCCTTCCCACAGGCCCAAGGACCCTAAGAAAGGAGATACTGGGGGATGGGGTGGTCCCAGGCTTGGCTCCTACAACCCTCCAGTTTTAGATCCTGTTTCAGGTTGATGATGCTTCATGGGATAAGGATGAAGGTTCTCCGGGTGCAACGGGTGTGGTTCTGAGAAATGCCTTTTGCACCTTGCAGCTCATGAGAAATTACATGTGCAAGTCACGGTGCCAGAGAAAATCCGGTCCGTCACAAGCGATGGCTACGAATCACAGGTAATTAACTGCCAGTTTGCTTACGACTTAGAAGTCACACAAGTATTTTTCTTGTTGAGAGGTTACCTTCGTATTTCTCATCCATGCTCACTCACTAGATTTTATATGTACACCCTGTTTTTGACAACATTAACAATGCTTAGAAAAAAAATCACTTCTGATGACGCTGGGTTTCTCAGCCCCGCGTCCTTCGGGTGCTTTTGAAGACTTACAAGGTGACCGGATCCATAAAAGCTTTCTTCCCAGCTACCTGTCGTCTGTGCTTGGAGGAGAGTGATGGTTGTCACTTGATAGAACTATTTTTTTCCACTTTGTAAATATGTTCCTCATTAAGATTATTCTTTTCAAACTGTTTTTGCTTCTCTTTAAGATTATTTTCCTTTGTTTTTTGTTTGTTTGCTTGCTTGCTTTTGTTTTGTTTTAAGTAGGCTCTAGAATCGTTGTGTTTCTTGAAGTAGCAAACCTTTGTGGCTGGGCCACAAATGGTCTCGCCATTAAATGCTCATGTGTCCTTAGCATTTCTCCCTCTGTAGCTCTAAAGGGTGTAGCCTGTAAATTTTTATACATCTTTTTGAAAAGGAATGTGTGTGTGTTTATGAAACCTTAATCATTAAGTTAAAGGGGCCATTTTAAAAAGTGGTTGTTTTCTTTTTAATTGGAAAACAAAGATTCTACATGGAAGGACTCACTAGTATCGGTTTGTAACATGCAGAGTACAAAATAAAAAAGCAGTTGTCTTAACTGTAAAATTTGGGACTCAAATTGTCTATCTTGTTAATGGTTGCATGCCTATTACCCTGTAAGAAACCTGCTGGCTCCCTTAAAACAAAGAGGCTCTTGTAGTTACTGACACAAGGCACATTTACAATTAGTGGGTTTAGTAGAGAATAGAGATGCTAAGAGAAGATACTTAAAGTGTAAATGGACAGACCTCACAGAAGAATAAAGTGCCAAATGCAAGCGTGAAAATCGAGGACCTGCAGAGAATACAGGATGATAAACAAACAGCTGGTGGGAAGGAAGAAAACCAAAACACAGCTAGGGTAACTGGAAGTGAGGGGGGGGGTAAAGAGCACATTTTTATTAATTGAAAAGTGTTTTTTAAAATGGAGTCCTTGGATCAGGTTTACAAAATGACAGCAGAAGAGAAAATAAAACCTAACTCCTTGACACACCTAAATACCAGGGGAAGAACAGGTCTTAAAGTCAGAATAACATGAGGGTTGGAGAGATGGCATGTTGGTTAAGAATGTTTGCCCAATCTTGAGGACTACAGCCCAGAGCCCAACACCCAAGCTAGGTGTCTGAGTGCTGCTTCCTGGCCTCTGTGCGTACACACTTACGGATGCATTAATCAATTAATTAAATCATCTAAAAATGTATGCCATGAGACAATAAGTAAATAAATAGGCTTCTTAACAGGAGCGAAAGAGGAATAAAACAAATGTTTTACTTCCTAGTTTTTGATAAATCTGGTTATATAGTCATTTGGTAAAATGAAATATCTTTTAGAAATGGAGCATATTAATGATTCCAGACTAAGCCAGCATGATAACTCATGTCTGTAGTCCCAGCACCTATGAGGCTGAGGTAAAGAAGGCCACTGTAAGTTTGAAGCCAGCCTGGTCTACGTTAGTAAGTACCCAGGCCAGCAAGGACTACAGCATGAGAACTTTTCTAAATAAATAAGTAAACAAACAAACAAACAAAGAAATAACAAAAAATACAAGTTGATAGTGGAGGACATTGTTAAAATATTGTGCTCCAGGCACTGGAGAGAAGGCTGCGTTTAAGAGCCTGTGCTGCTCTGGAGTTTGGTCGCCAGCAACTCCGTTAGGTGGTTCGACCTTCCACAAGTCAGCTTCAGAAGACTGTGAGCTTTCTTCTGGCCTCCCATTGTACTGCATACAATGTATGCACCACTTGACAGATATACAGACTTTTTTTTAATTTTTAAAATCTTTTTTAATATTTATTTTTATTTTAATTATTTGATGCATGAGTGCTCTGCTGCATGTACACCTACATGCCAGAAGAGGACATCAGATCCCTATGTGGGTGCTAGGAATTGAACTCAGAACCTCTGGAAGAGCAGCCAGTGCTCTTAACCACTTAACCACCTCTCCAGCCCTTTAAGTCTTTTTTTAAAAAAAGAAGATACCTAAGCAATATTCTATTCCGATCACAATTATGTAAATGTGCACACCCAAGTTGCAAGTGTTTGAAAATTATTTTTTGTTTATTGTTTAGGGTTTTTTCTTGAGCATTTGTGATTGAGCCCACTGCCTCATGCATGCTAGTCAAGGACTCAACCACTGAACCACATCCCAAGATTATGTTTAAATTATGAGTAAACTTGCAAACGCAATGCTGGCAATAAAGATCCCTTCATATGTAGCATACATATCTAGTACCACTTTGTTTATAACTGTAAGACAAATGAAAACTAATTCCTAGTAATAGGCTGAATGAGTAAACTCTGCTATATTCAGAAAGTGAGCTATGGCACTGGAGGGAGGAGTAAGGGCGATAGATGTGCCAGTAACAGCCATGGTCCCAGGGGTTGCAGCAATGCAGACTGTGTCCCAGGCCACGCTCTAAGCAGATAGACCATGTGTTTACGGAAGAATAAAACTTATTTAAGTCAACATTTATGCAAAACAAACCACTGTTTAAGTAAACATTTGTAACCAGTGTGACCATGAATGGTCCGTGTGAGGTTTAGCATCCTGACCGACTGGGTGATGTCAGAGGGCTACGCCCTACTGGGGGGCATGATACCGCCTTCAAATGCTATCAGTGTTTGGTTTTTTAGTTGATGACATGGCATTTTACCGAATTTTAAATCTAGTATGGCTAAAATACATGACAATTAAAAACTATAACCAAAGCGGCTTACAGAGAAGTCAAAATGCCCTTTACAAATAGCATAAAGTTGAACCACTGGGAAGTATCCCATAAGACATCTAGAATGAAGTAAAACTGTCCACTGTTATCTTCTATTGACCATTGTCCTGAAGGTACTTACCGACTCATGCACGAAGGAAAGAAAACAAGGGAAAAGGTGAATAGGCGTAAGAATTGGAGAGAAAGGGGGGAAAACATCGTTACTTACAGATGAGACAAACAAAATAAATCTATAATACGTCAGACCAAAAACCCAGCACTAAAAATTGTATAAGCATGATGAAATTTTTTTTTTAAAAAAGTGCACTGTGTTTTTAGTTTGGCAAAGGAAAAAGTACAAAGCAGAATTTCAAAAAAGGGCTTTAACTTACCCTAATAATAAACAATCAAATTGCAAGTAAATCTCACAAATGTGTAATCTTTTAACTGAAGACAAGGAAATGAAATATACTAAGCTCTGCTATTAATTACGCACTTGTGGATTAAATGGTGCCAAGTCTCTGCCAACAGGCAAATTGAGAACTGGTAACTCCAGGGAGTGTCACTAAATTGTCATACTGGTATTGGTATAGTAGTTGGTGAGCTCTGCATCTACACTATGAGCAAATTTCATAAAACCCACAAACACCACACACAGAGCTCTCAGCCTTCTGCTCTCCTATATGTAGAATTTCTATGAAGCAATCTTGCCTAGATATGAAGCATGAGTTTTATACTGATCTCAGTTTTTAGTAAGCTAATACGGTTACCAGATTAAAATGTAACCCATTCTTTAGACGGTCTATCTGCTTGAGTAAATTCATGAATAATAAAATAAGTGAACATCAAACTATAAATTTTCTCTTTTTGGTGTATTAATATGATTTGGGGGATGGCATTCATATAAAAAAGTTTTCCTTTATAACTCTCTCACCCCATTTTCCTTTTTTAAAAAAAAATATATTCTGCTTCCAGGTGACCTACAATCTCAAAATTGAAGGGAAAACATACACCCTGAACCTAATGCGAAAGTAGGTGACTGTCGCATCTTTAACTGTCTTGCTCTCACTTATCACATTGCTAGTAATTGCCTACAATGCAATGACTTGGTGTCCAGGAGTTTTCTAGTTATGGGCTGTTCATCTCGCCCCTTCTTTTTTTTTCCGAGACAGAATCTTTCGGTGTAGCCAAGGCTGGCCTAGTACTCATTAATTGCCCCCCCCCCATCTCCCCAGTGCTTCACCTTTCTCCACCTTGTGTTTAAAAGACTTATGAAGTCTTTGAAACAAGTCCTTCCTCCCCCAGCATGAGAGACTTTCCCTTCTGCTACATTTTTATTTATGCGTTGTTACTTCTCATAAGACGCAGGCTTTGGCTCTACTTTCCCCTGTGTGTACCCAGTGTTCTGAACTCTGCTCTGTGAGTGTTACCTCCTGTGACCCTTTCCTCTCTGAGACATGGAGGCCTCTCTTTGGAAATGGCTTGTTTCCCATGATCCTCTCCCACATGTCTTTGGGACATGGAGGCTTTGGGGTGATGTGGTGGCTGCTTCTGCCTAACCTTTCCCTGGGGCTCAGCATTTATACCTGTCCTTCGTTCCAGTGTCTTAGCAATGCAGGGGCTGCTGGAGATTCAGTTCTCAACTGCCTGTAGGATAGTTTAGGTTGTTATGTATTTGTGTCAAACATGGCCTGGAACAGGAAGCTTCCTTCTGTCCATGGTCTGTGTATAGCAGGCATCTTTGTCTATTTGGTTGCCAATAGGAAGATGCCATCGTTTGAGTGGCTTGCAAACAATAGCTTTGACTATTTGTGGGAAACTTAACAGGGGTAAAATATCCGGACAAATCTTTTTCTGAAAACTTACCTAGAGATAATGTTTGATAATAAACTTTTAAAAGTTAAACCTGTGGAAAGCAATTTTCTATTAAGTGTATTTTCTCTTGGCTTTTGCAGAGCGTTCTTGCCTCCCACCTTTAGAGTCTACAGTTATGACAACTCAGGAATCATGAGGCCTCTTGAGCAGAAGTTTCAGGTATGAGTTCCATCTCTCTGCCTGAGCGGTATGGTCCTGGGGTGCAAGGATATCTCCTTAGTTTTGACATGAGCTTAATCATTTCCTTTTGGTGATATGTACTTAGCCCATTAAGCAGGTCATTTCTAAACCAAATCAGAATATAATGTTTCCAAACTATTGGTCTCCCAATGGTATGCACGTGCGCATGTGTGAAAAGTCAGGATTTGAATTAGGGAAGGTATATCTGGGAAGACAAGGGAACCCCGAGCTGTTCTCTGAAGTTCGCTCAAGGACCAAATGAAACATAAACTTTCTCAGACATCTAGGAAAATATTACTTTTTTTTTTTTGCTCATTTGAAACACTTGGAGTTTTGTTTAATGATAGCTACATTGGGAGTGGGGGTGGGGAGCACCTGAATGTAGGTCAAGCTGCAGAACTACCCCACGTCTGAAGGGCGCTTTATTATTGCCATTGCCCTGCCCTGCGCTTGCTGCTTCCTCTCCCTCCTCCTCTCCCTCCTCCTCTCCCTCCTCCTCTCCCTCCTCCTCTCCCTCCTCCTCTCCCTCTTCCTCCTCTTCCTTTTTTCTCCTTTCGTTTCCATTTTTGTTTGCTAGATAGTGATGTCATCACTTTTAGAGGCTAAGATTTTAACAAAGCAAATAATAGACACTGTCCTTGTGCCTTGATTTCTTTCCCTGCTGCTGTGGTAAGAATACCCTGGCAAAGATGACTTAGGGGGGAAAAGTGTTCTGACTCATAGCTGCAGTTCATCGTGGTGATGAAGCTGGAGCTTGAAGCAGCTGTCCACATTACACCCACGGTTAGAAACAGAGAATGATGGATCCCTTTCTTCACTTATAAAGCCCTGCATCCCAGGCAGGGAGTAGCACTAACCCACAGTGGATAGGTATTCCCAATTCAATGAACAAAATCATGATAATTCCCCAACAGGCATTTCCAGAGACCCACCTCCCAGGTGACTGTAGATTCTGTTAATCATCCCGGGTACTGTAGGTGCTGTCAAATTAACCATTAACACTATCACACTTTATCTTAACTGTTGTTTGACAAAAAAAAAAAAAAAGCAGATACATATGAATTGATATTGATATATAAAAAAATGCATATTGTCCAATGGTGCTGTAGTGTTAAAGAGAGAGATTTACATGTGTGTTTATGTATGAGAGACAGACACAGACACAGGCCACAATAGCCCACACTTGAACATGAAGACATGTGCCTTTAATCTCAGCACATAGGAGGTAGAGGCAGAAGGACTAGGAGTTCAAGGTCACCCTCAGATACATAGGAAATTTACCAGCCTGGGCTATATCAAGAAATAAACAGTAAGAACAATACAAATCTTATGAAGCAAAAGCCTCCATGGTTACACATATGTATAATCTTGTCCTTTCCCTGTGGCCACACCAGTGTCAGACTCTGTTCCTTGCTGGTCACTGCCTTGTCTTAACAAGGGCACATACTGTTCTACAGCTTCCTCCAATCCAGTGTGTCTGTCTTGGAGAGACAGCTGCGTAGGTCAAGGTTCAATGTCTGTTGTGACCCAGAACACTTCTCCTATCCATCGGCTTCCCACCGGTCCTTCACAGGCTAGCCGCTACTTAAGAGACTGAACACTGAGAGAGTTCACGAACCTAGCATAGCCCTCTCCCTACAACTCGCACCTTTCTGCCTGTTTTTAGTATGCCTACAGGCACAAGCTTCTCCTTGAACTCTTGCAAGTAACATCTCAGAAAAGACTGGTTATCATCTACCTGACAGCCTACTTCTCCCCAGGCCGACCTCTGAGTCAACCCTGGCAATCAGAAAGCACATCCTGCCAGCATCGATGTCCACTCTGAGGGAGATTCACTATCCTCATCTTTGCTCTTGGGATTCATCTTCGGGGTTCACTCTTGGTCTTTACTAAAAGCTGACGCTAATGAAAGGGTTTTCTGTAGCACGTGCTGGACCTTTGCACTTTTCTCGATCAGAGTTGGACAGTTGGACCGGTACACACACCAGTGCTGACTTTGACTTCTGATTACATGAGGCAAGCCCAAAAGTGAACACTTCAGACGATTTGGGGCTGGGGGACAGATGACATCCCAATCTCTGCCATCATTGGTCACTGAGTTAAACAGTCTCCAGTTTCCCAGCATCCCCTGCTTCTCCTGTGACCCCCACCTCCCTATGCTCTTCTTGCTTCTCCTTCCACTCTGTTTCCTCCCCTTCAGAGCAAGGCCTTGTTGGCAACTCTCACTGAGCTGATTTGGAAGGGTTTCTTCAGTGAAACCTACCTGGTGTGTTCCACTATTCTATTCTTTCCTTATTGTCTTTTTAGTCTCTGCAATTCTTGCACACACACACACACACACACACACACACACACACACACACGCGCGCGCGCGCGAGCGATGTGTACTTTTTTTTGGAGACAGATCTTACTATGTAGCCTTGGCTAGCCTAGAACTTTCTATGTAGACTGGATTAGCCTTAAACTCACAGAAATCTGCCTGCTTCTGTCTCCTGATAGCTGGGATTAAAGGTAAGCACCATCACATCCGTTAATATTTTTTAATCAAACATTGGCCATGTTTAATGATGTAAGCAAAATACTTGTGAATCTTTGAAGAGTTTTCAGTCTTGACCTTGGAGCCATAGCTCAGTGGTAGAGTTCTTGCCTAGCATGAATGAGGTCCTAAGTTCAAATCCCAGCACTGTAAGAAGTCAACTTCAAGCATCTCCAGTCTTGTTCTAGTAACTGGTCTAGAGCCAGCATCTAGCTTGCCAGCTTTTTACAGGTCTCAGCTTCTGCCAGAGTCCCCTGTTACCCACATTATTGTCCCTACCCCAGAGAGATCACTGTTTAGTGCCACAAAGCCAAAGACAGACCCTAGGCTGAATTTCACCTGCACAGTTTATCCAACAGCCAGAGGAGACCACTGGGAACCTCACAAATTTTCAGCTCCCTTCCTCAGGAGAAGTCACACAGTATTTACACAGTCTAGGACCCGGGGCACTGCCTCTCTTTGCCTTGTTTATGGTCCAGTGCTTTCTGTTAGGGCTGGTGCTGGTGGGTGAGTCACTTACTCTGGAAACTCCAAAAACACTAGATATTGTCATGTAATAAGGTTGGGAGCCATCTTGGATCCAGGTGAATTCTGCCCACCCTTTCCTGAAGAGGAATTTCTATTCCATAAGCATCCTATCCTCAAAGACAGACAAGATGAGAGTAATGTTAATACTCCCCCCCCGGGGGGGGTGGAGGCAGTCACTGAAAAACACTTGGCTCTCTCTGCCATGCTACATCCTCAGCTCAGGGGCAGATACAGGAATCCCACTTGAGCATGCGTCTTGGGACCTCCTTCTGTGTCTCCCTCTCTTCCAAGGCTTGCATCTCATTTCCAAAACCTCAGAAACCCTGACCACTTCCCAGAACCTTAAAGCTCCTTTGCCTGGGAGATGGGGGTGGGGAGCCCTTGCAGCAGAATCTGGGAAAGCCACGTAATAAGATGCTCAGAGAATGTAATAGCCCTGTTTCTAGGGTTATTGTTGCTTCTGTGAGAGGGCTCTGTGCAAGTCAATCTAGCAATACACTCAAAATAGTCTTGAAAAATAATTTCTCGTTTTGATTCATTTTGCTTCTCTAACATGCATAGTGAAACACTTTCTCAGAGACAGTAGACAGACAGAGAGACAGAGACAGACAGAGACAAAGAGACCATATGAAAATATGACCATAAGAACACTTTTGAAAATTGTGCACCAATCTACTCATTGATCTTATGGACCTGCTTTGGAAACAACTGGTATTTGATACACACACAACATAGCTGACAATTTTAAGTAATTGATAATGCTATCTTTACCACAAGGGATATATTGTATATTTTGTCTTTGTGTTTCAGAATATCTGCTACTTCCAAGGACACATTGAAGGTTATCCAAATTCTATGGTGATTGTTAGCACATGTACTGGACTCAGGTTGTAATACATAATTGTATATAAAATGGTGTTTTTTAAAAAATTAGTGTGTGTATGTGTGTAAGTGTGTAGAAAAAAATGGATTATAAATGGAAATGATTTTCAATGATAGATTCTATCCTCATAATGAATTTAAGTTATTCTTAAATTTGGAGTTGGTAAAAGATTCTCAGCATTTGCTTGTTATTTTTATGTGTATATAGGTGTGGCTGCATGGGTGCTAGATTAGTACAGTGCAGCAACAGGTGGCTGCTGCAGCTGCAGAGTGAAGTTGGGAACCAACCCTGGTCCCCTACATGAGCAGCAAGTGCTCTTATCTACTCAGCCCTTTCTCTAGCCCTATAAAGGTCATAAAATGTCGATAGCTGGAAGACTCTTCAGCGGCTCAGTAGGAGTTAATGACCTTATGAAAATGCCTTAGTGATCTGACAATTAACTGACACTTTCACATGCATTCTTTCATTTATAACTAGTATTTTCTTGTGCTGTTGTTCTGGTTTGACTTTGTCAGGGGCTTTCTTCAGTTTGGAAACGTTAGCTATGGAATTGAACCTCTGGAATCTTCCAGTGGTTTTGAACACGTGATCTACCATGTGGAACCTAAGAAAGGAGACACATTACTCTACACCGAGAAGGATACTGAATTAAGAGACCTGCAGTATAAGATACGAAGTGTCAAGGTAGGGGATTAACTAGGTGGTGCCAAGTAACTTTCTGATAACTTATTTATTTACATACCCCCCCCACACACACACAGATACCACAGGGATATGTCCATCAGAAAGCTCATCTGGCACAGTTTTAAAACTAGTTATGTAAGTTTTCCTACTATATAATCTCTTCCTGAATCCTGTTAGTGATGCCCTCTGCTTTGTTTCCGAAGTTATTTATCTATGCAGTGTTTATTTTCCAATTACTCTTTGCCAATTCCGTACATGTATATAACAGATGTTGATGGCGTCTACCCATCCCTCAAACAATGAAGGTAAAGTTAGTTTATAGAAGGAAGCATCCATGTTTGAAAGTGATGTCTAGTTGACTGGCAGATGAAGTGACAAATCAGAGAAAGATTTGACAGAATGAGTCAGAGATAGGTTACACCCAACTCTCATGAGAACAGACAGGAAAGAGGGGCTACTGGAGAGCACTGCAGAATGAGGGGGCAGTTCAGTGAGTGCAGTACAGTGGAGCTGAATTCATGCAACTCAGTACAGGTCAGCAGAGCCAGTTGAAGCCAGAGAATAAGGAACCAGAAGATTAGAACAGATTGCCAGAGTTAGTGTGGTGGTTTGAATATGCTTGGGCCAAGGACTGGCACTATTTGGAGGTATGGCCTTGTTGGAGGAAGTGTGTCACTGTGGGGGTGGGCTTTAAGACTCTCATCCTAGCTGCCTGGAAGCCAGTCTTCTGTTTGCCTCTGAAACAAGATAATGAACTCTCAGCTCCTCCTGCACCATGCCTGCCTGGTCACTGCCATGCTTCCATCTTGATGATAAGGGACTGAACCTCTGAACCTGCAAGCCAGCTCCAATTAAATGTTGTCCTTATAAGAATTGCCCTGACCACAGTGTCTGTCCTCAGCAGTAAAACCTTTACTAAGACAGTTAGTCTGAGACCAAGCAGAGCAATTCAATGAGAAGCCAAGAGAAGCCAGTCTGAATTAGTCAGCTTGGAGAGGAGTTTGGGCCAGAAGAGCTGAGTTACACCAGCCAGCCATAGTTCAGAAAGAACTAAAAAGGGTGAGTTTATTCAGCAGTAAACCTCCAAGATGACAATTACAACTAGCGAATATAAGTTATCATTATAACTGATGAGTGCCTGTTCACATCTATAATGACTTATTGAGACACGTGTCACTGCTCTTCTGTATCATGTTGGTATCTGCTTTCACAGTTAAATAACAGTAATGGATCTGAAGGTATATTCTATTTCCATTTGCCTTCCTTTTATGGAAAATACTTACACAATTTTGCATTTGTAGGATGACTATTCACAAATGGAATCTTCAAATGTGTCTCTTTTGTGATTTTTACCCACCCATGTGCTCACAGTTATAGTATTTTGAAATGCCAGTTTATTTTTATGGTTGAGTCATATTCTATTTCAGGAATGTGCCACACTTAATTAATCCCCTGGTGAGCAATCGGGTGATTCCCATATTTAAGTAATACATTGCTGCTATGAACATTTGTAAACAAACGTGTTGATAAAAGCTTTATTTTCTCTTAGGTATATGCTAGGAACTGAATTGCTGGGTCATCTGCTAACCGTATTTCACACTTTAAATAGCTCCCAGATTATTCTTCAGAGTAGTTGCATCTTCTACATTCCCAGTACTCAATCCCTGTCTTGTTTTAGTTACAGCTGCCCTGGTACATGTGAAGAAGTGGGTCATCAAACGTGAACATAGAACTCTTTAAAACCAGCAAGTCTGCCAGTGTTGCCATGATTATTTTATTTTCATGTATATTACGTCCCTCACCGCATGGAACATTGCTTTGGCTGTTACAGCCACCAACGTTTAAAATAGACAATGTCCTTTCTCTTTTTCACTTACCTAACTTTGGTCTGTTGCCATCTTTGGAAATATAAGTCATAGTTATTTAAAGATAATTTCTGCCCTAGTTACAAATCACAGTTTATTAATTTTATAACAATTTAAAAATTAATGTAAACCCTCCACTCCAAAAAACCCCAACTCTTTTAACAGGAGACGTTTACAAACCTAGGATGCTCATTTAGAAGGTAGAACAGAGAAGTCTATGACCATCTTAATCAGGGTCTCGTTACTGTAAGGGGCAAAATGACCCAGGCAGCTCTTCTAAAGACAAGCATTTAGTTGGGACTGGCTTACAGTTTCAGAGGTTCAGTCCATTATCATCAGGGTGGGAGCAAGGCAATATCTAGGCAGGCATGGTGCAGGAGGAGCTGAGAGTTCTACATCTTCATCTGAAGGCAATCAGGAGAAAACTCTCTTCTACATAAGGAGCTTGAGCGTAGGACCTCAAAGCCTACTCCCACAGTGACACACTTCCTCCAACAGGCCACACCTCCTAATAGTGCCACTTCCCATGGGCCAAGCGTATTCAGACCACCACAGTGACAATGCAGGTGACGGGAACCACAGGTCTCCACCAGATATGAAAACAGCAGATTAGCAGATACAACACTAGTTCCACAGAGATAACTGTGCAGACAGGACCATGATGTCAGAAAGGAAACCTCAAAGGCTTGGGGATGGCTGGATGCTAATTTATTGAACAATAAAATTAGATAAACTCTTAAGTAGAGCAGAGATCTAGTATCTAAAAGCAGTTGAAAACTCAAGATCAAAGTGTGGGTGAATTCTCCTATACCTGGTCTGGGTAATAACTGTGACAACATATCTAGGAGAAACACGAACACTGGCACTGCACACACATGATGCACACACACACACACTAACACACACACGTACACACACACGAACACACACACTAACACACACTAATACACACACACTAACACACACACACTAACACACACACTAACACACACTAACACACACACTAACACACACACACTAACACACTAACACACACACTAACACACTAACACACACACTAACACACACACACACTAACACACACACGCACACACACTAACACACACACTAACACACACACACACACACTAACACACACACTAACACACACACGCACACACACTAACACACACACTAACACACACACTAACACACACACTAGGTTGTTTTTAATTTAAAAGTAAAAATAACTTTTAAAAAGAATGGTGTTCAGCTAAGAAAACGACACAGGAGATCAAAGAGAATATGGAGGAAGGAGGGCAGGGGTGGGCTGTGTCCCGGATAGAATAAACGTTTGGTGAGCTGCCCAGGAGTGACCAGGGTGACAGGTGGAGAGGAGCCTGGAGAACCTACTTTGGTAATGTTTCTAGTTCTCTTTCTGAATATAAAAACAATCTCCCCACTTTAGTGATAAAACCGAACATAATGAGGCTACTCTTCGGTGCTGACATGGAGTTGGTGGGTTTCTTTACAGCCACAGCGAATCATCTCTCACTATCTGGAAATACATATTGTAGTGGAAAAGCAAATGGTAAGTGTATTCCAAATGTATTTGTCTTGTTCGCTTTTATTACTATTATCAGCAGTGAAGCATGAGAAAGGCTATTCCTCCATGTCTCAAAGAGTTGGTTTCTGACAGAAGAGAGTTGATAACTCTGTGTTAGTACATTTTAATAAACTCTCAATTGCTTGTACTCTTTCCCTTTTGTTATGACTGGAGGGTCTTTTTTTTATTACAATAGTTTGTCGGGATGTTTGCTTGTTTGCCTTGTTATTTGAGGGTAGTTATACATTCACACATACTTGCAAGAACATGTGCACAACCTGCCGTCTTTACACAGACACTTCTGACGATGCTGCAGCAGCCAGCACGTGGCCGCCAGTGCAGTCAAGGTAAAGGCTATTTGTACCTCAGCACAGAGCCACTGATGCTGCTTTCTAGCCACACACCTCTCACCCTGTCTCCCCAGCCCTCAAATCCACTGATGCATTCTTCATCTCTACATCTATTTTTCACTTCCAAGCCATTGTACAAATGGAATCATTCGGTATGGAATGTTTGGGAGCGTCTCACACACAGATTCTGGAACCTTCCAGTCTTAAGTTACTTCCTAGGGGTGGAGAGGTGACTCTGTGGTTAAGAGCACTTGCTGCCCTTTTAGAAGACTTGGGTTCAGGTCCCAGGACTCACATGGTAGCTCGCAACAACCTGTTAAGTCCAGCCCTTGTGACCTGGTACCCTCCGCTGGCTTCCATGGGCACTGCACACACAGGGTGCACATGCCCACACACAGGCAAAACACTGAGATATTCACATCTAAATTTAAACTAACATTTTTCTGTCAGGAACTATTATCCTTAATTTAGTAACAGTGGAATTATATCTTGCACTTTTCTCAGATCTTTTTATATTTTCCACTTTCACACTATATGTATTGCATGGTATGAATAATAAAATAAGGCAGATTAAAATATTCTAGTGATTTAAGTAGTTTATTATTTTACTACAATAAAATTGTAACATGAGAGTTGCATTCATCAATGTTAAGTAAGTGTGTGTGTGTGTGTGTGTGTGTGTGTGTGTGTGTGTGGCAATTTTATTTTACAGTTTGAGCATATCGGGGCTGATACAGCCATTGTCACTCAAAAGATTTTCCAGTTAATTGGACTGGCAAATGCTGTAAGTATCTTCTTTTTTGTCTTTTTAAAATGTTTTATCCTTGCTGTCTTAGTTACTTTTCTATTATTGTGATAAAACACTACAATGAAGGCAACTCTCAGAAGAGTTTATTTGAGCTCACAGTCCCAGAGAGTTCAGGTCCTTAATGGTGGGGACGCGTGGTGTCAGGCAGCAGACATGGCAGCTAGAGCTGGAAGTGAAGGCTCATGCCTGGGACAGAAAGCAGAAAGCAGAGAGTGCACTGAGAGAGGTGTGTGGCTTTGAAACCTCACAGTCCTACCTCCCGTGAAATACTTCCTCCAGCAAGGCCATGCTTCCTAAACCTCCCCCAGACAGTGCCAGCAACTGGTGACCAGCATCCACACACGCCAGCACCTACGACGGACGTTATCTCTCAAACCACCACACTTGCTGCAGTTCCTATCAACCCCCATACCTTCTTTTGTGGCATTGCATAAAGATGCATGCCGAGTGACGTGAGGACCATTATTTGAGCTTGAAGTTCCTGCTCTCCTACATGTGAAGTAGGTCATTGTAAGGATTACATACAATGAGAAATTCCTCAAGGGGGCTTGATTAAGTGCAAGCGTTTTGAATTCTCCATGGGACTGGAGCAATGCTTCAGTGGTTAAGAGCACTTGTTGCTCTTGCAGAGGACCGAGTCCAATTCCCAGCACCCACATGGTAGTTCACAACCATCTTTAATTACAGTTCCAGGAGATCTGATGTCATTTTCTGCTTGGATACCAAGCATGCATGTGATGTCCATATATACACAAAAGAAATACAATGAATTAATCTAATTTAAAGTCTTCAGTGTAACTTTTATGACCAGGACACTTACTGCTGACTAACATTTTGAGCACTGAGTCCAGACCTACACTGCAGTTACTAAACGCATGACCTGAGCTCATTTTCGAAGCTCTTTTGCCCGGTCCCTTTAGATCATGTTGTTTGAACAGGTTTTCTGTCTGTGTTCTATTTTAGATCTTTGCCCCCTTTAATCTTACAGTAATTCTGTCTTCCCTGGAATTTTGGATGGATGAAAACAAAATCTCCACCACAGGCGATGCTAACAAGTTGCTCTACAGGTTTCTGAAGTGGAAACAGTCCTACCTTGTTCTGCGACCACATGACATGGCGTTTTTGCTTGTGTATGTACATTTTCAAGCTATGACAGACTATAACGAGGAAAACTGGCCCACCTGGTCCCTTTTCCAACAGTCCACAGACCATATGGGAGGATCAAAAGCAAGCTCTCTGTGACTCCTCCCCTCTGTGTGTAACAGCATGCAGCTATTAGTGGAGCAGCTTGCCTACAGTGGGATTATTAAGATTCCCCACTTGGCTGGTCTGAAGTTGAAGCTCACTTCTTCGGTCCTGCTCCCAGATGCCGTCCTACCATAGAGCACACAGCACTCCACCAAACGCCCCTGGCTGTGCACCACAGGTTCACATCTGTTTGGAAGGCCTGCCTGGATTCTATGAATGTAGTCACTCAGCTATGATCTTTAACATAATGGCCAAGAAGGAGAAACTGAGGAGATGGCTTCATGGGGAAAGTGCTTGATGTACCTTTATGAGGACCCAAGTGTAGAGTCCCAGCACCCATGTAAAAGCCAAGTGGCCCATGCTTCTGCAAACGCAGGGCTGAGGGTATAGAGCAGGCAGATCTCTGGGGCTCACTGGCTAGCCAGTCTAGCCCAAACAGGAAGCTTCGGGTTCAGTTAGAAACCCTGCCTCAAAAAATCAGGTGGAGAGAAGTAGCCACGACCCTTTAATGCAGCTTCTCATGTTGTGGTGAACCCCAACCATAAAATTATTTTCATTGCTATTTTATAACTATAATTTTGCTACTGTTATGAATTATAATGTTAAATATTTTTGAAGATAGAGGTTTGCCAAAGGGGGTACAACCCACAAGTTGAGAACCGCTGTTCTAATATACCATGAGCCTAATGTAGCCACATGGTGTTGCAATTTTGAGTATGCAAGCCTCTCCTGTTTAATAGACTCTTTGTTTTCTATCATTGATAATTTCAGAACAGACATGAAATGCAGTATTTTAGTACTCTGCCGCACGCATGCCTTCAGTCTGGCAGGCTGACTCCACCAGAGTACGAGGGGACTTCACATCTCTGCCCTGACTCTGCCCCTGTGCCAACATCACTGCCTTTTCCTTTGTCGTTCTAAGGAATTTTCTTTATTCATATTTATCTCAGAGGACATACCTATTTCATTCTAAAATAGTCACTGCTTTGAGTTCATCTTCATTGTTTCAGACATCTGTGTACTTTCGACTTTTTAATTGATTTGATCGTTTTTTAGAGAGTGCAGGATCACTGAGCACATCCTAGCCCACGTCAAGAGTTTGAATCACTGACCAACACTAAAACCTGCCCTATGAAGACAGAGCATTAACTTCACTGTGCTTACTTTTGCAAAATTCTATGCCTATAGTCTATTTTCAATTCAGCTACAGGGACACCACCGATTACGTCGGCGCCACCTATCAAGGGAAGATGTGTGACAAGAACTATGCGGGAGGAGTTGCTCTGGTACGCTGTGCCTTAATCTGCTTGGTTAAAGTGTATAAGAATGGGGGGCTCCTCGCTGAAGAGTGTTTGCTCCTCTGCAGAGGACCCAGTTCAGTTCCCAGCACCCACTCACACCCTTAGTTCACAACCAGACTCCAGCTCCAGGGTATTCCATGCCCTCTTGTGGCCTCCCTGAGCACTGTTTCTCTCTCTCTCTCTCTCTCTCTCTCTCTCTCTCTCTCTCTCTCTCTCTCTCTCACACACACACACACACACACACACACACACACACACAATTAGAAATAAATCTTAGGTGTATAAAAGGCTAAAATTAGTAGAAAGCAGTATAAAATTAAAGATTCCCTTGATTTATGACGTCCATTTAAACTCTCATTCCTTAGGGCTCCTAGGGCGTGGACACTGGTGTGTGCCTGACCCTGTCTCACCTTGGTGCTTCTCGCTATAGAACCCGCTCCTTCCCTTTACATTTGGGTTTATATGATGTCTGCTGGAGGCTCACAGGGGCAGCCTAGGGTGATCTCCCTCTAGTAAGCAAGATGGAGAACAGTGGAGCTGGGAAGGAGAGAATTCTTATTACAAATCATAAATCATATTTCGGAAAATGTAGCTTTTATTTTATGGAGAAAGTGATTTCCTTAGTCTCTAAGTGTTCGGCACAGGACTTCCTCAAACATTCACATGTAACAAACACGTGTGTGCGTGCGCACGTCACACACACACACACACACACACACACACACACACACACACACACACCATGCAGCAAGGGCTTCACTGGTTAGCACAGAGGGAGAACACATCTGTCTAAAGGCAGACTGGCAGGATGGTCCAGCTGTTGAGGACTGGAGAGCCTGAGATTTGCAGGCAAGAAACAGTGGTTCCCACGGAAGCGCAGTGACTGGCAGAGCCTTCCCCAGCACGTTCCCCTTCCCTTCCCTTTGGGGATAACCATCATTGATCCTTAGCCAGTAAACCCCAGCGGCATCTGATATCCACAGGAACGAGGTGTTGCAATGCATAAGTGCAGCTTGGCTCACTAATGGTCCCCCATTCTCCACTGCTCCCTCTCCACAATCCGTCAGGGCCACGCAGTGCCAGAGAGGCATTACGTCCTATTGTCCTGCTTCCTAAAAACTAGTATGGAGAAACAACCCAAGCATAGCTGTAGTTGAGAAGCAAGTGAGAATGATCTGTGTGTGTTTTTAAGTTCATATATGTGTGTGTGTGTGTGTGTGTGTGTGTGTATGTATAAACTCATTACAGATGGTCACCATGTAGGAAACTGAATCTGGTGGTGCTCACTGTGCCGGGAGGCCAGAGAGAAGAGGATCTGTGAGCTCCCCAGCAGCCAGTCTAGTATCCGAAGTGAGCTCCAAGTCTGGCAAGAGACCCTGTCTCAAAAAATAAAGTGGAGAGCAGAGAAGAAGACCCCTGAGGTGGACCCCTGACCTCCACATGCATGCCTGAGATGAGTGCACTCACATTCACACACACACACACACACACACACACACACACACACACACACACCACAGAGACACGAAATAATACATGCACACATATGTAAAGTGAATGAGTGCGTGCTTCATCAGACACAGCACTCTGCCCCGTGAGTCTGACTACTGTAGTTTTCTTACTAAAGTGAGATTGTTTCCTGTGCAAAGGAAAGCCATTTTTTCCCTTCGTAACCTACGAGCATTTGTGAGAAGGTGGACTTGAACGACACTGAGTGGGGTTGACAGTGGTGGTTCTTGTGTCTTTTCTGATCTATGGAGAAGCACTGTCTGGCTCTAGAAGACGAGACTATTGCTCTGGGCCGTTCTTTGACATGAGAAAAAGTTCAGCTGTGTTTTGAATCAGTCTGTTGAGTCAGCTGGTTTGTTATCACAATTTTAAAATATTTTTTGATGACCTTTGTATTTATTTTCATTTTACATCCATGAGTGTTTTACATGCATGCATGTCTGTACACCACAAGTGTGCAGTGCCCTCAAGAGGTCAGAAAAGGGTGTCAGATCTCCTGAAGCGGGAGTTACAGTTTTGAGCATCTATATGGGTGCGTGGAATCAAACCTGGATTCTCTGGAAGAGAAGCAAGTGCTAAACACTGAGCCATCTCTTCAGACCCTGCAAATGTATTTTTATTGTGCACCTAAATATTCTAACTGAAATTTTTTTAAAAATTTATTTATTTATTATATGTAAGTACACTCACTCTGGCCCCTGATTGCTGTAGCTGTCTTCAGACACCCCAGAAGAGGGCATCAGATCTCATTATGGATGGTTGTGAGCCATCATGTGGTTGCTGGGATTTGAACTAATGACCTTCGGAAGTACAGTCAGCACTCTTAACTGCTGAGCCATCTCTCCAGCCCCTCTAACTGGAATTTTTATCCAATTTAAACTTATTTAAATTATTTTTCTGAGTGCCTCACCTTACTCGCATTATTCAAAGACACATTTTTAGACCATTCCCCTGTTTGCAACATCTATGACTAGCACAATGCACGCTTCCATTTGACTGTGTAGCTACTGTTAATAACTAACTACATTTTCCTAGCCGTAAGTAAAGTGCCTCCCTCAACGTGTACACGCACATTTGTGGTCTGGTGTGTTTTCTTTTCAGCACCCCAAAGCCGTAACTCTGGAATCACTTGCCATTGTTTTAGTTCAGCTGCTGAGCCTCAGCATGGGCGTAGCGTATGACGATGTGAGCCGGTGCTGGTGCGGAGTACCCATCTGTGTGATGAATCCGGAAGCACTGTAAGCGCTGACTCTGACGCCTCGCCCAGAGTTATACTAAACCAATTCCTGCTAAGGAAAACTAACCTGTTAGGAACTGGGCATCTTAGATAGGTTTCAGTCGCTGTGATAACACGCCACGACCAAAAGCAACTTGGGGAGGAAAGGGTTTATTTCACATTTCATTGCGGCCTATCCCTGAGGGGAAAAAACAAAACAACAAACAAAAGAAATAAAATAAAAAACACAGAAGCGGAGACCTGGAGGTAGGAGCTGAAGCAGAGGCCATGGAGGAGTATGTTTGTCTCAGCCTGCTTTCTTACTTGACTCAGGACACACTACCCACAGTGGACAGAGCCATCCCACTTGGATTGTTGGTCAATAAAATGCCCCACGGACACACCCACAGGCCAATCTGATGGAGACATAGGCTTAATTAAGGCTCTGTCTTCCCAGATGACTCCAGCTTGTGTCAAGTTGACAAAAACTAAGCATCACAGCAGACATTCTGCCAGCCAAAGCCACAGCCCAGTCCCTATGCAGAATTACTTAAGAATTCAGTGGCCTCATTGGGAGCTCCCCCAAGCCGGTTGATGGAGAAAGAAAAAAATCTTTTTATGCTCATGTTTGTTTATCATGCTGTAGTACAGTTGTGTTTAGAAGCAAAGACAGTGGGAGATAGAGAGCCTCCTGGTGAGCAGAATTTCCTTTGACTTTGCACCTTCTGTGAAAGAGGGGCCAGGGATCCTGGCTGAACAGATTCCTGCACTGTAGTGCTGACTAAGTCAGGAGGTAGATGCTGTAACATTGAGTATTCGAGACAAACAAGTGGGTTATTCAGACTGAGCACAAAACACAGTTGGCACTCTGGGTCACGGAGTTTCACTCCCACAGATTCAGCCAAGACAATTGGATCAAAATTATTGGACCGGGGAATTGTATCTGTTTTCCTAGTCCCTACTTCCTGAAACACAGCATGCTGGGTATTTGCCCAGCATTGACTTTAGGCCTTGAACTTCATCTAGAGGTGGTAAAAAGTACACAGAAGGATGTCCATAAGTCACATGCCCCTCTGTCATCCTCTGTGAGGGACCAGCACCTGAAGATTTCAATATTCATAGTGTCCTGGAACAGCGCCCCCTAGGGACAAGGAGGAATAACTGCATGTGGGTGTTATATATCATTTTCATTTCCTACCAGAAAGTACTTCAGAAGGAGCACCCCGAAGCCTGGCTTACCTTTTGACATTTGTGAAAATCAACCAGATTCAACAGGTCACCCACAAAACAAGCACCAAGATGAAAGGGTCATACTTACCTATCACCCACAGGGGCAACCTTCTGTGACATTACCAGGATTGCTGCTGGCTCACCACTAAGCATCAAGCCAGTGTGCCAGCATACTCTCTCTTTGCTCTTGACTGTGGGTGGGATGTGACTGGCTGCTGGAGCTCCCGCTATATCTTCCTTTCATTGTTAGTGACCTGGAATTGTAAACTGGATTAACCCCTTGCTCCCCTAAGTTGCTTTTGGCCAAGGTACTTTCTCAGAGAGAGAACTGAAACTGGGAGGTTCATCGTGGTTAGAGCCCTTCAGAAAGTAGTGTTCTCCTTCATTGTCATTGTCTCCTTCATTTCATAAGGATAATGTGCCTGTGAGAATAGTTTGGTCTGCAGCCATGATCTGTTGGCACAGCATTGGAGTTAACTGCTTTCTAATTTATCTGGCAGAACTGACCAGTGAGGCCACCTAGGATTGGGTTGCCCCTTTTTAGAAAAGGGTTTATTAAGTTTTAAATTACAGAGATTTTCCTTTAATTTGGGCTATTGTTTTCAGTATGTGTTTATTGTATCAAAAAATGATTAATTAAAAGTCATAAGGTTTTTATAATCTTCATTTATTGCTCTTTGAGAGCTGCAAGGATCAGTGCAAGGGGATCAGAGGCCCTTGAAGGAGAGAAGGAGAAAGAGCTCCCAGCAAGTCCATGCAGTGATTGGCGCCGCAAAGCCACTCACAGCCTGGATGAGCTGCACTGCATTCCAGTAGCGGCGTCTGTTCCAGCCTCACAGAACAATCACATGCAAGACACCACATGGGTGGAAAGCCTCCCTTATGTGGCCTGCTTCTTAGCCCTTGGAAGTCCAATAGAACGTGCTACATCCTTTAAAATGTATTTTATTTAGGGGAGGGGGAAGGGAGAGAGAGAGTGTCCGTATGTAATGTATAGGGAGGGATGTACATGCCACAGCATGCATGTGGAGATAGAGGACAAGTCCAAGTTGTCTCCTTCCACCCGCATGTGAGTTTTAGGACTGAACTCAGCCTGCCAGGCTTGTGCAGTAAGCAGCCTTATCCACTGAGCTATCCTGCCGACCATCTATTGTTTTTTCTTCCTTTGCTCTCTGGTATTTAGATAGAAACCATACTGGTGAGATGACTCACTGGTCAAGGTATTAGCTGCCGCACCTGATGACCCAAGTTCAATCCCTGGATCTTACACAGTCAGAAAGATCCTACTCCTGCAGGTTGTCTTCTAACCTACACGTGTGTACTGTGACCCATTCGTGGCCACACATATACACGAATAGGAATCATGGGACAGTGACTGGAAATATATAATCAATCCCATTGTGTGTGGTTAATATAACTGAAAGCTACTGCATGCATGCACATGTATGTACACACACAAACCTGTACACATGTATGTACATACACATACACATGTATACATGGAGTTGCCTACTGGACTTATAGAGTTCAGGTGTTAAGGTAGAAGACAAAAGATATAGGAGTTATTTAAAAACTACAAAGCCAAGTTGGGAGGGAATCACCTCTGACTAAGTGTAGATAAAGACATGAAGACTGCTTGCTCTCCTTGAGGTGAGGGTCTCAAAGTTAGTAAGTCCTAGTAGGTAGAGGCAGCGACAACTTCAGAAGAAATGGCATAATGAGTAAGGTAAATGCTAAATGTCACCAAAAAAATCTTCAATGTAAAAGCTAATAAAATTCCGTGCTATTTATTCCTACTAAAGGACCCCGTGGGAGTTCCTGCACAGTTGGCTTCCTGGGCAGAGAAAGGTCTGGGCGCTCCTTGGGAGCACTTGCTTACTAACTAGGGCAGATGGTCTGTGGAAGCTCTTAGCATAGATATTTGACATTTGGGCTCTTTTTAGTCATTCCAGTGGTGTCAGGACCTTCAGTAACTGCAGCATGGAGGATTTTTCCAAGTTTATCACAAGCCAAAGCTCCCATTGTCTTCAGAACCAGCCTCAGCTACAGCCATCTTACAAGGTGGCGGTCTGTGGGAATGGAGAGTTGGAAGAAGAAGAAGTTTGCGATTGTGGAGTGGAGGTCAGTGTGGCTTCCGGAGGATGTGGCCCGAATCGATTGCCATATCAATTGATGTGTCTGTCTATCATCCCTTTGTCGGTCTGCTTCATTTCTCATAGTCATCCTTCTACAAAGTCCTTTGTGAGGGGCATACGGACACTCAGGAGTGAACTAACGTCTTGGCATATGGTCCACTGATCGATAGATTATCCAAACAAATACATTTGCTTTTGACTCTCCCTTGTCAGTATATAGCTGACACCTAAAGAAATGGTGCACACTGAGCATGTGCAAGTTGATGAGCTGGTGACGGGCGCATGTATGCCTTATCAAGGCCACTACAACTAAGCCTGCCAACTCACTGCATCAGCATGCTCCCCCCACCCCCAGCATAGGGCCTCTTAGTCCATGCTGGCCTCAAACTCAAAACAACTGTCCTGTTCCAGCTTCCTGAGTATGCAGATTGCAGGCTTGCATCACCATGTCTGGCCTATCTTCCCCCGCCTCCCCCCCACCTCTCCCCCTCTCTTCTTTCTCCTCCCCTCTCCATTCTGTCCTTCTCTTCACCCTCCTGCTCTCTCCCTCCTCTCTTTTCCCTCCTACCCTCTCCTCTCTCTCCCCCCCTCCTTCCCCTCCTCTCCAATCCTTCTTTACTGCTCCACTCCCATTAAGAATTAAGATGTAACAGCTTAGCAATTTGCAAGCACTTTGCATGAACATATTTTCTTGCAACTGCAAGAGATAAACAATCTCTTTATCTCCATACTGGAAACAAGAACTAAAATTTATGTCATTAAGTATCTCTTACAAGCATTTTGCCTTAATTTCATTTCTGTTGCTGTGATAAAATCTTCTGACAAAATCAACTTAGGAGAAAGGGGGTAAGTTAGAATAAACCCTTTATCCCCAAACTCTTACAGAGTGGTAAGAATATAATTCATGCCAAGCGAGCTCTCATTTCTCTTCTGTAAGGATTAGGACACAACCTCTTAGCAAACACAATATAATTTATCAACTACAGTCACTGCTGAGCATTAGACCTCCAGGGCCTGTTCATCCTACTGGTCTGCTGGTAACACTCCAGGACCCTATGTCTCTACTCTTCCCTTGTATGCCCTTTCAACTCTAATTTTGTTTTGTTTTGTTTTTGTTTTTCTTTCCTTTTTTTTTTTTCTGAAGCAATCCTTTTTTACTATTTTCTTTTTTTTTTTTTTTTTTTTTTTGATACTTTATTTACATTTCCGATGTTTCCCCTTTTCTGGGTCTCCTCTTTGGAAACCCCGTATCCCCTCCCCCTCCCCGCCTCTGTGAGGGAATTCCTCCTCCCACCTACCCGCCCACCCATTCCCATATTCCCACCTTGACATTCCCCTTTACTGGGACCTCTAGCACCCTCAGGCCCAAAGTCCTCTCCTTTCTCCCTGATGGCCATCGAGGTGATTCTTCTGCCTCATATGTAGTCCAAACCATGGGTCAATAGATGTGT
>CM052708.1:52696954-52845416 GCA_028551405.1 Uromys caudimaculatus
CTGCAAGTGAGATCGGGAAGTTTCGGAGTCTTTCTGTTCCCGGGTTCTCAGGCCCGGGATCCCGGCAGATCCGGGCGGGTCTGGGTGAGAGGTGCTGCTCCCCTCAACCCCACTCACGGGCCTTCCAGGTTCCTGTGAGCCTACTCAGCTATTAAAAACAATGACTTAATGAAATTTGCAGGCAAATGGATGGAACTTGAAAATATCATCCTGAGCGAGGTAACTCAGTCACAAAAGAACAAACATGGTATATACTCACTGATAAGTGGATATTAGCCCAGAAGTTCAGAATGCCCAAGTTTCATTTAACAGTAACCGCTGGACTGAGAGTGAGGTCCCAGATGGAGGAGTTGGAGAAAGGTCTGAAGGAGCTGAGAAAATTTGCAGCCCCATGGAGGGCCTGACACCCCCCCCCCGGTCGTCCTGGAGTTTGGACCACCAACCAAAGAATACACATCGAGGGACCCATGGTCCGGACCACATATGAGGCAGAGGATGACCTCGATGGCCATCAGGGGGAGGAGAGGCCCTTGGGCCCGAGGGTGTTAGAGGTCCCAGTAAAGGGGAATGTCAAGGTGGGAATATGGGGATGGGTGGGCGGGTGGGTGGGAGGTGGAATTCCCTCATAGAAGCGGGGATGGGGAGGGTATAGGGGGTTTCCAAAGAGGAGACCCAGAAAAGGGGAAACATTGGAAATGTAAATAAAGTATCAAAAATAAATAAAAAATAAAATAAAATAAAATTCCATCTGTATATCAAAACAGTATGTTGTGCACCATATGTATGCAAGATGAAGATTAAACCATTAACTCTGAGTAAAACTCGAGAGAAACAAATCTGACAACAGTGCCACAGTGGCCACTCAGTCTGCCTGTGACAACGGGCTGGGGTCCAGGCGCTATCCTGACTGTGAGCTCTGCAGGTGCAGTCTGGTTGGAATCTCTAGGTTTGGGTCATAACTTTTTTATGGCAGTATCTGAGGAAATGAGCAGGGTCTTCCCTGTCTGCGAGTGCATTAACACAGTCAGCAGGTGTGAAGGTGTGAGTCTCTTCATGTAATAGCAAAGATGACAAACAAACAAACAAAAACCAACCAACCAACCAAAACAAAAAAACGATCGTGTGCAATCATGGCCCAGACCTTGGCCAGCTTGATAGTGCTCCTCCAATTCACTTCTCTGGCTTGTTTGACTCCATCTCATAGACTCTTCCACCTCAAACACCCCGACTTCAGCCTCATCCATGCCTCATTGGCCCCAACCACATCTGCTGTTGTGCCCACACAGCGAAGCTTCCAGTTTGATTCCCTCAGGAATCAATTGTCTAGAACTGGAATCTCCTGGTGGTGCCCTCTACGATCAATGTTTACAAGCTCTCGTTCTTACATCATCAGCCCAGTTTACTCCAGCTCTTCGCGTGTGCAGCTTCCCACTAGGGATTCTTGAAGATGTTAACTGCAGCCGCCTAAAATTAAATTCCAACACTGTTCATTTGTCCCTTCGTCCCTGACCAGTTTAACTGGGATGAGGTGATACTTCAAGGTGTTTTTATCTTCGGAGAGTACAGAATGCTTTTAATTAAGGGGGTGAGTCTGACCGGCATCTCAGTTACCTTTTCTGTTCTAGGTTTGCTTGAATCAAGAATGTGTAGAAGACACTTTCTTGAACTATGATTGCACCCCGGAAAAATGCAACCACCATGGTGTAAGTAGCAGACCTATGAGTGAGACAAGGGAACGCCACTGAACCTGCTCTGGAGAGCAAGGCCTAAGTCCCTCTCCCTCCTCCTCCTTCTCCCTCCCTCTTTTCCTGCCTCTCCCTGCCTTCTCCCCCCTTCCCAATAATAAGCCACACTCAAATGAATGTAATCTTACATAGTCGTTAGTTACTCTACAGACTTCCTGGGTGTGAATGAACCCAGATGCCTGTCTCAGCCTGTGACTTTATGGTGTTTTCAGGTATGTAATAACAAGAAGCACTGCCACTGTGATCCCACATACTTACCTCCAGATTGTAAAAATTCGGAGGATTCATGGCCTGGTGGGAGCATTGATAGCGGCAACCAGCAACGGGCTGAATCAATCCCTGGTAAGTCTAACTAACACGTAGAAAACATAATTAGAGCGTTGTGGAATAGGGGAAATAAAATGTTTGCCTCACAAATGTGACAACCTGAGGTTGATCCCCAGAACTCACATAAAAATGCTCAGAGGTGGCACAGACTTCAAATCCTGCCACTGAGAAGGCAGAGATAGGAGCCAGTCTAGACTAATTGGTGACCTCCAGGCCAGTGAGACACACAGAAGATAAGGTGTAGAGAAGTTGAGGAAGGCACTTACAATCCACTTCTGGAAAACACACACACACACACACACACACACACAAATAAAAACTGAAAAACTGAGGGGGGCTACTAAGAATGTTAAGTAGATCAGTCTACAGTAGCCGTAGCAAGGTCCAAAAGAGAGAAAAGTTTCTGCCAAAGAGATCCATGACTGTGACCTTACTGGATTTTTTTTCTTTGATCCAACACTCAGAAACACATATTGAAAGTATCCTGTCCTTGTAAACTGGACGTGGTCAGGAGAAGTGTGTATGGTTTTGGCTCCTGTCCACTACCAACAAGAAACAGGTGATGAGGAATTGTCAACCAAAAGGTAGAACCAAGAAGCTGGAGTCAAAAAAGTTCTCTAAATTGGAATTTGTGGCTAAGAAAGCTACCAGAAAAAAAGAGAGAAAGGAAGAAAAAAGAAAGAAAGGAAGAAAAAAGAAAGAAAGAAAGAAAGAAAGAAAGAAAGAAAGAAAGAAAGAAAGAAAGAAAGAAAGAAAGAAAGAAGAAAGAAAGAAAGATTTTTTTTTGCCAGGAAGAAGTAGCACTTGAAGAAGAGAGGTAGACTAAGCCCTCCCAACTAATTTATCATTGGAGGAAAACATAACCCTGATGCCACATGTGCAAACTAACAAACAAAAATTGCAAAAGAGCATCTTTACAAATGCACAAGTAAAAATCTTTAACACGCTACTAGCTCATAGTATATACTTATCTATATTAAAAAGTTAAAATTTTCATATCAGGGGGTAGGGAGCTTAGACAGCACATACCAGGCCCTGAGTTCAAACCCAGGTACTGCCATGAAGGGAAGAAAAAGAAAATCCATACCAAAGGGTGTCTACTGTAAACCCGTCAATCCATGCAGTTCACCATAGCAACAACATACACCAGAGTGGCACCCATTGCAAGGTATTTCACACTCACTCCCGAGGACTTGGTTGCTGTTATTGCTGTTTTGTCATGAGACACTCTTTAGTCCAGAAGGATAGAAGTTCAAAGGCATGCTTTTCATAAACATGAAATGACTGTGACCTTCTCACCGCTCCTGCCTTCCCTGTGAAAAGCGTGGCATCTTTTCCACTAAACTCTGTGCTCCGGACACTTGTACCACAGGGCTGTAGTTCAGATTTCCCCTTGTTTTTTTGTTTTTTTTGTTTTGTTTTTTTTTCCAGTTTGTTTGCCGTAGTTTTAGAGACCCCTGTGGGTCACTGCGAGTTCTCAGATGGAGTCGCACAGATGCCCAAGCTTTCTAGAATGACTCAACCTCCCTCCAAAGTGAGGCCTTGGTCCTGGTGCTTTCATGGAGTTACATAAAGACCAACAACAGCCTTGGAGAAGTTTTTGAAGGTGTCCAAATCCACTTTTAGAAGGACACAGCCCCACACACTGGCCACTTGAAGGAAATGCTACAATGTAAATCACATACTTTTAAGAACAAATTGTCCCCCAGTAAAGCCAATTATCTGATCAAGACATAGGAAGGGTTCTTCCTATAATCACGCTAGCCTGACCTGGAGAAATTAGCATAGCCACTGTAGCCATGATGGCCTCCTGGCAACCGGTGCTAGCCTTTTCCATGAGGCACATGAGAGCACAAGATTTCAAGAGCTCTTGTTATTCCTAATCATGTTGCCCCTTCAACAGCACCTTTCTGGGTGCTCTATCAGTGAGTGCTTAACAAGCTTGGCTTTGGCCCTTTAGTCACAGACCTCAACCTCTCAGACTAAGCAATGAGGACCCACAAAAGAAGGTTAACACCCCACCCCAATATATGGAATGCTTGACTGCCAACAAAAACCTGAGGGATTTGTCACCTCAAGGACAGCAGACACTAACTCTGCCCAAGTTAAGGTGCCCAGGGTTAGGTGTGGACCAGGAGCTGGACCAGAAATACAGAGGAGTCAAAATGCCTGATTCTGGTAGTGCAGTCAGCTGGTACCATTCCATAGACCCTAAGGAGGTACAGGCAGTAAAGAGACACCCCAGACCTGAAGAGGAGGCTGAGACAGGACAAGATGGGGGAAAAGCCTTTTCTCTGTAGGTCCCTGAGAGAAAGAGCAGGGAACCCAGGCTGTCTGCCCTCCACCACCCAGTCATCAGAAAAGGACTGGCCTCATCTCTTTTGCCTGGACCTGGGAAGAAGAAAAGAAACTTGGAGCTGTCCATCCTGTTGGAAGTGTATGGCTTGTCTGGAGCTCCAGCTCTCCCGACTCTGCCTCCCAGTGCTGGATTAGATATGTCCTCCAGCATCAACCAGTCCATGGATGTTCTTAAAGCAGCAACTAGTGAGATCCTTGGTACAGAAGAAAAAATCAAGAGAGAGAGAGAAATTGGGATTCCTTACCTGTCACAAAGCAGTAATAGACTAACAGAGGATGAGCTGGTCAGATTGAAAACGGACATCAAAATATTGAAACCAACACATCATGGGAGATGCAATATCTATCTCCCCATAAAATTAGGAGCAAAATAGAGGCTGGAGAGATGACTCAGTGGTTAAGAGTACTGACTGCTCTTCCAGAGGTCCTGAGTTCAATTCCCAGCAACCACATGGTGGCTCACAACCATCTGTAATGAGATCCGATGCCCTCTTCTGGTGTGTCAGAAGACATTAACAGTGGATTCATACCTGAAATAAATAATTCTTTAAAGAATTAGGAGCAAAGCAATGATGTCTGCTTCACTGTATGCATTCAATAACTTTCCTATGTCCCAGGCCCTAAACTAAGGAAAGAAGAAGAAAAGAAAAGAGTAGAAAAAGATGAAGTGCTGTTGCTGTGCTTTATGTGTGTGTGCGAGATGGCACAATTAATTACAGAGAAGACCCTAACAAACTTCAAAACGAAAAAAAGAAAAAGAAAAAAACTCCACTTCTCAAAGGTCTCAGTGTATAGCCCTGGCTGGTCAGGAACTCACAACATGACCAGGTTTTTTAAATTATGTGTATGTCTTATGGGGAAGAGGGAATCACACCTAAGTGTGGGGTCCTCAGAGGCATTGGGGCCCCTGGCTGTTGCGAACCAGCCGATGTTGATGCTGTATAAAGTAGACCACTGATCTAAATATAAAAACTAAAACTACAAATATTCTGAAAAGAATCTTTGGGGAAAAAAACCATTTGTGAAAGAGGATGTAAAAACATAACTATTTCTTAATAAAACACAATTTAGGCCTAAAATATTATGCACAGCAAATTTTTACTAGAAATAAGAGTTTGAGAACACTCCCCTGGTAACAGGGGTCTTACACTTCAATTCCTTCTGTCTAGATGATCAGAGACGACCTAGAATAGACGTCTCCAATGAAAAGCAAGGAACACGAGAGATAACTCAGCTGTTAACAGCACTCTTTGCTCTTGTTGAGAACCCAAGTTTGGCTCCCAGTACCCACATGGTGGCTCACAACCCTCTGTAATTCCAGTTCCAGAAGATCAAACATCTCTTCTGGCCTCCTCAGCCTCTGCTCACACACAGGGTGTGCATAAATACAAGCAGACAAACACTCATACACATGCAATTTTTTTAATCCCTTAAAAAGATATATACAAGGGGCTAGAGAGGTGGCTCAGCAGTTAAGAGCACTGACTACTCTTCCAAAGGACCTGGGTTCAATTCCCAGCACCCACATAGCGGCTCACTGTAGTCTGTAACTATAGTTCCAAGGGATCGTCATACAGACATGCATGCAGACAAAACACCAACACACATAAAAGAAACAAACAAAAAGATACATACAAAAAGAAAAGCCAAGACAGGATCTTATGCAAGGATTTGAAGAGCTTTCAGGTAGGGATGCCAGTGCCATTGTGTTACCTACATCCCATGTCAATGTGTTCCTTATAAAGCTTTTAGGTAGTGTAGTGTGTGTCCCAGTAGTCACTGCAAGCTTAGTACCGCCCTGTACCCTGGTGACCGCGCCCTAACCCTGGCGCTTTCCTTTGCTAGCGCGGCCCCACGTTGCAAGGCTGTACCCTGGCGACCGCACTCTAACCCTGGTGCTTTCTTTTGCTAGAAAGGCCCTACGTTGCAAGTGCTTACCGCTCCAAGTCCGCACGGTGGCCGTTTTTCTTGATCATCCCTTTCTACGTCGTGATCCTTGTCTTGATTGGGATGCTGGTAAAAGTCTATTCCCAAAGGAAAAAATGGAAACTGGAAGACCTCTCGAGCGAAGAGTGCGTGGACTTCATACCTGCTTTCTTTCATAGTTGGTTGGCATAATGTGTTATTAATGTGTTAGCTTATAACTCAGACTTAACTTTTTATGTAGAAATTGAGTGGTTAATATATTGATGATTAATATGATGAACAATCGGGTTCTTTTTTTAACCATCGGGTTTTAATCTTATAAAAATTTAGCGAGTATGAAAATATCACAGTGAGATCTGTTGTTTTTTTGAGCTGCTAAGAAAAAACAGTGCGGGGGTCTGGGAGAACCAAAAATCCTTGGGCCTCTTTAGGGGTAAAAGTCAATGTAAATTGCTATCTCCTGCTTATTAATTTTAATTGTTAAATATGCATTAAGCATTATTTGATTTTTTCTGTTTCTCCATTGTAAAGAGTTTTGATATGCTATTTTGAAAAAGATGACAAGAGGCTGAGGAAATTTGTTTTTCCTTTTATTCAGTGTCTTTGTTAGGGTTTTACTGCTGTGAACAGACACCATGACCAAGGCAACTATTATAAAGACATTTAATCGGGTCTGACTTACAGTTTCAGAGGTTCAGTCCATTGTCACCAAGGCAGGAACATGGCAGTATCCGGGCAGGCATGGTACAGGAGGAGCTGAGAGTTCTATATCATCTTCTGAAGGCTACTAGGAGAAGACTGACTTCCAGGCAGCTAGGATGAGGGTCTTAAAGCCCACACCCACAGTGACACACCTACTCTAACAGGGCCACACCTTCTAATAGTGCCACTCCCTGGGCTGAGCATATACAAACCATCACATTCAGTTTTAACTTTTTTTTTTTTAAACATAAATGGGGAGCTAAGCAGCCAAAGGTAAAAGATAAAGAACTAATTTAGAATAATAAGACTAAAAGACATGATCACAGCATGGTACTGCACATCCGTGGCAGGCAGATTATGAGTTCAGGCCAGCCTGGTAGCAAGTCCCAGCCCAAACCTGAGCTACACAGTGAGACTCTGTCTCAGAAAAGAAACATCTGACACCACAGCACGTGGGATGGAGACTGGCGCAGTCTTTAGTTAGCTGGCTTTCTTACACAGCCCAGGCCCACCCTCCTGGGGGCCCAGAGCTGACACCTTTCACTGTGGGCTGGCCCCTCTCACATCAATCCAGTCCTCTCTCACAGGCCATAGGCCAATCTGATAGAGGCAGTTCTTCAAGTGGGATTTCCTAGGTGACTCCAGGTTGTTTCAAGTTGACAATAGAAACCAAGCTGGCCAAGGATGGGGTAGAGTGGAGGGGATAATCTATTAATTTACAGCAATGAATAAAGGTGAAGGCGAATGGCCTCCAAAGCTTAAAGGCAGTTTAAACCAAAATGCTAAGAATCTGGGAGTGAGCTCAACCTTGCATCACTGTCTAGAAGGAATTGTCTCTGTCTCTATACAGGCAATTTGAAAGTGAAAGTGAATCCAAAGACTAGTCTGGACAGCAAAGATTCCTCAATGTCACGGTGAGCCTCCAACATTCCGGGAAAGCAGGAGGGAGGGAGGAAGAGAAATGTATGAGACATAATATAACAGATGATGGTCATATAGTTCTATATAATATAAATGACTACTGAATAATTTGCAGTATTATCATTTATTTCTAACATGAGAGTGTTATAAATGATATCACAATTTGCCATTGAATTACATCAGACTCTGTCTCAAAAAAAATCATATGCTTTCAATTACATCCTTTTAGAATTACTGAGTTCAAATGTTGGCTAAAGAGACTTGAGTCACTTCCTCATGAGGCTCTCTCGGGATCGTTGTTGTATGCAGCATGGTTTAACCTGGCTAGCTCTAATAGTGACTCTTCTCCTTTATGTGTTCTTTTAGAGTAATTCTCTTCAGTGGACAGAAAAAGTGGAAAAGAAAAACCTGTGCATTATCTGTTTGCCTGGAAGTCAAGCCTGCATGCTGTGGTTTCCATCTGGCCAGAAATCCTATCTCTCCATACACATGTATGATACATATATGTGTATATAACTCCATAAATGATTTACTTGTAAGAAAATGAATGATTATGAATTTTATATTATACTTTGATATTTTACCCTATTTCTGGTAGTCAGTAGGCATAAATTGTATTATCTAGTAGGCACATTACAGGAAAGGCTATAAGAAAATAAATGTGGTACCATGACTCAAGTACAATGGATATTCTGTCACGTTGTAGTCTAATAGTTCATAAACAGCCGGAAGACAATGATTCTAGGACTCAGAAGGCACTCCAACACATGGTGTCATGACACTTGGAGTTTATAAAAGGTGCGTGTTGAAGCTCATGGAGATTCAGAGAGTGAAGGCTGAACACACACACACACACACACGCACACACACACACACACACACACATACACACACACATGCAGGAGCTTACACAAGAGAAGAGAATGGACTCAAACCCAGGGAGCCTTCATGGAGGTGAAAGGAAAAAACTTCCGAAGCCAAAGGCTCAATTTAAGAGGAAAATAGAATAATAAAAAGCGCAACATTTTCTGGCTGTTCCTGCAATCCTGGGATTGAAGCCCAAGGCTTCATATGTGCCAGGCAAACATTGTGCCACCCTACCCTTGTGGGCTTTAATCTACCTTCACCATACACAAAGCACATTTAAGCCAGACAATTAGGAAGAGCACTAAATTTAGTAAGGGATTCAAATCATGTAATTAACAAAAGTAGTCTACTTGACCTATGGGGCTCTGACAACAAGACAAAAACCTATCCTACATATTATGTGTGTGTGTGTGTGTGTGTGTGTGTGTGTGTGTGTGTGTGTGTGTGTGTGCATGTATATGTGTATGTGTGTATGTATGTATTACAAAGAAATAAGATTTGATGTATCATGTAGAATATTCTAGATAATGTTTTTAAGCTAAACTTCAGGTAAATTCCTGGGATGCCAGTCAGCTAGCAGGAGCTAGCCTAGCATGCCCTTGTCTGTGCTATGAAATAACTGGGCATAGCGACACTTTCCCATGGTCCAAACACCAGGGAAGTGGAAGCAGAAGGATTACAAACTGTCAGCCATTTCTGGTGAGTTCAAGGCTAGCCTGGGCTACATGAGATCTTATCCCCCCCATGGGGGGGGCACAGAAAGAGAGAAAGAGAGATTGATTTAAGGTAAATATGTGGTAAAATGCTTAAATCCTCTAAATTATTTGAGCCAGGCAATAGATTCATAAATCTAGAAATTAAGGAACACTACTTTAAATGTATTTTGAATTGTGTCTTTTTAAATATTATTGGAAAATGTGTGATACAGTTAGGTCTTAAGCTTAGAAAGTATCTAAGCTATTTGAAAATGCTAAAAGAAATGTTTTGAAGAGTTTGCTATTTTGTGCATATATTAATGAGCAGTATGTATGGTCATATGTGTGGACATGTGTATTCAGGTCATGTGCACACACTGTCCACATGTGTATGGAAGCCAGAGACTGACATAGGTAGGTATCTTCTTTGATTGCTTTCTGCTTTATTTGCTGAAGCAGGGTCTCTCATGGGAGCCGGAGTCCTGGGACTACAGGTGAGCTCTCATACATCCCCACCTGGCTTTTTTGTGGAGGCTGGGGATACAAATTCTCGTCTGCATGTTCACACTGCAAGTGCTTCGTCCACTGAAAACTCATTCCTGGTCCCTAGTCTCCTTTTTTTTTTTTTTTTTTTTTTTTTGTAGGAAACAATGTAGAAATTAACAGAAAAGATTTAGTAAAACACAAAGAAAATTGCATATTGAAAGTAAAGCCAAAATGGCTTATTCAAAAATTGATAAAAATAATTACCCTATTTTTCTGAAGGTAAGAGGAAGATTTTGAAGGCAGATACTAGCATTATGTAGAATAAGACTCATGCAATCATAACAAATAAGAAAGTTGTATTTTTTAGGTGAAATAGAAATATTTTACTTAAAATAACACTTTGCAAAACTAATCAAAGCAGAATTTTAATATTTGTAAGGGGCTACCATATCTATCAAAGCAAGCATAATCATAATGAGAAAAAACATGAAATCGCAGTCTGGGCAGCTTCCCCAGAGGCCACACATACCCTGGTGGCTTTCAGGAGGTCAGCAAACATTGTTTGCAAAATTTGGCAAGAATCACTCAAACTGTGGAATATTGTCTTCAATATTCCAATAGGCTCTGAGCTACGTGAGGAAGGGCAGGCATGCGACTGAGTCAGGGTATCTACCCGAGCTAATTTGACTCCAACCCACAGGATCCAGCCAGGCCATGCTAAGAGGAAGTGTGGAGTTTATTCCAAGTACTGCCAAGGAGAAAAGGGAGGCTGGTAAGACCAGCTCCCAGCCCTCTTTGAAAAGTGATCCTAGAGGAGAGATGCTTACTAATAACAGCCCTGGGAAGGACAAAGGTTCTGTCATGGAGGTTGTTAGCATCAGTGTGAAAGAATCAGAGCATCTATTGTCCTGGTGCAGCCGCCGGGCATTATCTGTGAGAAGATCTGGAAAATGACTTTGTTCTCAAGCACAATGCTTCTTGGCAGAGACTGTGTTGGACACTCAAAATGAGTGGCCTGGCTCAGAGACAAGACTGGGGTGAGTCCAACCCCCAGCTGAGAATGGCCCTGGCAGCTCTAAACTGGACTTGGGAAAGCCCACCCACAAGGCTTACTGCTGGCCTGCCCACTATCCTATCACTGAAGAGATCAATAATTAGAGGCTTGTCTTTCCTTACTTCTAAAAGGATGATGTCCTAGCATAGGCTGGGTGATAAGAATCAACTATCAGCTGAGCTGACATCACTAAACGAGCCCTCCTTCCTGCCTCCCTCCTCCCAGCCAAGTCCCCTCCCCCCCCATAGTTCTCCCCTCTGAACAAGATGAGTTGTGTTAAGACTCAAAGGTATTCTTCATCTGCAGGGCCTGCTGTGCTTTGCTGGGATAAGAGTAAGATCAGACTTGGGCACAGGTCAATAATTGCCCTGTAGCCCTTGACCAGAGAATTTACTGCCTTAGACTACAAATTTGCTTCATCAATAAATACAAAAATGGGACTGCTTTTCTAGTTGGGAAGAGAAAAACTTTTTACACATACAGTATCAGGAAGAGAAGCAGCAGAGGGGGCTCTGTTTGCAAAGCAAGTGGAATACACCCCCCCCCAGCATAATTGGTTCCATTGCTTAAGTATTAGGGTACGTAATGTCCTTGCCTGGCCTGGGATAGTTCTAAGTCCTTTAGAAGCCTGCCCTTTCTACCTCCCAGCTCTAGTTCTTTCTTACCTATCCTTAACACCTTACATATGTGTATCTTTATTTCTGGGGGGAAGAATGGGTGGCATGCTCATGTGCACATGTTCCAGTGTGCGTGTGCGTGTGCGTGTGCGTGTGTGTATGAAGTCACATAACACTTAAGGCAGATTCCAAACCTTGTAAGCCCACTTCTGTTTTAAAATTTAACCAGAAACTAAAGAATAGAGAACATGGGAAAGAATGTAGGCAGCGGTCACAGGAGTGATTCCTTCTGTCTGGAAATGGTAAACCTTTCCTAACCTCTGGAGCTCCACAGCTCCTTCAGGCTCCACAGATAGGTGGACATTAAAGACATGGCTTGTGGATCATTTTGTAGAGCCCACCCTCCCATTCTCTACACCCACATTGGAAGGAAGGAAGGGAGGGCGGGAGGGCGGGAGGGTGGGAGGGAGGGAGGGAGGGAAAGAGGGACAGGGAGAAAGCTGAGCTTTAAAAGGGACTAGGTTAAACCTCTGTCTACCTGCTTAGGAGCTATTCATAGCTGCCTGCAATAGTTTGGGTGTTTTCCAGCATTTTCTCAAATTTCTCAATTTTAATTGAATACGTGTGCCAACGTGGACACGAATCTCCTTAACTATGATGCAAATTGGCTCACGAAGCTCTCTCATTTGGTGGCTTTTGAGCAAACTTCCTGATAGGAGTACAGCTTTGTCTCGTCCTTTTTAAAGGTTAAGTGGCTTTTCAGAACAGAGATGGACCATGATTTACTGCATTGATCTTCTGCTGAGGGTCATTTATTTTACTGTATTGTACAGCTAAGACATGAAGTGCTGCTCTGTGCTTCCCTGTTCACCAGGCTTTCATCCCATTGCCTATTTGTCTTATTTTCAGACTTTTAATTGGTGCAGGTACATTCTGGAGAAGGGAACCAAATACCGTGAGTTTGAAATCTGGTGTTTTCACACCCAGGGTTGCCATTTATAATCTACCTGACTTTGACAGAGGCACTTGGCACTTCTCAGTTTGAAAGGATTTGCCTGGGAAATGGTCTGGTCAACTCAGTTCTACTGTAAGGAGCAAGAGACAATGCAGTCTGGAAGTGGTAGGTGGCATCTGAGCATTGTGGGTCCTCTCCAAGTCACTCTGAGCCTGACTCTTCATGTCTCTTCCTCAATTGGCTGAACAGCAGAGAGTCATAAGGGCACACAAATACTGAGCCCTCCATTGGATGGTATCCCCTCAGCTGTGCCAGAGTAACTCCAAAAAGGTAGTGCCACAGAGATAGAAGGGCATGCTTATTGTAGGCAGCACCATTCCCTAAGTTCGGGTGCTGGACTGTATAGAGTAGAAAAATCCAACAGAGCTCTAGAAAGCATGCAAGTGTTCATGCTGTCTGTTCTTGGCTGTGAGGTGATTACCTCTTGGTTGTGAGTTTCAAGTTCCTGCTGCCTTGACTTCCCTGCAATGGTGGACTGTAACCTGGAATTGTGAGCCAAATAAACTTCTCTCCATTTAATCAGCTACTCTTGTTGGTGTATTTTATCCCAACAATGGGAAACAAAGCTTGACAAGACATTTCCTTCTGAAGTCTGTGATTTCAGGTTGAAGAGAGCAAGAATGGGGGGGGAGTAGAAAGATTAGAAAGAACACCCTCCATTCCGATGAGTGCTGTTGAGGGTGCCCTTCACATCACCTTCATCTGAAGTTGTAGCATAGGGACTCTCGTTCCTCCAACATGTAAGAGAACACACTGGTGTCCCAACAGGCTTGGAATCCTCCATGCACCCCCAGGAATGTCTTTGGGTACATGGATACAGCCGAGTAGATTTATTCCATGGGCTTTGAGCCAAAGCTCAGTTCTCAGCTCGTTTCAGAAGGGAATCTGCTGGGCTGGTGAGTATGTGCCCTCATTGTGGGCAGAAAAATAAAAGTCCCTAAACCATGTGTTCATTCAGAGGCATGCTTCGGCCTTCACTACAGATTCCCTCCTCCTCCTCCTCCTCTTTCCTTTCTCCTCCCCATCTATCCAGCCTCTGCTGGGTACCTTTGTTTGCCTGACTTGGCAGTGGGAATAAGAATGGAAATGAGACACAATGTGAGTCTTTGAGATGCTCCTGGGATAGTGAGGGCTCCAGACCAGAACTAACAATTACAATGCAGTGGAACAACTTTAAGGGCAGTGACAATGACGATGACAGTCACTAGGTGTCAGCATGCCTAATGCCAATCATAAAAGAGTGAACCATGGTAAGAAACATGCAGAAGCCCTTTGAGTCCTCGCAAATCCTCCTGTGGCAGATGGTGAATCAACCCAGGCCATGGAGAGCGAAGGTCAAGAGTCAGTACTGGAGCTTGAGCCATGTTGTGTTGGGTTCTAAAGGGCATCCTTTAACTGTGGCTCGGGAGCACAGAGAAGCTCTCAGGAGACTTGCCCTTGTGAAATGCAGCCTTCCCCTTTGATAACTTGAGTCAGATAACACAGCTGGCTAACTTGAGTCAGATAACACAGCTGGCGCATACCCAGGAGTGCGATCCCTTTTATCTTCTCGAATCCTGGCTCTCACCTTTATACCCTCTCCCTGTTAGCACGATGGACTTTCATGCAAGTGGGCAGAACTATTTACTTGTGTGCACTCTCTGAGTCTCACCGACTGTTTATTCTTCTAAACACTGTGTGAGATCAGAGCTCTGTGGAGGCCTCTGCAGGGCCCCAGACACTGTTATGTGTCCCTGTGCTGCTGCTGGAGTGAACTTGACTCTCAATAAATAATATGAGTCCTGACAGAGGTCAACTCACAGGCTGGGCAGGCTCTCACCCATCACTGTGGATCTACAGCCTCCCACTGCTATTTCCTGCCTGGCATTCATCCCTTGCAGAAGGCGACCATTGATTCTCCATTGTAACTGCAGCCTACAAATGAGCAGGCTCATGAATAACAAGCCGACATGGCTTTCATCAAAAATCTCCAACTGCAGAACCAGCAGGGACAAGGATCAATGTCCCCATTCCTTCCCTGCTCCCATGGTACCAATCCAGAGCTCTCAAGAGGCTCAAGGTACAGAACTAAACAAGGTGACCTCTCTAGGTGCCCAAGGCCTGAATCACCGTCACTGAACAGCTTTGTCCATGTGGCTATAGTTTGCATCTTAAATGTCCCCGCATGTTAAAGGCTTAGTCTCTACATTGGTGTCATTTGGAGGTGGTGGGAAATTGAGATGTGGGCCCTAGTGGAAGGTCGTCTGGTCACAGGGGACAAGTTCTTAAAGCAACCTACCTCTAGCACCATGCGTTGTATCACCACCAACCCCTGAAGCAAAGGGAACAATTGGTTATGAAGCAGCCATGCCTTACAACCTCCAACTCTGTGAGCTAGAACGAACCTTTGTTCTTTTTAAGTTGATTGTCTGGTGTATTTGTTGTAGTAGTGGAATGCCAACACAATGTGGCTTCTACAGGATGCTCCCTCTCAATCCCAGGACCAGCTAAGGTACCTGCCTTAAAATCCCCTGCCCATCAAGAACATAATTATCCTTCTCTCCTCCCATCAGGAACATGGTTGGAGCATCTATAACAAAGGGCAGTCTAATAAGAGACAAAGTACAGTAGGTTTGTTTTATAATATGTCAATACAATAAAAAACACAGCTATCACCTCAAAGAAAACAAAAGATAAGTCTATTCAGAAGTTAAATACAGATGACCCTAGCCTGGGAATACAAATTCAAGTTACCTCAAATACCAAATTCCAAATGCTTATAGTTTTGTTTCGGTTTTGGCTTGGACTTGTTTGTTTTGGATTTCTTATCTGTCTGTCTGCCTGCCTGCCTGTGTGTCTGTCTGTCTTGACTGTGCTGCTATGTAACCTTGAATGGCCTGAAACTCACCATGTAGACCAAGCTGGCCTATGAATTCTTCTTCCTCTACCTCCTGAGTGCTGAGATTAAAGGCATGCACCATCATGCTCAGTTTAGTTTTGTGAAGTTTTAATAGTAACAGAACAGAGGAAAAATCATAAATTTTAACACATTTAGATACATCCGTGTTAAGACTGGATAGGTGATTATAACAAAGCCAGGAAATCTCCAGCCTTCAGATAATATCTGATGACAGTTTCAGCCTTTCAGTTGGTAGAAACTGGTGGTTTGTTTGTGTATCTCAAAATAATTAACCTGATAACAAGGATGCTAGGTCACATCAGAGATAGATACCACACGGATTTTAAAGGACCAAAACCGGCCCAAGATCCAGGAAGATGGCTGTGTAAGTGAAGTGTTTGCCTTGCAAGCATGAAGACCTGAATTTGATCCCTAATACCTACTATAAAAAGCCAGATGACCTGTTGTTGTAATCCCAGCCCTGGGGACGTGTAAAACAGGCAGATCCCTAGGGCTCACTGGCCAGCTAGCTTTAGTGAGCACCAGACAGTGAAAGATCCTGTCAGAGGGAATGGACAACATCCTCAGGATGACATCAAGGTTGTCTTCTAGGTTCAACATCTAGGTCCATACATGTGTACACACACAGATACACATAACACACTGTAACATCCCAACTCTCTGCCATCAGTTAATAAGCCACGTAGAATGTTTTAACAGAGGGGTTATTTCTGGGAATGTCAGTTCATGGTAACATGGGAGCCTTAAGAGAAACCTGAAGACTCACCACAGGAGATCCAGTTGTTATGATTAGACTCAGTAAAGAATAGCAGTGCAGTAGAAATATGGTTGACCAGAAGGAACTGTGTAGAGGGCAGGAGGGCCTTGTACTCACAGAGAAGTGCTAAAAGAACCAGGAATATTAACTTGATGTATCACCACCAACTCCTGAAGCAGAGGGAGTGTCTCCTTGGTGGAGGAGATAAAATCAAATACCTGCATTGCATCCAGAAAGCTGAGAGATGGAGGTTACGAACAAACTGGTGACCTTTTGCTGTTTGAAGGGACAGACCTCATCATAATACCCTATAATGATTATTCCAGACTCTTCCCTCCCTAGAGTTTTACTCTTACTTAGGAGAGATGTGCTTTATGACCTGCTGAAACTCTATGCTATCAGTCAGAGACCACATTAGATTCTAGGACTTTTAGCTATAGAACTCACATGTACATCGTAAAAGAGTTGCTATGTAATTGCACCTTAAGCTTTACTGTGCATATGGAATTGGAATTAGGGGAATTATTGTTGTCTGGAGACCATTTTCCAAATCCTATTGTATTTAAATATGCCTACAATAAACTGGCTGGTGTCATACTCCCAAAGTCTGATCCAAGTTGATGAAGGCAATCTGCACCGAGTTCTCATTCTTATCTCTTCACATGGTTTGCCTCCCTGTGTAGATACCTGCAGGGATCCAGCGGAACTGATCTCAGGCAATCAACTGAGTGAGGTGGGAAGTCAGCAAGATGTGTTTCTTCAGTCTTCTGAGCCATCTTTCCAGGAGTAGAACTGGCATCTCTGGAGTGGAGGCTTTTCAGAGAGAGAGCAGAAGACAGTGCCTTTCTTATGGCTTGCTTTGGAATAAATGGGCTTCAGTGGCAGAAAGGGAATTGTGGTTGTGTGACTCAGTAAGAGGCAGAGGGAGGGCTGGAGAGGTGGCTGAGCAGTTAAGAGCACCAACTGCTCTTCCAGAGGTCCTGAGTTTAATTCCTGGCAACCACATGGCTCACAACCATCTGTAATGGGATCCGATGCCCTCTTCTGGTGTGTCTGAAATGATGTACTCACATTAAATAAATAAATAAATAAATAAATAAATAAATAAATAAATAAATAAATAAATAAATAAATCTTTAAAAAAAAGAATACTGAAAAAGGCAGTGATGGTGGTGGTGGTGCACGCCTTTTAAACACACACACACACACACACACACACACACAAAGGAGGCCGAGGGAAAGGGCCAAAGCAGGTTGAGAGAGCCTTCATACCTGAGCTGTTTTCCATAAGTTCAAAGGGCTCATGCCAAGGACAGAGTCCTGTGTCCTGAACCTCAAGAGCAGCAAATTTATTTTCTAATTAGTAAAAACTAATGTCTTGTTTTTTAGAGTCACTAGGTTAGGATTCAATCCTTTTTCTGAAGGAGCGCAGTTTCCATGACATTGTTAACAAAAGTAGGAGAGCAAATTACATTAGTGTGGCTAATTTAGAATTCTCTTAGAATTTCAAAGAGGCAATTCTTTGTTCCTGCAATTCACAGAAAGCATTTCTGGGAAGCTCCATGTGTGCCCATTACAATTTGGTGCCTTTAAGGGTGTGTATGTGTGCCCGTGGTCTTCATCTGGTGTCCTAGACTCAGATGGAAATTAACTCTGAATGGCACAGAATACTGTAGGAACCTCTTTCTTCTTCAGCCGGAGATCCAGGCAACCAGGAGTCTCACAACACTCTGCAAAGAGAAGGAGCTGACTGAACCGGACACGGAAGCGATAGTCAGACAGTGCCAGAGTTGTGGAGGTCAAAGCTCAGGTTCTGGCAGATATAAAAAGTTAGACTCTGCCACTTCCTCAAGAAGCCAATTAAAGAGACAGGGTAACAGTAAAAGGCAAGGGAATGAGACTTTTTAAATATCGCCACATTGGAACAAAACAAAAAAACAAAGACATTCACTGACCTCCCAAGCCCATCTTCTGGGTACTCACATAAGGTGTAGGTTTAAGTAGAAGGCGAGAAGTCACATAACTAAGCTGTCCTCATCAAAGTATAGCCCTGTTCATTACTGACCCACTGCACGACCTGGTCTCCTATAAGACTGTCAAGAGTACACCATGACAGAGGCACACACAAACGTGTTAGTGTCTTCCACAATGTCATAACACAACCGTGTTAGTGTCTTCCACAATGTCATAACACACCAGCACTCAATTCACAAGGAATATCACTTTGGTTGGTTTGCAATTCATATTACACAGTAGATAGATACATAGATAGATAGATAGATAGATAGATAGATAGATAGATAGATAGATAGATAGATATCCAATATTTGTATCTATAAATACACATACAGTTAGTCTGTTACGGCTATGGAGGGCTAAGGAGGCCCTAGTGGAGCCCAAGGAGTTTCGAAGAGGCCTGAGGATGCAGAAACTGATAGGAATGCTAAACATCCTTGGATATGAGATAAAAAATCAGACTTCAGGTCTGTGGCTGCTGTTGCTGCTGCCAGAGCCTTAAGGCTAAATTGCAAGGTCAGAGTTGACCTGCAGAAGCAGTGGGTGCTAGAGGCTATAGAAGTACCAGACAGTATTGAGGTCAGGTTAATGAACAGACACAAAGCAATTTGGCCATATCTTGGTGGGTACTGATCCAAGCTGAAATCCCTAGACAGATAGGAGTTGTGTGCCTGTTGGTTCCTTGATGCATGTGCTGGATGGTCAGATGACAAGTCACTGAGGTTTGTCACCATGTCAGTGTTAGGTGTCCACCTCCTTATGGGGTCCAGGGAAGCTGCACCCTTTTCTCAGTCTGATGTGTAGTAAAGGTTCTCGAGTTTGGTTTTACTAATTTGATTTTAATGCACATCTGGTCCCAATCTACTTGGGGGAAAAAATGTATAAGATGACAACATTTCTCTTTAGGAGTAAGTCACCAGTTTCTGATGCTCCACTGGATCTGGACTCTTGGTGTTGTTTATATGTTCAACATGGCACGGCCATTCTCCCCCCTCAAAATGGAGCCAACTGCTACTTACACAAGTCACTTGAGGGCAAGGCACAACCCGAAAAACTACTGTGTCAAGCCATATGGAGTGACAACTTGATTTGAAGAAAGGTGGACTGACAAGCTGACAGGCGGACTGACAAGCTGACAGGGCTGAGATCTCATTCTGGGAGACAAGTTCCCCTCTGGCTGGAACCGGAACTTCTCGGCCTTTCCTTTCCCCCAGCATGGGATTCCTGCAAGGATTCTAGTTCCTTGGGGTCCATTGTTCCAATAGCTTGATTGTCAAAGAGACAATACAGAATTTTTCTTTAGAATAGTCTCATTCTTGCTGGGAATGCTACACACGGACACCCCAAAGCACCAAGCTCCCTTCAGAATGTGCACGATGCAGGCACAGCTCTTTCAACAAGATGTGTTCGGATACAGAGTACATATGGATTGAAAGATGCTGTTCTTTTGGGTAAGCAGGTCTAGGAGAGAGGCATCATGACCCCAGATCTCTGGCGAACTCTAGACCATCAGCATTGATTTTCTTGCCAATGAATGTTTGAAGACTCAGCAGTTATTTAGCAAGCTGAATCCTACAGGAAGAAATAAACAATAAATCCTGGTCCTCAGTCACATGATGAGAACAACACAGATCGAATTAAGTAATATATACCATTTTTTGCTGATTTTTATTTCTTTCAGTGCAACTTTATTTTTCAGTAAAGGAGATTTATAGCATTGCTGTGCCTGGCATCAGTTAGGGAGAGAGTGTCCCACTGTAGGGCATTAGCAATAAAGCCTCTGATCAAAGTCAGCTCCTGAGAACCTAGGCAGAAGAGTCAGGAAGCCTGCAAACAGGTCTAGGCTGTGGGGCTTTCCAGGCCTATGTCATGATGGTACTAGACTAAGAAAGCCCACGGTTCATCAAAAAGAAGATGTAGTGCTAACCCCAGCTGAATGGGAAATTGTGGAAGAGGAGGAAGGACAAAATTGGCTTGAAGTTGGAGAGACTGGGTTTGGGGGGTAAATGATATAACACAGGATTTTAGGAGTAAGGCAACAACCTAGGATTGTCTCTTCATCCTCAGAATCCCCTTCCTTAGCAGCAGCCGATAAACTGCAGGGCTTTGATAACTGATCAAAAGAACGGAACATGAGTGTCTCTCTGGCTCTAGGTGGAGACACAACATTCCAAACCACCTAAAAGGCCATGAGAAGCCCATCTCTCCAGGGACTCCTCGTAAAGAACAAAGGTTCGCCTCTGCCCTTAAGATTTGGTCCAGATGGGCCTGTCAATCAGCTGGCAGACAACCTTCTCTCAGGAAAGCTGTCTATCCCAGAAATCTTAAGAAATCATATCAACTACCTAAATACAATGGTCAGCACGTTGGTGCCTTTGGCCACTGTCCATCATGCTAAGAGCATTTTCCTCGTCTGCAATGTATCCCCAGCCAATGCCCAGTCTCACCCCAAGAACCCATCATGTTATTTCTGCCTACCTTCTGCGTTATATTCTGTGGGTCTTGACTGAATTCACTTAACAGAAATCATGAGGACTGGTGATCCTTAGGCTAGAGTGAGATCCTGGTGTCACAGGGGTCCCAAGTCTGTCTTCTGGGAACGCTTGGCTTTTTAAATGACTCATATTCATACTTAGTATTACTATAAACTTAGTTTTGAGCACATTAAACAATAAAGTGACTGACCATTAATGTGCATGTCTTAATCGCCTTTAACAGTTAAGTTTACAACAAATTGGCAGCTATTATAAGGTTAGGATTTTACAGTAGTAGACATACATCTCTAAGTTCATTTTTGTTAACCTTTGGGATTCATCATACAAAAATCCATTCTAGTCCAAAATATCTTGGCGACTTACCATCGTCTCTTGAATCTAAAAAAGAAGATTTGCTAATAAACAGAGGGTTCCTCGGGACTAAGAAGGTATTCCAGGTGCTGCCCATTACCAACAACAGCCACGCCGTTCCTGGCTTTCCTCCTGGGCAGAGTTTTCCGGCTAGTGTTTTCTAGAGACAGAGGTGCCTGCAGTTTAGTATTACTGTCGTGTTTCAATAGATCGGATTGATTTATTTATTTAATGCTAGGAAACTGCACTGAAGGAGCATTAGGCCGTTTTCCATCTTTGTCTCCTCTCCATGTCTGTCTCCAAACTACTCCCGTCCCGTCCCGTCCCGCCCCGCCCCACCCCGCCCCGTCCCGCCCCGTCCATTCTGCCTTTGTGTTCCCTGGACTCCATCTTTAGGCATCTCCTTCCAGCTGTTCCCTTCTGCTCCATTCTTTCTAGGATCACAATCCTCCACAACATTCTTTTTCTCTCACATCAGGTTGATTTCCATTCTTGATGCACCTCTATCCTCCATATGCTAATTTGTATATGAGGTGAGTTACTATTGCTCCTCAGTCTTCCTTAGGATACCCATTTTGAGTGAATGTGTACAAACTGGGGATTCTTCTCAGTCCACCCAGTAAACTACCATCCACACTTATTAACAGTAGAGTCCATTAAAACATTCAATAGCTGAGAAACATCTAATAAAAGCTGACTGATTATATATAGCAAGCTGAGACTTCTGAGCTGTATCACCTGGGATGGGTACCATCTTTGTGGACCACGTGGAATTTGTATAGAGAATATATGCTTCTTGTTTTTTTAAGAAGTCATCTATAAAAACATTAATAGCAATCCCTATTTAAAAATCCCAAATCTAGAGGATTTTTTAGATGTAATTTTAGGTAACACCCATGAGGTATCTTTAAAAATCTTAGGAGGGAATATTTTCAATTATTATCTATAGGTCCCAAGCAACACACTAATGCAACCTGCCAATTATTACCAGTGTGAAACAAATAATCGACCTGCATTTTATTAAATGGCACAATAATTTCTATATGCTCTTTACCAATGAGGGACTATTTCTGTGAGTTACCGCACCAACAACTGTGTTATTTAATAAACTGATAACTCCCCCCTACTTTAGATGTTTCATTTGTTGTAGAATTTAACCAAGAGTTTCCAAAAAAGCAACTTAAAGAGCAAAGCCAAATCCTGAAACATAGTAAACAGATAAGAGAACATCCAGTGGTGTGACCTAAAACTTTAACTTTCACTTTTACCGTCAAGGTTGAGCATTTATTTAAGCATTGATTAGACACACAGCAGAAAAGAGCATACTCTATATAATGAGTAGCTAATACTTCTGAAATCAGGAAAGCATCACCTTAATGTTTCATGCCCTGATTGAAATTGTTAAATTTTTTCCCGTGAAGAAACCACTGATATTGAGTTATTCTCCATATGGACGGGGGAAACATTTCCTATAAAAGGACCTTTGATAATTGAGTTATTCCCTCTGTGAAGGAAAAACAAAAACATTTAAACAAAAATCAAGCAAACAAACAAAAAAGAAAAGTTACCTCCTGTTGCGATGGTGGAGATTCCCTGGTCATGCCTTGAAACTGTTACACCAGATCTAGTGCCTGCAGGCTAGAGGACTTTGACTTCAGCCAGGTGGCTCAGGAGGACGAGAGCCTCAGAGTGCTCTGTGACTCGGGGAAGCCTGAGCCACTGGTGTCCCAATCCTGCCAAGACCTGCCAAGACATGTAGCAGAACCCCCCCCCCCCCAGAAGTCCCAGTCAGTACATCTCTGAACTCCGGCTTCTAAAACAATTCACCGAGATTTTATCTTATCTCAGATGGGCTGTGCATCTAACTCGGCAGAACTGTAGCTCCGAATGTTTTGTTCCTTTGGGTCTTAACAAGTATCTCAATAATTATACAAAATGCTTTGTGTCAAAGGACTGAGAAGAGCCCCTGCTAATTTCCATCCTTCTATGGTGGCAGCCACTTGAGTAAGAGGACTGAATTTCCTAACCCTCTAAATCTCTCTATTTAAAGAAAACCTTTCTTACCTCCTCCAAGGGTCACAGGCCCCACATTTCGGTGCAAATGACATCACTCATAAGGACAAACTTTATGGTCTGAAAGCAATTCTCAAGATTTAGGAGGAAATGGTCTGAGATACGTAGAAACGATAAGTCTGGAAGCTTTGTGCAGAGCCTGTCTCATCTGACAGCAAAGGATCACCAGATTGTAAAACTCCATCATTCCTGGCAGGAAAAGATTAGCTCTGTGTTTAACTTTGCTGGTTTCTCCACACTGCTTATCTGTGTGCACAGGGCCTTTTTGTTCTCTAACCAAGAGCACATAGTTCTCAGGAGTCCTTGGGCTCCAGGGCACAGCCTCACCTTCATGGATAATTACCCTAATTTGGAGGGTGGACTGTACTGTGAAGTTTTGTTATTCTTAGAATCCAAGGTAGCCAGGCATGGTGGAACCCACCTTTAATCCCAGCATTCAGGAGGCAAAGGCAGGTGGATTTCTGAGTTCAGGGCCAGCCTGGTCTATGGAGTGAGTTCCAGGACAACCAGGGCTACATAGAGAAACCCTGTCTGGGAAAAACAAGAAACAACAAAAGAATCCAAAGTGACTGTATGGGCAATGACTTATTTCCATGCCTTCGGGGAAGGAGACACAAAATGAAGACAGAGGTGTCAGGCTTCCAGCGTGCTTTTAGATAGATACCTTGTAGACCCAAGTGAGAAGTCTGATTTTTTAACCAAAACAGCCTCCAAGTGTCTGCTTCAGTAGGATACCAATTAACTGATTCTGAGTGGCACTAGACTGTCACTCAGCTGTCCCCTCCCACAAGCACCATACTTAAGTGTGGAAGGGGGGGGGGGGGTTGCTGGGTGGCTCAATACAAGAGCTGCATAGATACCTGGCTTTGAAGAGGCCATGAGGCAGACTATCCCAAAGCCAGACGTGTAGGCAGCTAGCCTAGTTCTGAGCCTGAAAGTGGTGCTTTGGCTCTGGACTCCCAAGGCTGGGCTCCGAGCTCCAGCAGTGGGTGTCAGGAGCACAGCAGCTGCTGTTGAACCCCCATCTTTCAACCTTCCTTGGAGCTCCCAGACAGAGGGCAGGGGGCGGGACCCAGCTACGGTTTACAGGGATTGCCTAGGTCTTGCAGGGGGAGGAGCCTGTTCAACACCCGTTTCCTGCCTTTGCCCTAATGCCTTGGTACAAGTGGCTAAGCATCCAGTCCCGTTCTGCCTGAGGTAACCCAGAGCTGAGGTTGCCTGACCACTCCACCCGCTGCCTGGGGCTTTGTTCGACTTTCCGTGGGAACACTTCAAGTCAAGTCGTCTGACCCTATTGACCACTGGAATCATGGTAGGAATGGGTCCGTGAGACAACCAGTAGATACAGCCAGCAGTGTCCAGGCTGCATCTGTGAGCCAAGTGTGGGACGGTAAAGTCAGACCAAGGCTGGGGCCATCGGAGGGGCCATTGGGGATCCTCCAAGTGAACTTGGGGAACAACCGGCTGGGGTGTTAGATATAAAAGAGGAAGGCCTGGGCTGACCTCTTAACAATTTCATTGGACCTCTATACAAGCTTAGGGAAGACCCTTACTGCTCTCAACCTTAATTTTGGCAGCTGAAAGAAGATAAATGTCCTCTGTTTCATGACATTATTGTAAGATCTAATAATTTAGGACACACGGAAGACCCACAATGTCTGGTTGGCTATACAATAGTGTGCAGAAAACACGATTCTGCATCCCAGGCTGGAGGCTAAGAGGACGACACCACCTAAGAGACACTCCTTCCCCGCCAGGGAAGTCAGACCTTGCCTCCAGGGCCACCTCCTCCAGCTTTCTCACTCCGCCCTACCGGGTTTATCTGCTGGGCCATCAATAATGTACCTGGAGCAGGGATTGACCTGAGTCCTGGCTTATCGGGACTGTCCTTGTCTTTGATCCCATCTGTCCAGTTGGCCTCAGAATGGGCAGAATTCCCATCAGTCTGACCAGGAGTGATCAAAGATAACATTAGGAAGCCGGGGGTGGGCTGCCAGCTTCAGAGCAGCCGGTGCTGTTTGATCTTCCTCGTGGCCCTGACCTAAGAACCACAGTGGCCAAAGAGAGCTGGGGCTCTGTGCTACGGCCATGTCCTCTCTTCTTTGTGACTACGGGGTGTGGAGATGATGATGTGACATACAGAGAGGACAGTGACTGCTCCCTTGCTGAGACCTGGCTTTCTCCCTGGTACAGGTCCATGGGTACAAAGGGGTCCAGTTCCAAAACTGGGCAAAGACCTATGGCTGCAGTCCAGAGATGTACTACCAGCCCACATCAGTGGAGGAGGTCAGAGAGGTAGGTGTCTGTGAACACCACATAGGCTGCCCAGACTGCAGTCACAGCCCTGGCTCTGGAAGAGGCTGGATGTGGGGCTTCCTGTTGGCCTGGTTGGGTAAATGCTAAGGTCTTCTTCCTGCTTTTCCCAGCTCCAGGTCTTCTCAGCAGCCTGTTGTAATGTATGTCCACTCCAAGCCTATATAGTAGTATGCCAGGGGCAGCCATGTCTGCACTCACCTCTCCAACCTCTGCAATAAACTCCATGCACACGTATCTGTGCATGCTTGTATACATGCAGATGCATGAACATACATGCCTGCAGACCTATGCACGTGCACACCCATCTACACACCCATGTCCATATGCATACTTACACACACATGCACATACATTTATGCACATACACGCACTGAAGCCTGTGCCCTTGCTCACACAGGCCAGTGAACACACATATGTACACAGACTTGTGCACATCTACGTATATGCATAAATGTTGTACACACATATAAACACACACACAGACACACACATCACATATGAGATGATTTTCTGGGAAGAATCAGAGTTTCTGGGGAAGGACGCCATGAGTGTAGGTACTGAGGACTGTCACCTAAGAGACAAGAAGGAAGCTGGGAAGGAAAGTGGCCTTGGAGCTGGAGTTATCAGGGGATAAGGATGGGAGCCAGGCGTGTGCTTCTGGCAGAGCTGCCTTAGAAAACCAAGCAGCTCCAGGATAGTGTCGTGACACAATGTCTTGCCCAGCCTCAGTGGAAAATGCACTGTGGGGGGAGCAGGCGATGCAGCTGGCATTCCTCAGTCAATTTTCAATTGCCAATGGAACGGCTCTGTGATAAGCTTGTAAAATGTATGTCCCAAGGCACCTGGATGAGGGTGTTTGACACCTGGGGGAAAATAAGTGGATTCAGTGAGGTAGCATCATGGATCCACATGTTCTTCTGCCAATTATCTCTAGACACAATCTACCTGTGTCAGTCCCCAGATGGGTCACAGCCAGCCATGGTTCCTATCCTCTAGAAGCCTTTACTGCAGCATGGGGGTAGATTAAGAGTTCTTATAACCAAGATGAGGCACTTGGGCTTATCCTTAGTTATTAGGATGCCTTTGGAAGGTTTTGTATTGTTGAGGAATACAATGGGATTTGTGTTTTTTAAAACCTTTACACTGGGGTTGGAGATATAGCTCAGGCAGGAGATTGCTTGCCTAACATGCACAAAAGACCTGGGTTCCACCCCTAGCACTGCACACACTGGTGTGGTGATAGACACTGTAATCCCAACCCTGAGGCAGCCGGAAGACCAGGAGTTCAAGGCCAGCATTGGCTACTCAGTCTGAGGCCAGCCTGGGCTAACTAGATGTAGCCGTCCAGCGGCCATAGATGAACTGGATTACCTGAAAGGGGGGGCTGGAACCGAAAAGGATAGGGTGCAAGAGAAGGATGAAGCCATGACAAAGTTTCTGATCTAGGCTCAAAGTTTAATATTCAGCACTGCTGTTATATAGGGAAAGCCCACAGACCCCATCCTTTGTTTCAGACTGAGTTGCCAGGCCCTGAAGTCCCCCTGGCTTCCTCGTTACTGGCATTGTCTTGGCAGGTGCTGGCTCTGGCCCGGCAGCAGAACAAGAAAGTGAAGGTGGTGGGTGGCGGCCACTCACCTTCAGACATCGCCTGTACTGATGGCTTCATGATCCACATGGGCAAGATGAACCAGATTCTCCAGGTACTGGGGCCCCTGACACTGCACTGCTCGAGCTCGTTCCCAAGCTGAATAGCTTCAGTCTACGTCCCAGATTCCATGCATGAAGTCTTCAACCTTTGCCTCAGTCCTTAGCTTCTACCTGTTCTGGGTCCTTGGGGTGATGCCCAGATCCCTGGCCTTCCTTCTGTCACCTAAGCCTTCCCTTGGATTGATCAGGCCATTTGTCAAGTCCACCTGGTCCTTTGATGTCCACCCCATCTCATGCTGTAGCTTCCGTTCCTCCTCATTTAAAGAAGTATGGAGAAATAGGCTCCCAAAGAGTAGACTAGTCCAGCAGAACCCAAAGTGACACTGAGCTAGGCTTACAAATAGGGAAATGAAGATCAGAGACAGGCAGTGACTTGCCAAATGTCACACAGCAAACAACAGCAAAGCTGGATCCAAATTCAGAATTGCTACTAGCTTCCTATTAGAATACTATCCATGCAGTTCAGCCAGCACCCACTTGCCTACCAGGGACTCGGAAGCCCAGAGATGTGTGCTTAGGACTCCAGTCCTCACCTTCTGGGGCTGGCCCACCTGAGCTGAGTTCCACGGAATGCTCTCCCCTCCCTGCAGCCAACTAGCAATACCTAGGTTTCTCTACTGTGCTGGTGTTTACTCAAACTGACATCTGTGCCCCCCCCGGGGGGGGCGAATGGGAGTGAATGTGGCTTCCTGTCCCAGCTCTGCCACCGACTTTTCTGTTTACATGGCCTTGGACCTTGGTGTCGCCCCTGTGCTGAGGTTAGATCTCAGGGTACAGTATCCTGTATTCAATACAAACACCCAGCAGAAAACTGCTTAGATGTGTCTCTTCCCTTCCCAGTTCTTAGCGTTTGCTCAGGTCTTCAGGGTGAGAGCAGGCAGAGACTGTCCTCCAAATAGCAAGGCTGCCAACAGAATCTACCCCACTCTCCCAGTGTGGACAAGGTGCAGAAGCATGGGTGTGGCCCAGTCCCCATCCTCGCCCAAGTGTCCCTGGGCAAAGCTCTTCACTTTCTCCGGCTCTCATTTCCTTCCCCTGTGAAAAGAGACATTGCGTGGAATATACCAAAGGCTAGAGGTGGGGCTCGGTAGAGAGGTTTGCATGTGCAGAGGTCTGGGTTCCATTTACAATACTGAAGAGCTGACTTTGTGAGACAGTCACCAAGGAGCTGAGATATGCTTCTGTAATCCGCTTAGAGGGGGGATGCAGAGGGATTATCCATTTGAGTAGGCAGCCAGTCTGCATGACATACTCCAAATCTGTTTCAAAAACCAATCCCCTGCCCCCGCCCGTTTCCTTGTGCTCACTGTTGCTCTTTAGATTGAAAGGTATCTCAAGCTGACCACAGGCTGATAGAGCTGTCCTCACATCCCAGAGAGGGGTGGCTAGGAAGCAAGGGCCCAGCTGTGGCTTAGCTCTTCCCAGACTGTCCTGGCTCCTACAGGTGGACAAGGAGAAGAAGCAGGTAACAGTGGAAGCTGGTGTCCTCCTGACTGACCTGCACCCACAGCTGGACAAGCACGGCCTGGCCCTGTCCAAGTAAGTTCCTCTGCCAGCCCCACCTGGGGAAGGAGCTGCCTCTTCCCTCGCTCTGGGCCACACTCTCAAGGATCTGGCATTGAGACCGTCACACTTCTGGTTTCAAGTTTAGCAGAGTTTTAAGCGATGGTCTTGAACCAGAATGAGACAATTAAGGACTGAGTCTTTCCAAAAGGAATCAACTTATACCTGGTAATATACAACTAACTACACAGCCCAACACACAGAACACCTCTGGAGGGGTGGAAGAGCAAGGTGGTCCATCCTGCAATGGTTTTCTTGTCCCTCCATCCAAATGCATTTGTCATTGCCCACCTTAGTGCTAGAGGCTGCCGTCAACACAGCAGTCAAGTGCCCGCTAATGAGGTAACTCTGACTGTGGATTTTACCCAAGAGAAAGTGCCTGCTAGATGTTTGAACATGGGTGTAGAAATCTCACTGCGGCTGGAATCAACCCTGTGGAATTCTGTGGTTGATCTTTGAGTGTTGGTGCTCGGCTTGCCTCAGCCTTCCTAGTGCAGGGCCCACAATTCTGCACTACGGAAACCATTGTCTCCACCCCTCCCAAGATCAGGATGTCTGACATGTATAGATCTCGCTCGCTCAAGCTCTGGAGAAGGCAAAGACAAACAAAACCCATCTTCAAGGAGCTCCAGCAGGGGGCAGGTGGATGCAGACACCAACCAGCACCAAGCAGGAAACAGATTCAATGTCAGTGACACGTTGAGTGTACCAAAAGGTATCAGAGGATCCTAGTACAGCATTCTGGGCTTGGACCCCAGGCTAAGGAGCTTAGCTTTCTCCTAGGGCCCCGAGGAAACTGTGTAGGTTTCTGCTGTCACACACACCTCTCTTCTAGGGCCCCGAGGAAACTGTGTAGGTTTCTGCTGTCACACACACCTCTCTTCTAGTTCGGAGAGGCTCACCTACACACCCTGCTGGGATATTTGTGTGTTTAGAACCAGGACAGTACCTTGAGTCTTGGTGGGTTGGGAGCAGAGGAGTCTCAGCCAGACCATGTGGCTGTGCTTGGAGAAGATGCCTTTGGTAGATAGGGGAAAGGGGGGGGTCTGTTAAGTTGTAGAGACCTCAAAGACTAAACATAGGCCTACAAACTGGTCCATGTCCCAACCAGCTAATCTGATGGTCCATGGAAATCAGGAAACAGGGACCAAGTGACATGGGCTGATCACAAGCTGGGCCGTCAAAGGTAAAGGAGAATCTCAGACAGGAAGAGAGCCTTTTGCCCCAAGGAGCACCTATGTCATCTTTGGCTCCCATTGTCCTGAGAAGCCTAACTGATTTGTGATGTCCCTCTTGCTCCACCTGCTGAGCCCAGTCTGGGAGCAGTGTCTGATGTGACAGTTGCTGGCGTCATTGGGTCTGGAACACATAACACAGGGATCACACATGGCATCCTGGCCACCCAGGTGAGTCTCCAGTGTCATGTAGGGTGAGTACAGCTCCATAGGCCTCAGACAGGTGCCCCAGAAAAATCACTTCTGTCTCTAAATCTCATCAGGCCTGAAGGAGCTCCAGGTTTATCAATGCTTTAGCCATCCCAGGGGACACCATCATCCCCACCTCTGCATGTCCTCAAAGGCAGCACAAGGCAAGGGGTAGGCAGGGCGGGGGCAACAACTCCATTAGAAGTTATAACCAGGAACCAGGTGGGAGATGGGACTACCCCAGAGTAGCAGGGGAGGCAGAGCCTGGGGAAGGCATGGGGGCAATCTGTGGCAGAGTCTAACCTGTCCTTCAACAAAAGTTACATCTTAAACTTCATTGGATGGGAATCCAGTTTGGGGAACTGTTAGATACTAATTTGGAGACTCAAGCCTGAGTCTTAACCTATATCCTACTCCCCCGGGTATGTGTACACCGGTAGACTCCCTTAGCTTCTGGGTGCACTGCTGTCCAAATCCTCAGCTAAAATGAAGAATTTCAGCCCAGTCCACAGGGAGAAAACATATAGAGCTAAGCTCACAAATTAGCACTCACTAAATGGTGTCTGGCCACATGGCAATTCAGAGGTACCTTCATCAGGAGCAGCCTGGTAGTGGCAGCTGGCACGGCCATTGGCACTGGTAACTTGGAGGCCTTTGTGGCTTTTGCCATCTCAAAGCTAGGCTTACTGCCCAAGGAGCCCAGTGGTAAGTGGGGGTAGAGACAGCCTGACAGTACCCCGAAGATATGAGCCCAGTCCTTTCCACTGTCTAGGACTGATGTCAAGCTGGTCATGTCAGTTGGTCATCAAGGAATAAAATTAAAGTGGTCACTGATAACAATGCACATAGGATTTATTGATTACTTTTCTTTGGAAGCCCCATTGAGCAGGCCTGGAAATGCAGGGGAGAGCTTGCTCTGTTACAGCCATGCAGATGGCAATTATATTGACCATTTTTTGGCACTGTAACAACTGTCTGAGGAAATCAGCTTCAAGGAGAAGTATATTTTTGCTCATGGTTTTGGAGGTTTTGGAGGAAGGGTATGACCCAGGAAAGCCACTTAGCACACAGCAGCCAGGAAGGGACTAGAGACATGAGAGTTCCTTCCAGAGCGTGCTCCCAAAAGTATATTTATTTCAGTTAGATCCCAAATCTTGATTTTCACAACCTCCACCAAATTATAGTTCAACCATAGATCAGTGATGAGGTTAGGTCTGTCATGAGCTAATGGCTTCCCCCAGACCCATCAGCTGGCAACCAACACAAGTACCTTGGGGAGACATTTCAGATTCAGGCAAAACTGAAGGAGGAAAGTGAAAAGGGCTAGACAGTGTTCGAATCAGCTTATGGCAGGAGGCTAATCACAGGCTTCACGCTTGATCCTCCTACCTGCTGAGGCAGACGATCATCCGTCAAGGTCACGTGAGCAGTTAATGCAGAGCCTACCCTTCACAGATCTTTAGCTGCCTGCCTATGAAGCATCCCACAGGCAAGCTATCTTCCAAGGCTCTGTCTGAATCTTCAGCAGGGTCCAGGCTTCTGTAACAATCACAGAATCATCCCCTCTCACCACAGCTGGCCACAGTGTCCCATTTCTGTCAGTTCTTCCTCTCTGCTCTCTGGTCACTGTTAATCAGGATTAGTTCAGCTGTAGCTGCCCTCTCTCCCTGAGCAACCAACTGCCAACTGCCCATGTCAGAAGAAATTTCCATCCAAATTAGCAGGTAGCAGAGCACAGAGAAGGTCCTCAACAGCCGAGAGAGAGAGAGAGAGAGAGAGAGAGAGAGAGAGAGAGAGAGAGAGAGAGAGCCCTCCAGAAGTGGGGACCATGGAGATCTCCATCAGTTTGCAGCCGAGCGCCTCAGTACTCTCAGAAACCCTACATTTCTGGTTAGATGAGGCTAGCTAGGAGGATGTATTTCCTGAGGGGGAGTCCTTATTGAAGAGGAGGACTGCACATGGCTGGGGAGGGCTGTTGGAACCCCACTCCATCCACTGTCCCATCCTGGGGCACATGTATACTCTCTTTGCCTTGTCAAGCATCTTCCCTGGAGATCTGTGTCCTCAAAGCATCTCCAGGTAGAGGAGGGTAGCTGCTTCTTGACTGTGAGGTCAGAGAATGAGGGAAGACAAGACAAGCCAGCTGTGTCCCCAAGTGATGTCACATGATCATGGACTCTGCTCTGTGGAGAGCTGATGCCAGATGTGGTTTTCCTCTCACCCATTCCTCCTCACCCCCACCCTCCCACTCCCCCTCATTCCCAGAATGCCCTCTAGATAGTAACAGTAGACCTGGCTAGGAAGCTGTGTGACTGGCCATAGTGGCTCCTAGGGGTAGATGCTATCTGGCCTCTGTCATAGGACAAGCCAGAAAGTGGGGTGATGACTGAGTGGGCTCTAACGTGTGACACCTCTCCCACTGCCAGGTGGTAGCCCTGACCCTGATGACGGCTGATGGAGCAGTTCTGGAATGTTCTGAGTCAAGCAATGCAGATGTGTTCCAGGCTGCACGGGTGCACCTGGGCTGCCTGGGTGTCATCCTCACCGTCACCCTGCAGTGCGTGCCACAGTTCTACCTGCAGGAGACATCCTTTCCTTCAACCCTCAAGGAGGTACTTGTCTTTGGCTCTCCATTGCCCAGCCTCAGAAAACAAATAGAGGTCCTGACAAAGGATCCCAGCCCTCAGACAGTTCCCATGGGCCTCTGGTGCCCTGAGAGGATAGGGGTCGGGGGCATAGATCTTACTTCCCCAGACCTTCCCTAGCCCAAGAGAGACTGTGGTCAGAATCCCGGTAGGCTGCAAAACCCAGAAGCACCTCAGAGCTTACTGACTTGTGGGTGTGGAAGGGGTTTGGGTAGAGAGCTGCTTCAGGGAAAGTGTATACTGGCTGCTCTTAGGGGCATTGACTCCCACCTGTCCTGTAAAGGACATGCCAGGACTCCCTTACCATGGAAGGCACCACAGGCTTATATCTGGGCCTAATCTCTAAATAGGAGCACATTTTAAGGAAAACTGTCGGATCTTCAACTCCCTAGGCAGTTGATCAAGAGGGTCCATCACCCCAAATAGTGGGCTTTTGTGAAAGAAATGGGCCTTTGAAGACAGGGCATTGGATGGTGAGGGAACACAGGGCGGCCTCAAGGGAGACGGAGGGGTGAGCCAGGCAGGAATGAAGATGGTGTTCCCAAAACAATAGGTAATGGGTACCAGAGGTCAATCCTCAGGTCATGTCGATCCCAGGAGGCCATTGCTGGCCTCCATGAGGACAGCTGCAAAGGAGGTCTTATAGGTTAAGGAGAGAAGGACCATCATAGGCCAGGAAGGGACGGGCAGCAAGGACCCTGTTCTGTCAGAAGGAGGTGATCTTGCACACTGCATTGTTCGGTCTTTTGCTGCTCGGTTCAGCTAGCCATGTCCTGATGCTTGAGCTGGAGCTTCTGATCAACAGATAGAGGGCTTGACTCTTCCTGCCAGAGGGTGGGCATTAGCTTCTTCCTGCCAGAAGGTGGGCATTAGCCCCCGCATTGCCGCTAGAGTACCAGATCTGGGTGGGTGGGCTGTCTCCCGACCCCTGCTTGTCCTTTGACTTGTTCAGTAGCACTGAAATCAGCGACAGACAAGTCTTGGGTCTATTAGAGCTTCATTTTAGGCTGTCTTCCCGACTTCCAACATGCACACAGGCCCACGCGTGTTGCAGTGTATACACACTGATGCATATGTATACATGCACATGCATCCTTGCGTGCCAAATGTACACTTACCCATACATGATCATACAGAAGCACAGATTTACATATGCATGCTCACATCAACAGATGCATACAAATCCGTGTCAAAGACCGGCTCCTGTAGATAACGTGTTGAGCAATCCAAGGAGGGAATAAGGCAGGCACACACACAGTCACACACTTGGTAGACGAAGCGAGCTTCAGTAAGCCCGGCCACTTTACCAACCCTATATACACACACACACATATTTGGTGGATGGAACAAAGCACCAGTAACTTTATAGTTTTTCCCATGGCTTATATATGCCAGCAAAATTGTTCACATCGCATAAAAATTACAATGTGATTATATTCTATTTCCCAATTCCCTCACATGAATAAACCTTTTTACATGTTACAAGTGAAAAAAAAAAAAAAACCCAGATTATTCCCAAGAACCCACATTCATAACTAAGCAACTTGTTACAGATTAACAAAATGTAAGCAAGCAAGGTAGTTTTCTCAGCCAGTTTCTCCTACTGGCAGGCGGCAATTTGTGGTTATAAAGAAAGAATCAATTATTTTATTATTTATCTTAAAAAGTAAACTTTTAAAAATCTTAAAAGGATCACAAGTTTAAACTTTTATGTAAAAGCAGTCATTTCTACTTTAAATCCTCAGGGTGCACACCTACTCACTAAAATTTTTTTTTATTAAATCATATCAGAAAACTGAGACAAAAATGGGTACAAGAAGTTATTCACAGTCTTGATCGCCAGCCCAGCCTTACAAGAGAGGCGTCATTCAGTGCTGGTCCAGCTGCCAATGTTATTGCTCCCTGACTTCAAAAAATCCCTAAATCAGCTATTAAGAGTGCGACTTTCTGAACCTCAGATTGCTCCCTAAGATTTCCTACATCAAAGCCACTAGCGAACATATCTTAACCTAACTTTACTGACAATATAGATCTCCAAATTCTTTCTAAGGGTGGTGGACGTTAATAACAGTCCACATCTCTAAGCTCTTTCTGGGGGTGGTGGTTGAATCATTAATCTACTGCAGCAGCATTGCTGGGAAAAGATCAGTCAGTATGATTGTAAGTGCCAAGGACACTGCCCAGGAGGGGCTGGAAACCCCTTAGAGTTCTCATACAACTCATCGGTTAGGAGGGGCGTGATGATTTGGGGGCAACAAGCAGAGGGAAACTCCACACAGTATGAAGTCCTCAGGACGCACAGTCCCCAGAGCTCTGCGTCTGATGGGCACACCCATCCCGGGTGCACCAACTGGTGGGCCGCATTCCGTGAGTTCTGATGCTCTTTGATGTGCCTCTTGCGTGACCCCTCACGAGCCAGACCATCACATTCCACATAAGACAGCCTGCGAGAGGGCTGTCTTCATAACGGTTCCATTCGGTGACCACTCGGAGTCACGAAGGGCACTCTTGCCTGTGAATCACGGAGCCACTGCAGGAGGGAAGATAAGTAAACAAGTGACCCTCTCCAGACCCTGAGCCTAGAAAGTGGCCCCATTCCATTTGTTGCTGGAATTCTAGAGTTCAGTCCTGACATCGCCCATTCCAAGACTCCTCACCCCACAGCTGCTTGTCAACTCCAAAACATAGCTGTAGTCTGGTTCTAAATATTTCCTGCACCAGCCTGGGAGATTCCATGGAGACATGTGTGCTGTGATACCGTCTCCAAGTAGGCAATCATGAGTGGTGTTAGGACCCACTGCGTGTCAGAGATGAGAGATGACAGAGATGATAGCAATGAACAGGAGGGTGATATTGATGGAAAGGATCAAGACAAAAATGATGATGATGACAGAGATGAAGCTGGTGATGGAGATGACTATGATGATGGTGATGATGATAATCAAGTTAACGAAGAAGAAGATGATGATGATGAAGAAGATGGTGATGATGGCAATCAACATAAAAGCGGTAGTACTAGACTCAGCACTTGGAGCCTATGTAGTGACTCCCTTGTGCCTGGTACCATCTGAAGTACTTTCTGGTCATAATATCTCATTTGACCTTTGTAACAATCCCACTTGCTGCTGACATTGGCCCCAGTTCATCCACACCACTCATAATCCTTTAAGCTAGGATAAGATGTCGCTCACCTCCTCTAAGCTACTTGGGGAAGTCAATACATATGTGAGTGATTTTAACACCAACATGTTTTAAGACCTAGACCATGCTATTGGGTAATATTAAGGCAACTTAAATATTTTCTCCTATTGGAAATAAGCCAAGGCACAGCTAAGCCTTGACTTCCAGGCTTTCCTGACTTCTTCCTGTGACTAACAGCCTCCCCCTGAACTAGTAGTTTCTTTTACATGACTGTCACCAATGTGTGCGAGAAGCATCTTAAGGAGAAAGGATTTCTTTGAGCTCACAGTTTCAGGGCATCCTGCCCATCATGGGAGAACACAGCAGACAGAGCAGGAAGCAGAAGAAAGGGAGTCCAGGAAGGGACCAGGGCAAGTCACCTGCTTCCTCCACCTGTGCCCTACCTTTGACCTACTACTTCTTCCCACAACCCCTTCACATTAGGAGTCCTTCATAGATTGGCTGGCTGGTTCTGTCAGAGCCCGTATGATGTAATCACCTCTGGAGACATGCCCGAAGACCCACCAGGTGGGCTTCACCAACTTAGGTGTTTCTCAGTCAAATTAAGTTGATGGCCAAGATCATCTCTCCTACTTCCCTCTCCTCTTCTGCCAGGTCCTTGACAACCTGGACAGCCACCTGAAGAAGTCTGAGTACTTCCGCTTCCTCTGGTTTCCTCACAGTGAAAATGTCAGCATCATCTACCAAGACCACACCAACAAGGTAGCTGCAGTGCGGGCTCATCCTTGCCCAGCATGCTGGAGCAGGGGGCTGTTGGTCACTAGAACACACACTCCATTCTCCCTGCATCCATAGCCTACACACACTCGCCATCCCAGGACGGCTGACATTTGTTGTCCTGATGGCCATGGAAATGGGATTGTCCACACAAGTACAGTTATGGAGTAGCAACAGAAATAATTTTATGGTTGGGGTCCCTACAACATGAGGAACTGTGTAAAAGAGTCACAGCATTGGGAAAGTTGAGAATGACTGCTGTAGGGTGACTGTAGAGTTTGTGGAGGGTGGCTGACAGACATCCAGACCATAGGATCTTAGAAGGAGGGACAGATGGCATCTTTGTCTTGTGAAAAATAAATGCAGACCAGAAAGATAGCTCACCTGGAAGAGGGATTTACTGCCAAGCTTGGTGACCTAAATTTAGTTCCTGGGACACACATGGTGGAAATTTGTTCCACTATGAAGAAAAAAGGCTTCCAAATTGTCCTGGTAGGTGGGTCATCTCACTTTTCTCCCTCCTCCTGTAACGTGAAGTCACTCCTGGGACATGTCTTCTAATCAGACATTATCATAAACAAGTCAGAAGGCAGGTGAGCCCCTGGTATCTAACTCATAATACATCATCCCCCTCAGGCGCCCTCCTCTGCATCTAACTGGTTTTGGGACTATGCCATTGGGTTCTACCTACTGGAGTTCTTGCTCTGGACCAGGTAGGAATGCCACGGGACTTCTGTCCCCCCTTCTTCTGTGTGCTGTGGAGGATGCAGGCCATTAGAAGAGTTCTGTACACCTGCAAATTGGGTCTGTCTCCTGGGTCTATCCCTGACTGCATATCGGAATCACCTGAAGAGCTTGGGGTTCATTCTAAGAGCAAGGAAAATCATTAGAAGGATTTGAAGGAGTATTTTTTAATAAGGCAGCCCAGGGGCTATGAGCCAGTAGACTGGGAGAGGCAAGGGGAATGTGTGTGTGTGTGTGTGTGTGTGTGTGTGTGTGTGTGAGAGAGAGAGAGAGAGAGAGAGAGAGAGAGAGAGAGAGAGAGAGAGAGAGAGATCACATGAGTCAGGAGTAGAGGTAGGAAAAGTGGATGGGTGGTTTGGTGGATGGGTGGTTTATCAGGTGGGTGGATAGACTCTAATGTTAGTTTCTGTGTTGCTGAGACAAAACACATGAGAAAGTCATTTTAAAGGAAGAAAGGAATATTTTGACTCATGAGTTCAGAGGTTCCAGTCCATGGTCATTGACGCCTCTGCTGTGGGACTGAGGCAGAGACTCATGATGGCGAGGACACAGTGGTGAGGAACTGATCGCCTCACAGCAGGAAGGGAGCAGAGAGAAAGGAAAGGTCTGAGGATAGACGTTCAGACATGCACTGCCAGTAACTCTCGGCAGCACTGAATCAAGGATCCCAGGGTGTAGGTGTCTTAGTTAGGGTTTTACTGCTGTGAACAGACTCCATGACCAAGGCAACTCTTATAAAGACAACATTGAATTGGGGCTGGCTTACAGGTTCAGAGGTTCAGTCCATTATCATCAAGGTGGGAACATGGCAGCATCCAGGCAGGCATGGTGCAGGAGGAGTTGAGAGTTCTACATCTTCATCTGAAGGCTACTAGGAGAAAACTGACTTCCAGGCAGCTAGGATGAGGGTCTTAAAGCCCACACCCACAGTGACACACCTACTCCAACAGGGCCACACCTTCTAATAGTGCCACTCCCTGGGCTGAGCATACACAAACCATCACAGAAGGAGAGTGAATGGCACATTGTTTGTGGAACTAAACTTGGCAGGCACCTGCTAAAATTAAAATTTGACTCATCCTTGCCCTAGCGAGCCAGTAAGACCTTGAGACATGGACATTTGTTACTGTTTGGTGTGAAGTGACAGGACATTGCACAGAGTCTTCAGGGCTGTTGGTAGGTGAAGGGGGAGATAAAGCGGGGGACAGGGGGCACTGTCCCTACCTGGACCAACACCACACTGGCCAGCCTGGATACAACAAGGCTGCTAGGAGACAAGGAGTGAGGAGTGAGGGCCTGGTTTGAAAAGAACTCACTCCATGCCTGCACACAGCTGACTCGGTACTCCTCTGCCCTGCCACCTGCAGCACCTACCTGCCGGGCCTCGTGGGCTGGATCAACCGCTTCTTCTTCTGGCTTCTGTTCAACTGCAAGAAGGAGAGCAGCAACCTCAGCCACAAGATCTTCACCTATGAGTGTCGCTTCAAGCAGCATGTCCAAGACTGGGCCATCCCTAGGTAGGGGCACCCTCAAGTAGGGCCATCCCCAGGTAGGGACATCCCCAGGTAGGGACATCCCCAGGTAGGGCCATCCCCAGGTAGGGACATCCCCAGGTAGGGCCATCCCCAGGTAGGGGCACCCTCAGGTAGGGCCATCCCCAGGTAGGGACATCCCCAGGTAGGGACATCCCCAGGTAGGGACATCCCCAGGAAGGGCCATCCCCAGGTAAGGGCACCCTCAGGTAGGGCCATCCCCAGGTAGGGCCATCCCCAGGTAGGGCCATCCCCAGGTAGGGCCATCCTCAGGTAGGGCCATCCCCAGGTAGGGGCACCCTCAGGTAGGGCCATCCCCAGGTAGGGACATCCCTAGGTAGGGACATCCCCAGGTAGGGCCATCCCCAGGAAGGGACATCCCCAGGTAGGGGCACCCTCAGGTAGGGCCATCCCCAGGTAGGGCCATCCCCAGGTAGGGCCATCCCTATAATAGGGCTATCATCAGTTAAGACCATCCCCAGCTAGGGCCATCCCGAGGTTAAGACCTTCCCCAGATAGTGCACTCCCCCAGACCTAACCATGAAAAACCTGGTTCTTCTAGAGCTGGGAGTCCCTGATGCCATGAGCGTCCCACGCTCAGACCCAGGTCCCCTATATAAAGTCATGGAGGAGGATTGGGGTAGTCTCTTCTTACTCTGAAATCTCTCCTGGGCTGAGGGCAGGGAGAAGACCAAGGAGGCCCTGTTGGAGCTAAAGGCCATGCTGGAGGCCAACCCTAAGGTGGTAGCCCACTACCCCGTGGAGGTGCGCTTCACCCGGGGTGATGAAATCCTGCTGAGCCCCTGCTTCCAGAGGGACAGCTGCTACATGAATATCATCATGTACAGGTGAAAGCTCTCTGCAGGGGTGGTGTGTAGGGAGCTGTCCCTCCCCTCATGGGCCAAGGGATTCCTCTCCTTCCCCAGTCTTCCGGTGCCATTTTCTGAGGCCGCCTTCTCTATTGGGAGATTGCATGGACCTTAGCCGGAGACAGCATCTCACTCATTTATAACGGCTCCCTCCCATAGTCTTGTAACATTCACCACTTATTGGCTATGCTGCATCACCATATTCTAGCGTCAATAGTGAATTAATACCAATGAGGAATATTTACCATTTATGAGGATTATGTAATGGAATGAGCAATATACTCTCTCTCAGGGCCCACACTAGTAAGACTGCTGGCCTGGAAGCCATGCTGTGCTGGAACGGGTTCCGAGGCTAGTTTAAGTTCAAAAGCAAAGAGCCGATACTTGATGTTGGGTCCCTGCCTGCGTAGATGTACTTGTCTATCCCAGGGACTGAGCCCAAGCCCGTGGCTGGCCTTCTGTTCTCTCTTCTCAGCTGCATGAGGCACCTGAAGGAGGTAGTCTTTTCTGGTTTCTTGCTGAGATGTGTCCCTCATCTACCACCCACTCCACCTCCAGTCTCGCTTCATGCCTCCACGTGACACAGGCTTTCTCTAGCTTTGAAAAGAAAAAAAAAAATGGCCACCTTGATCTTTCTAGGGTATCCCTCCCCTATGTGTAAGGCCCCAAATCCTTGCAAAGCCAAGGACAACTGAATTAAGTTTTTAGGGGGCCTCAAAGAGCCACAAACATTTTTCTGAAAGACCAGTCGTCTAGTTCATAGAGGGTGTAGCTATGGTGAAGCTCATGTGTCAACTGTTTGCGTGTCTCAGCTTCTCGATGCTCAGATGCAGATGCAGAAGTGAAAGATGCCATGGGATGCATCTGAACATGTTTGAAATGTTAGCCCTGGGATCAGCCTTGGAGATCGGTCACTTTGGGGCTGAGTAGCTGGGCAAGAGACCAACTGGAGACCTTCATTGGGTTACACAGCCTTGCTTTCCAGACATGAAGGAAGTCATCTGGGGATTCCAAGGCACTGGCCAAAGTACTATACGTGTGTGTGAGGATTGTATGTGACTAGTATGTGGGGGCACTGTGCAAATTTCATGTGTATTATGTATGTATATCATGTGTGAATACTAGATGAGCAACTATTGTGTGTGTTGTATTTAAGTATTGTGTATAAATATTATATTGAGAATTTGTGTATTATGTGTATATTATATGAATACTTTATGTATGAACTCTGTGTGTGTGTGTGTGCGTGTGTGTGTGTGTGCGTATGTGTGTGTGTGTGTGTGTGTGTGTGTGTGTGTGTGTGTGTGTGTGTGTGTGTGTGTGTTGTGGGACAGTCATGAGTTGCTTGCAATGGGGAATTATTCTGGAAAACACACCATCAGCAGTTTTATCACGGTGAGCATCACCCTGTACAGACCTTGATGTACACCCTTCTGCACACCCCTGCCCTCTCTGGGCTGCATGCCTGTACAATACATTGTATCTGTTGTATGCTATTGAGGCTAACCTGTGTAAAGGAATGACCTGGGCAGGAGGACTTTTTCAGCTCCATTACCCTAGGGGTCAGTCTTTGGCCAAGATTAAACTCACAGTAATGTCCAGGTACCAAGTGATGAATACAAGAGGGGACACAGCCTTGGGGAGCCCTTGGGAATATGCAGTGAGCAGGCATCTATCCTGGCTGGGCTGTTCTGCAGGGAGAGCCAGTCTGATCTCTGGTCACGTGCCAGATTAGGGGCAGGTCAGAGAGAAGGCACCTGAGGCAGTGGTAGCACATCATGGGACAGAGGCAGATAACCACCTTCTTCCTCTCTACCATAGGCCCTACGGAAAGGATGTGCCTCGGCTGGACTACTGGCTGGCCTATGAGACCATCATGAAGAAGTTTGGAGGCAGGCCCCACTGGGCAAAGGTAAACATTCAGACATTTCCCCTACACTCATAGCCATGGGGCAACTGCTGTGCACCTTGTGTCCACAAGAGGGCGCCCTCCTCCCTGTTACTCTGAGGAATCCTCCCAGCTTCTTAACCAGCTAGTACTGGAATATGCTTCTCTTGAAGCCCAGACTCCTTGGGAATCTTCCTAGAAACTTCTTTCACTGTATTAGATTTTCCTTTTTTTCAGTCTTTTTTTTTTTTTTTTTTTTGGTTTTTCGAGACAGGGTTTCTCTGTGTAGCCCTGGCTGTCCTGGAACTCACTCTGTAGACCAGGCTGGCCTCGAACTCAGAAATCCACCTGCCTCTGCCTCCCAAGTGCTGGGATTAAAGGCGTGCGCCACCACTGCCCGGCATATTAGATTTTCCTATGGAGCTTGCGAGCGGGATAAGGTACACATCAGCGTGTCCATTTAACAAATAGACAAGTGAAGGCCTGTGTAGTGGTGGGACCGGAGCTGGGCCCTCCATGGTAGTATCACAGGATGCATTCTAAGGCCTTTTAGCTTTATTTTACTTTCCAGACCCCTTTCTTTTTGTTTGGGGGTCTTGTTGTGTGAAGAGGGCAGGACAGTGTCAGGGCAGGCCCCAGGGACTCTGGATGCTGACCTGCAGCCTCGCTTGACTTAGCTCTGTGGGGACAAAGCCAGTTGCTTCTGATTGCTTCCACAGGCCCACAATTGCACCAGGAAGGACTTTGAGAAAATGTACCCTGCCTTTCGCAAGTTCTGTGATATCCGTGAGAAGCTGGACCCCACTGGAATGTTCTTGAATTCGTACCTGGAGAAGGTCTTCTACTAAAGCAGGACTGGAAGCAAGTCACCCTGACCTCTCACACTTCTGCTGCTTTTGGGGTGGGGAATGGGGCACAGAGCAGTGTCTCACAGGCACAGTGGGAGCCTACCTCTCCTCCTGACCACAGGGAAGGGCTGGGCTCTGGGGCAGGGCCCCTCTGCCTTCTCCATCATCTTCATAACACCCGGCAAAGAAGTGGCCTCTCACACAAATTCCTGTTTTCATTTCCGTGAGTCACACATGAACTACAATCATCTGAGGAGAAAGGGGCTCCCTGATGCATCATATCTGTCCAGACTAAGGATTTGGACCTTCCTAGGTTCTACCGGGCCACCAGGTAGAGAGAGATTCCTGAGGCCAGCAGTTCTCCATCCCTCTTCAGAAGGGATGACTTGGCAAAAGTTTTGGCGCAGAGGTGGCATGGAGCATGCTCTGCTTTCTTTTCTTTTATAAAGGTCTTTCAGATGCCCAGAGACTGTTTTGTTGATCCTGGGCAAGCTATCTTCCAGATGGGTTCACCTGGCCTTCTGACTGCAATGGCCTGACCTTCACAGTGTCTCTTTCAGGAGGTAGAGTAGAACTCGCCTCATCTTCTTAACCAGCTGCTGTTCCCTCTGCTTCTCTCCCTTCACCTTGGAGACAGTTCTTTGGAGTGGGAGCTCACGCCATCCCTGGCTTCCTCTGAGTATTGTTCTCATCTTCCTCTTCACAAATATGATTTCAGTTTGATTTGTAGCTTTTCTGGAGTGTTCCTTGGAGAACCAGGATGTTCCAGGTATTTTGTAAGAATTAAAAAGACTCCGAAGGTATTTTTCTGCCCTTGAGAAATTCATATTTTAATTCTTTATCTCATAGAAAGTTAAAATGTAAAATGTACTTACCAACAGAATTGCCGGATCAGCAAAGGGGCAAAGGGCTTGGATAGATATTTCTCTACAGCAGATACACAAGGCCAAAGAACACATAAAACCATGTTCAGTGTCATTGCATCTTAGGGAATGACCAACACATCAATGATCAATATCATTGCATGTCAGGGACGGGCCAATGAAGCTACAATGACACGTTACTATTAGTATAACAATAGCAAACATCTAAGTGTGGAAGCTTACTTAAAATACAATGACTTTTAAAATCAGTTTTTTAACTCAGTTGCCTGTTTCTCCTCTATGAACTTCTGTAGATAACAATGCTACATTGGCAAACCAAAAGTTTAGACATGCCTGCCCACTGGGAGAAGCTTTGGGGCCACGAGAGTCCAGAGTTTGCAGCCTTCGGGATGCCTTGCAGACTGGGGCTTGGGAAATCACGGGTACCTAAGCCCAGCATTGAATCCCTTGCTATAGATGTATCCAGTGGTTGTTTTTCTCTGGGGCACTCTGAAAGGGATTGGTGCCGCTAACAAGAGTAAATGTGGGGCTGGAGAGAGGGCTAAGTGTAAGAGCATGCATGGCTTGTAGAGGACCCATGTTCGATTCCCAGCACAGGATCACAAGGCTTACAGCCACTGAAGCTCTAGCTTTCTCTCCTAGACTCCTGAGTGCACCTATGAGCACAAACCCATAGGCGCACATACATACACACAAGTAAAAATAAATCTGTGATCGGGGAAAATAATAGCAAACTAAACCCCAAGGCATTGGAAATCTCCAGGTCTAAATCACCCCACCCCTGACTTTCCACAAAAGAAGAAACTGAGGCCCAGGGAAGTAAAGAAACTTGTCAATATCCCAATGCGAGCTACAAAAGGTGATGTCTTTAAACTCTTCAACCAAAGTGAGGCGGGATGAGACGGGCTGCATGGGCATGGGGAAAAAGGCTGACTACTTGTTTAAAGAAAAGGAAAGCACAGAGCTGTCTGATACCAAGATACCGTATGTCACTCAATCAGTGAAGAACACGGCCACTCAAACCCAGGTGAGACCAAAATGGCTGACCAGCATGCCTGCCGACTCCTTGGCTTGTCTATAATGACAGTTTGCCACCACTGGGCTTGTAAGATTGCCTTTCCCATTATCCATCTGATGCCGTAACACATCTGGAAAACCCCGCAAAAGGACAAAAAGAGGTGAACCCTATTCTGGGAAAACCCATGCATGGAGCCTCCCACCCCATTTTAACTCACGAATAGCCCCCATTCCATTAAGTTTGCTCATAAAGGGGACTATCCAAAATCCCAGTGACTCCTCTCTTGAAAAGCCCTCACTTCCTCAAATATCCTTCTGTCCTTCCCTTGGCCGTGTGTCTCTCCATACCCAAGCCTCCCCCCTTGCTTCTAACAAGCCCCAGACTTTCCTTCTGTGCTCACTGAACACCAGCTTTGCTTCATACCAACTCATCCTGAAAATGGTGGGTTTGCAGCAGAAGGCTGCACCCAAGCAGAACACCACCCATCGACTCTCATGGCGCCACCCTTTTGACCCTGAGTGATGTGTGCTGAGCCCCTACATTGCGCTCCTGAGAGCACTGCTAATCTAGATCCTCCTCTCCTCCTTCCATTTTTCTCCTGTTACTCCTGTCCTGCATTCCCATTGGCTCAGCTCCATCTTGTCAGTAGCTTCCCAGTCAGCTGAAGCTGAAGCATGGGCAACCAGCTCTTCTGTCCCCTGGTGGCAAACACTAGCCTCTTCTCTGGCTGTGGGAACTCACGGCTATTGAGCTGTGTGCCTGTCTGCCAAACCTGGACTCTAATGAAGTGGGCCGTAATCATTAGAGCGTGTAAGAATTTAAAATCAAGTTGACCGATGAGGCCCAGCGCGTGCTACGCCTTGGGTGGGGCGGGAAGGGAGGAAACTAGAATCATAGAACAGCCTCAGCTCTCCAAGCGGAATTTGGGTGAGAGGTGACCAACTACACTTCTCTCCAGATGCCCATGGGTCCCATACTCCTCAGGTATGCGGATGAGGAAAAGGGGGCCCAGGTGAGCTCGGAGGCTCCCATGGGATGGAATCACCTGCTCCTCACTCTGAGGTTTTTGCCAAACCTGAATTCGGGGGACATTTAAATGCTGAAGACAAATGGTTCTTGTGCCCTGGAGTCTCTGGCTCAGGATAGGACAAACTTAGACAAGTCGACCAGGCCACCTGTTTGGTGGCCCAAATGTGTGTGTCCCCACAGGCTCTGACAGACCTGACTATTCGGTATCCAGGTGGTGGAGATGTTTGGGGGAGGCTGTGGAACTATTAGGAGATGCAGCTCTCTGGACTGTGTCTGGGACTACCAGCCAGAATCAGCTCTTTCTCCCTTCACTTGCTTTTATTGGGGGTCTTTTTGTCAAAGCAATAGGAAGTAACCAAAACTAGAGAATGGATAAACTGTCAGCTGAGAGCCTTCACTAAGACATTGTATGTGACCTGCCAGGAAGGCAGACTGGTAGAGGTGACTGGCGAACTTGCCAACAGAGGGAAGGAACACAGAGCTCAGGGGAGGAAGGGACCTCTCCAGTCACTCCATGGTAGCCTCTTGCAGATCTCAGAACTGGGCCTCAAACTGGACTGGGAAGGGGACAAGCTGTATACAGGAGACAATCTAAACCTAATGTGTGTACCTGCCATGGCCCAACCAAAACCTGACCTTGGGTGTCTTGGAGAAGGGAGCAGCCATGGAACTCTACACAGCGTGGCTGGCTTCAGATTTACGAGTGAGATTCCCTGGTCCCTGTAAGGTCCCTGCCTGTGGGTTGGCCCAAGACAGACTCTATAGTAAGAATGGGAGATTGGAAGCCAGAAATATAATTCCAAAGAGCCTAATCCCACAGGCCAAGGGGATCTCCGAATGGGAATCCACAAAGAGCCATACTATCACCAGGCAATGGGAAGCAGAGGTCACTAGAAGCTGATGACGTCAGCTTTGCCTTGATGTCTTCTCTATGAGACAGGGCCTTTCGGAGATTAAGAAAAGTCCAGACATTTCCAGAAAATTTCAAAAAGGAGCCACCCATGTGCGCTGTTGGTTTCACGTTCTTGACATATGTTTATAGACACGAGATATCTTTACATAGCCAGAGAAAGGCAGTAGCATGTTATGTTGAAGGCCTTCAAAGAACTAACTCCTTCTATCTTTAGGACCTGTTGGTCGCTGTGGCCTTACACATATGACATCATCAGCAAAGATGTCATGGCACCTTGTGAACATGAGTGGGAAAAGTGGTCCCCGACCTGTGACATGTCCTAGGATGCCCAGAGAAACTAGAGACAAAGATGAGGTCACAGAGGGTGCCTGGTGCCAACTCATGACATAGTCTTTGTTCCCTTGAGTACCCGTGCAAGTGAGGGCCATCAGATCGTGGTAACCCAACCTATTGTAACTCCGTTCCAAGCATAGATGAATCGTTATCTACTTCCACTTGGGTCAGAGAGGGTCCGAGCCACTGCTGGGCCGTAAGTCACTGAGCCTGGGCAAGAACCGTGCTAACACGGATGCTGCCTGGCCATCATGGAGCCATGTGGTAGCCAGTGAGGAACACAACAGGGATAATAGGATCAGAGGTGAAACTGGAAACAACGCAGAGACAAACTGCATTCTAAACCTTGTGAGCTTGCTCATCACAGTGTGTCATCTTGCTGACAGACTCAGTGCTCACTGGGTCTAACCCTGAGTCTCTTCATTTTCCTTGTGCATACTCGATTGACCAAGCTCTTCTAGAAAACACCTGGCAAGACTAGGTATGGAAAGGACACTGAGCTAGAAGCCTCGGCAGCTATAAGGCCACAATGAATTCCTTGGGTTCCCGAATCTGCTATTTACTAGCTTCAGGACTAGCAAATAAATGGCCTCTGTCATTTCTACAGTGTCATTCACAATGGCTTCTCTCAACTCCTGCAGGTAACAAACACACTAGATGTGCTCAATAGAGATTTAGACTATGGCTGGACAGCGTCACCTGCTGGCAGCACCTGGTATTGCAGCTAACCTAACAGTTTGGACTGAGCAAGGGATGACCAGTTTCGACAGGGAATTATCAGTTACACATTAAAACACCCATGTGTCCCTTAGCAGCTCTCTTTGCCTAGATTTCAGTGCATTCTCTGGGAGACTGACCCACCTTGTCAGAACTCATGGACAGTGTTGTAACGAGGAGGAAAAGTCTCTGCTTTCAGGAATTTTCCTCTGCAGCTTGTTGGAACATACTTCTCTCCCAAAGTCGGAGGCCCCTAATTATCACGATGAATACTCTATTCTCCAGGGTATGGAGACTCCTATAGTCTCAGCTGTTAATTTTGAGATTTCTTTTACATGTGTGACCTTGTGTCATTCTTCGGTCCCTTTCTACCCATGTGTTCTGAGACAAGATCTCTCATTGGGACCTGAGGCTCCATGAACACCAGCAAGCTCCAGGGACCCTCTTTCCTCTGCTCCGATGGTGTGGAGGTTACAAGAGAGTGCCACCATGCCTGACTCTACCGAACTCATGTTTATGGTGCAAGCACTTCAGCAACTGACCCAGCTGCTTCCTTGTCTCCTCTCTACACCAAAGGAAGATGAGTGGCCTACAGAAGAATCAAGTAAGAAAACAGGCCCAAGGGATACATATCGCAAGGCGGCTTTATTGGATTAGTTGCGTGGGGGAAGCAGTTCTTCCCGAGAGCAGCAAGTGCAGGCATTAGCATACAGAATCCAGAGGAAAGTCAGGCTGCTGGGGTGGAGGCCTACTCGCCTGGAAACATGTGGAGTTCTCTAGGGGTCTGCAGCAACCTTGGGAAACTGGAAGCTTCCCTCCTTGAGACCCCTACACACAGGAAAGCAATGCTTCTGCCTCATTCCGCGCTGAGAAAAAAGGAGAGTGGAGAAGAACATCAACATCTCCCAAGAAGCAGCCACCAACACACACATCCTCACCACCAAGGAAAAACATTTCCCAGAGCAAAGAAAATAAAATCCCGGGGGCTTTCCTAGCTTACCCGTGGGCTCTGGCCTCAGAGGTAGGCCCTGTGCCCAGAATGCATATTCTGATCCTTGTCTGGACTCCTGAGGACTTTCCAGCCCTCCAGGGTCTCGGAAAGCCCCCGGGGTCACAGAAAGGCTGCCTGCTTACCGGTTCTTCCTGCGGTATTCCTGTAGCGCTTTCTCTGCCACGGTGTCCATGAACTTAGGGTTATCCTTAGAGACTTCTTCTGGTAACACCACTGTGATGGGGTCAGAGTCGAACAGCTTCACTACCACCTCAGTGACACGGGAGGGGACTTCTGAGTCAGAAGAGTGGGTTGTCACCTAGAAGAAAGCAGGAGAGATGTCTCTACGCAATGTCTACAGAGTGCGCCCTCTTTGTCAAAGGGTATGGCACTTCTCTTTGCCCCTCAGTCAAATATGGATCTCCAGGTTATCTGATACTCTTCAAGATGTCTAGAGAATTCCGAGCAAAACTATCTCGATTCGAAGGGATAAATGTTATTTGAAAATGACTAGCCAAGTAGGGACTCCAGAAACTTGAAATGATTTTCAAATGTTTTCTTGTCTTATTTTCTTGTTTTGCTTTTTTTTGGGGGTGGGGGGGCTTCACAACACAGTCCAGCCTGGGCTCAAGATCTCCACTTTCCTGCCTCAGTTTCTTCAGTGCTGGGTTACAGGCAATCAGCATGACACCTAGCCCCAACATTTGCTGTGTGCAAATGTTAGCCAGTCTATGGTCAAAAGGGGACTGGGGGGCTCCAAGCACTAAAGGAAGCTGTTCTCACTGGCTAACAGTGAACCAATTCATATGGTACTCAGTGTGGCCCTGGGCAGAAAACAGCTTTACAGCCAGGCTGACAGGCTGACTCAGGAAAGTTGCCCAAAGTTCCCTGTTCTCAATAAGCCACAGAACTCCCTCTTTCTTCTTCTTGGAAATGAGACTTGGATATTTGACCTCAAGGGGTGAAGGCATTTCAATGCTACATTGTGCATATGGCTTCCCTAGTCCCTGCTGGTGTAAGTCGTAGGTGCCCTTGTGTGGTACCTTTGTCCCACCGCACCTCTAAGAGGCATGACATCACCTCTGGATCACACACGGGTCTTAGCCTCATCAAATGACTGGGATACAACTCACTGTGGAGACCCGAAGGTAGTACTGGTCTTCGCCCCGTGTGAGGTTAGCCAGCTGAGACACCCAGTTGAACTGGTCGTTCAGCTGCTCCAGCAGGGATGAGGTGTTGAGCATCTTGGACTGGAGGGAATGAAGCAGCTCGTTGTACTGCTGGGTCAGTCTCTCGGCCACCTGGAGCGAGTCATTCAGCTCCTGGCGCAGGTTAGCCTGGACAGGATTGTTGGCTGAACAGTCTGCCCAGAGAAGAAAGAAGCAGAAGGCAGAAACATGAAAGGGTTGGTAAAGGGGATGAAAATGCCCGTGGGAACCAGCTCCAGCCGCTGGAACCTGACGCAGAGGAACTCTTAAATGGAGGTCTACAAACCAGTTCCCCCAATGTGGAAATCAAGGCGCTGAGCTCTTCATGCTTTGGGATACAATGGTGCCTGTGCTAAGTTGTGTCAGAGCAGCGTGGCTGAATCCTCTTTGGGTGGTAGACGTGACCAGTCTCAGTGACCTGTCACAATGCTGCTGACCGTGCTCTGGAGAGCACCGATGTCGACTACTCCATGTTTTCGGACCTGGAGTTACTCTTGCTCCTTCCAGGACTCATTTCCAGATAGGAGAAAGCCACTGTTGCACTGGACACTCCGCAGAGTGCACTTAAGAGTACCTACTGTGTGCCAGACACACATCAGGTGTTCTGGTGCCTTTTTCTCTCCAGGTATGCTTGGTTTGACTTAGACATCAACACTCCTAATTTACCAGTAATGAAACAGGTTTTCGGAAGTAAGAAACTTGCTCAGATTATAGGGGAAGCAATCTGTGGAGCCAGGATTGAACCCACATCTCAACTCAACTCCTCAACTTGAGCTCTTCCTCCCCTGAGACCATGGTTCTAGAATATTCCCCAAGCTTATTTTTTAACATATTTGAGAGATTTGACAATACTATTTCCCCAGAACCCAAGCTGCAGAAGAGACAGCCAGATCCCTAGGCTACAAAACACAGGTGTTTGGTGCCTGAGAGTGGGTCCTTGTCTGCCCTTGTCCACCCAAGATGGTCAGGAAGGCTCCTTGCAGAAAATAGGAAAACTGGCATCCCCTCCTTCTCAGCCGTGAGTACACTGCAGATATCAGGCTTCTGGCTCCTACAAAGTGTCTGTGTTTTCTAAAAAACAATTTTTAGCACCCCTCCTCTATTATTTTTAAAACATCTAGAAGAGGCTATATCAAAACTAAGTAAGACAAGAGAGATGAGAGCCTTCTGGGCCCTATGTGGCAGCTGCAATCATTCATACTAAAATAAAATAAAATGTTGCATGGGGGCAAGAAACAGGATTAAAGACAAGAAGCACAGATGAGAAGAAATCTTCAAGGAATAACCTGAGTACTTTTACCACTAATCAGGCCAAATAAGGAAAAGTCCTGGAGGGTAGGACAGTGCAGAGGGGAGGTTCTCAACCTGGGACCACACTACCCACCAGAGGACATTCCAGACATTCTGAAGTTATTTCTGATTGTCACAGTGGAGGGAGGGTTGCTCTTGGCACATGGCAAGTAGAAGCCAAAAATGCTGTTAAATGCTCAGCCATGTTCAGGTCCACTCACAGGGCTGAGTCAAGGTGTCCCAGGCGAGAGGTCCCTGTGGAGCCTATCCATATCATTGTATGCACCGTAAATAAGAGCTAACGGGTGACTGTTGGGAGGATCGCTAAGTCTGATGTAGGAGATCCAGTCTATAAGGTGACTGGGTTCAGGCATGCCGTCATTCAACTATCCTGACAGTTTCCTGGGGGAAGCCTGCAGGTGTGGGCACATCTTTGTCTATAATTTCACACTATAACCTTTGAAAGCACTAATGTTTCTTTCCTGGGCTCCTAATATTGCAGGAGTGAGGCTGGGAATATTAACCAGACTCTGAAGGTCTGTTCTGGCCAACTACACCTATGACGGAACAGCAAAGAGAACGATGGACTCCTTGTGATCTGAGCAGGGAGAGCCGCGTACCATGAGCCACTGTAAAGACCGGGCTGAAAGCGGGGCCATTTGATTGATAGCCAGACCTGACAAATCTGTGGGGAACAGTTTTGGGTTTGCTGTGTTTTGTTTTGTTTCCATGGAGACAGAGCCTCACAATGTAGGGAAGACTAGCCTTGGATTCACCACCCTCCTACCTCAGCCTCCCAAATGTTGGGATTATAGGGATGAGCCATCATACCCAGGTTGCCTGGGGAACTGATGAAGGAAAATAGTTCCTTTTCTGAGGGACTAATCAACCAGAAAGAATGTAGCCAGGATACCAAGGACCGCCATCACAAAGACATAGCTCAAGGTCCCCAGGGAGAAACCCCTAGCTATTCATGAGCACAGCCTCAGTGAGATGTCTCCTGTCTTGTAATCATAGATAAGTCACTTAGCCGTTCTGCAAGATGGAAAGAGAGCTGTACCCAGCTCACAAGATCATTCTGTGAACAAACACCTGTGACGTGTTTACAACAGTGTCCAGCATGTGGTAAGCACTTGTTAAACCAAATGCATGTTGTTAGATTTCATAATCTAAAGTTAAAAATCAGGGTCTACTGTATTTGGCACTGTGAAACAAAGTAGCCAGGGCAATGAGCTGCGGATTGCTGGTGGCTACAGTCAATTCCACGGAGATACCCACCATGCACTGCAGATCTGCCATGAGCCACCAGTGGTGGTAGGCACTTTAGATACACCTCATCTATTTGCGAACAATCTGCATCTGAACTTGATTCTAAGTAAAACTGTCGTGGCTCAGTGGTAGAGCACTCTTCTAGCATGCAGGAGGTACTGGGTTCTACTCCAGCTCCCAAATAATGAAGCTGTAGATAGGAGAATAGTAGGCTGTGCGCCAGGGCGAGGAGTCTCCCCGGGACTACAGCTCACAGGCAAAGAGCGGTCTCTGAAGGACAGTACCAGTGAGTCACTGGTGACCCGTAATTGGATGACCACAGTGCCAGCTTATAGACTGGTTCCCGGACTCACCCACAGACAAGATCTCTTGACACTTCTCACACTGGCCCTTCATCTTCAGGCATCCTGTGGAGTTGTGGCGGATCTCCTTGCACACTGTGCGGTCATCTTCACCTTCTGGACACACGAGGGGGAAGGGGGTCAGGGTGAGGCACGTGGCACACTGGAAGGACACTCACCCGACAGTCTTCCACACCTCTGCTCAGCGCCATGGTAAGATGCAGCTTAGTTGTTTGCTTGCAGACATGGGATTTCCCTGTGGCTCTCTGAGGATTTTCCCATGGCTCTCAGCAGGTACTGCCTGCCTTCCCACCATCTCCACCTGAGGAGATCTCTCCTGCCACATCCCCTCAGCCATGTGCCTTCTAGCATCATGGCTGTTCTTCATTCTCCTTGGCTGGTGGTACTCCCTTACTGGCCATCAAGGCCGAGAAAGCAGGAGTGTGTCCTGACAACATAAACCATCCTTAGATAATGGAGCTACAAGAGATGTGAATTGGGTTCCAGGCCTTCTTATATTTCTAATGAAAACCATACCATGTAGGACATGGTGTTAAGACACAACACACCTCCTCAGAAGAAAATCACTCCTCAGACACCAGTTTCCTGTGTCCACACTACATTTCATCCTTACAGGCATTACATGCTAAGGTCACAGCCATGAACATCTTTAAGATGATACAGACTCATTGCCTGGAAGGGCAGGCCTCCCACACCACATCCTCAAAATTTCCCAAGAAAGAAAAGCCAGGATCCTATAGGACACACAGCCCCATCACTCCCTGAGTTGGCTCTAACAAACCCGAGCTCCAGTCTCTACAAGTGCTAATTGAACGGGGCCCCGGTTTGCCTTCTGCATTCCTTTACCCCTGTTCTAGCTCCTTTACCCTGCAAATAGAGAAAATACCAGCCTTAAGGGTTGCTAGGAACATAAAACCGGCACATGCCAAGCCCTGGAAGAGCCTAAACATCTGGGAGATTCCCATTCCTTCTTGGAAAGACAATAGTGGATTTCTGACCTCTTAAGAAATCCATGTCCGGGAACTGGAAGGATGGGCTATGGAGCTGGACATCCATGGCCTGCTGAGCCCGGTGTATCATCTCAAAGAAAGGCTGAAACATGTTGTGGAAGCTCAGAGGCCCATAGTGGGAGACAGGCATGAGGCTGCGGACCAAGCGGGACTTAGGATATAAGAAATGAGGCCTCTTGTGTGGGAAGCCGAAGGGGGAGAAGTAGTGGGTGTCCTGGGGCTCATGGGTGAAGAACCGGTCCTGGAGAAGCGTATCTATGATGCCAGAGGCCCGAGAGAAGCTGTCCTGCATGGCGTCTAGGACTTGGCTCTGCTGCCGGTCACTCTCCAGCAGGGAGTCGATGCGGTCGCCATTCATCCAGAAGTAGAAGGGTGAGCTCTGGTTCAGAAACTCCTCTAGCTGGGACCCAGAGAAGTACAGTAAGGTGCTGTGCACTCCAGCCTGCGTCCCCCTGTGATCACACAGCAGCTGACCCAAGTTCCCATTGTTCTGCCTCCTGGATACCCTGTCAGCCCCTCCATCTACCTCTCACGGTGAAACTCAGAGGAGCACGAGCCTCATCTTTGGCCATGGAGGACAACCACTCCCACTTAGCTACTCAGCCTTCAGGAAACAGAGAATTTTACTGAGTCCCAACCAAGCTCACAGATAGGGATAGAATTAATGCAAATATACTAAATATTTGTAATTTCCTTTTCCTATACAAGCACAGGATTCTGCCATACCATAAGGCCATTTTACCCAGCTGGTTAAAGTTCTTGTAAGAGATGGTACCTGCCAGGCATATCTGTGGTGAGTGGTTACATCTGTACTCGTGTCAGACAGCACCAATCAACCATGACACTAGAAAGGCATGCAGTCAAGCAACGCTAATCAACTGTACTCAGCATAAGGAATGGGGCCTATTTCGTGGATTCTCCACACTCCCCATCCAGAACCCAGGCCATGGACATGACTCCTCACCTGTCGGCCAACCAGCCCCGAGCCGCTCCTGCAGACGCGTGCATAGAACTTCATGCAGGTGTGCTTCAGGCAGGGCTTACACTCTTCCCAGAGGGCCATCATGCTCTCGTTACACACTTCTGGGAATGCCTTCAGCTTCATTTCAGAATCCCTGGTGTCATCTAGAGCATCCTTCAGGGAGATGACAAGGCCAGGTGAACCACACAGAGACCCAGCCGGTCTCCCCGATCTGTGTACAAGATGCTCCTGTAGCCCACAGCTTTGCTCTAGCCCATCTGTGGGGCTGTCCCTGCCACGCTCTCAGGAGGCTCTCATCCTTCAAGGCCCAGCCATTCCCAGGTTTTCCCTGTCCACTCCGATCAGCTGCTCTGACCATCTCTTCCTCAGGCCCCACCTCTCCCTTACACCACCTTACTGTCTCTTCTTATCTCCCCAGTCTTATCTTTCTGTTAGAACTGTGCCCCTGACATGCAAATCGAAGCTATCCAATCAGAAGTCAAATCGGCCATCAAATTTATTACCATGCCCCTGACCCAGGCATTGACTCCAGGGATTGCCAATTAAATTCTCCTCCTGAAGAGATATTAGTTTACAGCAAATGTGTGCGTCTATGAATCGATATTGAAAATAAATAAGTGGATGGATGGATCTGTGTATAAGTTCATGTGTGTGTGTGCGCGTGCGCGCGCGAGTGTGTGTGTGTGTGTGCACGCATGTGTACCAGAGTCAACATAGATGTTCAGATGTAGAAGACAAGTTAAACAAATGGTAACAGGGCAGTCCCCTGTTATCAGTTCTTAGCTAACCATGGTCAACCACAGTCTAAAAATAGTATTGTGGATGCTGAGGAATTAAGATATTTTGAGAGTGGGAGACATCACATCTGCGTAACCCACTCTATGGTATCACATTATAATTGTTCTATTTTATTGTTGCTGCTGCTACCTTACTCTCTGTAATTTATAAACTAAGCATTATCATAGGTAGGGACACACACACAGGATAAAACAATCTTTAGAGGGCCTGGTACTATCCACAACTTCAGCTTCTACTAAGGGTTTTGAAACACCACCCCTCCCCCCGCCCGCTCCCGGATGAAGGGATTCTAAGGATAGCTATTAGAATTTTACATTGATTTTAAAATATTGCAATAAGCACTTTCATGGTAAAAGTCATTTTGAATACAGAAGAAAAGAGCGGAGTGAAGTACTATGACACCTCCCACCCCCACCCCACCCCCGAGTCCTGCACCATGTCCTACCCACAGCAAGGGTTAGAAAAACCTATTGAAATGGATCTGGGCTTCAGGCCCTGGGCCAGACTTGCAAGGAAACCAGATCCAAGGCCTCAGCCTGAGGCTCCCGCTGTTGCCTCAGTAGAGCCCAGCATTAGCAAAGCTCTGCAAGGACAACAGCGCTAGGACACCATGGCAACCCAGCAAGGCACCTGCCCACCATGTCCCCTCCTCCCCTCCAGCAGGGAGAGCCAGGGCTCAGTCAAGGCTTGGCCCTACCTCTTTCTTCTTCTTGGCTTCCTCTAAACTGTTGAGCAGTGACTTGCGCTCGGCATTGGTTTTTTCTATGAGGGTCTTTATGTGCTTCACTCCCTGGACGGCATTCTGAATCTCCTTATTAATATACCTACTCCCTTGAGTGGACAGTTCTGTGAGAGAGAGGAAGGTACAGTGAGTGGGGGGTGGGGGTGGCTGGAGAAATACCCTGGGAGCCAGGGGGACGGTGAGAAAGCCATGCTCTGATGGGGGGTGGGGGGGTGTCAAGCTGAGATACCATCACTACCAAACCAAGCCTGTGGCAGTCCTTATGGCCTCAGTCCTGCCTCTGTGTCTCCTCAAAGGGCTCATGGTAGACTCCATGTCACAGCTCAGAAACAGGAGTGGTACAGAGAGGGGCAGCCATACTATGACTGTCCCCGCCATACCACCCCAGGGAGCCAACAGGATATTTCAAGGAAAACAGAAAAATACATAGTTAACCTCCTAAGCATCAAAATATAATAAGAGTGCCGTTTTGAATACGATCTTTGTGAAGTTCAGGTTAACCCAGTCTTGGCACTTCTTTGCTACATGCACAGTGCCAGGTGACAGGGACCGGAAGATGAATGAAGTGGCACCGGAGACGGGAAGATAAATGAAGAGCTGCGTTCACCATGGAGACCGTAACCAAGACACAGCCCACATCATGTCATGGCAGTACCACTTACTTATCCTGTGTCAAGTGACATTTCCCACACCTCCACTGTGTTCTACTGATGTCACTGCCAAACACATCCAAAGAGAGGGGGGGGGGGGGTCTGTTGAGCCAAGGGCAAGAGTTTCAATGACGCAGCAGCCTGAGGGAGCCTAAAGGTCAAGGGTCCAAGCAATGCTCGTGGCTGATAGTGTGTTCTACCCTTGAAGTGTGCTGAGAGAATAATATATTTAAAGTGTCTGAACCCATCAACAGCCGTGATGGACGGCTGATAGCTTGAAATGATTATTTCACTGTGTGTATCCATATCAGAGAATCAGATCATATTATTTTTAATGAAGCCCCCCCCCCCAGAACTGGTCAGCTATGAGCAAGAGGTTAGGAGAAAAGGAGGGAGGAAAGGTGGGTTTCCAGAAAAGCCTTGGAAGACAGGGAGGAGGGGAGAGGGCACTCCTGAGTGACTACTTCATGTTGAACTGTGCTGCCCTTTTCCAGAGAAGGAAACTGGTGGAGCCGGGTTTCCGGGGGGGGGAGGGGGGGGGCGTCGGTCTGGAGACACCTAGGTAAGAACTCTGGATGTCACACAAAGGGAAGACTGACAAAGTTTCCAAGGGTCTGGGCACAGCTTTGAGAGAAGAGTAGGAGAGCCAGGTAAGGGGACCAGGAGGGAACAGAGGAATGACAGGCAGCCACCAGAGGGGCTTGAGTCAGAGGCCAGTGTCTAGAAAGGACCTGATCACAAAAACATCAAGGTGGAGCTTAGATCTCCAAGAGAACAAAGTCTTGGTCAGACCCCAGGGCACAGCATGAAAACAGCTCTCAGCCTTGGGGACTGAGCTTGGAGGGGTGGTCCTGCCCTGGGCCCTATGACATCCACCAGAGGAACAGTGGCTTAGTCTACTTACCTTGGAGCTCATTGTCAGAGACCTCCTGCTCTCCCAGGACCATGCCATTGTCCCAGGTCAGCAGCAGTCCCACGCACAGCAGGAGAGTCTTCATGGTGTGGCCTCCTTGGAGTCTGGAGTCCTGGAAGAAACAGCAGAATGTCCTGGTAACCTCTGGGTAGCTTACAGGAATTCTGCCCCCTGCTACAGCTCCCTGAGAGGGGAGATGGGGTGGGATTGGAACTTGTGGCCCTCAGATCTGTCTCCTCATCTGGCATTGCTGCAGTTAACGTGGGAACAAAAACAAGATTAAACTGACACCTTCAAAAGGCATTGGAGGCAGCGAGGCCCTGGGAAGAGCCGTGGTTCGGCTGCACAGAGGACCCAGGCTGTCTGGAATCAGAGGGGCCAAAGATGGAAGCTGAGTCCCTTTCTCCTCATACGTGCCTGAGGCAGGGCAGATGAGTTTCCTGTGTCCAGACTTCTTTGTCTCCAAAGCATATTTAGCATGCCAAATACTAAAGATGCCTCTCTTGGACCATGCAAACATCCCTCGCCTGTCCCCTTCCATGGGTCTGCACCCCGACTCTCAGCACCTTGGGAGCCCTCGGCCTCCCAAGGCTAGCTACGTGTGCCTTTCAGGAGTCCGTGGTAATATGCACAGGAAATTCAATCTATCTCACCATCTCTGGGTGAGGCTTGCGCCAGGCTGAGTATGGACTGGGGAGGGGGTGGGGTAAAAGCAAAATGGAAGGGAAGGAATCTAGGACTGCAGAGAAGGCAGAGCTAGAAAAGGGAAGGACAAAGCCCAAAGCCGGAGATTAGCAGTGAGCCCCCAGGAAAGCCCCTTCAGGAGGACAAGCCCATCGGCTCCAGCAAATCCCTTTCACATGCCTGTTCCCTCTAAGCCTGAGCTAGCATGGTCTGCCAAGGTGCCCCTGCCACCACTGGGCTGGCTGCCCTGAGCCAAGGGACACAGGCCGAAGCCCCAGTATTACACAATGGATCCTTTCCCAGAAGCTGGATTGGTTGCATAAACACACACACACACACACACACACACACACACACACACACACACACACACACACACACACACACACACTCCTTGCATCTCCAACCCTGCCCAAAATGGCTTATCTGGGCTTACCAACTTCCTATAGCCACAGGAACAGGGAAAGGGGAGTGATCTCTCTTCCTGGAATGGCTCACTCTTAAAACCTGCTCTCAGCTAGTCAGGCCCATCAGCACACTGGGCGGATCATTAATAGGCAAGGCCCCTGCTGAGGCGTAATTATACACACAGCGCAGCGGGGCGGTGTGGGAGAAGAGATGGGCACTTTCCCGGGAGTGGGTGGGTGGCTGGGCCAGCCTGGTTCATGATCCACGAGGAAGGCCATGATCTCATAGACATCCCTGGTGCTCACTGAGGCCTGAAACACCCTAGGCAGGGACAGACCCTTTGCCACATCAGAGACAAAGTCACAAAAATATCCGTAGGTGGGAATAGCCTCAAGTGTGACTATTTTTGGAAGAGCCATTTAGCAGCCTTGGAAATGGCTTCTGACCCAAGGACAGTATTGTGCCCAGAACAGGCAGCAGGGCCGCCAAGGAAGACCATCGAGTGAGAGGTGAAGCAGTATCAAGATGAGCTGCAGGGAGCCTGGGGCCTGGAGAGCCACCAAGTTCCCAGATAAGAAAGGGAGGGTTGCTCGCTCTTCACCCAGCCTCGGCACTTCTAGATAATGCCAACGCCTAGACACCTGTTAGGCTTCCCAAGACACACTGCAAGCCAGTGGCCACTCCGGGGGGAGAACACAGCCCTCCAAAACCTCATTTCAATATTCTGTCCTTGACAACAAAAGTCATAAATCTCCCAGCCTCAGTTCCTTTATCTGTAAAATGGACCTGATACAGACCTCAAAGAAGCGATCCTCTATTCCGTAAATCTAAGAACAGACTCCCCTGAGGCCTGCTGGCAATACCGACTTCGGGTCAGAATCTGCTTGTCTCCCAAGCTTCCAGGTACGGTGGTGCTGCTGGACCCAGGACAATGTCGCTCAGCCCGCTGCCTTCTCTCTACACTGACTCACTTCCTGTCATCATTTGGAGGCTGGCCTACTGCCTGGCTGCCAACTACCCTGTGTGCACCAGCCCCACAGGGGCCAAGGACCTGCTTATCTAGTAGGAAAACACAGCCTCTTCCATTGTGACATATTTTCTCCATTTTTTTTCAATGCATTTTTATAAACCATCCCTTCATAGATCCTGTCTCCAAATATTTTTAAAAGTCACACATTTGCTGCTGTCTAATATTCCATTGACTGACTACCATTTGCAGTTTAGTTTATTATTCTCACAAGGTCGGGCACTAAATTGTACTCTCATGAGCTTCCTGTTAGAGAACGCTTGAATGCCTAACTTCTTCCTTTAAAAACAGCACCAGCACCGTTTCTAAAACTGAGTCCAGAAATTCTGGAAAGCCAAAGGGTTTCAGTTTCTCATTCATATAACGTTTGCAGGCTGAACCTCTAATGGTCTCCAGGCCTCAGATTACCATCTATAAAATGATCCGGTGGGATCAGACGTCTCAGGCCTACTGGAGCGTTTCTCTAAAGAACTGAATGCATGCATTCAGCTCAGTAAAGCAGGTCTGCATGTCTGCAGCACGTTTTAAAATACACAACATCTTATTTATTATGCGCTGTCCCTGGAGCTGGAAGGGAGGTCCAAACGTAGTGACTCATGCTGGTAAGACAACAGCCACTACTGAGATCCACACCTACTCCCGGCGCTCAGCCACTCGCGCCCCTGCACCTCCCGCATCTCACTGCGGGCTTCAAGCCTCAGTTTCCTCATCTTTGCAAAAAGAAGATCTTTGCATGTGGCCTATTGAACAGCCTTGAAATTGTGATCAGGGTTAAAGAACACGGAGACTCCCGTGTCTGAGCCAGCGTGCACCCCCAACCCCGCGCTCGGCTGCCTAGTGATGGGGCTCTAGCCACCTCCCACTTCCCCACGGCTGCGCCAGCTTTCCACCTGGCTGCTACCCTTGCCCTCCCATCCCTGCCGTTGTGGCTTCGGAGCTGGGGTAGGAAAGGTGCAGCTGTCTCACCGGTCTGCGGCTTGGCTCTAGTGCGCTCCTCCTAGTGACGCGGGTGGTGAGCACCGGGGAAGCGCCCTATTTATAGAGCTCTGCTCAAGTACACCCCCTTTGGGGCTGGCTGCAAACCTGCGTGACTCACTCCCAGAGAATGCTGGGGAATGCACCAGGAGCTTTCTGGAAGCCTAGGGGTGGGGGGTGAGAGGTGCAGCACCCAGAGGGGGCCACCAGGGGGCGCATGGGCATCACAAATGACCGCGCTGATTACCGGAGGGACCCTAGATTGGTGGCTCTATTCCCCTGCGAGCTACCAAAAACCTCACAATCAGGCCCCAACAGAAGAGCCTTATGGGAAGGGGAATCCACATACTACGCTGGCCTGCTCCCAGCCCAAAACAGGCTCAGGATTCCACCGCCCGGCGCCCACCCTATTTCACGTTCTTCTTTCACATCTTTCACATCATTCACTCCTTTTCTTTGCTCTCATTTTAAAGGGAGAGTAACAGAAACACTGAAGATGGCTTTGTACTAGGGAAGAGTATACACGAAGTGCTTGGCACCCTAAACGCTGCACTGGTCCCTTGGCAGGCAGATGGAGGAAACAGAAACGGGTTAAGAATGAGACAATCATACATCAGTAGCCCAGAAGGCCTCCTCTGTCTCTGAGATGCATAAAACCTAAGCATGGCTTCCATGCACTTGGGACCCAGTCAAGCAGGGTGGGCGTCACTGGCTCTGGACCTAGGAACCTCACACTATTTTCACGTCACTACCCCACTTTGTTCAGTGGTATAGCCACTCATAAGGTGTCCATGTTACTGTAAGTAACCCCTCCATCCATGCTCCTGTGAGCAACCCTAACGAAATTCATGAGAGGAAGAGAGAGAAGAGATTATGGGAGGAAGAAGAGGACAAGAAAGAGAAATGGAGGGGGTGAATATATATATATATATATAATTATTAAACTCATTATGCATAATTAATATATACTAATACAAAATTTTAAACAAAAACTATTTTGTCTCAGGCTTGGCATTCACATTGGTTTCTAAACAAGAAGTCTATGGTGGAAGTTCTCCATGGAATCCTGCTAGTTGATTTTTGCTGAGAGCAGGAACATCTGTTACAGGCATCTCTGGAAAGGAGGAACAACCTAGAAGCCCTCACCATGCTGCTTCTTGGGGGAGAAGCCATGCTTCCCACTCGGGACCCGGAACATTTGTGTATCAAGAGCCATGGCAAGTGCCTGTCATTCCTCCAAAGCTGGTGAGGAACCAATGTAGGCACCGCAGTTCGGAATTCAGGCCTTGAAAACTATGTAAAAGGAAACTGGCTTGCAGGAGAAATGTGTGGTTGAGAGCTGTTTCCCTTTCACGTCTATAAAGGAACAGCCATGAGGCCAGATTTCCATTTGCCCAAGGCCTTGAGGCTATGATGATTTGGTCCTTTCCCAAAAGGCAGCCTACGGGAAATGTCTAGGCTTGGGCAGAAGTGGGCTAAGGCTGGCTCCAGTCCCAGCTGTGCCTGAGGCACCCAGTGCCTTTAGACAAACCACTCTGCCCTCAGGCCTTGGTCGCTTCTGTCTGGGGAAGATGAATCTGAAATGACTCCTCGCTAAGGCTTTCCTTTAGCCTAACCTGATTCATGCCAAGTTTGGGAAGATAACTAACCAGAAAAACAGAGTCAACAGAAACTTGGAGGAATGTTTCTCCCCCAGAAACTTCTCTTTGTTTTCTTTATAAAGAAAAATAAAAAGAAAGAAAGAATTATCAGTAACAGCTACATTTTCCCCGGACACTGATGTCCTTGTAACATTTTTGATCAGCAGCTCCCTCCCCGTTGTATGCAGTAGGCACAGGGCACAGTAGCAACGTCTATAAAAGTTGTCCTTTAGAGATTAGGCAGGAAGATGTGCCTTAATCAGCAGAAGTAGGAGATCCGGGAAGGGGAAGAGAAGAATTCCCCTGTCATGGTTACAAGTGGCTACTTTTCTCCTGTTCCCAAGCACACAGGGTTTGGGAATTCAGCCTTGAGAAAACTGACACAAATCTTGAATGCAGCTCTTTATACACATGTGTGTGTCCGGGTGCATGTGTGTGCAAATACATACAGGTGCATGTGTGTGCAAATGCATACAGGTGCATGTGTGTGCAAATGCATACAGGTGCATGTGTGTGCAAATGCATACAGGTGCATGTGTGTGCAAATGCATACAGGTGCATGTGTGAGACCACAGGGCAACCTCAGATGTCACTCCTCAGGTGCCATCCAACTGTTTGTACCTTAGGTAGGCTCTCTCACTGGCATGGAGCTCACCAGCTGCCCAGCAATCCGTAGTCTCCTGTCTCTACCTTCCCAGTTCTGGGGTTTTAAGTGTGGGCCACGGTTTTCGTGAGTACCAGGGATCCAACTCAGATTCTCATGCTTCTGCCTTACCCACCACCTCATCTCCCTACCCTGCTGGGTTTTCAGTATTGTAGGAAAATTGAAGAAGACCTGGTTGACCCTCATCCAAGACCCTCTTACTACTTGTACCTCAGCATCCTCCCGAGGAGTTCTCCTGCTTCTATTTGGATGCTCCCAACCTAAGAACTGGCTACTTCCCTTGCAAGCAATTCTTTAAGAAAGCCATCTTTGCTGGAGCTTCCTGGCTCCCATAGGGCTGGCCCTGAGCCCAATTCTGTCCTCAGAACCACACAAAGAAATCCCACTTATATCTCCCAAAGTCCATCTTATGATTGAAGCCAACTCAGTCAGCTTCCCTTGGAGGCCTGAAACCGGAAGCTCCTTGCTTGTCTTCATCTGCAGAGTCTTCCAGGCTTTGAACTTCTGACCTTGCAGCTCTTGAAATCCTCAAACCCAGCTCTGAGTTTGCCAAAGCCAGGAGTGACCTGAGCATGCAGAGCAGAATAGGAGCACCACTTCCTTATCCTAAACCCTCCCCATCGGCCTTGAGCTAGGTGCTGAGTCACAGGACATGTGCAGCTGAGACTGAGGACTTCAGCTTGGCTTCTTTGCTCTGTGGGGATCTGTTTTTTTCTCTTTAAGCTTTGCTCAGCATCTCTGGCTGCCCAAATGTCTTTGCATCTGAGTGTCTACTTGGTGCCCTTCCTATACACCCCACAGCCCTGCCATTAGCCAGCTTGGTGAGCTCAGCATGCAAACAGGCAGCTTCAGTTACCAACCTAACAAACTAAAAAAGAACACCAGCAGAGTCCTGTGAGTCACACTAAGACCCAGTCTTTAGGCAGTAATTATTTAACGGTACATTAAGTCAATCACATGATGAAATCGTGGATAATAAAATTGTAAATAATTGGCTCTGCCAAGGGTTGAGAAAGGTTCCTTAACATCTTTTCTTGGGCATCTGTGAGGTCCAGAAATGATTCATTGATTGGTCCTTCTCCCTGTCTCATCTGGGATTTCCCAGGAGAAAGGGCAGGGGCTACTCAATCCTGAATTGCTTATCACATGCCTGGAGAAAGTTGACGCTGCTTAAACCATCTTTAGCTTCCCCCGGGCTGCAGACAGGCTATGCTTTCTGGATTTCACTTTGAAACTTCTCAGTCACAGCCTTTATCTCCAAATGTTAAGCCAATGAGCCTTGAAAAAAAATTGACCCACAGATCTGCTTCAAAAAACCTCTTCTACAATCACTTAGACCCCAATCATCACTTCATACCTGTGCTTTCTGTGGAACTACTCAATGGCTAACCAAAAGAATTACTTGATATGTCTAAATATTAGCAATGAGGTCCAGGGACATAGCTTAGTTGGTAGGCTTGCCTAGCATGCATGAGGATCTGGTACAATTCCCAGAACCACATACTCCAGTTGTGATGGTGCATGCATAAAGCCCAGCTCTTAGGAGGCAAAGACAATGGAATCCACATTTCAAGATCATCTTTAGCTACATAATAAATTTGAGGCCAGCCTGAGATATATAAGACCCTGTCTAAAAATTTTAATTAAATTATATTAAAATTACCAATAGCTAAGTCCTCTCCATCAGAGAGAATTGGTTTAATCTATCACAGCATCTAAATACATATATAATTAATATATACTGTCTTACTTAGGGTTTTATTGCTGTGAAGAGACACCATGACCAAGATAACCCTTATAAAGGACAGCATTTAATTGGGGCTGACTTACATGTTCAGAGGTTCAGTCCATTATCATCAAGGCAGGAAGCACAGCAGCGTCTAGGCAGACATGGTGCTGGAGAGGAGCTGAGAGTTCTACATTTTGATCCAAGGCAGCCAGGAGAAAGGGGGCAGCTAGGAAGAAGGTCTCAAAGCCCACCCCACAGTGACACATTTCTTCCAACAAGGCCACACTTCCTAATAGTGCCACTCCCTGGTCCAAGCATATTCAAACCACCACGTATACATAGTATATCTTATATTAATACATATGTAATTTATTGAACAGAGTTTGCAAATTGCTGGCTTAGGCTTTACTGTGTTTGAGCTTCTCTATAAGCACTTCTTCAGAGTGTGTGGCATTACTCTCTTTACAGAGAGCATTGGGGATGGGGACGGACTCAGAAGACCTCTGGCAGGTATTTGCTCACTCTGGCTGAAGCTCCTGCAGTTTCCTCCTGTGTCTTACTCCTAAGACAATATGTGATAGAGTGTCCTTTCTTCTACAAGCCAGCTCCTCAAGCAGCTGAAAGCCCAGATTGTATCTGGTCTTACCCATGTCTCCTTCAACCTCCTTCTCATGTAGGATGTCAAATACCTCACTCTCTTCATCCCTACCCCAACTGCTCCATTTCATCTTTCTGTGTGGCTTTTAGACTAAACACGGGACACCCGTTTGGGTGACCAGGTGGAACAGTAGCCCTGCCTCTGCTCACTTTCCTATGATGTTATACAATACTGTGTTCCTCACACTGATGTAAGCTGACCTGTGGGGCAGGCTTGGAGACACAAAGATGCAGACATTGCTGGGTCCACATTCCCTAGGATATTTAAAGGGAAAGATGAATACATAGTCAGTAACCAATCCCTCATCTGTCTTACTGTCAGCTTCTTTCCAAATTTCGTGCTTCTAAAATAGTGGGTGTTTATTTATATGCAACTATTGACATATAGTATGTCTGTTTACAAACAAACATATAAGTAAAAAATAGATTGCTGTCCATTTTCTTTTTAAAAAGAAGTGCCAAGGAGCCAAGATGGCAGCTGCCAATGGTGACGATTCATTCTACCCCACTGTGGTGCCCATAGATGAATTCCACAATAAGGATGCTCAACTTTGTCTCAAGAGTATCAGGAAGCTCTCTACCATTGCCTTGGCCCTTGTCATTGAATGCACCAGAAGTAAGCTCCTGCCCTGCCTTACAGATACCATCTATGATGGAGACTAGGTCCTCTCAGCCTTGGCTGAATAGCTGGGAGCCTTTGCCACTTTGGTGGGAGGACCTGAGTGTGTGCACTGTCTGCTGCCACCCCTTGAGTCACTGGCCACAGTGGAAAAGACAGTAGTGTGAGACAAGGTGGTAGAATCCTTGTGGGCCATCTCACATGAGCACTCGCCTTCCAATTTAGAGGCTCACTCTGAGCCTCTGGTGAAGCAGCTGGCGGGTGAAGACTGGTTCACGTCCCGCACCTGGGCCCGTGGGCTCTTCTCGGTTTGCTACCCCTGAGTATCCAGTGCTGAGAAGGCAGAAGTTTGACAGTCCTGGGGGAGTTTGCTAAGGTGCTGGAGCTAGGCCATGTCAAGAGAGAGATTATCCCCGTGTTCTCTAACCTGAGGAGCAGCACTTGGTGTGACTGCTGACAGTGGAGGCATGTGAAAACATCACTCAGCTTCTGCCCCAGGAGAACCTGATGGCCTTAGTGATGCCCACCTTGAGACAGGCTGCTGAGGACAAGTCTTAGTGTGTTCACTCCATGATAGCTGACAAGTTCACAGAGCTCCAGAAAGCAGTGGGGCCTGAGATCACCAAGACAGATCTGGTGCCTGCCTTCCAGAACCTGATGAAGGACTGTGAGCCGAGGTGAGGGCCACAACCTCCCATAAGGTCAAAGAGATCTGTGAAAATCTCTCAGCCGACTGTTAGGTGAACGTGATCGTTACCCAGACCCTGCCCTGCATCAAGGAGCTCACGTCAGATGCCACCCGACATGTCAAGTCAGCACTGGCTTCAGTCATCATGGTCCTCTCTCCCATTCTGGGCAAAGACAAAACCATCAAACACCTCTCGCTCCTTTTCTTGGCTCAGCTGAAGGACGAATGTCCTGAGGTGCGCATGAGCAGCAGCCCCAAACTGAATCGCATGAATGAGATGACTGGCATCCAACAGCTCTCTCAGTCCCTGATTCCTGCCATTGTGGAAGTAGCTGAGGATGCCAAGTGGCGAGTGGGGCTGGCCATCATTGAGTACGTGACTCTGCTGCCTGGACAGCTCGGTGTGGAATTTATTGATGAGAAACTCAACTCTTTGTGTATGGCCTGGCTAGTGGATCATATCTGTGCTATCAGCGAGGCTGCCACCAGCAACCTCAAGAAACTACAAGAGAAGTTCAGGAAGGAGTGGGCCTATGCCACTATTGTCCCCAAGGTCTTAGCCATGTCTGAAGACCCTAACTACCTGCATTGCATGACTACACTCTTCTCCATCAATGTGCTGTCTGAGGCCTGTGGCAGGCTATCACCACCAAACACATGTTTCCCACAGTATGGCTGGGGATCCAGTCGCCAATGTCTGCTTCAATGTGGCCAAGTTGCTACAGAAGATAGGACCCATTCTTGACAACAGCACCCTGCAGTGAGGTCAAACCCACCCTGGAGAAGCTGACCGGGACCAGGATGTGGATGTCACGTACTTCTCCCAGGAGACTCTGACTGCTCTGTCTCTTGCTTGATGCCAGATAAAAGCATTGCAGGCCTCTGGTGTCCACCCTCCAACCCCCACAAAGCTACCTCCCTTAGGGAGGTGGTGAGGGCCAATAACTGTCACTCCCTGAGCATGGGCTGACCCTCCCCAGCACAGTTCAGTTGCTCCTCTCTGTAGCCTGGGAAGACTTCTCTGTCTACCTCCCAAGGGGCTGGGGCAGTACAAGTTGGGCAGGACAGCAGCCTGAAAGGAAGGGCTGGTTGTTCCTGCTCATATTGGGAGAGACGGGAGCATCCTAGGTCACTGGCTCCTGCGGCTGTAACAGGGACCCCTCCCCCATCTACTTACCAATCCCCTTTCTTAACCCCAACCATGTTGTGTGTGTGTATGTGTGTGTGTGCCAATTGTGCCATTTTTTTTTTAACTTTTTTTTTTTTTTTTTGGTTTTTTTTTTGGTTTTTCGAGACAGGGTTTCTCTGCGTAGCCCTGGCTGTCCTGGAACTCCCTCTGTAGACCAGGCTGGCCTCGAACTCAGAAATCCACCTGCCTCTGCCTCCCAAGTGCTGGGATTCAATTGTGCCATTTTTATTTTATTCCTTTCCCTACCCTTTACACAGAGAAATAAAGATGTAGAAATAAAAAATTAATATTAATACTAATATTAATATTAAAGGCACTGACAAGATTTCTTAGCAGTTAACAGCAAGCACTTACTGCTCTTTCAAAGGACCTAAGTTCAGTTTCTAGCACTCAAGATGGTTCACAGGCTGTAACTCCAGTTCCAGGTGATCCCCGGGCACTGCACACATGTGCTACATGTACATAAATGCAGACAAACACGCATATACTTAAGATAAAAATAAATATATATTTATTAAATCATATGCAGCTTCTTCTCTTCCACCTAACGCCATGTCATGGACAGTCCTCTGAGTCAGTGCACAGGAAGACCTAGCCCACACTTCCGGGAGGCTGCGTAGCATCCCATGGTAGACCTCAGTACATTTTTTTCAATCATTATCTTAATCCAACTTTGTCTGTCTAAGCCAATGGTTCTCAACCTTCCTGATGCTCCAACCATTTAATACAGTTCTTCATGTTGTGGTGACCACCTAACCATAAAATTCTTTTCATTGCTAATTCTTAACTGTAATTTTGCTACCATTATGAATCATAATATAAATATTTGATATGCAGAATATATGATAAGTGACCCCAAAAGAGGTTGTGACCCACAGGTTGAGAACCACTGGTCTAAGTAATGTCAAAAATCATGATCTTCTACATGTCTCTGAATTTCTTGATGCCGTTGTTGCTTCCAGTAAGGTAAAGATACTGACAGATAAAACAGACAACTCATTCTTTCTTTTGTTTTGTTTTTTCATCTCCATGTGTTGTGGGATCATGAAAGGCAGCCTGGTTTCTGGTTGAGCTAAGGTTTAACACACACTCCTCCCAGCAAACCCAGTAGGGGGTCCCCAGCAGGAGACAACCGTACAAGGGATGGTAGGCATTTGCCATGCCCTTAGAAACCAGGCTCCTGACCCGGGACCACAGCTCTCCATAGATCTGTGACTACCCGTCACAGTCACGTAGTCTCAAACCCCTCCACAGGTAAAGGCATGGTCACGTAGCCTCAAGACATCCCCATGCTAATGAGGCACCTAGAGGCTTAGCCCTTCCCAGCCAGTCGTATTTCAACCTCACCCCTCCTGAGGTCTCGGGGTACAGATTCATTCATGCCACTCTCTGCCATGACAATAAACGCCCTGAAACCCTAGACTGTCTCTCTTCATCGGGATCCACCATGGGGAACAATGGAACAGGCCTTCGTCTAAAGAGCTGCATCTAGTCTCCCGCAGAAGGCCTCCCAGTGCCCCCAGCCCCGGCTGCCACCAAACCAAACCAAGTGAGCTAGCCAGCGACAAGCCGAGAACCTTGGTCCCCATGGGACTCTGCCATGCTCCTCCCCACCTTTTCCCCTTCGGCCCAGGCTAGATCCAGCCCAAAGGCCCTCACTTTGTTCTCAGCTCTTCCACAGCATCCAGCTGCGCCTGGGATGTCCAAGAGCCTGGGAACCAGACGGAGCCAGCTTCCATGCGATCCCTGGGACCCACAGGCCGTGCTCTACCACCCCCGGGGGATGTCTCCGTGCGGTTTCTCATAGCCCGCCACCCGCCCGGCAGTGCTGTGGGATGAGCTCGGTCAAACTTCCTGCATCCCGCCTCTCCAAGAGGCACGAGCCTGGGGCAGACTCCGGACTTTCCCACACCTCACATTTAACCCAACAATGTGTGAAGTGTGTATGTGTATTCACATATGTGTGTAGGAGTTGTTGTTTATGGGCCATGACACACGTGTGGAGAGCAGAGAACAACCTTGGGTGTTAGTCCTCACCAACTACCTTGTTTGAGGCTAGATCTCTTGTTCCCTGCTGTATACACCAGGCTATCCACTCCCATCTCTCTCAGATGGGCATGACCACACCCATTTGCAGGTTCTGGGCATTCAGACTCTGGACCTTGTGCTTGGACACCAAGTACTTTACCTATTGGAGAGGGTTCATTCTTAAGGCTCAGAAGCACTGTCTACTTACTGTCTTCCAAGGGTTTCTGTGACTTTAGCTTCTCTAAGAACGCCCCTTCCTACATGACCATCATGAGAGTTAATGTCCTTTGCATGTGCCAATTTGGTGAGCTGAAAACTAACATTTACCAAGAGTAGTGGTGCTTGCTAGTATGAGTTTGAGGCCAGCCTGGGCTACACATCAAGTTCAGGAGAGCCTGAGCTTTTGAATGATGCCTTACCTCCTGAAAATAACTGAGAAAGAGAGAGAGAGAGAGAGAGAGAGAGAGAGAGAGAGAGAGAGAGAGAGAGAGAGAGGAGAAAGAAGCATAGAGACAGAAACAGAGAAACTGAGACAGACAGAGAGATAGAGACAGACAGACAAAGAGGCAGGCATTTTCTGTCTCTTGGCTGTCCATTTATTTCAACAAGTTGTGTTTTTCTATCAATTTTAAGTTTTTGAATAAACAAAGAAAGTAATCTTTTGTGTGTTCTAAATTTTCTTTCTTTTAAAAATTATTTTTAATTTTTATTTACTTGTCTTATGTGTTTGAGCATGTGCCATGTACCTACAGAGGTGGAGGAGGGTGTCCGGGGCCCTGGAGCTGGATTTCTGTTTGACGTGAGTTCTGCAATCCAAACTTGAGTCAGGAAGAGCAAGTGTTTTTAACCCCGAGCCATAGCTTCACACACACACACACCCCTTTCCAGCAAGCTGCCATTTATTTGGGTTTTTTTTTTCCTTTGGTTGTGGAGGCTTTCTCAAATTTTTTTTGCAAATAAACATGTTTATCTTTTTTTTTAGTCTCTGGGTTTCCTGTCTTGTGTGAGAATTTCTTCCCTCCACTCAAAGCTATGCTCCTCACTTTCATTCAGCTTCTGTTGTGTTATTTTTGTATTTTTATGTATCTAACCAAAATGAAATATTTGCATCTGACTCTTTGTGTATGCATGTGTGTGGTGGGAGTGAGGGTGGGGATGGGGGGGTGGCCTAGTTTTATTTATTCTAGACTAGTAGCCTAATATGTGACACTGTTATCAGAGAAACCGTCATCGTCACTTTTCCATTTGCTGTGGTAAAATACCCTGACAAAGCAACGTAAGGGAGAAAGGGCTTGCCTTACTTGCAGCTTGAGGGTATAGTCTATTGTGTGGAGAAGTCACAGCAACAGAGCTTAAAGCAATTTTACATCCCCAGTCATGAACAGAGAGTGCTCAAGCTCACTCACTTTTTTTTATTTAACATAGTATTTTTATTGCTTTTGGGGAATCTTACATTATGTACCCCAATCATACTTACCTCCCAGTCCTCCTATATCTGACCTCAATTCCCAACACACCCACAGAGAGAGAGAGAGAGAGAGAGAGAGAGAGAGAGAGAGAGAAAGAGAAAGAGAGAGAGAGAGAGAGAGAGAGAGAGAGACGCACAAGCACGTGCATATGCACACATGCACACAGCACACACACACAGAAAATGGAGGAGGAGAAGGAGGAGGAGGAGGAGGAGGAGGAGGAGGAGGAGGAGGAGGAGGAGGAGGAGAAGGAGAAGGAGATCCCATCACTATGGTTCCATAGGACTGTCCCCTTCACATGCTCTAGCTGCTCATAGATGGAGTAGATCTTGGAGTGGGCCAACTCATTGCCCTGGATGTGGGCCTGGGTAGTAGCTGAGTTGGTCAGTCTGGGCCTCTACTGGGCTCTCCCGCATCCATGTCATGAGGAAGAGGCCTCACTACTTTTGACATAGTCCAGGATCCAGCCTAGGGAATAACGCCACCCACAGTGGGCAGGTCTTCCTACTCCAATGACCTAATTAAGAAAATTCCCTGCAAGCATGCCCAGACATCTGTTTCCCAAATGATTCTATATCTCATCAAGTTGACAACTAGGATTAACCATCACACTACTCTATCCATGCCAAGTTAATATGTCATTTCTACATATGTAAAGTTTCGCAAACAAACTCATATCTGTATCAGAACTTCCTATTCTGTTCATATCTCTCTCTCTCTCTCTCTCTCTCTCTCTCTCTGTGTGTGTGTGTGTGTGTGTGTGTGTATGTGTCCATTGCCATCCTCAGCCTGCCACAGCTAGAGTGAAAATGGTACCAGTTCCCCCTCCCTTCTCTAACTGCTGCAAGCCTCTGAGCTTTCACCATCTCCCAATGACCTTGAAGCCTCATCTTTGGTGGGAGGAGTTCCAGTTGGCCCGGGAGCACTCCTCTAGTTGTGGGTAGAAAGTGGTGACCTAAAGGCAGGTGTGGACTCCATCAGACCCCGTGCTCCCCTCTTGCTCTGTGGCAAGGCTTGGGTCCTGCTGGGTCTTCTTTTTCTCACTCTCCACCACACAGATCTTCAGCTCCCACCCTCTGCTAACTCCTCATCACCCCACAGAGCTGAGTTCTTCTCCCCAGAGTCCTTTTGGAGCATGGAATATCTTCTGTATCCTCAGGGCTGGCCCTTGTCCTTCACCTAGGGTCCATCTGCCAGCGGAAGCATCAGCTCTCAGGGGTGATGATTGCTGTCCTTGTATGACCAGAACAATATCCAGGATGTAAATATCCTCAGACCCAGAGAGGCTCTGGGAGAGGTTCCCTGCTCCCTCATGCAAGGGTGAGGCCATTCCCCCACCAGCTGCAAAAAACATGGATAAAATGAAGGGCTCCTTTTAAAATTCATTCTGTCCACAAATATCTAAGCACTTTCCATGGTACTTTAACAAGTATTTGATTTAACCTGCCGGGGTTCAAATCCCACCATTCCCACCTTACTAGCAAGCTAAATATACCTATACCGTGGTTAAGCCTTTTCATGGATTGCTGAGAGTGTGTGTGGTCAATCTTGTCAACTCAACAGGACCTAGAATCATCTAGGAAACAAACTTCTGTGGGTGTCTATAAGGGTGCTTCCAGAGAGGTTTAACTGGGGCAAAAAACACCCCAAATGTGGGTGGCATCGTCCCAGGGCCTGGGATCCTGGATGGAACAAAAAGGGAAAGAAAGAGAAACTGAACTAAGGGCCAGCATCCGGCTCTCCTGCTTCTTGGTCGTTGACACAGTGCTTACATGTGATGTGATGCTTCCACTGACCAGATGCTCACCTTCCAGTGGCCGCACCACACTCGGGAGAGGCCCTCTGTGGTAGACCGTGTGCTCCACCCGGGAGCCCAAACAAACCCCTTTTCCTTAAGCTGTTTATCCCTGGTTCATCACAGCAACAAGGAAAGTAAGCAACAGAGGGTCAAACAGTTAATAAAGCAACGGCCACCACGATGAGTTCTGTGGATGGATATGAACGTCTACCAAAGAAGCGCCCCCATACAGCCTGTGATTCTCAGAAACCCAGACTCACGTGGCAGACCTAGTGCCCCGGCCTCCCTCCCTCCAGGTTGTGTGTTTCTGCTGATACATTTCGCAATCTGTAAACTTCCCAGGGCAAGGGCAAGCAGACTGCAGGCAACAGCTTTGCTCTGTCTGGTCTGCTGGGTGAATAACAGTCTCTTCCTACACACACACACACACACACACACACACACGCCCTCAGAGCTTTATTCCAGCCGTAACTGAGGAAGACATGCAGGGGCAGAGTAGACAGCAGGGCTGTTAGCAATCAGAGTCTTACAGGGGTGGGTGTGAGTCCTGAGGCAGTAAAGAGCAGCAACAGGACACATGTTAGAAAGTGAGCTTATTAAAAAAAAAAAAAAAAAAAAAAAAGGAAACGCTCCCACCCACACCCACCCCCACCAAGAATGAGAGTGAGGTAATAAGTGGAGGGAAATACCCCAATGCCATTTACATTACATAGTGGTCAGGAGATGGGGAGCTGGGACTAGGGGGATGTGAGGAATGGGGGTAGGGGGGCTGGTCCAGCTCTCTTCCATCAATTGGCTTCCTTTATTAATCTTTGTTAATCTTGATGTCACTGTCTCCAGTCTCCATTCTTCAGCCACAAGAAGAGACCAGGCTGGGTTATCTTCCCTCTGGAGTCTCTGCTCTTTGCTGTCATGTCTGCCACATCTCTGCACTGTTGCTTAATGGCTGGGTTTCTGGTCCTTACTGACCAGTGTTCCTCACCTTCTCCCAGAACTTGGGGCAGGATCTGGAAGTTGGGAGGTAACCGACCGCTGAATGTGTGATTAACATATGCTCACTTAATGCAAAATGGCACACCAAGGGGTTTTTATGACAAGAGTCAAGCTTCAAGTCTAAGATGGCTTTTCCTCTAGTGTCCTTTACACCAGTGGCCCAGCCACATGGAGCAGAATTTGGGAGTGCTCAGGGCCCAGTTCTCCCTTGCAGACAAGAAATTCAACATTACTGAGCTTGGCAGTGGCAGAACCATAGCAAGCAAGAAGTGTCTACTAGAGTCGACCAGATTAAGAAGAGGCTTGCAGTGCGGAGGTGTACGGATGTGGAGGGCACAGACCAGAGCAAAACCAACAGTTGGCAGAGGGCTGATGCCCAAGAATTCTTGCTCCTCCCGGTCTCTCTGCTTTATAGATGGGCAAAGGAACTATGCAGAACTGAAATCCAGGGTCCCGGTCCCCGCCCACCACAACGGTATCATCCGGGGTGGCGAACCCTCCAGCGCACCCATCGTCGCGCACCAGGGGCACAAAGGGCCCCGGCAGCGGCAGTTTTGAAAATATCAAGGAAGTTGATCTGGGCCGGGGCCCAAGCGGTGACGACGAGGGAGGGCGGGAGGCGGAGGGAGGGATGCGCGCGAGGCCAGGACTGCAGGCGCGGGGCAACACAGCTCGCCCGGCTCCGGCGGGCAGCGTGGCGTCCCCAGCCTGCGACCCCCGGGATCCTCCTCCAGCTACGCCGCCTGAGCAGCGGCACAGAGCCGCATGTGTCCTCACGCAAGCCCCAGACCCAAGGGCCGTACCTAGGGGCGGCGGTCGGTGCCCGGGGAGGACCCCGGCTTCCCGCTCCATCCAAGGCTACTCGAGCGCCGCGGGGCCCTGCAGAGGCCCGCGCAGAAGGGACCATGAAAGGTAAGCAGACTCCCTGGGAGCATAGAGAACATCCATCCTTCCTCCCAAGACATGGGCCAGGCCGGGGCACCCTGGCGCCTGAACTGTAGGAGGGCTGAAAGTCCCCAGAGTTAGGGTAGATATTGCAGGTCAGGGTCCCTGACTTTTTTTTTTTTAAAAACCATCCCTGAAGAGGTAGTGAGGAGGATGGGGTGGGGTCCGAAGGTGACAGGAAGAGCCCTAAGTCTCGGGAAAGAGTACAGAGGAGGGAAAGAGAAGAGAGGAGGGGTGAGCCATCACACAGGGCCCTTGCAGTGCTGGCCTCACCGCCATTGCTCACCCCTCAAAACAAATTTAAAGTCCAGAGAAGATTCTGAGCCAGGGATCCATTCCCCAGGGAGCACAGAAGGATGCTTGGTGTGGATCGCAGCTGAGGTCCCATCCCAGAAGCTCCTGCAAATCCCACCCAGGTGTAAGCTGCATCACTTCCACCAACTCTGTCCCCTTTCCCTCAGGACAGTCATTTCAGTCGGAGCCCCACTGAGTTCTTCCCTTCCTAACTTCTGAACCCTGCCTAACACTCCCTGACCTCTGACTTAGGAACAGAGCAATTGAGCAAGCCCTCGGGGCCAGACAGACTTGGAATGGAAGTAAAATCCCTTCTTGATTCCAAGCTGCTCCTCCTGGGTTCTGGAGAGCTCCCTTCCAGGTCATGAGGTTAGGGGTACTCTCTCTGGTGCCTTTTGGTAACCCTCCCCTAGCAGTCCAGGGGATGCTTGGGTTCTTACAGGGAGAATTTCGCCTCCTCTAACGTCCTAAGAGGACCTATGAGATGATGTTCAGGGTTCCAAGCTGCACTCTCAGGTGTTGCTAAGAAGGGACAGTTGTGACAGGAGTTCAGGCCCCATTTGTCAAGCCTGCTTCAACTGGAGCAGTGGTGGTTTGTCTCTTTGGTATCCAAGGATTGGGTATTCAAGAAGAAAGGGCCTCGCAGACAAATCTCTGACTCTTTCCATGTGCCGCCTATTCAGTACTCCCATAGGACCCACACTTGGTCCCTTGATGGTGCCACTGATGGCATCTTGAAATGATGTTTTAAACAGGATTCTCCCCCTCCTCCTCTTTCATTTTGCATTGAGTCCCAGGAATCTCTTATTAAATGAAATAAGCAACCTGTTGTAATTCATTACCAGCCAAAGGGTTTAGAGCCATGATTCTGTCCTCTGATTCAGAAGTGACTGATGCCTTTCTGTTTCCTTCCCTCTGGCCTCTGGCACCTTCTGCCCATGCTTTCTGATGGTCTCGTAGGGTCTAAGGTTGACCAGGGTGAACCAAGCAGTTATAACCAGCCCTGGGGTGTTCCCTTGGCAGAGGAGAAGGAGCCTTGCCCACAGGCTGCTTCATCCCTGAAGCTCTCTCCTCATATCTGTAATCCGGGGACAGGCCATTGTCTGAAACCACTGAGGACACAGCTTATTACTGTAGTCCACAGGGTCACAGGCTGCCCTGAACCTTGCGGATGATGCTAAGATACTGCACTTTTCAGAGTGCTTTGACCCATCCCACTGCAGATAAAATAAAAAGAGGCAAAGGTGGGCCTGAAAGCCTGTGCTGGGGACCAAGGAGCTAGTGTGGATGCACCTGTCTTAGGAGGTCCCCAGGACAGAACTGAGACAATTATGGCTCCTGCCTGCTCACCCCTGCTCCCATCTTGCTGCCTCTCCCAGATTCCAGGAAAAGTTCCCTCCACAAACCTCAGGGTAGCTCTTCAGAAACCCTCAAGGATTTCCTGGGACACCCCAGGGCCTCAAAGAGTGGCAGAGCTGCCAAGGGAGAAAATGACTCCCAGCATGCCCCTCTCCCCAACAGCCAGAAAGGGCTGCCACCATCTCCTATCATGGAAAGGTCAGGGTAGATTGAAACAGCAAGTATTTGGCCTTTGGGGTCTCCAGAGTGAATCTTTTTCTCTCTGGAGGGTGAAAAGCATGGTGCCCCTCAGCCCTGAGGGGGGAGGGGGCTACACTTTCCAAAGAGGCCCTTCCCCAAGGGAGGCTGGTTTTTCTGGCTCCTCCAAGGCCCCACCAATCTTCCAATTACATCTGCTGGCAAAAAAACCACAGTCCCCTGCTCAAAGCAAACAGTGATGTGATGTTTTGTGGAGAGGGGAAGCACTGATGGGGATAGTATTTAAACCAGAAGACGGGCCTGTTGGGCACCAGTGTCAGGTCCCTGCTCTGGCTGCCAAGATGTTTCTGCTGAGGGTGGATGGGGAGGGGGGCTCCTGCCTGACAGTGGCTGGCCAGCCTCCCAGCTAGCCATGTCTTTTTATGTAAGCTGGCACCTGGTCTCTCTCACACATAAGCCTAGGAGCAAACAGCTGCCACCAGTCTCTTGGTGACAAGCCCACCTCAGAGTTTCCCACTCACTTGTGAGCCATTAACAGCCACCTGTGACAGGGCTTGAAAGGAGAGCTCTCCCACAGTGTCCAGAAGTAGCCCGGCTGGCTGTAAAGGTGAAAACAGGATGCCAAGTCTGTAACCCACATGAGTTCTGGTTCTGTCATTTCCATCTCTGGGCCTCAGTCTCCTCACTAGTGCTCCCTGAGGACAGGGAGCTCTGGGCCCCAGTATCACTTGGTGAGTGGAAGTGATGTGCTGGGTAGTGGTGGGAAGCATGAATTTGGTGTGGATCTCTGTCCCTCAGAGCCAGGCTCCACCACTCCCCAGTGCTAGAGGAGCAAGCTAGTCCCCGAAACTGAGAGAGGATCCTGAAACACAGAGCAAGGGCAGGAAGGGAGGAAAGCAGCCTGCAATAACTCCGCCTATGGTAATGGAGAGACAGTTCAGAGGTTAGAAATGATGGCTGTTCTTCAGAGTCCCGGGTTTGACTCCTGGCACCCACGTGGTGACTCACAGCTGTCTGTAACTCCAGCTGCAGGAGATTTGATGCCCTCTCCAGTTCTCTGCATGCACCAAGCACACACATGGTGCACAGTCCTACAAGTGCTTTGCCTATATGTATCAAATAAAAATAAATTAGTAAAACAAAAACACAGTCCTGTGATTGGCATTTGATTTTGGCCAAAAGGCTGAGAACCGATCTGCACTGTGGAGGCCACTCCTCAGCTCGCCTTGGAAGAGGTTGTTTATTCATGAGGTAGCAGGTCTACGCCCTCCATCCTCAGAAATCTAGGCCCAGAAAGGAGACTAGAGTCAAAAAAAATGAGGCGCTAACTCCACAAAGGTGAAAAGAGCCACAGAGGTTAGCTCCAAACCATCACAGATTGTTACCCTGCTGTCCATCTGGGGTAACTCAAGACCAACAGACTCACATCTCTGAGCTAATTTGTGAAAGAGGAAAAAGCATACTGCTTTACAATGGGCACTGGTGGGTGGCTTGGCAGTTTCTATGGACCCACAGCTGCCTGGGTGTTAGAATTGGCATCCGGGGTGTTCTGACGGGCACTGAACTCTTGAATATACTCCCAGCTGCATCCAATTACGTTGTGGCCTCTGTGTGTGTGTTGTGTGTGTATGTGTGTGTATGTGTGTGTATGTGTGTTTATATGTGTGTATATATGTGTGTGCGTTGTGTGTATATGTGTGTATGTGTATGTATGTGTGTTGTATGTGTGTATGTGTGTGCATGTGTGTATATGTGTGTATGTGTGTGTGAATATGTATATGTCAGTATGTGTGTATGTGTATATGAGATCATCACAGTCTAGCACTGACCTGCTTCATCACTGCACTCCACAGCCTCAGTCTCCTCATCAAATAGCCTGGATGATGCCTCAGAGAGGATAGGGGAAAGAGTGGAAACAAGGTGATGGAGGAAGAGGGGGAGACCCTGTCAAAGGTGTGAAGAAGCATCCAGAAAGCTCGGACATATGCTTAGTTAGTTCATGAATTCAAAAGCTTCCGAAGGGGAGAGGGGAATGCAGCACTTAGGAAATCCGACAGCCCAGAGCTGACAGGTAGCCAGACATGCTGGGCACACCCCTTAAAGTGTGCACATCAACCTCTCCCCCCAAAAGAGAAGAAGATGCTGTCTGTAGTACTCTGTCTTGCACAGTTTTGTTATTTTTGCGTTGGAAACTTTATTTTTTGGTGGGGTGAGCTGTGTGGTTATAGTATGCGCACCATAGCTCACATGTAGAGGGAGGGGACAACTTCCGGGAGTTCGTTCTCTCCTGCCATCAGGTGGATTCCAGAGATTTAACAGAGATTTAACAGAGATTGGCAGCAAGTGCCTTTACCCACTGAGCAACATCACCAGCTCTATATGTAGTTTATTAAATTAAAAAAAGGTAATGGGGGTGTAGACTCGTGGTAGAACTTGTGCTTGGCATTTGTAAAGCTCTGGATACAATCTCCAGCATTAAAATATTTTTAAAGAATTTTTTTTAAGGATGCAAAATGGGGGTGAGATTTGGGGACTTAGCTCAGTGGTAGAGTGCTTACTTAGAAAGGCCAAGACCCTGGGTTCCATCCTCTGCTCCTGGGGTGGGATATGTGGGGGAGACTGGATAGAGGATGCATACAGTTTCTCCAGGTAATAAACATAAATCTATATTTTTCATTGTTTGTAATGTTCTATAGTATAATTCTACAATAGTTTAATTAAACTCTTATTCAAGGGTATTTGAGGCCATCCACATTTCTACTCGAGTTTATTACAGCATGCTGCAGTCAACTCTATGGTCACTTTTGCTGGCCCTCTTAGGAAAGTTCCTAGGAGGGACACATGGTCAAAGGGACATATGTTCATTTGCATATGGCTTAACTGAACCCTGTCTGCTCCAAATACACATGGGTCCCCTGTCCTGGCCACTTGTGCTGGGGTGAGATGCAGATGTTTTAAGGAACCCAGTGAAAGATAAAGGAGTTGGACTTCAAGAATTGTTGATCTTTTCAGAACTTCTGCTGCCTGGGGTAGGGACGTCTTCCACAGCACAGAGAAAACAGGCTGAGCACCACAGCCTCCCCAGGAGAGAGCTATGGTCTCTCTGACCCTTGCTAAGCTGCTGGATGGGGTGTGGGTGGGTATAGAGGTGAAGGGATTAGTGTGGTGGAGGTGGAGGGAAGCATGGGAACAGGGTGCAGAGAGAAGCAGGAGGCCATTCATACGGGAAGAATGGCAAGCATGCTCCAGAGAGCGGGCAGGCTGAACTGTAGCCAGCCTGCAGCTTGAGACCTGCAGATTTCAACTAAGAAGTTTCAGCCTCAGTGTCACTCCACTCACAGGGATGGCAGAGTGTGAAGGAGTCACCCAGCCCAGCGCTGGTATTATTCAGAACATCCATCGTGCTCCAACACGGGGCACCTCCGAGCCCCCACTCCATAGGAATAATCAATGCGTGTTTTTCCAGATTGACCGGAAGTTCTGAGGTCAAGTCAGTCTGAGAAACAGAAAATTAAGCATTCATTTAAATGCCGTTCTTTTCCCCTCAAGACTTTTTGAAATATTTGCTAAGAGCTTTTTTCCCCCCACAAAGGATGTTTTGGAACCATGTTCTGTGGACACACTTTGTAAAAAGGATTTCTTGGAAGTTGGAAATTAGTCCTGAGGGTGATGGGGGTTGGGAGGTGGTAATAGATGACAGCTGCCATTGAGTTTGGGGAAATCACACTGTTCAGAGTGGCTGCTGCCCTTAATCTATGTCAGAGTGTGCCTCGTGCTAGTCACCTCCTCCTTGCTGCATTCACCAAATCCCTGGCACACAGAGGGCACTGCCACTGTGTTACGCACAGGACAAGGAGGCTCTGAGAAGGATAGTGTCACAGGAAAGGCAGCAGGGACCTTGAGAAGTTAGAAATGGTAACGTTTCACAGACCAGAGAGGCAACAAGAAACATGCAGACTGCTGGCTCCCATTTCTTCAATCCCACTAAATTCTTGGGGCTTCAGGGAGTGGAGGAGGAGCTGTTTGTACTTAGGAGACAAGAGCTGTGGGGGACAATAGGAATGGCTGTAGTGTGATCTTCAGATAGAAGTGATGGCACCCATTGAGGAGCTGCTTAGAAATGGGGTAGGCATTTGGGGTTCTCAGAGGGTGGGAATTAGGTTAGGCTAGGTTAGTGTTAGGGTTACAATGAAAATCAGTGTTACCCAAAATGCTCATAGTGGGTAACAAGAGAGGGGGACCATATTGTTGAGAGAAAGGAAGACTTAAGATAAAGCAAGATAGAACTCACAACGTCTATAGCCACCAAGAGCACAAGTGCTCACAGAGGGAGTGTCCAGAGGGAGGAGGCAGGGACAGACAGGGCATACATACTAGCAACCGGTAACTGTAACGGTGAAGGCTAGAAGTCCAGAGGCAACTGCAGGAGTGGAAAGGCTGTCAGTGCGAACATGCTGAGCTGAGTATGAGGATCTGAATAAGAGGCCTGGCTTCCTCAGAGCTGAGAGGGACAGAAGATTCCCACCAGGCTTCAGAGGAACCCACAAAGCCACGAAGAGGGTCAGTAGCAGGAGGCTTTTGAAGAAAAAACCCTGAGACCTTAATTATAGCATTTCCCAACGTTAAACTATAGCCATCCCGAAACTTTAAATATAGCATTGGCTCCTGAGAAGGCTCTCCAGATCTTTATTTTTTTTCCCTGTCCCAATTGGCTGTTTGGGAAAACCCACTAAGAACTTGGCTGAAGATAATTATCACAATATGTCCCTTGGAGTGCTCAAAGAAAGACCTTTTATTTAGTTCCTCGAATCTCCCCCCTTTTGACTCCTGTTGAAGAGTGCAGTCTCAGGTGGAGGAGGAGGAGGAGGAGGAGGAGGAAGAGGAAGAGGAAGAGGGAAAGAAGGAAGATGACTCAGTCACACATTTCCTGATCAGTGATGGTGGCTGCCTTAGCAGATGGTTAGCAAAGTTGTTTTCTACCCACAGAAGGAAAGGCTGAACCAGGCTCAACCCCAAGAAAGTCAGCAGTGACTGCAACCAGGTGCCAAGACATGCACCTAGCAACCCAATGTTCTACCTGGCTCTTGCAAGCAAAAGCTTAAAAACAAGGAATCCCCTCCTCTCTGGCTTTCCTTCTGACACTAACGTTGGAGATTACACCCTCAGGTACCAGTTGAACAGAGGCTCTTTCAACCTGCAGTGTTTGCTGTTATGTTTTGAAGCTGGCTTGCAATGCTGGCCTTTAAGCACAGTTTGATGTTCTTTTCCTTTTTTCCAAGCATGTGGTCTGCAATGTGGGCCACATGAAGAGTAGCACCTGGCTAGTCTTCTTTAGCTAAAAGCACTCCATGGTCACAGCTCAGATCCCTGTGGCCTCAGGACAAGGGAGACAGTGACTGGTTTCTAGAGCCTTGGATACTTGCCCTTTCACGATTCCCAGAGCACTTTGCTGTCCTAGGTGTCCCTCAGAGGGGCTTAGGTCTAGATATGTCTTGTCTGATCCAGTGTCCTCTTCCAAGCCCAGCCCCAACAATTCCAGACGCTGAAAGCAGCAAGAGGGGAAAGAGAAAGCCCATACAGACCTGCAATAGAAGCTACTCCTTCCTAGACAATTAGCCTGCTCCAGACACCTCAGTCCAATCAGAACAAGGCTTTCAGAATACCAAGGCTCTCCTTGCTATTCCAGATACCCAACAACTTTTACATTGAGGTCACCCTAACTTTGGACAAATCCAAAGTCCTAAATGTCACATATATTCAAGTCCCTGCCACTCCACCCAAACAGGAATCCTTCCCGTTTAAAGAAAAAGAAAGTCTTAGCCATGTCTGTCTAGCTCTGTGGATGGGAGGGAAGCCTCACCTGAACTATGCTGCCTCCCTCGGCCCTCCTCCCCACCTTCCATTTCCTGGGAGTTCAAGCCTCAAGCCCCCACCCCCACCCCCAATATGTCTCTGCTGCCTTAAGCTATTGCAAACCCTGTGTGTCAACACTCCCTTGGCCATAGACAATACTAAGAATAAAACAGATTGAAACCATATTTTAAGTGATTATTCTTCATTTGTTTTTAAATTAAAACGAGCTCATGGTTAAAACAGCAGAAAACATTCAGGCCTTCACCAAAAGTCTGCAAGTTCTCTTTACTGACACCCACTGCAGCATCGTGTCCAGGGGAAGGTGGACTGCCCTGAAGGTGACACCCTGCTGGGAGTTCTGGTGGGTAAACAGATGGCAGGCCTGGGTGGAAGGGTCCTATCCCAGCTCTCCTGGCAACTCTGTAGATGGCACATGTGTGCTGGGGTCTGACTCCACACTCCTGGACACTAAGAAGCCATTACTCCTATCCTTGGGTCTTTGTAATGGGATAGCAGTGACTCTGACTTGTAAGCCCCCTTCTGAGAGCTATATCCCCAACCCTGAGTCAGCATGCCCCAGAAGGCTGGGGCAATGAGGAGATGAAGGAGAACTCTTCCCCTGCCCCGGGGGAACATGTCTGGCTCCTATCTAATTCCCATTCATCTTCTCACCAGCTTAACTCTCTCTCCCAGCTTTGCTCACTGTCTGTATGTTCATCTGGTCTCCAACCAGAACCAAGCTCAATAAGACATAAACACATCCACTTTGTACTTAACAAAAGGATTGGCTTGAGGGAGCCCCACAAATGCTTTGGATTATGTCCTCATTAAAGTGAGAGAGGCTAACATGGCATGCTGCCGAAGAGTTCCAGATATAGGCCAATCAGAGTCCCCCAGGGCAGGACTCTACACTGGACAGCAGGAAGTCCGGGGATTAGGAAAAAGAGAAACCCTCTTTGGGGGCTGGGGAGGACTATGAGTTACAGAGCTGAGATGTCACCACGGGGAAGAGGGCCAACACTCAGGAACCACTGATTTAAAGAGGACTGGGCAGGCAGCTGTCCTTCCCCTCCGTGGCCAATTCTTGCAGTTCTGGAAAGCAGTGGTCCTTATTGACTTCCTTTGATAATGGTAAGCAATTTTAGGGGCTCTCGCCAGGGGAGCAAGGGTGTGGCAAAGCAGCCATGGGAGGGGTGTTTGTTGAAGGCTGGTGTCAGCCAGGCTTCATTTAAATCATCCCAGATTCCTTGCAAAGGCTATAAACAGTGGAGTGATGAAATTGCCTTTGGAGCCAAGACAGGGAGGAGGCCCTATCCTCAGGGAGGGCCAAGAAGCGCCACTAAAGAGTGGAGAGAAATGAGGAGCCCGAACAGGAAGGAAGGGTATCTCTCTGAGGGGCTCGACTGAAGCCTGAAGATCCCAGCAGCCCTATCATGCAGTGTTCTGCAGAGCTTCCGGGGATGAGTGTTCCTAGCTAGCTGCTAAGGTTTCCATTTAGACAAGCACAGAATGGTCCAAAAATTCTAGTCCACCTAGCCTGAAGCTTTTGGGAAAGAGATCATCACGCTGTAAAGTGCCTGGGCAAAGCAGTCCTTGTAAACAGCTGGCAGATTGATGGAGGGATTGCAGACTGAGCTGCAAAGCAGGGCTGGGAAGGTTGATATGCAGGTAAAAAGATGGGCTGCACCCCACACACCACACAGCAGGTCCCTGTCTCCCTCTCTTACTCAGCTCTTCTTTATGGTGCTTACCAGCAGACAGACAGACAGACACACACACACACACACACACACACATACACACACACCCCATTTCCCCATCCATCTGTCAAATCCAGAGACTAATTTCTCTAATTTCTTACACCATATCCTTCTTAGGCTTCTCTCAGGGATCCACCACGACAGTGGAGGTAGGAGTGCTTTAAGCCCCAATATTTCCTTCAGCCTCTCTCAACCCAGAATTCCCCTGGAGGTGGGACTCTGAATCCTGGGGTCATAAGATCCTCAGAGGTGTTCAGATTTAGCTGTAGAACCACTTACCAGAAAGCATAATGAAAACTCATTCAGAGGTTTCAAAGCATTCTTCCCTGAGCCAGCTGTTGTGCTAGACATGGCTTCTACCCCTAGAATGTAAGCTCTTGGAATGACAGCTGGCTGGGGAGTTCCACAGAGGTGAATCCATGACCCTGGAGTGTATGCAGCAAGGGCCTTTACTCCAGTGTCAGTGGAACTGTGACAGACCTGGGAGCTAAGCAGAGGGGCTTTATGGCAGCCATGGGGACCTTCCTCAGTCCCTTCCCTGATGAGCCCACTCAAGGTTGCCACTGGTTCTCAAGTGTTCATGCCCACTGTCTTTGTTTTTTGTTTTTCCCTGTTGCTGTGACAAATACGGACGAAAGCAACTTCAGAGAGAAACTCTTTCTTTTGGCTCACCATTAGAGATACAGCCCATTGTGATGAGAAAGTCCAGCCAGTGTGAGCTTGAATCAGCTGGCCACACTCTTCTGAAGTCAGGAAGCACAGTAATGGATGCTTGCTGCTGCTCAGCTCCTTTTCTCCACGGACACATTCTGGAATCCCAGCCAGGGAATGGTGCCACCCACCAGACAGGTCTTCCCACCTCGGGTAATTCTAATCAAGATACTGCTCCCTAGACATGCCCAGAGGCCCATCTGCAGGTGACTGTAGACTCTGCTAAGTTGACATTGAACTTTAATCGTCACATCTACACTGCATCTCATTTTCCCAGTTGATCACAGAAGATGCAGGTCAGCATTTGGAGCATGTGGTCAGCAAAGGGACCAATGGTGTTCACAACCCTACAGGGCTGTTGGTCATTGTCACAGCCCCGAGGTTCTGCCTGCTCAGTCAAGTCCTGGTCTCTTCTCTCTCCTCCCCCAATCTTGTTGCAGGAGAAATGCCTCTTAGAACTGTGGAGGGCTTTTGTTCCTCCCTCCCAGTGGTAGTATGTGGGCCTGGAAGGGAAGATTTTTGAGTCCAAATCTTGGCTTCTCCACTTATATTGTGTGTGATGTTAGTAACATTCTTAAATGTCTTTGGCCCTCGGTCTATTTAACCATAAAAGTGATACTTGCGGCTGTAAAATTTATACGATTGTCAAGATGATTGCCTTGAGGCCAGACCCAAGCTTCAGCCACATTTCAAAAATGAAACAACGGAAGAAAACAAAGAGGAGTGGCTGCTTCCAGCACATTTTCGGGGTTTTAAATTTTAGGTGAAAGGTAAATGACAAACATCCTACCAAATGCATAGGTGGAGTTGAAAGAAAACAGAAATTTCCAGGGACCAAGCAAAACAAGCCCCAAAGAAGAGTTTTTGGAGGAGAAACAAGAGGAGGACAGGGAGGGGGAAGTGGGCACGGAATTTAAACTGGGAGTTAGCCGGGCAGTGGTGGCACACACCTTTAATCCCAGCACTTGGGAGGCAGATGCAGGTGGATTTCTGAGTTTGAGGCCAGCCTGGTCTACAGAGTGAGTTCCAGGACAGCCAGGGCTACACAGAGAAACCCTGTCTTGAAAAAAATAAATAAATAAAATATAAACTGGGGACCACTGTATTGTGGGACACAAATACAGGACCGAGTGACAATATCCTAGGCACAGAGTCGGCAGTGTGTACGATGATGGGAGCATGTGACCGTGAGTCCTACAAGGAACAGCTAGGTCACTGTTCCCACAGCAAAGCCCGGGCCACAGAAGCTGTCCCTCCTCAGCACTACTGTCACTGTGTCTCAACTAGGGACAGTCCAAGACCTTTCTGATTAGTCATGACACTCACTCTGATTGGTCGGTACCTGGTCACACCTGTCAGGAAAGATTCTAACTTGTATCCCAGCTGGTTCCTTTAAAAATGGGGAAGGGAAGGAGAGAAACAAGAGGCTAAGGAAAAAGGACCATTTGGCTGAAAGCTGACCAAAAAACTCGGCATCTCCAGACTCCGGGTAGAGTCTCCAGGGGTGTGCGTGTGCGTGTGCGTGTGTTAGGGATAGAACCAGGGTCTCATACATGATAAGTATTTTCTTTAGCCCTTAGGTCCAATGTCCCCCTTCACAACAAGCCATTCACCAACAATTTTTAAGTTTACAAGAAAAAACATGGAGATAATTTGAGTTAAGCTCATAAATACGTTTGTTTTTATAATGAGCCTCACTGGGGTGTTGCCAGCACATCAGTATATGCTATGTAGCTAAAAGTGCGATTTTAATATCCTTCTTTGATGATAACTTGTTACTTATCTTATCATTAAAATATCTTTATGGTCAATCCAGTAAGTTCATTTGTAGAAACTGTATAAAGAACGTTATTTTTTATTTAGGGGTGGGGGGAACTAAGTTTCTTTTCAACCATTTGAGCTGTAGCATCAGATGCCATCGAAATGGTATCTATGACTTGGGGCTGGAGAGATGGCTGGGCAGTTAAGAGCACTTGTTGCTCCTCCAGAGGACCGGAGTTAAATCCCCAACCCACTTTTCAGATGTCTCACAACTGGCTACAACTCCAGCTCCAGGGGAATCCAGCGCCTTCCTCTGGCCTCTGCAGATATCACACTCACATACACAACCCTCATACGGGTGCACACACATGCACATAATTAAAGACAAAATAAAATAGTTTAATGGCATATATGGTGGGTGTTAAGACACATAAGTAGCTTTCTCTTGAGAAGCCCACAGTCACACTTGGGAATACTCTGTTCTTCCTGAGTGTCTCTCTACTGATGTCAAGACCTAAACCTGTGTTAAAATCTCATCTTAACAAACTCTAACTCCTCATATAAAAAATTCTAGTTATGACATGCATGTGCACACACACACACACACACACACACACACACACACACCTGCATACTAAAGAATAAAATAATTTAAATTTAAATATGTAAATAAATAAAGCCTTTAAAAAAGGGTCAACGATGCTTCTCCTAAGGAGTTTAGGTTTCATCCTTGACTTTAACCCCATTTCCCAGAGCAAAGTAAGTCCTAGTTGGCTCAATGGCTTGGTCTGCCTCTTTAATTTTTTAATTAATTAATTAATTAATTAATTAACATCTCAACTGCCATTTCCCCTTCCTCCTCTCCTCCTTGTCCCTCCTCCCACTTCCCCCTCCCCATTCACTCCTCCTCCTTTTCTCTTCAACAAAGGGCAGGCCTCCCATGGATATCAGCCAGCCATGGCATGTCACGTCACAATAGGTCTAAGTGCCTCTTCTTCTATTAAAACCAAAAAAAAAAAAAAAAGACTAGACAAGGCAACCCACAAGGAGGAAGGGTCCCAAAGGCAGGTTCACAAAGTCAAAGGCAGTCCCTGTTCCTGCTATGAGGAGTCCCACAAGAAGACCAGGTTACATAATATAATATAGATGTGGAGTACCTATGTCAGACCCATGCAGGCTCTCTGGTTGGTGTTTCAGTCTCTGTGAGTCCCGATGGACTCAGGTTAGTTGGTTCTTTGGGTTTTCTTGGGGTGTCCTTGACCCCGCTGGATCCTACAGTCCTTCCTCGCCTTCTTCTTCTGCAGGATTCTCCAAGCTGTTTGGCAGTGGGTCTCTGCAGGTTTCCATCAGGTGCTGGGTGAAGCCTCTCTGATGACAGTTGGGCTAGGCTCTGCCTCTTTATTAAAGCACCTTCCTCATTATTTTCCCAGGAAGAAGAGATGGAAGGGGTGGAGAGGGAGAACAGTTTTCTTGATGATAAGACACATCATTTTAGGTCTTACTTAGGAATCACCTGGCCCCGGACCCCTTCTCCTCCATGCTTCCTTTGACAGCTTGGTGGGACTCCAGTGGTGTACAGGAGGCAGAATGATGGGCTCATTCTCAGTCTGCCCACTTCTGGATTCCTGCTTTCTCCTTCCTGGCTGGGCTGGACACAGTTCTGGAGTCCATGCAATGCAAGTTTCAGAGTTGTACCTGAAGCAGAGCAGGGAAGTTCTGCTTCTGCTCCGCATGCTGGACCAACCAACACATTCTTATGTCTCTTTGCTCCACTCCCCAGTGGTCTGAGCAAAGTATAGCCTGTGTGTCTTCCTAGCTTGTGGGAGATGGGCACATCTCCTTACCAGATGGGTGGAATATCTCAATAACTAGGCCTTCTAAATCTTACCTCTCCCTCCCCCCCTGCCCATTTTTCAGCTGATATCAGGCTACCCTGGGTTCAGGTGGACTGTATTGGACCTAGGAACTAGGTGGCCATGGGATGTGAACCTTAATATCAGATGGAAAACTGTAAAGGGAAGGGTGTGGCCTGAGGACAAAGGTGGAGTCTGAGCCAACTGGTTCCATTGCAGTGAGATCAGCTGGCAGTGACAGGGATGTACTGTGTGTCACTGAAGAGGACCTGGCTGGTGAAGACGAGGACATGCCATCCTTCCCATGCTCCCAAGAGGGTAAGTGCTAGGGACCCCCTATCTCTTCTGTGAGCTGAGAGTCCTGTCATCATCTCTAGACTGATGAGCAGTGGGTCCAAATATGAAGCCTCAGAATTCCTGCTTTCATTTTCCTACTGTCCCTTGGAGAGAGAATGGCAAAGCTGTGTAGCCTGGGGCTATACAGTATGGATGAAACCAGCATTTGTCATAAGTGTCATGTATCCCCTGGGATCCACCTGAGCCCTGGCAGGAACCCATGCCATCTTCCTTAGCCACACACTGTGCCCAAGGTCTGTCCACTGCTTTGTTGATCATGCTGCTTGAGTTTCTGGTTGGACCAGGGCGCTCTGTGGCATTTGGTATAGATTACAGCTTGTGTTCTTTACCTTGACTGGATGCTGTACTCATCCAGGGATGCCCCGGGCATGCCCTCAGAACTGGATTTATTCTAGTGTGCTGTGTGGACCAGACACTAGGTTTTTAATTGCTGCCGGTATTCACCATTTGCAGCTAAGCTGAGCTTATCTTGGGGTACATCCTACATTCTCAGTGGGCACTGATCACCTCCCAGAGTTCCCAGAAATACCTGTTCCCTCTTCCCTCCATGCAGCAACCTGACTGGTGGACTTTAAGTCCTTGTTTGGTTTCCAGGACAACCATAACTTATTTGCCCAGTTTGAAAATTGCTTACCAACTCCTGGCATGTCTGGGGCTGAGGGGGTCCTCAGGAGTGAGACTTTGAACATTAAAGCTGAAACTCTATGTTAAGCATTATGATTTGCCCCTACTGAGGAACTCTCGTGGCAGGAGAGTTTCAGTGCTGTAGCTGAGAAGGTCCTGGGCAAACTGGGTTGTGTTGAGCACACAGTAAAGCGTTGCACTGGGCAGGGGGTTAGGCAGGCTGCCGGGATCGTGAGTCATTGGTAGGGCCACTGTAGAGAGGAAAGGTATCATCCCACTCTGAGGGCTGAATAAAGATACTGCCAAGAAACAATGACTGGTAAGGAGGAGTGGGGTGGTTTCTGTATCTTCTATCCCAGAAAGTTCTAGAAACTCAGCCTAGGCAGCAGGACAAGTAAAGAAGACAAGTGGAAAACTCCCCCTGTGAGCTCAGCTTGAGAGGTGATGAGGCAGGACAGAGCAGGAACATAGAACTGGGCATTCTATGCCAATCTCTTCACTGACCCAAGCCACTGCCATCTTGTCCTCCACAGGCCGGGCAGGACCCCGCTGCAACCGCTGCCAGAAGAACCTATCTTTGCACACGTCAGTGCGGATTTTGTACCTCTTCCTGGCTCTGCTTCTGGTGGCCGTGGCTGTGCTGGCCTCTCTGGGTAAGTTCGGAGTTCTCTGGTCCTGGCTGGGGGGGGGGGATAGATAGCTGATTAGGTTTCTATACCAAAAACACCCCCAGTCACCTGTCATCCAGACTAGCATCTTCCTGGTTCAGACATCGTTATGGCTAATCCACTAAAAGATTAGACCAGTTTGTAACATCCAGGTTAAGATTCAGATCTAAGAGCCAGGTGGTGGTGGTACATGTCTTTAATCCCAGTACTCGGGGGGGGAGGGGGTTGAGGGATACAGAAGCTGGTGGATCTCTGAGTTCAAGACTAGTGTGGTCTACAGAGCAAGCTCTAGGACAGCCAGGATTACACAGAGAAACCCTATCTCAAACAAAACAAAGTTAGCTGTGGGGCTTTGAGAAGAAGAAAATAACCAGATGAGTTTGGCAGGTCTGTGATGGAATCATGTGGAAGTTTTCAGAACTACTGACACCCACCCTTGTTCCAAGGGTAAGAGAGTGAACCCTGTAACGTTCAGCTCTCCGGGTGAATCTGTTGTATAGCTCTGGGTTGTGACCACTGGATCAGGTGGTTTCTAAGACCTTCCGAGGTCTCTGTGTCAATTGTTCAAGCTGAGGTTGAGTACCACCTGCATCAAGATTACCTTCAGCATTCACTAAAATGTAAATTCCCAGGTTTACTAAGAGCTGTGAAATCACAGTCCTGCAGGTGAGGCCAGGAGGCCGAGTTTTGGTGCCTCTCATCCACAGTGAGGTCGGTGTGACCATGGTGCTGGTGTATGGCCAGGTTCAGGTAGCTCCTACCTTCTAGATTCTAAGAGCTCAAGATGAAATGTCAAAAATCAGTTTGATCGCGTTCATGCTGAAATCTGTCTGTTACAACCTGCTTGATACCAAAGACAAGGCCTGGATTAGGGAGAAACAATGGAGGCCTGGGCAATGTTCCCCAGGGTACAGACTCTGAGAGTGAACGCCCTCCTGGAGAGGCCCTTGGCCCTGCTTCTGGTTGAGGATATTCGGGAACCAACATCCCTGGCTGTATGAGTCATGTTTCTTTTTGCTATGGCAAGAAGCAACTTAAGGAATGGGGGATTCATTCTGGCTTGTCATTTGAGAACAGTCCATCACGGTGGGTTAGACATAGTAAGTAGCAGGAGGAGATAGGAAGATACATAGCCTCTTCAGTTAGGGCCCAGCTAGAAAATCTCAAGGCCTACTCCAGTGACCCACTACCACCAGTGGGACTCCACCTCTGGAAGGTGTGCCTTCCACAACAGCACCACAGCTACTAACCAAGTTCTCAAAACCATGAGCCAGTAGGGGATATTTCACACTGAAACCATAACAAGACAAGAAGGCAGGATAAATTAGAGCAATGCCCAAGCAATTACAATTGTTTAAAATTAATAATTGTAAGATGTGCGTTGAATAGGGAGGATTGCATGGGATGAGCTCTTGGCCAAGCAGACATTATGAAGCATTAGAGTCAAAATAGCAATTATCAGGTCTCCCTATTTCTTTTCCTTTACCTATGTATGGGCTTTTAACTGAGGGAAGGCTCAAATAAAATAATTATCGCCAACTGTAAAGTGCTCCCCTGACCCAACAGTATGTGAGATTGTCTTTGGGCTCTCTCAAACATGTTACTGTTACTAATTAATTTGATCTCTTGACAGATCTGAGATATAAAATGTTCACTAGAAGCCTGGGGATTCTAAATCACTTGAAGGTATAATGGTTTGGAGGTATTAAGAATGCTACCTCTATGTTTTCCTTTGGTAGATGGCTATCCTTTCTGGAAAAGTTCGTTGACCTGCCAAAGTCACCCAACAGACTTTATATCCATCAGTTGCTTTGGGCAATTATAATTCCATTCTGCCAGATGTGGCCTTCAGAGGATCTGTGTCAGTCATAAGTCCAACTTGTACCCTCTCACCACTGCCAGGGGCCATCCATGCCTCTGCTAGATAAACCCAGATACTCTGCAGCATACTCTAAACCCTGCTGACACAACAGCTTTTTCAGGGCCCCCAGGTGAAGTGAACTGTGAGGTAGAATAGGCTTCTCTAGAGGAAACTTGGTACCAAAGATTTGTACAAATAAAAGGGTTGTGCTTTGTGTTTATCCCAAGTCAAAAATCATGTCCTCAAACCATCACAGATAGGGTTATTTCTAAGTTAGAGTACTGGCCATATCTACATGTCAGACTTTGTTTATAAGCTTAGGAGAGGAGGCACCTTGAGTGTCCTCAGTGAGAGAGGATTTTTGTATAACCCCGATGTACTCCCATAAAGGGCATTGTGCAGACACCAAAGCGCATGATTTTAAAGTGATTTTTAAACAGCAATGGAAAAATGTTCCTAAAAACCAACCTAGGTGCCCAACTACAAAAGAATGGGTAAAGAAAATGTGGTGTGTGTCTACACAATGGAATTTCTTTAACCACGAAGAAGAGGATATGATATTTGCTGGAAATGAATAAACACAAATAGTATATTTTCTCTAATTTATAGTTTCTAGATTGTATAGAGAGATATAAAATCTCACATGTATATATGACATAAAAGGAGAAACAAAACTGTGTGGGGAACCAAGTGCAAGGGGAGGGAGCAGGGGCTTGGGGCGGGAGGCCAGTGATGGATACACACTGTATTCTTGTATGGAAATGTCCATACATAGTGAATACACATAGAAAATATTTTTTTAAAAATTTTTTAATTAAAAAAAAATCTCCTTCCGAAGAAAGAATGAGAAGATGGTAAGAAGAAGAAAATGCCCATGATGCCACACCTATAAGAGAAAATAGTTGGACAATCAGAGTAACACAGTTTTGCATTTTATTTTCCAAAGTATGTGTCTATGTGACTGTCAAGTGGCAATCTGTGGACTCATGACTAGAAGAAATAGATACGGAAGGTATTGACGGCAGTGAGCGCTCTCTGGGTGATGGAATTAATTTTATCTGTATGTTTGTGAATTTTTATTACCCTGACTTATGAGGAGGTCCTGTTTCTAAAACCCGGGTTGGGAGGTGAATTATGATTCTCGTGAAGGGACACGTGCTGAACTCAGGGAGTAAGAAGCCATCTTGGCTTGGCCATTATGGAGCCTTTCTCCTGGGCAAGGTACGGATGGTTTCAGTGGCAGACCGATGAAAATGATCTCACCAATGGCGGCTACTTCTGAACCATGACCCCAGCCCGGTGTCTCTTCTGTTTCCTCAGTTTTTAGAAAGGTGGACTCTCTCTCAGAAGACATCTCCTTGGCCCAGTCCATCTATAATAAGAAGCTTGTGTCAATACAAGAAAATCTTCAAGGACTGGGTAAGATTCTAGTGTCCAGAAGCACACAGGACCCTCCACCCCTTATTATCCAGAGATGGACAGGTACTGCCAAGTTCCTAAAACCAGCCATTGATCCCCACTTCCCTCTCTGGCTGAGCACGGTCCATTGAGGAGGGCTGGGACACTGGGCGGCAGCAAGGCCTGGGGCAGAGTTTTCTATATGGGCTGTTGATCCAGCCAGAGACCATAGGCAGGGAAGGAAAGAAAGCATGGTCCATTCTCAAAAACTGTCATCTGTCTCAAATGATGTTTAAGACCTTGCAAAGCCTCCTGATGTATGAGCCCATTTCAAGTCCCCGCTTTCAGCCACAGCACAGTTCACAGTGGTCTCTAGCCTCTGCTCCAATCAGGAACATTCTAAGGGAGAGTAAGTCAGAAGGAACCATCGCAGAGGTGGGTTTAAAGCTCATTTTCTCAGTTGCAAATAGAAAGTGTTGGCCTGAGCCCCAATAACAAAGCTCTATTTGGCAAGTTAACCCTCTATGCCTTATTCCTCAGGAATCACAAGGAAAAAAAGTCTGCAGGGCCACCTTCCCCACATATATATTATGAGATATCAATCAAGGCAACAGACAGTAAAATGTGCGTAGAATTTTTAAATGAGTGTTCTTGGCCCCCTCAGAACAGTTACTAAAATCTATTCTTGAGAATGCAGTGATACTGCAGGTTAAGCATCCAAAATCTTGCATTCCTATTGCAGAGTAAGGAGGGAGTTCCACGGGGATGGTGAGGCTTTTCTCAGGGATACAGAGGGGTATTCATAGCAGGACAGTGAGCGAGATCCAGAAGCCACTTGCCAGTTTCTTGTGCCTGCATTTCAAGAAATACCTCTGGGGCTAGGGAGATAACTCAGCCATGTAACCAAGGTGACTTAAGTTTAGTCCCAGGAACACATGTGGGAAAGGTAGGTGTGGTAGCAGAAGTTTGTAATCCCGTGCCAGGGTGGTGGGAACAGGTGGATTCTAGGAGTTCACTTGCCAGCCAGCCTAGCCTGAATGACAAGCTCTGAGCCAGCAAGAGGATCTATCTCAAAGCCCAAGATAAGCAACACCTAAGGTTGTCCTCAGACCTTCACACATGAGAACGTATGCATTCACACATAGAAATGTGTACACATACACACACACACACACACACACACACACACACACACACACACGAAAAACCTTTGTCCCATTTAACTGAAAATGTTGTCCCCTTTTTTCCTGCAGACCCAAAAGCTCTGATCAATTGTTCCTTTTGCCGTGAGGCTGAGCAGCTGGGGCAAGAGATCAGGAAGCTCCAAGAGGAGCTGGAGGGGCTTCAGAAGATGCTGCTGGCCCAGGAGGTCCAGCTGGACCAGACCTCCCAGGCTCATGAGCTGCTCTCCACCACAAGCAATCAAATCTCCCAGGAGATGGGCAGTTGTTCCTTCTCCATTCACCAGGTCAATCAGTCCCTGGGACTCTTCCTGGCACAGGTGAGGGGTTGGCAGGCCACCACGGCAGGCATGGACATCACCCTGAAGGACCTCACCCAGGAGTGCTATGATGTCAAGGCTGCTGTACACCAGATCAATTTCACAGTGGGCCAGACTGCTGAGTGGGTCCATGGGATCCAGAGGAAGACAGATGAGGAGACCCTGACCCTACAGAAGATAGTCACTGACTGGCAGAACTACACCAAGCTCTTTGGGGGTCTGCGAAGCACCTCTACCAAGACCGGAGAAATAGTCAAGACCATTCAGGCCACCCTGGGGGCCTCCTCACAGCGCATTAGCCAGAATTCTGAGAGCACGCATGACTTGGCACTGCAGGTCATGGGCCTACAGCTACAGCTGGACAACATCTCTTCCTTTCTGGATGACCATGAGGAGAACATGCATGACCTCCAATACCACACCCGATATGCCCAGAATCGCACAGTGGAAAGGTTTGAGTCTCTAGAAGGACGTATGGCTTCTCATGAGATTGAAATCGGCACCATCTTCACCAATATCAATGCCACCGACAATCACGTGCACAGCATGCTCAAGTACCTGGATGATGTGCGACTGTCTTGCACACTGGGCTTCCACACCCATGCTGAGGAGCTCTACTACCTGAATAAGTCTGTCTCCCTCATGCTGGGCACCACAGATCTGCTCAGGGAGCGCTTCAGTCTGCTCAGTGCTCGGTTAGACTTCAATGTCCGAAACCTCTCCATGATCATGGAGGAAATGAAGGCTGTGGACATACACCATGGAGAAATCCTTCGCAATGTCACCATCATCCGAGGTAAGAGGAGGGGTGGGCAGACCTCTCCAGGGACTCAGGATTATTGTTGTACACAGAGCACCTGATTTTAGGGAAATCTCCAAGAGTGTGTACATAAAGGATGCTAGATAGGAAAATAGATTGCCGAAATCATCCTGTAACCAATTCCCAGGGCAGCGGGCAACTTTAAGAAATGCCCTTGAGGATCTGGAGCGGTGGCTCAGTGGTTAAGCACACATGCTGCTCTTCCAGAGGCCCTAGTTCAGTTCCCTGCACCCGCATAAGGAGGCTGACACTTGTCATTCTAACTTCAGGGGATCCAAAGCCCTCTTATGGATTCCACAGGTACATGCACACATGTGCTACAGACAATTTTTAATGTTTGAAGAATTCTGCCTTTGAGAGCTAGGCCTAGTGGTGCGCACCTGTAATCCCAACATTCAGGAAGCTGAGGCAGGAGAATTATCATGAATTTGAGGCCAGCTTGAGCTACACAATAAGTCTGAGATATAAAGTGAAATCTCATCTCAACAAAAGGAACAAATTAAAAGAGGGAAGGGAGGAAGGGAGGCAGGGAGGTTCCTGTAAACCTCTTGGTGAAAGTCATCTGGTTTCTAACTTTGCCTTCCATGGAAAAATTCTATCTTATCCATGGCCTTTTTTAGTCCTCATAGGAAAGTTTGTAGATCTTGTCTTTTTGAAACCATGTGAGCTCACTTTCTCCCTTTCTGCCCCCTCATTAATGCTTTTGTCTGCCTGTCTATCTGTCACTCATAGACTGATCAGTCACCCTAATGAATTCTTCTATATCCTATATCTCCCTAAGTTCTTTTGCTCACCAGAATTCTACAAAACAAATAAACAAACAAACCAGAACTAGTAGAATGGAGATATATAAATGATAGCCAAGTGACAGATAGATGGATAAGTAGATAGATGATAGATAGATAGATAGATAGATAGATAGATAGATAGATAGATAGATGCATGCATGCATACATACATACATACACATATATGCAGATGCATGGGCATCATAAGGAATTGGCTTTTGTGACTATGAAACTGGCAAGTTCAAGATCTATAGAGATAATACCCTGATGGGAAGAATATCAGGCAGGAAGAATTCTCTTATTCAGGAAAGCGTGAGCTTTATGATTTATTCTGGTCTTCAACTGCTTAGACAGAGCTAACCCCACATTAGGGAGGATAATCTGCTTTGTTCAGTCTACCAATCCATATGTCGACCTCAACATAAATCACCCTCACAGAAACACTCAGAGTGAAGCTTGATCAATTATCTAGGCGCCTCATGGCCCCTTAAAGTTGATACATAAAATTAAGCATCACGAATCTACACCTTGTCAACTCGTGGCCCACACATAGTTCCTTGGCTGCCACTTTTAATCTCCAAGTGAAGTTGGTAGTAAGGCCATGTTTGGAGCTATCACATGATACAATGAATTATTCTGTGTAAGATCAAAGCACACATACTAAAAACTTCCCACAGAAGGGGGTTATAGAACAATTTCTACTCTCCTCCTTTCTCAGAACTCAAGTTCTGGGAGGTCACTGTAGTCCACATGTCCTATGCCTTAACAGATAGATGACAAAGGACAGATAGATGACAAAGGACTGATTGAGAGAGGAGATGAAACAAAGTGTTACATACACACAGATCTGGTCATGGTGGCAAGGAGGACATGCTCGTGACAATGCACACTTTATTTTTATCACCAATATAGTGGTCATAGCTAGGATTTATAACCCTATCTTCCACTTCCTGTTCTAAATCCCCTTTGCCCTCAGGCAGAATTCCTGTGGATCAGGAATTCCTGGTCAGATGACTGGAAACCTTCATTTTTGTGGCTTCCAGAGACCATTTGTATTCATGCTTAGATTGGCTGCACAAGTTCCCTAATGACCTTAACCATGTGAACAAGCACACCATTTTCCTTCTTTCTTCCCTCCATCTTGACCCAGAGTCATAGAAGCCCTTAAGTGGCCAGGTGATAGCCTTTAACTTCTTGCTCAACTGAGTTGCCACTGTGTCTTTGCTGAAGGCATTTGTCCTTTTGGATCTTCTAACCTAGCAGAACACAAAGTGGCAGCAGTACGCAAGCATTTTGCTGGTGGGTCACATTTTGCTGGTGGGTCACATTTTGCTGGTGGGTCACATTTTGCTGGTGAGTCACATTTTGCTGGTGGGTCACATTTTGCTAGTGGGTCACATTTTGCTGGTGGGTCACTAGGCAAAATTGTAAACAGTACCTTCCTATGAGCTCTCTTTGATTCCAAAATCCTGATGAGAAGGATGTCTTTTAGGCCCTATGATGTCACAGCATGGGAAGGAGGTCTGAAGTACACTCTCTCCAGTCTCCTTTGTATCCTCTATGGTGTCCAAGGCCCTCTCCAGCTCACTTACCTGGGCCACCTTTGGTCTTGGAAACTACCTTACTGATACTCTGCTCCTTTTTGGCCACTAGTCCTAAGCCAATGTTGACTTCTCTTGATGTTACAGTGTGTTTGTTTCCACTAGAAACACCTTTTTCTTCACTCTGGACTGACCAGGTCAGGCAGGAGGGTCCTATTTGCTTGTTGCTAAGGTTCACTTTTGCAATGAAGCTAGACACTGAGAATTTCTATGGGAACCAAGCCTGTGCCACCATATTTCACCAAAAATACACATCTGTGTGGCTTCTAGGGTGCACTGCTCCAGTGATGGTTCTTAGGTGCATATTCTGCCAACTGTGTGGCAGTGTTAAATTCACTCTGAAAACAGAGGAGAGTCCAAGTTTCTCAGGTGACAGCCCATTTACACACACTGATTTGTGGAGCTTCATAACAAACCTTGGGCAGTACCCCCTGAGCCCCTCACTTTCCAGCAGTTTCAAGTTCTGTGCTTTCCACTACTCGTGATCTACTGTATCATTTAAGAGAGATGTGCCTTTCCCATAGGCGAATGAAAGGAAAGGAAGCAGGTGATGCATCTGGGGTCGGCTACTGTCTGTGATTTCATGCATCCACTGGAGTCCGTGGATATATTCTCCACAGAAATGGGGGGTGTTGAAGGTAGAAAAGGTAGATTTTAGTATTACTCTATCTTATACAAAGGTAACCTAAGACAGGAGAGTATGGTTAAGTGATGTGTACACGTCACAAGAGACTGAAAATCCTGGAGGCTGGAGAAATGCTTTATGGGTAAAGTGCTTGCTGCACAGACACAAGAGCCTGAAATCCACTCCTAGTATTCACATAAAAGCATTAGTGTACACCTGTCATCCCAGCACTGGGGAGGTGGAGATGAAAGGACCCCTGGCTCACTGGGCAGCCAGTCTACCTAAGGGGTGAGCTCCAGGTCTAGTAAGAGAACCTATTTCCAAAGCATATACTGGAGATCAATTGAGAAAGACACCTGATATTGGCCTCTGGGCAATGACATGTACATACGCCCACACATCATGCGTGAACACACATATTCTCTCTCTCCCTCATTCCTCTCTCTCCCTTCCTCCCTTTCTCTCTCCCCCCTCTCCTTCCCTCTCCCTCTCTCTTTCACTCTTTCTCTGTATGTGTCTGTCTCTGCCTTCCCTCTCCCTCTCCCTCCCTTCTCTCTGCCCACTTCAGTTCTTCAAAACATGTCCACTGTCCACTCATAAAAGGAGATGCTTGCCGGGCAGTGGTGGTGCACACCTTTAATCCTAGCACTTGGGAGGCAGAGGCAGGCGGATTTCTGAGTTCGACTGGTCTACAGAGTGAGTTCCAGAACAGCCAGGGCTACACAGAGAAACCCTGTCTCAAAAAAAACAAAAAAATAAAAAATAAAAAATAAAAAATAAAAAAATAAAATAAAATAAAATAAATAAAAGGAGATGCTCAGAGCATGAGCTTGCAGGCACCTCAGACATTTCTACTTAGAATCTGCTTCGCTACTGAGCAAGGGATGGAGACAGAGGAGACAGTACCTGAAGGAATGCTTAGAGATTGACATTTTGCCACTGCCTTGATTCTAACAGAGTTCTTGTCACAGAACCTCATCCTCAGCATGGTGGGACATCTGCTTGAGTCCATGGGACCCCCAGTTCAACATCTTCATGTTTCTGCTGCTCATTTTCTCTTTGATATAGATTGGTGAGGTGGGGTAGGGGAGAACATGTTTAATTGCTGTTTTATTTTATGTTTATACAACAAAGCCAGGCGCTGAGTGTTTCCACAGGAACTGAAAGCTTCCCCCACCATTTCACTGAGAAGATGCCATGTGTGTGGCCTCTAAGGTACAATTTAAGTTATGTCTGTTGGCCAGCATTCCTCCTGACTTTAAGTCATCATGTCCACAGCTTCTCCTATCTGAAAGAAACTTTCCAGGCAAATTGAACACCCTACCCAAGAGAGAACTTGTCACCCACCCTTAGACATGCATTGAGGGTCTGAAACTGGAGCTGCAAGTGAAGGATTACCTGGCTGGTGTAGAGCTGATAGACAGAGGACCACAGGTAGGGAGATAGTAGTAACACAGGCAGTGAGGAGGTTTGCCCAGTACCTACTGAAGGGAAGGAGGCTGGGTTATAATTTCATCTGGGACTTCGGGTAGAATTGTTTCATCTCTGCAACTGTGCTCTGTCATCTGTAAATGAGGGGGTAGGACCAGCCCCTTCCAGCTCTAATTCCAAGCCTCCATTTACAAAACAGAAATCCTGTGGTGTATCCATGCCGGTTATACCTCTCCTGGAATCTTTATCTCTTCCTAGTCTCTGGGATAATTTTTATGTCTGTGCTAGACAATGTCTGCGCTAGACAGTGTCTCTGCTAGGACTATCCTTTGGGAATTAGAGGCAAAGAAATCACCACTCATTAGCTGAGTGATGGGTAGGGCTCTTCGTCACTTTCAACTCTGTCTCGTCACCCACTGTGCTTATTCTACTTTAATTTCTGTTACTGTGACGAAAAACAACTTAAGAAAGAAAAGGTTTATTAGCTTTCAATTCCAGATTATAGCTCATCACTGAGGGGAAGTCGAGGCAAGAACTGAGGCAGCTAGTCACATCCCACCAACAGGCAAGAGCAGAGAGAAATGAATCCATGCAGGCCTACTAGCTTAATTGCTTGTCCACTCTCAGCTAGGTTTCTCCTCTCTTATACTGTTCATGGACTCCTTTCTTAGAGAATGGTGCTGCCCACAAGGGACTCTGAAGTCCTACATCAATTAACAAGCAAAACAATCCCCTTTAGACATGCCCCCAGACCATCCTGATCTAGATAATTCTGATTAAAACTCTCTTTAGAGACAACTCTAGGTTGTGTCACATTGACAGTTAAAACTAACCTGCACAAACAAGATCATTAATACCTGCCCTGCCTATACCACAGGCGTAGTTGTGAGGGTCAGTGCCAACAATAATGTCAACCTAAAAAGGTTATGTTAACATAAAGCATCCTTACAAAATGAAATTATTGATGACACAGGCTCCTTGTCCTATACACAGATGTCTCACTGCAAGGCACTCTTGAAGTGTTTGCTCAGTGAATGAACAGATGAAAATATGAACAGATGGCAGATGCCAAGTGTGCCGAGGAGGAATTAACCTTGCAAACTTGTTCCATAAGTACCACCTGCGATATCCTGCTGTGACCCATAAGGATTCAGGAGTTGGCATGCTAAGAAGAGAACAGAGAAGCTGGCAGGATGGCTCAGCAGGTTAAGGTACCTGCTGCCAGCTCTGATAACTTAAGTTCAACTGCTAGGACCTGAAAGAAAGGAGGAAAAACTGAGTTCAGCAGTTGTCCTCTGACCTCTAAACATATACTCACATACATAATGCAAGCACTACACTATACACACAAGTAAATAAGTAAATAGACTGATAAATGATAGATGCATAGATAGATATATACATAGATAGATACATAGATTCATAGATACATGGATAAATAGATACATAGGCACATACATACATACATACATACATACATACATGATAGATAGATACATAGATAGATGATTGATAGACAATTTTTTAAAGAAAGAACAGGCTGTCCTGTTTTGTTTGGCACAGGAGTTTTGTACAGTTTGCTGTGAAGAGGCATCAGTAGCCATGAGTCCCATTTTTGTCTGCCCAGCCTTGTAAAGCTGCTGAGAGTTTTCTTTAATGCCCTGGCTGTACTCTTCCATTTGGTTTCCCAGCTTCTCTATATAGAACAATCACTCCCTACAGTGCCTTGAGAGGAGAAGCAGCAGAAGTTGGCAGGCTGGCATCAGGGAGCTGCTTCTCCTAGGGTCTCAGAACTTGGCATCACTCCAGAGGTCCCGGGAAGATGCTCTGCCTTGTCTCTGATAGTTCTCTTACTCTTGGTTGGCAGTGTAGGCTGTTTCACACCAGTCCATCCTCAACAGACACACAAGTCCATCAGCACTTTCTCAATGTTCTTTGGGTGATCATAGCTACAACTGAGACTCCCTGGCTGAGGTCACTGAACAGAGAGAAAGAGGTGGAGGAGATCAGGCCCAGGCACCTAACACACTAATGCCAGAGCTGGCATTCCAGCCTGGATCTCAGGCTGCATCTTCCACTGGGCTAGACACTCAAGGTATTTGTATTTCTAGGTCCTTGTATTTCTTGTATTTCTAGGTCCTTCTGTCTCAGTGAGCTGACTATGAGAGGAATCACAGACCCTTCTACCAATGGCTCATTTTACCGTGGATGGGTAGTATCATGTCTTAAGATACTAGATTTTTCTGGTCACTCCCATCTCTTTCATCTTCCCTAATCCTGGGTATGGACCACAAAACCACCACCCACTCTACTTACCTCAGACATGCAGTCAGTTGTGGTTGCTTCCTAATGAGCCCAAGAGCCTAATTACAGTCTGTAGCATCCTGAATAATGACCAGCCTCCCTGGAGCTCCTTACCTCAGCCACCATGCTGGTGTTTGCTTCTTGGCTTCTCAGAGCAGTTTTGAGCCCTCCTCTTCTCTGCCCTGTACTCTGCCCACACCAGTGTCTTATTATTGATAGGTCATTGAAACCCCATCCTGGTGGGAGCCTTGGTTTCAGCCTTGAGTCATCCCACTGTGCTAACTGTTGGTCGTTGACTTTGTCCCTGGGTTCCTCTAGCTCACAATTCTTACGATCACCTGAGAATCTAAGAAAAGAGCCTTTCATCCCCCTCCCCCTTTTTAAATATAAGTACCAAGGATAGAATCCATGCTAAGCAAGCACTATTTCTTGAGACAGGGTCTTGTTATCTAGCTATTCAGACTCTATGTAGTCCAGGATAGCCCAGAAACCCCAATCTTCCTGTCTCTGCTTCTCAAATGCCTAACTTACAGCCATCATGCCTGGCTCTCCCTACTCTTTATGGCTTCCTCAGTGCTCTTCAGAAAAGGGTTCTAGAGCTTCTTCCCTTACCCAGACAGCTCCAAACTGAATGAAAGAGACTCAGAAATCCATTTTGGAGGGTTCTGGGCGCAGAGGTGGTATCTGTGGGAGGAAGCCTGGGAAAGAGGCCCATCATTTGTCCTCCTGATGGCACCTAGGATTCATCTGGGTCCTCAGGGCTGGAACAGCAGTGCTGGCCTACAAGAGTGTGCACAGAGAAAGAGATAGCCTTTCTCTTCTGGGTCCTCCTTGCACTTATGCTTGGGACAACCAAATGGGGGTATGATGGAGCTGAGACTTTCCCTTAAATGTCTACCCTAAGCATGATGGGTACATAATCCCTCCCTAGAAAAAGAAGGCTCGGATCTGCTCTGGAAAGACCCAGGGAATGGTTGGTGGTGCAGCGGGCACAGCAGACTTTTGGCTCTGCCTTTTCTCCTTTGCTGCTGGCATGGAGAGCCTAGATACCCTAACAGTGGCTGCTGTGATCCTTTGGGTCAAGAAAGAGAGGCTTTTTCCAGAAGACAGTAGCACTGGAGAAAACGGGTCCCAAGGAGAAAGCAAGGTGTAGCAGATGCCCTGGGGGCAGGGCAGAGCACTCTTGTTATGATGAGATTTCTGAGAGTGGACATGAGGTGCAGTCACTCCCACCTGAAATCAAAAAGAATGAAGAACCAGGGGACTTGGAGGAGTCTCTGGGGCAGCTTGTGTTCCCATGGCAGGTGGAGGAAGAATCCAAAGAAACTTCCAAGCAGGAACAGGCAAAGAGGCATGAAGCAAGTGCCCACCTAGTCACAGGGGTGGGTGGGGTTCAGGACAAGGAGCTGTAGAGCCACAGGGCACTTTGACGGTCAGTTGTTATATTAAGAACAGTTTAAATGGTACATGTTAAAATGAATTCAGCTGTATTACAGATGATATTTAGTAAGGCTAGGATTGCTCAGCATTGCTCCATCAGTCACACAGCCTCACAGGGCCTCTCCACTGTTGAATGGCCCTCTGCTTCTCCAAATCTCAGCTGGTCCAGATGCCAGGAGCAGAATAAGGACAGGCACTGTGATTTTGCCAATTCCCAGAGAGACCTGCCAGACTGGGGGAGGTAGACCCTGTGTGGGCATCAGTTTGGGCCTGTGCTATGCTAGTAACTGCAATGAGGAACTCTCTGGGAATAAAAGGGCAGGCCCCATCTCCTGGTTTCTCTAATGCCAGGCTGCTACTATGACCCACCAGCTGTCCTCAGTCCGAAACCACCTCTGCTGGCATGCCACGTGAGCTGAGGCAGAGCCGTGTCCCATGGCAGGCAGACTGGAAGGTTTTTATTGGCTCTAGTGGGGCTGACTGTCCAGGCTCTGGTTTCCAGTTTGAGTTATAATAGATATTCACTGAGCTGGTTCCACGTCCACATAGAAACACTTTGAGAAGGAGATGTGGGGAACAGCAGAGGGTAAAGAGCTTGTGGCAGCAGGTCACATTAGCCAGCATGAAGGTGACCCAGGACTACAAAAAAAAGAGTCTGGCAACTTAGAGAGCTCTCAGGTCTCAACACTCATCATCCCTTCCCTAAGATCCCACTCAGTTCTAGACTCCACTTGAGAAGTCTTTAGAATTGCTTGTGTGCGTGCGCACCAAAAAGACCCAAGGGATCCACCATCCCCCACCAGGGACTAGGCACATGCCATCATGCCCAGATTTTTCACACAAATTCTGGGGATTGAACTCAGAGCCTCTAAACAGCTAGCATTTTACCAACCAGACCCCTCCCCAGCCTACAGTGGGATTTCACTTCACTATCCAGATCTTAGTTGAAGGTATAGGACTAGACTCCAGCTAGCTCAAAACCTTTTGACACTGCATTGCAAAGGGTCTGAGGTGTCAGCTGAGTTCTCATGGAGATCTGAGCCAGGCTCTGGGACTCACAGTTCCCATCAACCCTGACGCTCACCCCCACAGGTCTGCACCAAGCCTCGCCTCCACACTGGTGAGAGTTCCTTTCTCCCCACCCATTGCCCTCATCTCAGATCCTGCTCTGTCGCCTGTGGCATTCTGCATACCCTGGCAGAGGGGCAGCTACTCTCGGCTACATGCCCTCAGGGTTGGTACTGATCTGAGAAGTGATGACTCTCAGCCTTACACAGATAGGAGGAGAGGAGGTCATTCAACTCTTGGCATGGCCGCCATGCTGAAAGTCACAGCCCTTCCGCACCATCATCATCAGGCCTAAAATAAAAGTTCCAGAGCTTGAGAAATGGCCTCTTCTAACAAACTCTGAGCTTCCCTGACTACATGGCAGACTCTGAGTCCAGTGCTAAGATGGTGAGACATGACCCTTGCTGTCTCTCTGGGACTCTGTGGTTTACCAGAGTCCATGAGATACATATCTACTGCTGGCTTTTGATACACCGATTTCTCTGTGTGTCAGTTAAAGGCTCTGAAAGCAGCAGCCTCAAGGGCTCATAGATGAGGCTGGGATGGGCAGACTGGGCTTTCCGGAGAGGTAGCCTTTCTTTGGGATGCTTCTGTGAGTTAGGTCTCACCTTACTTTCTTCCCTTTTTCCTCTGTGTCCCTGATTGCACACTCCTGATCCAAGAGGCCCAACAGGTCATGGGGTGTAGGGCAAGGAGTAGATCTAGAAGCTCAGGCTGCCCTAGGGCAGGATGGGAGCATCCTGGATTACTGACTGTGGCCTTTCCCCAGAAGAGCTATGCTCTCAGTCCTGCTGGGTGTGTGTGAAGCTGTGAAGCTGCAAGAGAGCCTGGAAGTCAGAACTGGAAGTGTTAGCAGTACACCAGACCCAGTGCAAGACACTGATACACGCTGTGGCATAGAATACACTGGTCTAACCCCCTCTCCCCCATTTCAGCAGCAGTAAAGCAATCACCTAATAGTCCAGAGGTGGCAGCTGTAAGCCAAATGTCTGTCTAAACCTCAGCTATCCCTGTGCCCACTCTGCTTACAGAAAGTCCAGAGAGTGATCCGTCTCTTCTTCTATCTAATCCTAGGTGTCCCCGGCCCTCCAGGACCAAGAGGACTCAAAGGAGATACAGGTGTGAAAGGACCTTTTGGTAGCAGAGGACCTAAAGGGGATCCTGGCAGTCTGGGACCCCCAGGACCTCAGGGTCCTCAGGGGCAACCTGGGGAACCAGGACCCGTGGGAGAAAGAGGGCCAGCTGGTCCCCGAGGCTTCCCAGGCCTCAAAGGCTCAAAGGGCAGCTTTGGCACTGGAGGGCCAAGAGGGCAGCCAGGCCCCAAAGGGGATGTGGGGCCCCCAGGGCCAGAGGGGCCCCCAGGGTCTCCGGGACCTTCAGGGCCTCAGGGAAAGCCAGGGATTTCAGGAAAGACAGGATCACCAGGCCAGCGGGGGGCCACAGGGCCTAAGGGTGAACCAGGCATCCAGGGTCCCCCTGGATTACCTGGACCTCCAGGTCCACCAGGGAACCAGAGCCCCTACTGAAAAAAGTCTTTGGCCTGATGCTGCCATGTACGTTGGAGGGGCATGGGGTCAGAGAAAGCAGCAGAAGGGCTTACTATCTACAGTCATTGTTCTTTGGTCCTAATATGAGGGTGTCTCTTAGAGCTGACTGCATAGCCTTAAGCTTCCCAACAATGACTGTACCTTGGGAAAACAGCTCCCCACCACCACCACTTTTTTTCTGCTGGCCAAAGGGGAGCCTACTGGGTTTCTACGGCTGGTTAGAAGGAGAGGCTGTGAGACCCTGCAGGGGAGGCGAGGCGGTAGCTAACTGGGGAAGAATGTCTTCGATCTCTTGGATGGTAACTAGCTCTGGTTCTGCAGTGACTTGACACCCATGTGAGCCAGGTCTTGAAAAAAAAAAATCCAGGGAAACCTTTGGAGCATTATAGATGAAACTCCAGGGATAGCAGCAGCCCCACCCCACCCCCACATAAAGTCATAGGGCAGAGTCACATGATGCTGCCTTGACCCACACTGAGCAGGAGAATTCTGCCTGGCTGGCATTCCCAGGCCTTGTGCATGGATGGCGACCCTGACAAGTTCAGAGGGTTTTTATTCACACGTTCAGAAAATTCCTCTCTTCAGTCTTACCTCTGTATCTCAAGAGTGGCCTGGAAGGAACCCAAGCAGAGTTTCATTGGCAGACCGAGAGCCTACAGGTCCCAGAACATTCTGCTTGACTACTATCCAGCTTCCCGGAAGACCACAGGGCTGGAAGTGGAAAAACATATCAGGGGTAAACTTCTCTTTCCAAAGCCACTCCTTGTTCAACTAGCCTGCCATGCCGTGTTCCCAATAATAGCCCATGAGGAAGAAGCTGGTAACATGGCAGCTCTTGCCTCCTCCTCTTGGTTGACCTGACACAGATGCATACTGACCTCACCCCACAATGACCTAAGATGGTTGGAGTTCTTTCCCATGTGAACAGCAAGCTGGACCAGGCATGCGAAAAGCTGAACATGCACAAGGAACCTTTGATGTTACTTCTCGTCTTTCATGAACTTCTTGCATACACTGGCAGAAAGGGATGCTGGGAAAGGCCTGCATTGCCTTGACTCACTTTCTGTAGAGCTGCCCTGCCCCTTCATACTCCAGCAGACTCAGACACTCCAGGACAGAGGCTGGAGCTGTCCCCTCCCTTGCCCTGCCTGAGAGACCTGTCTTCTTCTTTCTGTTCAAAGGTCACCTTCTTTGTCAACATCAGTGTGCAACTGGCTTGCACGACCCATCCACCCCTGCTGTATAATTGTCCTGTCTACATATGATAATATCATGCAACACAGTATCACTGGCCCAGTAAAGAGCTGTTTTCAGTAGGGACGTGTCTTCTAGTGTTTGTACCCACCTGAGGATGTGACCCTTCAGGGATCCATTTCATATTGACCTTCAGCGAGGTATCCCTGTCAAGGGTTCTGATGCAGACTCTGAGAACTGAGAGGTCTTCTTGGAGTTCCTAGCGGTTGGCAGTGAAGCCCAAACAAAAGTCTAAGGAATTACCCCTGATGGCAAGGCCAAGCTGGAAGCTGGAAACAGTGAGTTCCCTACTGGTTGTAGCTGGACCCTGTAGCTAGTTGGCTAAAACGAAACTGGAAAATAGAACAGGCCCAGACCCTAGAGAGATGCCTCCTGCTTCTACGTGTACTTTTTAAGTCAAAGAAACAGAACACAAAGGAGGAAAAGACCAAGCTAGTCTTGCTCCAAGGGGGAAAGAACAGAGATCAACTAGGTTCCCTGGGAATCAGCCAGAGCCTAGCCTGTTCCACTAGGGATTTTAAGGGAGAGTAGGTTCATTTGCTAAGTCAAGTGTGATCTGGTGCAAAGCCTGCTACTGGTTCGGTGTGAGGTATGTATGGATCAGGGGTGCTCAGGGGGAGTAAAAATGTTGAAGAGCTGACCTGAGACTCCCACCCATGAGCCTTGCCCATGTGTGTGGCACTGAGATACACCCTTCCCACAGCACCTGGTGTATGCAAGGCACTGACTTCATGGCTTAAGGGTCATGAAAATAAGCAAAGCCTAAAGCCCAATGTGGTCACCTTTCTTAGTGAAGGCAGACATGGCTACAGCCTTGCATGAATCCAGACAGGGAAAGGAGGAGGAAGTCTGGGAGTCCAGGGGGTAGTAAGTCTCAGTAATAGGAACTCTGGGGGAGGGAGCAGTGCTAAGTCAGGACATGTTCAGAAGGGTGACACCCACATAAGTAGCTCAAGGACAACGGGAAAGACATGTCAGTGGAGTCACCTCACACTCTTTGATTACAAGCAAACCTGAAAACTTGAACTACTGGTTGCCACACTACTGGTAGGGGAAGAATTAGGCCAGGTCCTGGGATAAAGGAAAGCCCTAGAGAGCGTATCAGCCAGTGTCTTGGAGTTAAAGTCTAGCATAGATAGATCTGGGACCAATTCTAAGGGATGGACTTAGGGGACAAAATGAGAGAGAGACAAGACATAGGAATTTAAAAAAAAACAAAAAACCTCCATCTAAAACCATAAGAGCAAAGATATGAAAAGTCCTAAGAGGCCTGGGCTGTTATAAACCAGCCCCTGACTGTGTGGCTTGAGGAACCACTTGATTTAAGGGCACAACGGAAGTCAGAAACCACTGAGCCCATACGTGCATTCACAGGGTCTCCCATGGAAGGGTGCTGTGGGTAAGCTAGGAGCTATGGAACCAGAAGGCCGGCTAGTCCTGTGATTACTGGGAGAAGACATAAAACTCTCCCCTCCTCCCCTCAGGTACCTGGCTGTTCTCTCATTTCTCCATCGCTCAGTGGCTACTGATTTCTCTTCTCTAAGCCTGTCTCCTTTCCCTGACCAACATCTTCTGATTACATGAGGCCCAACAGAGCAGGACTAAGGTTGGCTACCTATGGGCCCTGCCCTTCAGCTATAATTCCTAGGTTCTAGGTGAAAGCTGCATTGCTAACCTCTTGAGTCAAGGGTTTACCTGACCCAGAGAGAGCTGGACCAGCAGATAGGTGGAGGGAGGGAGCAGGGGTGAGTGACAATAGTTATTCGCAGAGTGAGATGAACTATAGGCAAGCTAGCAGCCAAATCCAGTGGGTACTGTAGCAGCAGAACAGTGTTGCATGGCTTTATCTGAGAAGCCTACTTCCCCATGCTGAGACAGACTTGGGCAAACTATTTAACCGCTCTCTCATTTCCTCCCATGAGATTGCTGGGGAGATCTTTTGGTCAGTTACCCAGGGTATTCGGTCTGCTCAACTACCACTAGAAAACACCTCAGATTGCATGGTTCCAACAACAGAAACTTATTTTCCCACAGTTCAAGAGGCTAGGAAGGTTAAAATCAAGGTGCCAGCTCTTCCTGGTTTGCAGTTGGTCACCATTGTACTGGATTTACACCTATCCAGTCTTAAGCCCAACCCTATGGCTTCACTTAAGCTTAGTGATTTTCTGAAAAGTGTGGCTCCAAATAGTCACACTTAGGTGATGGCTGTGTAAGTCAATCAAGCAGGGTACCCACTAGCTGTCAGTCAATCGATCAGGGTACCCAGCAGCTGTCAGTCAATCAATCAATCAGGGTACCCAGCAGCTGTCAGTCAATCGATCAGGGTACCCAGCAGAGGCCAGTCAATCAATCAGGGTACCCAGAAGCTGTCAGTCAATCGATCAGGGTACCCAGCAGCTGCCAGTCAATCAATCAGGGTACCCAGAAGCTGTCAGTCAATCGATCAGCGTACCCAGCAGCAAGTCTTCCAAAGACATCAGCCCCCACCTGGGTGGTGATGGTTACACAGAATCTAAGCTTCGTAAACTTCACTGGATGCTCACCACTCTGCCAGTGAACATTCAGAGCAGGCGGCCAGCACGCTGTCCTGCGTTGTGAGAGGCCAGCCCTTCTGCCCTTTCTTCCTCTCATCCCTCTGTCTCGTGTCATCACACAGTCCTTTAGAGGATCTGAACTGGTTTTCAATTCTATTGGAATTCCAAGGAGCTGACTGGGGCTTAGGAGTGGGCAGTCAGAACCTTAAAGCCTGAAATAACTGGGATGACTCATGAGATCTGGTGAGATGGGTGCCACTTGTCTGAGGGTAGGGTGGGCTACCCGACAGGGTGCATCACCGGCCCTAGAGCTGGAAAGGTCGTGCTCCAGCCCTGCTGGACCTTTCTTCCTTGTGGGGCTGTAGGCCCAGAACTGACCTCTTGAACCTTCAGGTTCTTCTTCAGAAAATACAGAGTGGGTGGTGTTGACTGCTCTGGGCCTGAACTCTCACACTTATCTGGCCAAATCAAGCTGTCTTTCTCCCCTCCCCCACCCTACCTGCCCCCCATTCTGCTCAGTTGCTTCACTGGATCTCACTAGAGCCAAGATTATAATAAAGTTTGAATCTTTGTAGACAGATGATAGCCTGTGAGATTTCAGTTATTAGATTCAAAGCACGGACTTTGGTGTTGATGTGCCTTTAAACTTTTCAAAGTTTACAAAGCCCTGAAATTATTCCTGGGTTCCCCAAGGAGAGCATGAGGCTTCCTAGAGGCCACATGCTCGAGCCTGGTCTCCCAGTACCTCTGAACACTCCAGGCTTGCCTTCTCGGATCATGCTGGCAAGCCCTCCCTCCTTCCTGCAGAACAGGACAGGACTGGGCAAACCTCCTGCCCTTCCCCCAGCCCTTCTCCCCAGGCCAGGGCTGAGCTGGCAATACTACACCAAGCCTGGGTACACCTGTCAAAACACAACCTCTGGAGAGTCAAGCAAGAGCTGAAAAACATGACCTGACCACACCGAACTTTCCACCAGGGCTGGGCTGCCAAGGGCTGGCTTTCCCGAAAGCCTTACCCCCATGGGTGACTGAGCAGCCTTCTTGGGGGCTGCCTGGCTGCAGAAGCGCAGGCCATTTGGTTTGCTAGTCTTTACCTGTCTATTCCTTTTGTTTTCTTTTAAACTTCCAAGTGCAAGAGCTGTGCCTGATGCATCAGAAGATACTCAGAGGCTTATGCAGTGTCTCCCAGTGGGATCCACCTACCATGGTACAACCAGAGTCCCCATAAAAATGCACAACCTGTGCTTGCACCCTAAACCCACCGGTTCAGAGCAGTGGAGACGAACGAGAAGCTGTGAGTGGGAGGCAATGTAGACCAAGACCCAGGAAATTACGGTGCCTCATAAATGTGAGATCCACAGGTGTAGGAGATACAGAAAGAACACACTGTTTCTCAGTTTCTGTTTATTATCTTGTTTCCTCTTCATGAGCATAATACTCTGGCATGTTATAGGTCAGAAAACAGAGGCTCTGAAATGGTGAGTAACATAATCTAAAGATGTTAAATGGAGCCTGGAGAGATGGCTCAGAAGTTAAGAATGCATACTGTTCCTGCAGGGGGCATCCAGTTCCCAGCACCCGTGTTGGGGGTTGACAACTGCCAGTAACTCCAGTTCCAGGTGATCTGATGCCCTCTTCTGACCTCCATGGGCACCTGCCCTTAGGTGCATGTATTCCCCCATAGACACATATGCATACACACAATTTTAAAGTAAATAAGTAAATAAATTTGGTGGTTTTTGAAAAGAGGTTCAACCAGTTGGATGGAGGTTTTACTGATATCTTTGTTCTACTGAAATTAGCTCTTCCAGAGTGGTGGGGTCAGGAGGTCAGTGAGTTCTGTTTTGGAGAAGGATTAAATCCACAGAAAGGGGCGAACTCAGAGCAAGTTAGTGACAAAGCTGTGCCAAGGCCCCGAATAAAGGGCTGCCAGCCTCTGCAGTTTCAACTGCTGTATTCTAATTACCAAGAGCAGGGGACTTGCAGGAGCTAGACCTGAGAGGGTGCTTCTACCATGAGAACCAGAAGGCGTCTCAAAGGAAGTCATGTGTTCTCCTCTAGAAAAGCCAACACCCAACTTTGTGAGAGTGCAGACCCAGCTCCATCACTGAGAAGCTTGTATCAAATATTGACACTTTTCCTTATAGCATTTCCTCTACTTGATGCCAACCTTTTTAAAGAGTCAGGTCATTTGAGGACCAGAGACTGAAGCTATCTCTGCTTCTGACGGGAAATGGTGGAAGAATCTCCATGTGATAGTTTTTCTGAGACTTGTGACCTATGGCCACCTCTGCACAAGAAACTCCAGGTCCTCTCCATCCCCCAGACAGACCTGCCCTACCCCCAAGTTGTAACCTGGAACCCACTTGCTCCCCATCATCCGTCACCGACCTTACTCAAAGAACTCCCTTCTTCTTGACATAGAAACATCTCAAAGTTTAATAGGGAGGGTGAGGACCCCACTGAACGTGTTCACATGTCCATCACATGGACGTGGTCAGTCAGCTGCCAACAGTTGCATCCCTTTCAGCCTCTTGCCTGAGGCTTCTTCCCAAGCCTCTGTACAGAGAAGAAGTGTCTCTAGCAGTGTTTCTCATCTTCCTAATGCTGTGGCCTCTTAGTACAGTTCCTCATGCTGTGGTGACCCCAACCATATAATTATTTCATTGCTAATTCATAACTGTAATTTTGCAACCGTTATGAATCATAATGTAAATATCTGATATGCACCCCCCCAAAGGGGTTGAGACCCACAGGTTGAGAATCACTGGTCTACAAAAAGTAGTGGTCTCACAGTAGGGAGAAATAGAAGTCAGGGATTGGGGAACCGGGTACTGGCCAATGCATCGGGCAGGAAGATTCTGTGTAGAAAACGAGCTCCCAATTCTGCAAGGCATGAACCGAGAAAGCTCCGAGCTGACGGACAAACTGAGCATGCACAGGAGTGAGGCACTGTTGGAAATCTGACCAACCCTGCTTTGTGCGCCACACCAAGCATTCAGCTGAGACAGTAGACAAGCTAAAATAAATCCATAGCAGGCAGCTCACAACCACCACCAACGATCAGATCAGACATCATCTTCTGGCCTCTTTGGGCTCCTGAATGCATGCATGCATATATGTGTGTGTGTGTGTGTGTGTGTGTGTGTGTGTGTGTGTGTGTGTGTGTGTACCTGTCCAAGTAGCTCCATCATCTGTGGATTCCACTGGATACAAGTTAAAACTCTGTTTAAGAAGAATCATAAGGCAGTAATTCATTTCCAAAAAGAAACTAGAATAGGAATTAGTTTAAATAAATATAGAATATATTTTCAAACTGTTTTATAATGAGAAGATTATGTCGGAAGTTTAGGAATGTAGCTGAAGCAAGACTTAAAAGTAAAATTAGTATCCATGAAATATTATTTTCGACAAAGAAGAAAAGCTAAGATGGCAGCTTCAGAGTATGGAAAAGTAAATTGGAACACAGTAAATCGGAAAGAATGAACCAATAAGATGTAGAGATTAAAAAGTAAAGAAAAAATTTGGAATTTAATTTTGAGGTGGCTTTCTGAATTTCAGGTTGGCCTTGAGCTAATTCTGTGGTGAGGGGTGATCTCTAGCTGTGCCCTCCATGTCTTGAGAGTCAGGGTTACGAGCTTGTGCCACCATGCATAGTTCATATGAAGAAAGTCTGGAATAGAGAAGGGCAACAAAACCAAAGACTATGGAAACTGAGGTACCCTAGACCAGGGGCTCTCACCCTTCCTAATGCTGCGACCCTTTAATACAGCTCCTATGTTGTGCTGATCCCCAACCATAAAATTATTTTTGTTGCTACTTCATAACTGTAATTTTACTACTGTTATGAATCATAAAGTAATTATCTGTGTTTTCCAATGGTGTTAGGCACTCCCTGTGAAAGGGTCATTTAACCCCAAAGGGGTCGTGGCCCGCAGTTGGGAACTGCTTCCCTAGGCAATGGTAACTAGGAAATGTTCATGAAGGTATAAATAGTGTTAGCTGTTAGCATGTAAAAGATGAAATTAAGAGGACTCGTGAAAATCCAATGCCAATAACTTTGAAAACCTAGATGAAATAAACAAATTTGTAGGAAAATATAACTCACCAAGTAAACTCAAGAAGGAAAAAATCCTAAAAGGTCTGAAACCACGTAAGTGGTTTAAAATGCTTCCACAAGAAAAACAGCAGGTCCATGGAGAAAGACTTACAGGCAAACCCTACAAAAACACTCAAAGACAATGTTCCATCCAACACAAACTCTTCCAAAGAACAGGAAAAGTGGGGCGCAGTTTCCTGTCTTGTTCTATGAGGAGAGAAAGAAAACACTTTTTAAAATCAGAAAATAAAATAGATACAGAAACAAGGCTTAGTAAATTGAAGTCCTGAAAACAAGTTTTACAAAATGTTATCAAATAAAGAATAAATCTATTAGACCTAACAATTAGTATCTATCAAAAAATATGCCACAAGTATCTTTCCTAAAGATGAAAAACTGGAAGTGTTCCCTTTAGAAGAGCCAGACACTGAATGGTTCCTGGTAGGACACTATAGCAAACTTGTCACTAAGAAGGTGTCCTACCAAAACAAGAAAGAAAAGAAAACAGACTTGAAATATAATCTAGCATCTATACCACCCTCCAGTTTACAGCTAACATCCAAAGATAGAAATATGTTGAACCACACCTTCATGAAATTGAGGTGATAGCCAACCAAATCCAGAAAGATCCAGTTTCTTTAACAAATAAGTAGCATGGAAGGTAAGAGAGAATGTTATACATTAAATGGACTTGAAATTAATCTTCAAATAGAAATCTATTGAAAAGAAAGAAATTAAAAAAAAAAACTCAACAAATACAAGATGTGGCCAGGGTTTGGAACTTACCTCAAACAAAACAACTTATGAAAGTATTTTGAAAAAAAAAATTTTGTTTAGTTTGAACCCAAATTTATTATGAGACCACATTAAAAGTAGTGTTAAATGTGGTGGTGCATCGTGACTGTAGGTTTTAAGGGTCTCTGTGTTTTAGAGAGATATTTGTAGTGGTTGACAAAGGAGTTGGATGCACAGATGGAGCTTTTAAAAGGTGATTGGATCATGAGGCTCTGCCTTTGTTGATGGATTATGGGTTAATTTATTTAATTTCAATATTTTATACATTTTGATCACATTCTTCTCCCTTCCCAACTTCTCTCAGACCATCCTCACCTCTTTATCCACCCAACTTCAAGTTCTTTCTCCCTTTCTCAAAAATAAAACAAAAAAATATCAAGGCTAACAAAACTAAAATATAGAAAACTAATAAGACCAAGAAGAAGAAGGAAGAGGAGGAAGAAGAGGAGGAGGAGAAGAACCCAAACAAAACAAACAAAAAACCACACCCACATACACAAAGACATGGAGTCTACTTTGTGCTAGCCAACTATTCCTGGACATGGAGGCTGCTCTTGAGTGTGGTTTATATAATCAGTGAGACACCATTTGAGAAAACTGATTTTTTTTCCCTTTCTCAGCAGGTATTAATTGTAAAAACTTCTTGGTTAGGAGTGGGGCGTTGTGTCCACTTCCCCTTCTCTGTGCTGGGATTTTGTCTGGTTTGAACCTGTGCTGTCACAGTCACTGAGTTCATATGTGTGTCAGTCCTGTTGTGTCTAAAAGACTTTATTTCTTTGGAGTCATCCACCATTGTAGTTCTTATGGTCTTTCTACCTACTGTAGTGAGAATTCTAGAATTTTGGTTTCATTAAAAAAAAAAACACAGAAATATTACAAGAATATGTTTTTGTTTTAATCCCAGGTGTGGTGATATGGGGCTGCTTCACAGCAGGTGACTATGATTTGCCTCATGCTCTAGCAGGAGCATGATTTTTGCCAGCTGCAGATAGTTTTGTGATTGTGTGACATTTGTAATTCTGGGGACTTTTCAGAAGGTATATAAGTACTAGGACCTCGAGAGTCATGGTGGGTTGTTGGTTGGTTGTTGTTGTCTCAGTTTGTTAATTAGTCATGTGCAAAGAAGAAATAACAAGAAGAAATTAGTTATTCTGATGGCAAAGATCAAATTTGTTCCAAGGGACTGGACGCCCCTAAGCAGCCGGAAGTAGTCTAATGATAACATCACCCCCTCTCTGATACTTGACTTTATTCAGAGAGCTCTTTTCTTTTCCCTCTATCCTTCTTTTCTCTCTAATCTAGTGTTAGGGGGTTTAAAGGAGTTGAGAAGGGTGGAAGAAAGAAGAACCCACAAAGTAGCCAAAAACCAGCTACAACCTACTCTTGCACATAGATCCCTGAGTTGAAGAGAGATTTGAAAAAGGCATCCCATTTAGGGCTGAGTTTATCCAAAGTCTCTTACTCTCTGCCCATTGTCCAGGTGTGGATCTCTGTGTTGATTATTCTACTGCTAGAAGAAGCTTCTCTGATGAGAGTGGTGTGCCTATATAGTATAATAATATGCCACTAGGAGTAATTTTATTGCTCTGTTTCTTTATCAGAACAATAGTAGTAGGCTTTCCTAGCCTTGTGACCTATCTAGTCTCAGGGTCTTGGCCACTTTAGCACTGTTAGCACTGCTACGTTTAACTATTTAGCAAGGATGAGCACCATCTCATGGAGTGGACTTTACATCCAATATTTATAAAAGCAGTCGGTTACTCTTATAACATGTGTGCCACTATTACACCAGCATATCTTTCAGGCAGCTCTCTGATGTAGGTCACAGAGTTTGTAGCTGAGTGACATTGACATTTGTTTTTCTCCTTCAGTAATGTACAATGTACCTTTTATAGCACTCTTAATGCTAGTCAGCAGGGGTGAAACTTCTAGTTGGGCACCAGCTTGATTTCTCCATGTTCAAAAATATAAGTTCTGTCTTCAGCAACAGGGCTTTACCATCAGGTTATGAGGAGTAACCAATATCCTTGTCAATAGCCTTGATATTTGAGGGGGTCTATGGGACACAGGATGTAACTTGATGGGTGTGTGTGTGTGTGTGTGTGTGTGTGTGTGTGTGTGTGTGTGTGTGTGACAGTTCTCACTATGTCATTCTGACAGTGTCCTGGAACTCACTATCTGGACCAGGCTGGTTTCAAAATCACAGAGATCCACCTGATTCTGACTCTCAGTGCTGGGATTAAATATATGAGCTACCATGACAGGCTTAATTAATGTTTTAAAATTTGAATAAACTATGCTATGTAGGAGTGATAGAATTGTGAGACATAGGGTCTCATTGGAAGAAGTAGGTGACTGGGGTCATCCCCTATGTAACGATTAATCTTCACTTTCAACTTGACTAGATTTGAAATTATCTAGGTGATAACATCTTGGTGTGTCTGTGAGGGTGTTTCCAGAGAGGGTAGAAAACTCGCCTGAATATGGACAGTGCCATTCAACAGACTGGGATCCTTTGCGAATAACAAAGACACAAGGAAGAAAAACAGCTGAATGTGAGTATCCATATCTCGCTGCTTCCTGACTGTAGCTGCAACGTGACCAGCTGCCTTGTCCTCCTGCCCCGTGCTTCCCTACGTGCTACGAGGGACTGTACTCCCAAACTGTGAGCTGAAATAAACTCTTCCTTCACGTCTACATTGCCGGATGTTTTGCTACAGCAATAAGAAAAGTAACAAATATGTCCTAGAAAGACGTATTTGTCCCTGGCCCCTCCATGCCGCTCTCCCTGCTTTCTGGCCGCCACAAAGGAAGAAGCTTTCCTCCACCACGACCAGCCCAGAAGCACACTGCCAGGTGACCACGAACAGAAACCTCTGGATCTGTAAGGGAGAGTAAAGCTAGTTCTCTTTCTTTAAGCTGTTTGTCTCCGGTATTACGTCACAGTAACGAACAGCTGACTGACGTAATGCCGGTGCTGAACAGCCGACTGACGTAATGCCGGACAGGGTTAGAGGAACCATGACGTGGTGTCTGGGGTTTGTCTTAATGCACTCCATGAGGGAAGGTCAGCAACTTAAAATTGGCAGAATCCTCATAACAGGGAAGCTGGGTGGCAAGGCCATGTGGGTTGGTTATCTGGTCTGTTTTGTCTTAGGGTTTGTTTAAATTCTTCCATTATGAAACTCAAAAGAACAGCTGTGACCGTAAGAGCATGCTCTTCTGAAAAGAACAGAGCGGTCTCTCTCCTCCTTTGCCATCCTGAAGCCCCCAGGGCGCCAGGCTGCTTGTTAGTTAACTGCCTCCTGTCCGCACCTTGTGCTTGTCCTCAGGTCCTCCCAGAATGCTCTTCCGGTTTATTACTGAAACCCACTTCAAACGCTACCTGTAGCAGATAGCTGGTTTGCCAAACATCCTTTCCCTACACTTCAGATATCAACACGGCTGTTCTACAGATAAACACTTTAAATAACATCATGTGGTTCACACAGGGCTGATCTCACCAACCACTTTCCCTCCAGAGGATAACAAGTCAGGCTCGTGATAATGCCTCAGTGACTGCAGCGCTGGGCATGTGGCCAAGGCTGTCCGTGAGCGGCAGATTATCTCCCAGACTTATTGGAAGTATCAGATAAGAGACACTTTTTTTCTCCACGGGTTTGCTAACTCAGAAGGTGGGAGCCTGGACTTCTTGAGGCTATTTGCTTCAGTGTGTAAGCAGAGTCTGCCCAAGACAGAAGCCACCATATGGAACAGAGACACAGATATTGGTGCTTAGTGTGATCATACACACAATCAAACAGGTCTCCATCTCAGTTTTCTAGTATATTAGTTAATAAACAACCCCTTTGTCTGAGAAAGGACAGACAGATGTAGGACAACAAAGACAGGGTAGAGAAAAGGGATTAAAAGATAGTGGTAGTGGCAAAAATGATGGTGATGATGGTGATGGTGGTGATGGTGGTGATGGTGATGGTGGTGATGGTGGTGATGGTGATGATGAAGATGATGACCACCCAATAGTGTTGGTGATTACAGAAAGAGAAAGAAAATGACAGAGATGGACTGACTGACAGAGGAAGGGATAGAGGAAGAGGGAGATTTTACTCTTTTGGACCAAGAACAGGACATCCGGAGTACCCATCATCAGTGTTGTATGCACCGATGGAAGGGACACTCATCAAATTTCCGAGAAGAGGAAGAAAGTCAAGGCACCAAGGGCCGACTGCAGTGTGAGCTGCTGCTTGCCTCTTGTTTTCTGCAGAGCTATGTTATTCAGTCAATAACTTCCCGTTGCAATTTCTCATTATCGGGAACTGGGTGCATCTGGTCTCTGTGTTGTTGCTGCCTGCAATCAGGGGATCTCATCCCTCTCTGTCTTAGTTACTTTGGTTTCACACTGACAAAATACCTGAGAGGAGCCACTCCCAGGAAGACTTGGTTATTTTAGAACAGTTTTGAGGGTCTTCGTCAACCATTGCTTGGCAGTGCAGCCCAGCTTGTGGTGTGGGAGACATCCCAGTAGACAGCGAAGCAGAGCTAAAGATCAGTTACAACCTTCCAGTCCTTCCCCTGGTCATCTAGTCCTACCAGCCCAGCCCCACCTCCTACAAGTTCCACAGCCTTCAGAATAGTGCTACCAGCTGCTGAAGAAGCATTCAAATCAGGAACCTGTAGGGGCATATTAGATTTCAACCATTGTTTTGGTGTTCTCACAGTCTATCTGGCTCCTCATTAGCTCATGGGAGGGCTGGCAAGATGGCTTCTCAGGTAGATGTGCTTGCCACCCAGCCTGATGACCTGAGTTCGATCCTCAGGACTCATACAAGATGGAAAGAGAGAACTCCGACAAGTTGTCCTCTGAGCTCCACACGTGCATCACGGTAATCACAAGAGCACCCACGATGGATGGATGGATGGATGGATGGATGGATGGATGGATGGATGGATGGATGGATGGGTGGATGGGTGGGTGGGTGGGTGGGTGGATGGATGGATGGATGGATGGATGGATGGATGGATGGGTGGGTGGATGGATGGGTGGGATGGATGGGTGGATGGATGGGTGGATGGATGGATGGATGGGCGGACGGACAGACAGAAGGAAGGATGGATATTTAGAATGATTTAGATAGTTCTGGGTAGAGGTACCCTCTTCCCTTCTAGAACCAGAAGCAGAACTACAGATGTGCAAACACTTCTGAGTCTCACTCTTCATCCTCACTTTAGTTCTCCATGGAGCAACTGTTTTTTGTTTTAAGTTTTTTTGTTTGTTTGTTTATTTTTGTTTTTGTTTTTCCAGACAGGGTTTCTCTGTGTAGCCCTGGCTGTCCTAGAACTCACTCTGTAGACCAGGCTGGCCTCGAACTCAGAAATCTGCCTGCCTCTGCCTCCTGAGTGCTGGGATTAAAGGCGTGCACCACCACTGCCCAGCTTGTTTTATCTGTTTCTTCATTTGTTAGCATAAATCAGATCACTTCCACTCTGTGACTAAAACATTACCAGTGTTTCTCATCCCACTTGGAATAAAATCTAAATTTGTAGTGTGTGTGTGTGTGTGTGTGTGTGTGTGTGTGTGTGTGTGTGTGTGCGTGCCATGTGCACTGTGTGTGTGTGCACCCCATGGCATGCATGTGGAGGTCAAAGGACAACTTCCAGGATTTGGTCCATGCTTCTTGTGCAGGTTCCATGGATCAAACTGAGACAGTCAAGCTTGTGTGTAAAGTGCTTTTCCCACCAAGCCATCTTGTCAGCTTAATCCATACATTTTATAAGGCTCCTGGACTGAGCTTGCTTAGGACCTGCTAATTTCTTCATCCTCTCTGTCCTTCAGCCTTTCTCTTGTTTTCTCAAACACGTCTGTCACCTTCCTGAACTTTCTCAGAGAATAAACATGTGAATGTTATAGTCAACAATTCTTCCTCATGACCTTTGTATGGCTGACTCCTTCCTAGCCTTCAGAACTATTCAAAACTCAGTTTCTCCTCTGAAAGCACCCCCCCCACAATCACTCTTTCCAAAATAGAGAAATGATTTAGTGTGGGGGTGGGTGACTTTAAATGGAGCACACTTCACGTGAACGAGATGCATTTTTCACGTGTATCTGGCACTGTAGTAATCTGAGCACAGGTGTGCTCAGCTGACAAGCTGTGAGATGTCCCAGGAGCATCTCTCCCTCTTCAGTCTCAGAGATGGTGTTTGGTCTGTGTGAGTCGCAGCAGGGACGATATGATCCGAGCTAGTGGTCTCAGGGAGTTCTTGTGTTACCCTGCTACCTGCCTGTGCGAGTCAATAAACTCCGACCCTTAGCCCCAGGTTCACCCTGTGCTCTGGGTCCTCTTTACTGTGCTGGCCGCATCCGTCTTGCCTGGTTGGCTCTGCCCTTGAACTGCAGTCCTGGAGTACAGAGATTCTCCTCTTCCCCATGTGCTTGCTGCTTGCCATGGACAGGGAGAGCATGTCGTGGACAGTGTCTTAGTCAGGGTTTCCATTCCTGCACAAACATCATGACCAAGATGCAAGTTGGGGAGGAAAGGGTTTATTCAGCTTACACTTCCATGCTGCTGTTCGTCACAAAAGGAAGTCAGGACTGGAACTCAAGCAGATCAAGGAGCAGGAGCTGATGCAGAGGCCATGGAGGAATGCTGCTTACTAGCTTGCTTGCTTCCCCTGGCTTGCTCAGCCTGCTTTCTTATAGAACCCAAGACTACCAGCCCACAGATGGCACCACCCACGAGGGGCCCTCTCCCCTTGATCACTAATTGAGAAAATGCCTTACCTCTGGATCTCATGGAGGCATTTTCTCAACTGAAACTCCTTTCTCTGTGATAACTCCAGCTTGTGTCAGGTTGACACACAAAACCAGCCAGTACAGACAGGATGAGCATGCCATGGACAGGGCGAGCATGCCACAGACAGGGCGAGCATGCCACGGACAGGGTTCCCATCCTGTGAGCATGCCCAGCCTCACCTCATTCCATAATCACAGCAGCGATTCCTTCCCATGGCAGCCAGTGAACACAGCCTAGTTTCCAGTCAACCCTTCATGCATCCTCCCCGGGCTGAGAACCCTAACGGTGGCCTGTCGTCAGATGTCTAGAACCCCTTCTCCAAGATCAGAGACACCAGAACTGAGTTCCCTCCTCAGATAGCTCTCCTTCAGCTCCATGGACTGCTCCTCAAAGATCGACAATAACAGACTTTCTCAATGACAATGCAGACTTCCCCCCCTTGTCCCCCAGGCTAAGGGAGTGATGGCTTCCTAGGATTGCAACTTCTGCAACCTTGTAGGGTTTTTCCCGCGCCTTTTCTCTGGGGGATAAGTCTCTGTCATTAAGTCTTTGTATCAAATTCTCTCACTACCTACTATGGTCTCTGCTCCCAACTGCACTATGTATTGTACAGCCACCCAGAGAGACCAAGAGGGACAGGGGGTATACAAGTCAGACAAAAAGGAGAAATGAGGAATAGCCAGGGAGCAGACAGGCCTCCTTAGGGTCCATGGGAAGAGAATTCTAGGTCAGAGTAACAGAGATGACTCCAAGAATCTCGCTCATCCAGAAGTACACATTGAATGCCTCCTGTATTTCGTGGATTCTGGTATTTGGTAACTGGTCTTTGTGTCTATAATTAATGGCGCATTTGGGGTTTGTCCTCTGTAATTGCTTCCATCTACAGGAGAGAATGTGCTGCACTCATGCCTGGTGGTGAGCAGTGATTAATGGTGAGGAAGAAAAGGGTAAGGGAGTCAAAAGGACCACAGATGGGAGAGCATGGTTTTAGAGAGAAGACAGGACAAGCCGTGCCTGCGTGCAGCGAGGGCATCTACGGATGTGTCAGGAAAACCACATGTGAATGAACAGTTTCCAGACTTGCTTAGGGAGGGAATCTAACCTGCATCTCCCACACAGAGAGTGACTAGAGAGGGCAGCACAGGGGCAGTTAGGGGCTTTAGGGCTTGCAGTCTCCTACTTCTTCACCTGGGTAAAAGGGGTTCAAATATTGACTTTATAATTTCTTTTAAAGATATGTTTTTCTACTCCTCTGAATAAATACCTCACAATGTTTTTATAAAGGAAGAAAGGAAAGAAGAAAGACAAACAGAGAGAGAGAGAGAGAGAGAGAGAGAGAGAGAGAGAGAGAGAGAGAATGGGTATGGGAGTTCTGTGTTTCAATACACTTTCTATAATAGCCTCCAGATAAGCCCCTCAGATGCTGGAAATCCACCAGAAACACTGTAAAGACAAGGCCAGAGCAAGTCATTAAGAAGAGGCCATACAAGCCAGGAGCAGAGTCTTGCAGGCACATTCCAAGTAACGTAAGAGGGTCCCACGAAGAGTGACCTCCTAAATCACTTGCAGAAATAAAGTTACCCTCTGGGGCCAGATCTGCTCCTACCCAAAGGATGGGCCCAGGGGGATAGTAGGATCGCTACTCATCCAGCACATTAAGCAGAGCAGGACTTGTGCCTGGCTGGGGCTGGAAGCCTCGGTAGAACAAGGAAATGAAATGGGAGTTGTTGCTAAAATACCCCGATTATTCTATGACCCTTCCAAACTAAGCCAATGCTGTGCGCTGAGCTGTAGCGTATTTGTCCCTCATAATCTTCCCACAATACAGACAAGGGACTCAGGTGGGAGAACAGGATTCCTAAAGCCCTGTGCGTGGGAACAGAAGGCCTATTGTACTTGAATGTAAAAGTGCGAAAGACATCTGATTGATGTAGACTTTGGGAGCCCGTGTCTGCAAGGGCGGCCCATCCAGGTCATCTCAGTCTCTGGTCCTCACAGAAGTTGGTGGCATAGAAGGAAGCACATATGGGCTGTCTGGGCTCTAGTCAAGCTGAGCTGGACTCAGCAGAGGACCCTTAGCCTATAAGAAGGCCGGCCCAGGATGTTTACTTTCAGAAACTAAATAGCTGGACCTGCCAACTCTCCTCCCATGCATGAGCCCAGAGAACTCAGCAGATGTTGCCCACTTAGTCTGGAATTTCTAGCATCTTCTAAGCTTGAACATCTGAAATGAAATAAAGTTATTACCTATAAGTCTAAATATAGGGCATGCCTTTGTTCTAGAAGAGCCGAGGCCAACAGCAAAAGAACACTCTTGGTGACCAGGTTCCTTCCAACAGTCAGAAGATAGCTTACATCATGCTGGTGCCACCTGTTCATACAGCATTTAAAAAGAGAAAAGCAGTCTCCATATTTTGGAAGACCTATGTCCTTTGACCTTGCAGCCCTATGCCTACTCTCTCTCTCTCTCTCTCTCTCTCTCTCTCTCTCTCTCTCTCACACACACACACACACACATACACACACACACACACACTAGGTCAACTGTGATACATCTGTGAGATGGGAAATTATGTGATTTTAAAAATAACAATAATAACAAAGCCAGGTATTGGGTGCACATGCCTGTAATCTCAGCACTAGGAAGGCAGAGGCAGGAGAATGTCAGGCCTGACTGAGTATAAAGTGAAACCCTGTCTCAAAAGAACAAAGCAAAACAAGCATAAAGGGGTTTAGGGTGTAGCTCAGCAGATCAGCAGCTGAGCACTTACTTAGCATGCCCCAATCCTCAGTTCAGTCTCCACTGTCCTTTTAACAAGAAGTCATCAGGCACTGGCCAGAAGTCTCGATGGGTAAAGACACTCACTGCCAAGGTTAACACCCTGAGTTCAGCCCTGGGACCCACATGCTAGAAGGAGAGAACCAACTCCTGCAAATTGTCGCCTGGCCTCCACATGTGCATCTTAGCAAACATGTTTCTAAACACTGAGGGCACCCGCCCACGGAAGCCTCCATCTAGCCAGTGACAGAAGCTGCCTCCTGCGCCAGGATTTAAGAGCAGAAGCAGCAGGGAGGAGGACTTTTCCCTGTTTGTGCCTTTGGGTTTGTACCACTGTGAAGCAAGCTGGGAGGTGGTAGCTCTAGTCCTTAATCCCAGCACTCTGGAGGCAGAGGCAGGCGGATCTGAGTTCGAGGCCAGCCTGGTCTACACAGTGAGTTGCAGGACAGCCACAGCTACACAGAGAAACCCTGTCTTGAAAATAAACAAACAAATAAATAAAACAACTATGTAAAACAACTGTTTTAATTTTAAAATATCTTAAAAGTCAAGATGGGGTTGGGGAATGTAGCTCAGTTGGCAGAATACTTACTGAGGATACACAAGGCCCTGGGTTCAGTCCTCAGCATAGCACATATAGGACACAGTGATCCATCCCTGAGATCCCCAAACATGAGAGGTGGAGGCAGGAATGACTAGAAGTACAGAGGCATCCTTGGCTACATAGGGAGCTTGAGAACAATTAGGGATTCATGAGACTCTTTGTCTGCTTCCCCCCACTTGCCTTTCAGAAAACAACAACAACAATGACAAGACAAAACAAAAAAACAAACAAACAAAAAACCCAGTTAAATAGGTGGGCTGCCTTAACAAAACAGGAAGTATTTGCTTTTAATCAGCTTAGGAACAGTTTGGGAATTTAGCAGCTCAGCTTTCTCTCTTCCGCCTGACACTTGTCATGACATCATGATTCATTTCAACACACTTTCACAGCCTCTGACACTTGGTTATTTCATGATGGCAATGACTCAAGCTGGCAGCCCCTGCCAGCGAGGGGGAGACCAGCTTCCCATGGTGTTGCTGCTCTCTCTCCTGTAGGCTGCCTGTAGGAAGGCTCTTATCTGCTACATTAAGCCTCCTGACACCCATCCCACTGGGATTCCAGTAAGTTAAGTTTCAGTACACAGCTGACCTGTGTCCTTCCTCTGACCTCACTCTCAACCACAACGCCCATTTCCCTGTGGGTCCTGGAATCCTCTTTCTGCCTTTTGCAGGTTCTTAAATCTTTGCTCCCCCCAGCCAAGCTCTGCTACCCTCTAGTTTTCCCACATCTGATCACAGATTCCCCTCCCTCCCCCAGGTGACTCAGCTTTCTGGTAGGGACGTATGATGAAGGACTCCTAAAATAACCTCAGTCCCAAGAAATCAATGCTGGCCCATGAGTCTGCTTCCCACTCTAGTTTCTGACCTTCATGCCAAAATCACTTTCCTCTTTCTCTCAGTCTCTCTTTCTCTGTCTCTCTGTCTCTGTCTCTCCCCCCTTCCCCTCCCCTCCCCCTCCTCCTCCCCAGTCTCCACAACATGCTACCAGATTCATCCCATGGAAACTATCCCCAGCCGCCATGTGAAAACACTGGGTATAGTGGTGCATACTTGTGACTCCAGCACTGAGAGAGCAGGGACAGGAAGACTTCAGCCAGTCTAATCCAGTTGATGAACTCCAAGCCACGGAGAGTTCCTGTCTCAAAGGAGATGGACAATGCTTCTGAAGATAACATTCTGGGTTGTTCTCAGACCTCCGCTTGTACATGCAGGAATGTGTTTATGCACTCACACACACTCACACACACACAGAGAGAGAGAGAGAGAGAGAGAGAGAGAGAGAGAGAGAGAGAGAGAGAGAGAGAGAGAGAGAGGAAGAGCACACAGAGATATACATATACACACCACACATATACACATGCTTATTTTAAAGGTTGGGGGTTTGATGTTGTTGTTGTTGCTGCTGCTGCTGCTGCTGCTGCTGCTGCTGCTGCTGCTGTTTTAAATCTGATCAAGATACAAGAGTAGTCTGGCAGGGTATAGATGGCACACTCCTTTAATCCAGCACTTGCAGGGCAGAGGTTGGTAGATCTCTTAGTTTGAGACCAGTCTGGACTATGTAGTTAGTTCCAGAACATCCCAGCCAATACAGAGAGATCCTGTCTCAAAAATAAGACAGCTCCCTGTCTCGAAAAACCAAAAAATAAAAACAAAAAATAAGACAGCTTAGGAGTAAGAGTTGAGAGTGCAAGGCATCTAGACCAATTGTTCTGAAGGCGGGGCACTGGGACGTGGAGGTGTGCAGCAAAGGCACCAGGCACTGTGTTTGGGTCATCAATGAGGCCTTAGGAAGTGCAGAGCTTCACACATGCAGAGAAGCACTGCTGGTGGGGGGTAGGGGGATAACAGAGAGGCTGTCAGTCAGTTAAGAATGGCACTGGGGAGAAGTCCTGATGATACTGGAGATCTGGACCAGAGAGGTGGGAGAGAACATCATCCATGGATTGTTAGCATCTCAAACATCAGACTGAGGTACACAGAGGCTAAAGACTGCACGCTAGAGTAAGGTCTGTGGTCCACACAAAAGAAAGACCCTAAAGACAAACCCAGAAAAAAAATCTAGACTTAAAGCATGAATTTAGAGGTCAGGAAAATGAGAGGGTTTTCTCACACATTCCTCACAGATTTGCCTAAAATGAGTCCAGGCAAATGGGTGGGGCTAAGCTGGTGATTGAAGTGTGTGATGGAACACAAAGTAATGCTCCTAGGGAAGACAAGAGATCCTATGGTTTCTAAAAGCACATCTAGCAATGTCCAGTAAAAATTAAAAATTTTCTAAACTTGAAAAAAAAAAAGGTGAGCCTGTCATTAAGATAAAAATCGAAGAAATAATAAAACAATAAAAATAGTTTAAAAGGATACATACCACATGTTATCAGACAAAAACAAAATACTTTGATAATAAACGTGTTCAGAGAACTAAAGGAAAATATGGCTGTAATGACGGACTAAATAAGAAATCTTAGCAAAGAACTAAAAAATTTTAAAAAGAAAGAAATGGAAATTCTAAAACTAAAAATTAGAATAACTGATATACATACTAGATTTCTCCAATGGCTCAGCAAACTTGGACAAGAAGAATGTAAATTTGAAGACAAATCAGTAGAAATTACTCTAACTAGAGAGCAAAAAGAGCAGGAAAAAAATGAACAGAACTTCAGGGCAGGTGGGGAATTTTCAGATGGTCTAACACCTAACATGAAGCTGGGCATTCCACGAAAAAAAATTAAGAAGAAATATACTCCTGTGTGGTGATATATTTTCTGAAAATATCTCATTTTCAAAGAGACTAAGTTTTTCTGGACCTCGTAGCCAAGTTATTAGCATGTACTTAACCTGATGTCCTACTGTGTGCGCAGCCTGTTTAGGTTTAACCTGCCCTTAAGAGAAGACTGATACCACCTTACTATGCCTTCTATACCTCCTACCTCATCCGACACAGATTCTCTTATTGTTTGCCCTAGTAAGAGAGTGTGATACGGGAACTGGGAAGCAGATAATAAAATGTGAAGGGAACAATGTGGACTCTAGATAGACATTTCTAAGCTAAATGTAATAGTTATTCTGTCAACTTGATCAAACACAGAATAATCTGGGAGCAAGGCCACTGAGGATGCCTGTGACATGGTGCTTTGATTATGGTAAATGAGGTAGGAAGAGCCACCTCAGGCGGGTGGCGCCATTCCCTAGGCAGGGGATCCTGAACTGTACAAGAGTGGAAAAAGTGAGCTGAGCACTAGTGTACATTTAGACCAAAAGTAGGCAGAAGTAAAAAGAGCAAGAACTATGAAAAAAAAACCATCATCACCATCAACAACAACAAATCCCCTCCTACAAGCAATAGAGTTAGAAAATCCCAGAGTTATATGAAAAAATTAATAAAATTGATGAGTCCCCTCCCAAAAAAACTAATTGAATTTAAGAGAGAAACATAAACCTCAGTACCATAAAGAGATAATGCTATTACACAGACCATACAGACATTAAAGGGAAAATGAGGAAATCGTATGTACAAATAAGTGCCAATCTACTTGATAATACATGAGATGGAGATTATTGAATAACACACCTTATAAAAACCACCTCAAGAGGCAATAACACAGTTATACCTTTTTTTAAAAATTTAGTTTTTAAACCAAAACAAAAAGTTCTAACAAAAGAAATATGGCTTTGATGCTTCCACAGCTGTATTCTATAAAAGATTTAAGCATTATGTAATGCAATTATTATGCACACTCAGAAAATAAAAGATAATCTTGGCTCATTTTATAAGGCTGTTATAAATCTGATAATAAAATCAGACAAAGGCAATAAAGAAAATTGCAGGGTGGACCTCCATTATTCCCCCACCTTTCTGCCCACCTTCATCAGACCTGCAGATCAGAAGTATACAGGTTAGTTTCCCTTCCTGTACCCATCTTTCCTGCTCACTGAGTCTCTGGGGCACCCCCAGTTGCCCTGAGTTGCCTGCTATCCCCGGTGGACCACCATTATCTCGCTACCTCTCCTACCCACCTTCATCAGACCTGCTGATCCAGAACCATACAGCCCAAAGATACCCATCAGCAGCCTGCCACACCATGATCAAGGTTAGGCGCCCTCCCAATACCTACTACAACAGGAATATCCAGGGACTAAAGACATCCAGATAGCTAAAGGCCCCTGAAAGAATACTATCAACAAAAACCAGGGCATTGTAACACCTTCAGAGCACAGCTACCCTCTACAGCAAGCCCTGGATATCCTAACACAACTGAAACACAAGAAAATGACCTTAAATCCAATCGTATAAAGATGATAAAGGCCTTTAAAGAGGAAATGAATGAATCCATTAAAGAAAGACAGGAAAATACAATCAAACAGGTGAAGGAAATGAATAAAACTGTTCAAAACCTGAAAATGGAAATAGAAGCAATAAAGAAAACACAAACTGAGGAAATCCTGGAGATGGAAAACCTAGGAAAAAGAACAGGAACAACAGATGAACAACAGAGTACAAAAGATGGAAAAGAAAATCTCAGGCATAGAAGATACAACAGAAAAAATTGACACATCAGTCAAAGAAAATGTTAAATCTAAAAAATTCCTGACACAAAACAGCCAGGAAATCTAGGATATAATGAAAAGACCCCTAACCTAAGAAAAATTGGAATAGAAGAAGGTGAAGAGTCCCAGCTCCAAGGAGCAGAAAATATTTTCAACAAAATCATAGAAGAAAACTTTACCAACCTAAAGAAAGAGATGCCTATAAACATACAAGAAGCCTATAGAACACCTCCTACCACATAATAATCAAAACACAAAATCTATAGAACAAAGAAAGAATATTAAAAGCAGCAAGGGAAAAAGGCAGACATATCAGAATTACATCTGACTTCACACAGATACTATAAAAGCTAGAAGGGCCTGGATGGATACTTTACAATCTCTAAAAAATGATAGATGTCAACCTAGACTACTATACCCAGCAGAACTCTCATTCGGCATAGATGGAGAAAATAAGATATTCAAGACAAATTCAAATTTAAACAATATTTATCTACAAATCCAGTCCTACAGAAAATAGTAGAAGGAAAACTACAACCCAAGGAGGATAACTACATCTAAGAAAACACATAAAACAAGTAATTCCATACCAGCAAAAACAAGGGAAGCACACACAAACACACAGACAGGTGCGAGAGAGCATACGCGCGTGCGTGCGTGCGTGCACACACACACACACACACACACACACACACACAGTAACACCACAACATCAATCCAGTAACAATCACTAGTTGCTAACATCTCTCAACATCAATGGACTCAATTTCCCAACAAAAAGACATAGGCTAAGAGAATGGATTCAAAAACAGGATCCATCATTCTGCTGCATTCAAGAAACAACACCTCAGCAGTAAAGATAGACATTACCTCAGAATGAAGGGCTAGAAAAAAGTTTTCCAAGCAAATGGACCCAAGAAGCAAGCTAGACTAGCTATTCTAATATCTAATAAAATAGACTTTCAACCAAAACTAATCAAAAGAGACAGGGAAGGACATTTTATACTCATCAAAGGAAAAATCTACCAAGATGATATTTCAACTTTGAACATCTATGCCCCAAATGCAAGGGCACACATGTTTGTAAAAGAAACATTGCTAAAGCTTAAATCACACATAGAAAATCCGAAGGGATTTGCCAGAAAAAAATAGTAGTAAACTAATTTACCAGTGTTACAATGTAGGACACATTCTTTGCACTGCTATATATACTAAAAGCAGAAATTAGGAATATTAAGTAGCCAAGTAGCAATTACATAAAACAGAGAGAATGAAATAATTGGGATATATATGACCTTGATTACAAATGTCTGAGAGGAGAAATTTTAAACATCTCTTGTTGTTATTGTTTGTGTGTATGTTGTTGTTTTGGGTTGGTGTTTTTTCTTTGTTTGCTTTTGATTTTTAGAGACAGGGTCTCCTGTAGCCCAGGCTGGTCTCTAACTCATTTTGTAGCTGAAGATGACCTTGAACTTCTGATCCTCGTGGGGGCATGTTGGGATCGCAGGCAAGTGCCACCAGTTCTGGTGTATGGAGTGCCTCAGGGATCACAGAGTTCACAAGCTAAGCAAGCTACATCCCAGCTCCTGATACACAAACTCGAGGCTGAGCAGAGGAAGCCAGTAGACACCTTCCTCCCAAGAGGGCTTCTGCCTCCTCCCAATCAATTCCCACCTCTGCATACACTCCTTGGCATATGGCTTCACTTAACAGTACCTTCCAGACCAGGAGCTGTTTGGGTCTAGGGTTCTAGAGTTCCATGAACTCTCCAGGTCCCCCCAAAGCTAAGTGGTTTCCTGAGCCTCCAGAGATAGAACATGCTCTGGATCAAAACTGGGACAGTCCCAAGCAAGTTGGAGGGCTTGCTATCATCTGCAGAACCCCTTACTGCTTCTGTCTCCACCTCTAGGCTGGGCAAAAGGCATGTGATGTATGCTCAGTAATGTTTGCCCAAAGCCTAGAATAGACCTCAAAGTTCAAATTCCGATGGCCAGTGCTGAGTGGGGACAGGAAGCCTAAGGCAGTGACTGGTTGATCTCTCTGCAAACCAGGCTCACCCAGATCTTCCCCAGGGCTTGAGATCTTACCCCTCTGTGGGGTGTTCTGGAAAGCAGATAAACTGTTGACCTCAGCCCTATTTAAATATTGTAGGGTAGCCAGAGTAGTCCAGAAACAGCCTCCCTCCACTTGCCCGCTCATTTCCCGCTCCAATGAAGTCATCTGGGGGGAGGGGAATAGGGGGGAACTGTAGTTTCCTTTTTCTCCACACCTCCCAAATAGGCTGCCCAGTCCCAGGCCGCCTGGGACCAGGACTGACCTTTCGGAGCAGTTTGCTCAAGTGCCCATAAGCAAACAAAAACAACCTTGGGTTTGCCAGGGCTGGCACTTGGGATAGAAAACAACCAGCTTAAGCGAGAAAGACTAGTGAACGCCCTTGCTTCCCTGGGACCCTGGACCTCTGTCCCTACCAGTCCTGTTCCTCAGGCCCTCCTTTGTCAGAACTGTGGTCTCTGTGGGGATTGGGGACAAGAGGGGGAAGGTAGTGACTTTGAACAATGCCAGTGTGTTTGGCCACGGAGCCTGCTTGACCTGATTAGGCTTCTGAGCCTGGGGTGGGGACTAAAGCAGCCTTCAGAAGCGGGGCTGGCAGAATGTCCCTCCTGCCTCTGTGGTGGCTCTTTTTTGATGAAATAGGCTGGTTGACTCCTTTGCACAGTAGCTTGATGGCCTTTCTGATCTCTGCCTACGCTGGCGGCGCTGGGACCTGGAGGTCTACTTACTCTTGTTGCTCTTCCCACCAGGCAGCTCTCCAATAGTGTTTTTCTCACTGAAGCTCTTACTCTGGTCCTGCCAGGCCCGAGACACCGGCACCCGAGTCCAGCTGGCATCCACTTGAAAGCCTTCCTGCTGGGAGCCTCAAGGTTGCCCCCGCCCATAGCCCTGGCCCTGGGGCCTGAGCACAGGGCCACAGAAACTAGGCCAAGAAAGTCCAGGAGAAAAATCATCCCCCAGCCGGAGGAGGGCGCCTCCCATCCCCTTCCCTAGGTGCCACCACAAGCCCCAGCGCGCAGCATTGCATTCCCACTCCTCAGTGCCTGCGCCTGAGGACGCCCTGGGGATTCGGAGAGCGCTGGAGCAGCACTTTTGAGTTTGTTGGTACAGAGAGCAGAGATTTCCAAAGACTCTGCAGAAACGGTGAAAACAGAGAAGGTTAGGGTGAGGCCCAAGGAAGGGAGGAATGGCTGGGTGGACCCAGCAACCAGGTCTATCCTTTGTGTGCTGGCAAAAGTAGAACATCTGAAAGCTTTGAGAGAAAAATACAGTCTCTTAGCTTGTGATGGCCATGCTTACCAGCTGGCATTACCAAGACTGTTTCCAGGTAAGGCCTGGGGAAACTGAGTCAACCAAGATCACATTACTCTTTCAAACCCAGGCCTCCACTTACGAACACTCTTCTTGTTTGTCTTGGGGTTTGTTTGGTTGGGGGCTTTATTGATGTTTGGTTCTGTGTTTTTCTTTAATTAAATGATTATGACTGCTTTGTCTTACCTGTATGTTATGTGCAGCAGATGCATGCAGTGCCTGCAAAGGCCAGAAGGGGGCCTAGGATGCTGTGAAACTGGGCGTTAGAGACTATTGTTATTCTGGGGGGGGGGGGGACCAAACCTAGGTCCTCTGTAAGACCATCCAGTGCTCAGTGCTCTTAACTGCTGGGCCATCTCTCCAGTCCTGATGGTTTTCAAACAGGGTTTCTGTTGGGTAGCCCAGGGTGACCTTGAACCCCCAAGCCTATTACCTCCATCTTCCATGTGCTAGAATTACAGGCTTGGCCTCCTAGAAGATCTCAGAGTGCCCATTTGTAGACAGAAATGTGGGAAGCTATATAACAGGATGGCAATATCAACAATGAGATGAGTTGTCACTCCATTTCTCAGTTGTGTTTTGTTTTGTCTTTTGCTTAGCTATGCTTCTCGTTGAAACAAGAATGACTTAAAGCAAAAATAGAGGGGAAAGGGGCTTTTGATGAAATAATACACTAGCCATCAGGCACTCAGCAGAATGAGGGGCTGGCCAAATACAAGATACAAACTTAGTATTATCTAAGGTGAGAAGGGGGGGGGAGGGAGAAAAAGGGAAGACAGGGAGTTTAGTTGGGGGTGTGGGTCAGTTGTAGAGTTTTTGCTTGGCTTGCACAAAGCCCAGCATCCCAGCACTCCAGACACTGGGCGTGGATACCAGCCTGGGCTAGCGGCCTTGTCTCAAGCCCCAGAGGAGGAAGAAAGAAAGTTTGGAAAAGAGGAAGTGAGGAAGAAATCAAAACTGGAGAAGGGAAGAGAGACAAGAGAAAGAACTCGGGCACCAGCCGAGAAGAACCTTGCAGGTTCTCAGGGCTCAGTGCTGACCTTTAAAAACAGAAGCAAGGTCAGTGCCCCCACTCCCACATGACCAGTTGCCTTTGGGTCAGTATTAAAGAGTCTGGGGTGGACTGAAGGGAGCAGGGCTTCTCGAGCTAGTACTTCCAGCTGCCAATCACTGTATAGTCCGCCAAATCATTTAGAGTTCCTATATGCGGTGTGCTTTCTATGTCTGCTTCTGGGTCTCGCTTTTCCCCTCTATTTCCTCTTCTTTCCTGTGCTTGGGAGCTCTCTCTCTCTCTCTCTCTCTCTCTCTCTCACACACACACACACACACACACATACACACACACACACACACACACAATCTCTCTCTCTCTCTCACACACACACACACACACACACAATCTTTCTCTCTCTCTCACATACACACACACATCTCTCTCTCTCACACACACACACACATCTCTCTCACACACACACAATCTTTCTCTCTCTCTCACACACACACATCTCTCTCTCCCTCCCCCCTCTCTCTCACACACACACACATCTCTCTCACACACACACACACACACATCTCTCTCTCTCTCTCTCACACACACACACACACACACACACACAATCTCTCTCTCTCACACACATACACACAATCTCTCTCTCTCTCTCTCTCTCTCACACACACATACACACAATCTCTCTCTCTCTCTCTCTCTCTCTCTCTCTCTCTCTCTCTCTCACACACACACACACACACACACACACATCTTTCTCTCTCTTGTCTGTCTCTCTCACTCTCTCCTCTTTCCTCCCCTCTCCCACCCCATCCAGAAGCATCTTCCCTCTTATTTCAAAGTGTTTTTCTTGTCCCTGTCCTAAAATAATACAAACGGAGGCAGGCAGGAGGGGCCTCTGCTGCCAGCACCCTGCAGGGTAATCAAACCATCCTCAATGACATCATGTTTTCTAAGTAGATATTTGCTTTAAAAGCTGCAGAATAATCTGAACTTCCAGCCCAGCATCTCCCCAGAGATGCAACCTTATGTGGATTCGGCCAAATAGGAACTCACACCCTGCTCATTAAGGGAGCCATTAGGCCACCAATTAGTGAGAACCTTCCTCACACTTTCCACCCCATGTCCCTATAAAACTCTGCACAGTCTGTATGTCCCTGGGTGCCAGGGACAGAGAAAATGATTGCTCTAAGAGGAGAGGGGAGGGGCAGGCCCAAGGGGCCTGGCACTGAAAGCAGAGTGACCTCCACCTGCCTCCCTCCAGGACTGGCGTCTTTGATTACAGAGCACTACTTGACAGGAACTTTCTGCTAGATTTTGGCAGACTCAAGTGGGACCAGTTGGAGATCAAGGCTGATGGTAAAGCCACCCCAAGGGTCTAGGGAATTTTATCCTCACTGAGTGGAGAGAGCCAAAGTCAACAACACCTCTGTGCTGGGGTGGGATGGGGGTTGGGGGTGGGAGACATGAGCAGCTCTGAAGATGTTGTACCCCATCACCAAACAAGCTTCCCAGGTTTGAGAACCCTGGGACCTCAGGGTCAGACCCCAATAGGGTGACCTTAAATTATTTGCTTGACTTCTTCAAAACTGTTGGGGGAGGGGTTTGTTTTTGTTTGTTTTGTTTTTCAAGACAGGGTTTCTCTGTGTAGCCCTGTCCGTCCTAGAATTAGCTCTGTAGACTAGGCTGTCCTCAAACTCAGAGACTGGCCTGCCCCCCTGCCCCTGCCCCTGCCCCTGCCTCTGCCTCTGCCTCCCAAGTGCTGGGATTAAAGCTGTGTGCCCCCACACCTGGCTCAAATGTTGTCTTAGTTACTTTTCTACTGCTGTGATAAGGTACCATGACCAAGGCAACTTACAGAAGAGTTTATTTGGGTCTCATGATTTCAGAGGGTTAGAGTCCTGTGACCATCGTGGCAGAGGGCATGCCATGGTTCTGAAGCAGTATCTGAGAGCTCACATCTTGGAACATAACCATTAGGCACAGAGACACTGGGAATAGGGAGAGGATTTTGAAACCTCAAAGCCTACCCCCAGTGACATACCTCCTTCAACTGGGCTGCATTTCCTAACTCTCCCCTAGTGCTTCCACCAACAGGGAACCAAGTATTCAAACATATGATTCTCTGGGGCCTTTTTCATTAGAATTACCATATGTGCTTTTTAACCTGACCAGGGGAATCTAATTATTTATTCATACACTCACTTGCTCGACAATGTTTTGTGTGTGTCCTCTACATAGCAGATGCTGTTAGGTACTTGGAGTCCCAACCCCTGAAAGCTATCCTCCGGCCTCCACATGTGCTCTGTGGCATGCGCATGATCTCATGCACATGCATGTCTGCCCACACAAAAATAAATTTAATTTTTAAAAGTAAAAGGTTACTACTGGTCCATATGTAAGGCCTAGGTAATGGGTCCCGGGAGGAGGAGTAAGGACCAAGTCAGAAGGCCCTGGCCTCCTGCCCATGATGCTGCAGACACACTCACCTGCACCCTGCTCTACTGGTTTGCTCTTCAGTGAACTCTATTGAACCCCAGAGACTGCAAACACAAACACCTATGGATAGTTGGAATTTAACACTATGTAGAGGAGGCCAGGGTCCGGTGGAAGCCAGTTCAGATTCCCCTGCTCACTCTCAGATTCCCCTTACCCTGAAAAGCAGTGGGTCTCCCGGGCCAGTTGTCTGCTGGGCCCTCCTGTGTCTAGAGGAATAGGGTGCTGGCTTAGTCTGGAGCCAGAAAATCCAGCTGTGTCATCTGACTCACCCAGATGCCTGAGATGCCTAGCCTCAGCCAACTCTGATTCACACATTTCAACCCTTCACCAGATCCCAGACACTCTCCCTGTTCCTCTCCCTGTCCCCCCGCCACCCTCCAGCCAGGTGACTAAAGGACCGACCTGGGCTTTCTACCCTGGGAAGCAGGTGTTAACACTCCCAGGTCAGTGAATTAGACTGTGGTTGACTGCGAAAAGTCAAAGAGAGACTTCTCTTAGGCTTGCAGCTCCCCCTTACTCCTCTTTCTTGTATTCTCATGGCTTGGGGGCCAAGAACAATCTTCTCTTGAGAAGGAATTGAAAATGAAGCCTTTCCTTAGGTTTACATACCATTTTCTCTCTGCAAACTCTTTTGTATACATTACCTCACACGTTTGACCCACACAGCCATATTGTTACTAAGGCCTCTGAGACTGGAGCCTGCTCTGCCTTCCTCACCAACTTCTCTTTCTCTGGAAGGAGCACAGGAAAAGCTGTCTACAAAGCAAATACTATGAACACCTGAAAGGGGCTCTGCTGTTCCTCAGTGGTGGTGAGAGCTAGGCTAAGGGAGGCACCAGACATGGAACAGTGGAAGCAGAAATCCGCAGTTCACACTGGCTTTAGTGTCCTGTGGAAATGTGCACTATAGGAAACAGCCCAGCACACCTGGGCCAGACCAAAGAAGGCCACTCTCAGCTTTAATCAGGTTTTGATTTGCAGTGAATGGCGCAGTAAATATAGAGACATTCCTGGCTGCTCAGGGTGCTTAGACCAAGTGATGAAGGTGCTCAGGATAAGTGATGGTTGAGTGCTTGGCCCTAAACTAGACATTGGTACCACAAGCTTTAAGGTTCGGATAACATCAGAAGAATGGGAAGAACGTAAGAATGGGAAGTTAGCAAGAAGGACTTCAAGCAGACATGGCCATGGCAAATGGTCTCACAGCAGTAACAATCACCTGCACTGGGCCTGCACAAGATCGCCAGGTCAACAGTCAGTAATGGATGAGGAAGAGGCTCATATCGATAGCCATGCTGAGCTATTGGCTACTGATGGACTCTGGGGGAGGGACACTCATTGTCTTCAGTTATATACCCAACCGTGAGCCCACCACACTCTGGTGGGTAGTTCCAAACACAGTCTGCTCACATAGACTCCTGGTTAAAATTGGTGGGTGACAAAGCAAAGCTAAGAGGTTTGAATGTGGGTAAGAGACCGTAGGGAAGAGGGGGGAAAAACCGGGGTGACAGGAAGATAAGAGGGGGTGAGAGAAAAGAGAATATACTATATACATGAGTAAAACTGCCAAAAGATAAATTTAAATCGATAAAAACAATTCAAAAAGAAGAAGAGAACTCAGCACTTAGCAAAAGTGAAGAGATCCATGACCCACAAGTCCCAGTCATAGAATGTATAAAAGTAAACAACAACAACCAAAAAAAAAAAAAAACCCCGGCAGCCATCTTTGGCTGTGTGTGCTGTCACTACCAACTCCCATTGCCACAAAGGAATTCATTAGAGGCAAAGTCATAATACCACCCAGTACACAGTCAGAACTCCCATATCCACACACCGTTTGCTGTCTCCGGGTTTACAGACTGCAGCTTTCTTTCTCCCTTATAGATGCTACTTGTTGAAGAAACCAGGTTAATTTCCCTACAGAGTTTCCACAGTCTGGATTGTGCTGTGTGAACTCAAAGAGAAGCTGCACCTGTTACACATTCTACAAGGCTGGGTGGTGAGAACGAGTAACGTCTGTGGTTCTAGAGAGCCAGAGGGTAAAGGCTCAGAACCCAGTTCTTGGGCTGTCCTTAGTTCCCTGATAGCCATTTATTGTGATCTAACATCCTTGTGGTTACTACATAAATCCTTCAGAATGTGTAAACAGACTCCCACCTTCTACCAGCCCAAAGGTTAGCAATGCCACCACGTCTCATGTGAGGCCATAGCAGAGATTGCCCTACTTAGTTAGCTATAACTCACCACCAACCCAGTGTTCCCATCAATGTGCTATTTTTAATAAAAGTTATTTTTAATTCATGTGCATTGGTGTTTTGCTTGCATGTATGCTTGTTGCGTGAGGGTGTTGGAGCCTCTGGAACTGGAGTTACAGATGGTTGTGAGCTGCTGTGTGGGTGCTGGGAATTGAACTCAGGACCTCTGGAAGAGCAGCCAGTGCTCTTAACTGCTGAGCCATCTCTCCAGCTCTCCCCTCCCCCAATGTCTTTTTAAAATCCCTTGGTTTGAGGCTGGAGAGATGGCTCAGCTGTTAAGAGCACTTGTTCTCGAAGAGAAACTGGGTTCCATTTCCAGCACCCACATGGCAGCTCACAACTGTCTATAACTCCAGTTCCAGGGGATCCAATACCCCCTTAAGACTTCCACAGGCACTGCAGATGTGATACAAACACACACACACACACACACACACACACACACACACACACACACACACACACTCATTTTAAAAAGTATTTTAAATGCCTTGACTTGAGACCAGCAAGATGGCTTAGTAACTGGCACCTGCGGCCAAGCCTGAAATGCGGGTTCCGTCCCTGAGACCCAGATGCTGGAGGAATTGAACCGACTCCTGTAAATTCGGTTCTGACATGTACCCACATGCATGTAAGGAAGAAAACAAACAAATAAGAAAAAATATATACATATATACCTTAATTTATGACTTTCTTTATTCTGTCACTATAAAAACTTCATAAAACTGTTAAAGGTTGGAACATGCTATTTGAGGCAACTTGATTCTGTGTTCCTGGGCCATGGCTGGTCACTCACATTTGGCTCTAGAGTAAATTCTATTCCCTTTAAGGTGAGAGCTATGCTTTTGTGTCCACAGCTGACTGCATGTCTTAAATATGATACTGTCCCAGATGTTTCCTGTAACATGCTAGAGCCATAACCCCAGAAGAGGAGATGCGATTCTGAGCAAAAGCCCTTTGTGGAGTGTGCACCACTAGGAGGCACATAATGTTCCCTTTGGTTCTGTGATGTCCATGGACGCTGACAGCCAGTTGGGTTCACTGGCTCATCAAGTGTCTATGAAAATGTTTGTGCAGGTATGAACGTCTGCGTTTAACAGCCTGGATTCCTCTAGGCTAACCTCACCACTCCAGGTAACAATTCTCTTCCAGTATTGTTCTCATAAGAAAGGTAGATAGAACTGTCCACCCCTTTCCTGTCCTCCGCTGCTTTGGTTTTACAGTTTTCAGAATAAGTATTGTGGTTCGGTCTTTTGCTATGTATTGTGATGCTAAATACTGGCTCCCAAGGCCTGGCTGCCCCCAGGAACAAGAGAATCTGCACATCTGCATGTACACAAAGTAATGTTATGAGACCTTGCTCCTTAATTTAAAACTATTGGTTGAATAAAGATGCCTACAGCCTATAGCTGGGCAGAAGAGATAGGTAGGGTTTTGTTCCTAGGCTTGCTTGGGGAGGGGGTGGGGAGACCACAAGAGGAAGAAAGAAGTGGAGAGAGGACAAGAGCCATCAGGTTAGGCCAATTATGAAAACACGGTCATGAGGGCTGGCCAATTGGGGCAGCCCAGATGGAACATGGGAAGTTAGTTATAACTCACAGTCATTGATAGGGAAGTGTGTCTTTCATCTGGGAACTGAATGATCTAAGGTGGAACAGAACCCCTAATCTGAGATTAAATAATTACTACAACAAGTAAGTCTGATCTTTACCATGCCATCCAAGGAGACCTATACATCAGTTCTTGTTTTACAGTAAAGTCGTGGTTTATCAATGTTGGCGCATTTCGGCTGTCTCACTGATTGCTCTTACTTCTGTCAGTCATCATCTTGGGCTTCCTCAAATGTGTTTCTTCCTCTAAAGCAGCCCTTCAGGAATGCTATTCTTAAGTTATATGTCTGATCGTGTGTAATCGTGTAAGTATGTGCACTTAAGTGATCCGCATAAGTGAGGTCAGAGCAGCAGGGAACCCAGAGCCCCAGATCGCGTGGTTGTCAGCTACAAGATATGGGCACTGGGAATCGAACTCTGGCCCTCTGGAGGCACGTGCCCAGGAATGATGTTTTTAAGTTTTTGCATTATCTTGATGATCTCTTGTCCTAGACATTTTTTGAGGAATCCTGACTCCCTCAGTGGGACCACTATCAGGGCACTAGCTGGGCATATTGTTTAGGAAGTGTCTCTTCTACCTCTTAGACCACAGGACTAGCCCAGACCATCAGAAACAGAGGGAACATTATTAAAGGCCAGCAGAAACCTCAGTTTCCCTCATTCCACTCTCACTCTACCTGCATACTGCTTTGCACTTTGTAGGGAACAAATGCCCTTCTCTCCATCCTTCAAGCTGCCCGTGCCTCCAGTTTGGCTTTGCCCTAATCCATTCTCAAAAAAAAGGGATGCTTTCCAACAGCCATTCAAAACCTAGATGCCATAAAAGGAAAGAAAACACAATTGCATAAAAACTATTTCGTGCAAAATACACTGTCTGTAAGCTCCAAAGACGACAAACTAGGGGAACTTCATTTAACTTATATCAGAACAAAAGTCTCGTCTGCCTATAAATCAAAAGATCAAAAAGGAAATGGATGAGGAGACAGAAAACTAAATATAAATATAAATAATATAAATATAAATAAGAGAAATGCTTTCAAAAGAGGAGAACTTGGCCAGAGGTTTAGCTTAGTGGTAGATCAATTGCCTAGTGTGTAAAGGACCTGGGTTCAATCCTAGGACCTCCCCCAGGGATGATTCAGTAAATTTATCAAAAGTATAATGTACTTTGCCCTTTAACTTAATAATTCTGAACATGTACAAATTGACTTTATGGAAGGTTATTCAATCCTGCCTCCCAACAACTAATCCAAGTGGCCATCTAGTAGGGACTATTTTTAAAACACATGGAATAGAATACTGGGGCCAGTGAGATGAATCAGAGGGTAAGGATGCTTGAAGCTAAATCTGATAACCTGAGTTTGATCCCCAGAACCCACAGGGTAGAAGGAGAAAACTGATTCATGCAAGAAAACTGACTCCTCTGAGCTCTCCACACAAAATGTGGCCTCTGCGGGCTCACACCTACACACAGAGAGAACAAATAAATGTAAAGAAAAGGGCACACTCCAGACTTTTAAAAAAGGAATGAGGCTGTTCTTTGTATATTGATAAGAAAGATCTCCAGGGCGCGCAATGAATAATCACATTGAGGGAAAATCTCCAGAGCATACATTGATTAATCACAGTCGGGAAATGGTGTCTATGTGTGTGGCAGACACTGGCAAGCTATTGTCCAAAATGCTTCCTGTTTTCACCGGGGCACAAGGCAGATATGATTCTTAGCCTCCTTTGTAATCAGATGGGTTATTGACTGAGTTCTGACCAAGAGGATGTAAATAGAAGTGACTGAATGCGGCTTATCAGAGGTGGTCAATACTGGGAAGCCTTACAAAAATGAACTGGGGCATGTAGGGCAAGTCCAGTGGCTGGCTGCGTCCCTAGGCTGAAGAAAACCACATGTGGACCACAGGGACCGCTCCCCTGCTAGAGAAAATCGGTATAAACACGAGAGGAGACAGACCAAGGCCCAGTCATGGAATGGGCTGGCAGTAGTGGTATAGTTCCTTCATTTAGTAGAGAAGGAGAGCCAAGAGGGAGACAGAAGAGGAAGGAGCGCAAGGAGGTAGAGAAGCCAGAGAGCAGCAAGGCTCCTGTGGAAATCGGTGCAACTGGGCCTCATGTGGTGCTCTATTAGAACACCCAGGAGCCCATGTGTGATGGTTTGTATATGCTCAGCCCAGGGAGTGGCACTATTAGAAGGTGTGGCCTTGTTGGAGTAGGTGTGTCACTGGGCCTGGGCTTTAAGACCCTCACCCTAGCTGCCTGGAAGCCAGTATTCTGCTAGCAGCCTTCAGATGTAGATCTGAACTCTCAGCTCCTCCTGCACCGTGCTTGCCTAGAAGCTGCCCTGCTCTCACCTCGATGATAATGGACTGTAAGCCAGCCCAATTAAATGTTGTCCTTAGAAGAGTTGCCTTGGTCATGGTGTCTGTTCACAGCAGTAAAACCCTAACTAAGACACCGTGGAAAATGACTGAGTCTATATTAAAAAAAAGGCAAGTCTGGATTTTTTTTTTTTAATACCAGAAAATAAGAAAATGTTCACAGAATAATGAAGACATATGAAAAGACTTAAACCATAGCTAGAACTTGTCAAATAGGGCAAAATTTGAATATCAAGCACACTTCTAGATGAACAGGTATAGGCAAACAGTGACTGCTGAGAGAGAGAGAGACTCTGTCTTCCGCAGGGATGAGCCCCCTGATAGGTTCTCCAACCCCAGTGGTTAGCCTTTAAACACATGTGCATGTTAGAAACACTAAATGGAGCCAGTAGGTTTTATACATAGATGAGCCCACCACGTGGGAATCTGGGAACCAAACTCAGGTCCTCTGCAAGAGTAGCAAGTTCTCTGAACTGCTGAGCCAGCTCTCCAGCCTCCGACGCACATGCATGGTCAAACACAGCATGATAGAACTGGTATGTATAGGAGAATGAGTGGGCAGGGCCACAGTAGGGCCAGCCTTCTCAATAGAAAATATGAGTTTTATTTTAAACTATATAATCATAGTAACTCTCTGGGAAATAAACCAGTTATGAGACTGATAGAATAGCAGCTGCCTGGTGACCAGATGACAAAGGTTCATGAGAGCACAGAGGAGGGGTTATTCCCAGGCCAAGGCCAGCAGAGGCTCTTCAGAGAAGGTATCTTCTCATCCCCTCAAACTTTTCCTGCTATCCCCATTTAGTTATATCCCCCCCCCCAAGCTCATCCCCAGACCCTCGGGCGCTGTCCCTGCCACCAGCACACAGAGGTATTCACTATGCACTCCAGGTAACCCTGAGCACTCCACACACTCGTGGCATTGTCTGATTCTCCTGTAGCCACCCTGTGACATTCCAAGGAGACCTTGGAGAACAGTATGGAACACTACCTTCTCTGTAGAAACCTTGCTGGCCCTGGCCTGGGAATTGCTTCTCCTCTAGGCTCTCAGGGCCCTTGTCATCTGATGTTAAGACATCAGACTGCAATGACCTCATCAATGCCTCAGAAAGACTTGTCTCCTTCACCAAGCACTCAGACCAGGCTGGAAGGGGACAGGCGACCTATGAACTTTTACATAACTGAACCAGATAAGGAAAAGTTCTCAAGAAAATGCTAGACCAGGACAATCAAGAAAAGGATGGATTTGAAAGAGGGTGGGGGCTCTTCAGGCTCCTCAGAACCCTGATGGTTCTCTGTGGGACCTCTCCCTCCAGATCCGCTGTTTTCAAACACAGGTAGGTAGAGGGCATGGTTCTGGGTCCCTTGGGAATGAGAAGTGTTTCTTGGGAAAGTTGGAAAAGAATGGAGTAGTTCTCAGTAGTACCCAGGTTATAGTGGCTGCTGCTGCTGCTGCTGCTGCTGCTGCTGCTCCTGCTGCTCCCACTGCTGCTGCTACTGCTCCTGCTGCTGCTCCTGCTGCTGCAGCTCTTGCTCCTGCTGCTGCTGCGGCTGCTGCTGCTCCTGCTACTGCTGCAGCTCCTGCTGCTGCTACTCCTGCTGCTGCTGCAGCTCCTGCTGCTGCTACTCCTGCTGCTGCTGCTCCTGCTGCTGCTGCTGCTCCTGCTGCTCCTGCTCTTGCTCCTGCTGCTGCTCCTGCTCCTCCTCCTCCTGCTGCGGCTGCTGCTGCTGCTGCTATGTAAAAGTAGCTTTTCAGACCCAAAGATATGGCAGGGGTGGGTGTTCTCTCTCTCCTAGGATTATCAACATCCCAGAGAACTGTATGGAGGTAAAAGTGCAAGCCTTTGTCTCCTCCTTTGAGGTCAGATGTCTGTGTTCTTGTAACCACAGAAACACAGAGAGAAATTCTCATGTGCTTCTTTTGAACAGGAAAGAGCCATTATCACCTCCCCCTCTAAATCATCCAAGTTCAGAGTCACGCCGCAGCCTCGGACAAAGAGGCAGTGGCCATGTTTGGTGTGTAACACTAGAAGGCACAGCAGTCCGCTTATCAGCAATTATTTTTTCATGATGTTACCTGCTGTGAACTCCCGTCTGAAAAATTAAATGGAAAACTCAGAAATATGAAATCTATAATTTATGAATACCTTTCATCAGAGTATATTGTTATCATTGTTCTATTGCATTAATGGCTGTATACTCTTTCGTTGTGTCTAGTTCATGAATTAAAGGTTACTGTGAATGTAGACATATAGGTAAAGGCATACTGTACCAGGCATGGATGGGGTTTGATATTCTTATCCAGGGCTCTAGAAGTCTCCCTTAGCCTAGAGTGAATTTTGATATTTGGTATTTAGTAACTGAATTTCAATGAAATGCTTGTAAGTGGCAAGCCAACATAAATTTATAGACCATATGTTTATTTATTCATCTATCATTATTTATGTATCATCTGTATATAGGTGTTTTGTCTACATGTATACACACCAGAAAAGGGGATCAGATTTCATGGGACTACAATTATAGTCTCATAATACAGTTGTGAGTCACCATATGGGTGCTGGGAATTGAACTCAGGACCTCTGGAAGAGCACCGAGAGCTCTTAACTGCTTGAGCCATCTCTGCAGCCCCAGAGCTGACTTTTACATGATTATCCTGTGGCTGCTGTCTCAGTCTGAATGGTAATGCATGTCACATATCTGTCCCAGGCCACTGAAAAGGTGCACATTGTGGACATGGATGAGTCTTGGTCCATAAACTCCTCCCCAAGCCCCAGTATGGGGGAGGTAGTATTGCTGAGAGTCAAGCTGAATAAAGACCCTGGGAGTGCGGGCCTACAGCCCGGTCCTGGCTTACAGTCAGAGCGCCTTTGGGTCTCTGTGTTTAGTGAGGTCATAATCTCCTCTGCGTGGGCTGAGTCAGCATCAGACCACACAGATCTGCCAACCCCTTGTGTCGCTGTCCACATCCTAATCCTCGAGGTGTCCCGTCACCATCCCGAATGCTTAGTCCCTGGAGCTGCCTTCACAAAGGCTGCCATCCCTCACCTTCCCCTTTTAGCTTCTTTCATCCTAACTCCCTTTCTCCTCTCTCCCTTCTCCTTACCTAAGATGGCTACCTCTTGTCCAGCACCTCTGCCTCTTATTCCCACAGCTGTGCAGGACACCAGACCCTTAACTCATCACTGTCATCCACCGAAAACCTGACAGTCAAGCCACTGGCTTTGTTACTCTTACCAACAATCCTGTTCTCTGATCTCTGGTGACTCGTGTGTTCCTGCAGCCCAGCACCTTGAGGGGGAACCCCCTCCTGGCCCACCTGCTCCTTCCTGCCTGTGTGCCCTTCTTCAGCAGACTGCCCTACACCCCCAGACCACACCGCCACCCTTCTCAGTACGTCTATTTGCTCAGTCTTACTCTTAGCGCCCTTCCTTTTCTAACAGAAGCCTTCACCTCTCGTCAGACACCCACACACACACACCAGGCTCTCTGACTCACGTTACCATGGCACTCACTCTTCACATCTGGTTTCCTTGCTAGGGGTCTGAACCCCGAGACACTGACTCGGCCTTCATCAACAACTTAAGCTCATTCTAGGGTGTCACTCAGCAGTTCCATCTACAGTGTGGCTGTGCTATTCCAGCTAGAGAAAGTAGACCAGCTGCAGTCTTTCTGGCTGTCACCTTCCCTGGGACCTCATGATTCATCTCTCCCACAGGTGTGCTTTCCTTCCATCCCCAGGCCCTTGAGCAGCCTCCTACTGCTCAAAGTCACATGGGACGGCATCTGCCAGGCTCTCGAAGCTGACCATTAAGGACTTTTTGCATCGTCCCTTCTCTGAAGTAGAACTGGCTCCTGACTTTGGTGAGCCCTGGCTTCCTGGCCCATGTGAAGGATACCTAGGTATTGAGAACCTGTGAAGAGACCGCGCAAGCACTTCTGTCAAGTATGGAAAGCAAAGCAAGAGATCTGGATTTGTGGTTCTGATTTTCCAAAGGTCACCGCTGAATTCCCAGAACTCTAGAGAGGGTGAGTTTGCCATCGGTCGCAGGTGAAATCATGCAGTCCAAGGGACCACTTTATGCACACAGTCCCTAAGCCTTGCTTCCTTTCCTTCAAGGCTACAGGACTGGTATACCAGGAAGATGCCAGAAATACTTATCTGCACTTCAAACAAGGTGTGTTTTAATAGCCATGTGAGCAAGGAGGAAAATATTGCCTAGATTGAGGCAAAACCAGGAGGATTTGTAACTGGTGGAGTGTGCTAAATAATGCTGACCGTTGGGTTGATCTCTGTAGGTGGAGATGTTCAGTAAAGGAACTGTCTGAGACCAGCTACATTTGGTGCTTTCTAATATCCTAATGACAGTATAGACAGAGCACTTACAGACACATATATAATAGAGAAAAGGCATTTACAGACACGTAGATAATACAGACAGAACACTTGCAGACATGTAGATAATATAGACAGAACATTTACAGACACATAATGTAGACAGAACGTTTAAAGAATGTAGACAATATAGACAGGGAGTTTACAGACATATGGATGGTGGTTATGAGTGTGATTATGGGGCTGGGGAGGTAGCTCGGCTGATAAAACGCTTGTTGAAAAGCATGATGACTGGAGTGTGATCTCCAGGACCCAGGCACAGTGATTCACGCTGTAACCCCAGAGTCAGGCCAGCAGAGTCTAGGCAGTGGTTCATGCTGTAACCCCAGGGTCAGACTAGCAGA
>CM052708.1:52845516-52903752 GCA_028551405.1 Uromys caudimaculatus
AGTGGTTCATGCTGTAACCCCAGGGTCAGGCCAGCAGAGCCCAGGCACAGTGGTTCATGCTGTAACCCCAGGGTCAGGCCAGCAGAGCCCAGGCACAGTGGTTCATGTTGTAACCCCAGGGCCAGAGTAGTAGAGCCCAGGCACAGTGGTTCATGTTGTAATCCCAGTGCCAGTCCACATGAATCAGCAAGCTCCAAGCCATTGAGACAGTGACCCCACCTCCAAAAGAAACAAAAAAAACCTTCAAACAAAAACCTAAGGTGGATGACACCTGAGGAGCAACACCTAAAGTTTACCTCTGTCTTCCACACTTTAAACATACATACATGTGTCTGCACACACAATAGCACTCGCGCATGCACACACTCCACAAAGTGATCTTAGAATAACTAATTAGAATTCAAATCAGCTCACTGATGGATTCCAACAAGGAAAATCCATCAAAAACGATATTGAGAGCTAGCAGTGGTGACACAGGCCAATAATGTCAGCGACCGCAGAGGTTAATGCAGGAGGACTGTTCAAGACCAGTCTAGGGTACAGAGCGGGAAGACCTTCTCACAAACAACGCAACAGAGGAACAATATTCAACAGGACTTACAGAGAAAATTGTCAGGAGGTTCCGTCTGAAGTTCAAAGTGAGAAGAAACTAACTGTGGGGTGTTTAGAGGAATGCCCATGGGGGTGGAAGATGGGAAAAAGCAAGGGAAAATTTATGAAAAAATTAAGAGCTGTAGGAATGGAGGGAAGGGTCCAAAGCAGGCTTTGGTGTGTGTGTGTGTGTGTGTGTGTGTGTGTGTGTGTGTGTGTGTGTGTGTGTGTGTGTGTGTGCTGTCTGATCTTGGTCAGGGATGGCTGTCATTGTGGTAACTCTTTAAATGACTATTTGTTCACATACTCTTTTGTATATTTGCTGCTAACGTTTTTAATTATTTATTTTTAAGATTTAGTTATCATATGTAAGTACACTGTAGCTGTCTTCAGACACTTCTTCTTCTTGCTCTGGCCCCACTCACTGTAGCTTTCTTCAGACACCCCAGAAGAGGGCATCAGATCTCATTATGGATGGTTGTGAACCATCATGTGTTTGCTAGGATTTGAACTCAGGACATTCTGAAGAGCAGTCAGTGCTCTTAATTGCTGAGCCATCTCTCCAGCCCCATTGCTAATGTTTTTAAAAGGAATACTTTTAAAGTCCTATACCAGAGTGCAGGAAATATCAAATCCCAGAGTAATCCAGTCAAGCAGAGCATTTGATTGACAATGCGAGTCATAAGAGTCAGTCCTCTCTGCCATGCTCTGCCCATCTCAGGTCCTGGCTGGCAACCCTGCAGAGCTCAGGGGCTGTTCTCTCTGAGGAGTCACGTAAACAGGAGTTGTTGGGGGCCCACACTCCACATGACATGAAGAACCTGCTTTTTCACATAGGATCATAACAAATTAAGTGTTTAGGAGCAGCCACAGGTGGCAGCTGACAGCTGTTTTCAAACCTTCCAAGCTGTCATTCGGCAGAGGAATCTGGCCTGGTCTCTGCTGTGCCAGATGCCAGATGGCCACTAGTTGAATCTACTGAGGGGCTGACCCTGGATAAATAACATAACTTCCTAACAAGAGAATACCTGTGTGAAATCCTGAGCTCCTGTCCCAGGCAAGGCTCAGGCCTCCTGTTTAGGCCATTGCAAAGGGTACCACAGAAGAGTAAGGCAGCTCAAATAATCCCTTATGTCCCTTTACCTCCTGTCCATGAGATGAGACTATGACACTTGTACATTGTATGCACAAAGAGAGACAGAAGCTGACTCCAGAACCAGAGCCTTGTTTTTAAATACAAGCACCATGTCTTCTTGATAGCAAATTGTTTTTTCTTAATGAGTGGTATTGTATTTCTGTTATTCCAATGATAAACTGATCTGAGACACCACTGCTGCTCAAGAGCATAAGTCGTCCAGATCGCTGCTGGATGCTGTGGTCAACCTCTGGACTATCTGCAGGAGTGTGTGATCCCGATTCATAAGGCTTACCAGAAACAGAAGCCCAGACCGGTTTACTCCCTCCTGCCCTCTGCTGGGCCTTCCCTCTATCTCTTATTTGTGCCAGCTGCTGATGGTCCCTGATTAGGATAGTACAAATCAAGAGCATCTGTCCCCTAGAGATGCATCTGAGGCCTTTACAAAGTTCCAGAAATTACAAACTTGCAGATAAGGGCTTGGAGAAAGCTCAGCATTCAAACTGACAAGATCCTGCTCAGAACTGAGTGGTAGTTTGTGGGCCATGCACGGCTCACAGCTCATGTGCTATGGAAGAACTTGGAGCCAACCTATACAAATGTGGAAATTTTATCCAGAACTCTAGATTTTTAATACCATATTAGTGAACATTCATGACATCTTAAAATATAGAAGTGGTTTGTACAACTGTAGTAGTCCTTTTCAAGACATGGCAGTGTGGGTCTTGCCAAGTGACAGCAAAGCCAGTCACCCCCACAGTCATTTAAGGCACAACTCAAAAGGGACACACAGAATTAAATCCATAGACCTCCAAGGATAGCAGCAGTTCCTCAATACCCAGAGCCCTTCAAGAACCTATGGCTGGCCCTGGGGTAGGCAAGGCCCAAGTCCTAGGGAGACACAAGCATCTCATCTCCCAATGAGGCCTCACTGTGCCTACAGACCCATCTTTGGCCTGGTCTCCTATGGAGAATGAACCTGCCTGGGGAATTCCACAGGCAGGACACAGGTTAGAACTGTCCACAGTGGCAGGTAAAGAGACAATGGTACAGTTGGCTAAACTGGACAGACCTCATTTGGTGCATAGAATTTCCTTTTGGTCAAATGAAGCAACAGGAGAAAGATGGGTTATAGGCAAGGTAAACTGAGGCTTCACTGGGGAGACTAGCCTGCCAAGTCAAGTGGGCTCCAGACTCAGGGACAGGGGTAAAGGAGATACTAGAAATCACACTGGATCAGGAGATGTGGCACCCACTACTTGGTTTTAGTGAGCTCTAAGAACCCACAGGAAAGCCTTGAAGAACTAGCATTGTGTCACCTGTTCTTGGAGACAACCAACACCCAGACAGCCTTTCCTCCTTTTGTCTAGTCCCTGCCCTCTACCCTGTCCTGAACAATTCAGTAGCTGACCCCCTTGGAGCTGGCTGCTGGGGAAGAGGCAGAGGGAAGGTTCTGGCCTGAAGAGGGAAGTGGGGGTGGCCTGAAGACGTATTCTATAGAAGATTGTTTCGTATGGAAGTTTTGGTTAAAACAAGAAGAGAAATATTTTGGGTGGGTTTCAATTGGAACATTGAGGAATTTGGTCTATTCCTAAGATGTCAATCAAGTGCGGAGTTGAGAAACTCTATTGAAAATGATTGGGAGGAAAAGCCACTGCCTTTGTCCTGTCCTGTGTCATCTAGCTCCTTCAATGCAGCTCACTGGCTTACTCTGTAAGCTTGACTTCCCTGTGGCAGCACATGCTGCATCTTCAGGATGGCTACAGTATGGAGTCATCTTGCCTGACATCCTTAGATATGTCACCTGCCCTATATAGGCTGGCACTGGAATTTATAGTCTCTCTGCTTTGGTCTTATTTACTTTCCAGTGGACAAATGGTGGCCCAGAGGAGAGACATGTCACACAGAATAAAAGGGCTGTATCCTAAAGAGCAGGTGTGCAAATACTGCTTGCCTCTTTTCCCCCTTCTCCCACACTACTGGTTTTCTCTGATGGGGTGAGATGACAGGACCCCATCTGGCTAAGGGGGCTAGCTGAGCTTGGGGAGAGAATCAAAGGCAAGAGAGGACACTGGTCTGGAACTGCTCAGAGCGAGTCCTGTTCCTACCTATGCATGCTCCCTCTGCACCCTCCACCCTCCAGCCCAGAGAGGCAAATGACTTTCTCCTATGGGTCATTGCCCATAGAGCTCAGGTGTGTGTGTGTGTGTGTGTGTGTGTGTGTGTGTGTGTGTGTGTGTGTGTGTGTGTGTGTGTGTGTGTGTGCATGTGCGCCTGCTTGCAAGCCAGGGTTCATTGCATGTGGAGGTCAGGAGACAACTGTTGAGAGTTGAGTCTTGTATTCTATCTTGCTTCGAGGCAGGATCTCTCTTGCTATTTCTGCTGTTGGGTGGTTGTGGCTGGCTGATGAGTTTGCTCTCTCTCTCTCATTTCACTTGGCGGCACTAGGATTACAGATGCCTGTAACTGTCTCTTTTTTTCTGTTGTTTTACATGGGCTCTGAATATAAATTCACATCATCTGGCTTGTGTGGCAAAGTGCTTCCACCTAACCCCCACCCCAATAAAGTGCTTTTTCCCCCCTCCCAATCCCAGGAGCTGTAGGATAGGGCAGATGTAGGAAGGAACACAATAATGACTTTGGAGGATTCTTTTTTCCAGACTTAAATATTAACACCTACTCACCAGGTCTGAGAACCAGAGAAAGCTACATGGCTTTCCAGAATAAACAATATTTCCCAGGACTGCCATTCCATGGCTGGTCACAAATGTAGAAAATGCCGAGTCAGGACCAGTCAAAACATGCCAGTGATAAGGTCCTATCTTGTGTTGTGTGGTCGGGGTGCAATGCAGTCATAACTTTTGTGGGGGGAAAACCCAGAGTTGTTTGTTCTAACAGTTCATACAGCTGTGAAATCAGAAAGGCAAAAAGTAACCCATGTAAGATGGAGGTTCGTGCAATTCAACATACTTATATTTCGGCGTCAAGCTGTGTGCTAGGGAGCCTCCACCCCTAGCTGAAGTTACTAACAGCTGGTGGCTGCTAGGAGGGAAAGTCATTTTTCTTTACAAGTGTGGTCCTAAAGACCATGTTTCCACAGATAAGCCCACCCACATATTTTGCATATAGGGCAAAAGTAGTGAACTATTTTTTTTTTTAAAGGACATGAAGCTGGAAAGTGGACATGGAAGGGGATCTGGGAGGAACTGGAGAAGTGAAGGGTGGGTGTGACCAAAATAAATTGTATGCATGTATGAAATTCTCAAAGAATAAATTAAAGTGTATTATTTAAAATAGAATTCAAATACTTTCATGGCTAAGGGAAGAAAACCCTGTCTCTCTATAAATACTTAGTAACACTACAATGTGTACTATGATGGAGTGAAACGTGGAACCAACAAACACCAACCTGGAGCTCTCTGGTGACCAGGGAAACCATTCAGGAAGTCTTCACACTTATAGCTTCATTCCACTACTGTTCTGCCCCTACAAGTTCTATGAGGGGGCTCCACTGTCATGGACTGATGGGTCTCACAGTTCTCCCAAGAGTGGGTTGTCATAAAGCTGCCCACGACCCCATGCCTAGTCCCTTCTGCACGCAGCCACTTTCCTTCCTCTTCTCTGTGTTGTGATGCAATGAAGAGGGTCCTTGCTGGGATGCTAACACCATGGCACCTGGCCTAGCCACCAAGATCAAACTAAGTAAATCTTTTGCATATAAACTATCCAGCTTCAAGTTAGATTATAGCAACACAGAAAAGACTAGCATTACCAGCCCAGTGTCCAGGCAGAGCAGTTAAGAATTTGAGGTAGACACAGAATCAAATTGCAGATGTTAGTGTTTTTATCATGGCCTTTCAGCTTCTGGTTCTGGGACTCTTGGGTGATATTTGCCTTTGATTTGCTCCTCTCCCTCTGCTTAGGCCCAGAAGTGACTGAAAGTTATCACTTGTCACATGCTGTACAAGATTCTCTTCCTGCCCTCTTAAAATCACTATGGACATCCCACTATAGAGGCTGAGCCCCAGAAAACAAACATGGAGAAATCCTGCAAGCACACACAGCTCTACACAAATGATAAGGTTTTGTTGTGTTTTACAGAACACTCCTTCAGAACACTGTGCCCGTGGTTGACTGTCTCCCATCAGAAATGACAGGATGCACTCAAGAGTCTTGCCTGTGCTGGGCTCCCAGGGCCTCACAAAGAGGAGGCACACTAAGCATAGCTTTAGAGAAATTTGCTTGGACAAAAGCTGGACTAGGTGGGTGGAGACTGATGTTAGGTCAGGAATCTAAGCTTCTAACTTTATAACGTCTAATTGTAGCTTGTTATTTTATGTTTTACTTTAAAACCAAAAGGTCAGCCATCTACTCCAGTGTGGCCATTTTCAATTTGGGATGTTATCCACATGCTGCATTCAAAGAAAAAGCAACCGTCAGTACCATGACCAAGGACATGCCGAAGACTATTATTTCTCCATTTTGCCACCCTGCTCGTTTTCCCTTTAAATGGTTCCAACTCAAAAAACAAGAGTCCCTCCTTTATGCACAAGGGTGGTTTGGGCTTTGTGTTTAGCTGGAGGCTGGAGTCTTGCTGTGTGACTTACAGTATTTCTTCCTGGGGGTAAGGGGGACAGGACCACTGACAAGGAACAATTAAAAGGCTCTCTAGTCTACACTTCCAGAAAGAGTTTAAACAGTAAAACACAAAAAGACCCTGGATGGGCTCAACTAAAGCCTGCACCTACCCTGCTGATGGTAAACACAAGCACTGGATCAAACCTGCCTTGCCAAGGCTTCTGACCTCACACCAACAGTAAGAAAAAGAGATTGAAAACTACCCAGATGTGCCAGGAGCAGCTTGTAAAGTTAATTAAGTGAGTGCTTAGGCGGGCCTCCTCTGCACAGAGGGCATAGCCAGGAAACTAGAAAGAGATTGCAGGGGACTCTCACACACAGAGAAGTGATCAAAGGGGTAACTCATAAGCATAGAACAATCTGGAACTTCCTTATCACTTAGGACGCAAGCCAGCAGCAAAACCAGATGGCTTTGATGATGGCAGTCTGATTCCTAAACTACGTCCTTAAAAGGTCTCTGCTTTTCCCTGAGACCAACAGAACTGGAAAAACATAAAACAGGGGCAGAGAGGTGGGGGAACAGCTTTAGGCAAGGAACAGCTAAAAAGGTGAGGGGTGAGAGCCAGGTACGCAAGCCTGAGAACTCAGCAGAGGCCTGGATAATGTTAAACCTGTGAGCTGAGTTTTGAACTACTTACCCTTGAATGTAAGCTGAGCACCTGACATTGAAGGGATAGTTTTCAAAAACTCCCCCTATGTGTGTTCAAGGTCCTGTAGATGCAGAGCCGAGGGGACACAGGCAATGCTGGCAGCAAAGCCTCCCTCTGAGGTGTCTATAGCCAAGAGCTCCAGGAGCTGAAGCTTAAAGGGATGCTACAGGGATTAGGCAGGAGGGCTTGTGGGATTGGGCAGTACCGCCTTCAGACCAAACTTCTCCATCTGACAGAAGCCCCAGGCAGAGCCTGAGGGGATAGGAGCTGTGGCCCAGTACTCACCTCAGAAGTGGAGGACCTGGAGTTCACAGAAGGAAGCTAGGATAAACAAACGTTTACAGCACAATTAGCCTCCAACCAGCCCGGAGGTGGGGGCTGCTCTCTTTTATAGAAAACATGTTCTAAGAATTCATTTATCGATGTCCTTTCTGATAAAAATGACACTTTATTATAATTTTTTTTAAATCACAGAACTCCAGTCTAAATCTATCTCTCTCTCTCTCTCTCTCTCTCTCTCTCTCTCTCTCTCTCTCACACACACACACACACACACACACACACACACACACACACACACACTCACTCATCGATCTCTGGTCCTGACTTTCATACCCCTCAAATTGGCTAACAAGTTATGCCTCAGGGAATTTTCCAGTTCAACTCATACTCAACCTGGAATACCAGGGATCATCGGTCTGGTTTTGCCCATGCGTCAGTGACGACAGCTGGTACTCTTGCTGAGGAAATCATTCCTGCCGGCTCAGCACCCCGGTGCTGTGGGCACTGTGTGGTGTGCTCGAATATGGCTCTGCATGCCATCACTACCCTGCGGGCTTTGCTCTCTCCTCCCTCATTGTTCTGTTGAGTCTCTACAGGGGTTCCCTTAAACACCGTAACAAAAGGTATCTACTGGCTGGAAGGTAGCTCAGACCAGTACCAATGCTACATGTGAAGTCACTGAGCCTACGACTGTGGGGTTACAATTCAACATAAATAGTATTCCAAAGTAAGGAAACAGATGCCTTGGCTGGCTAGGGAAAAATGCTTGATTCTCTCTAAAGCTTGCAATCCACGGTGGACTTTTGTTTCATGATACAGTCAAGAGAGTCATGAGGCAATCTGTGTCACTCTCTGACTAGCAGAGCACCCTTTCCTGTCTCCCTCCACACACAGAAATGGCTTCTGAGTCTAGTTGTCACATCTGCGGCTTGGATCACTTGTGATTTCGGGTGATGAGTTCCCAAGCTTGGTTAAGATCAACTATGTAACTACGATGCTGAGATGAGACCCTCACCTCCCAGGAGTGAGAACATAACCCTTAGAATAAGCTAAGAGCTGGGTTGACGCCAGCAAGAGAGAACTTGCCAATATTGAAATCCAAGTTAAGCAAGCACTGCTGCTGCCTTCAAACTCCTGTGCCTTTCTTCTAGTCAGGAATCGTCATCAGGAGGGCCCTGACCTGAGTAACCCACAAACAGTCTTCTTCACAGAAGTAGATAGTTTAGAAATAGGACACACATTTCATGACGTCTGTTTCCAGGACAGACCACAGCCACAGAAACACTTTCCAGAGTCAGTCTGCTCGAATGTCTAACTCAAAAACAAAGGCAGCCAGCCTTCATGAGGTACTGACGTATGTTCTGCCAAAAATATTTTCCTTTTCCTAAACTTATAAGTTGTCTTCAAGTTCAACTATATTATACATCTGTTCTTTTCATCAACAAAAAGATGACTTTTTTTTTTAAACTCCAAAAACCAATGATGTCTATGTAGAATGAAGGTAGAATTTGGTTGGTTGGTTTCTGTAATTCAGAACCTAGATGAAATCAAAAGCTCTGTAATGGTCTGCACATTCATGTCTTCCCAGGATTCTCTGCTCAGCTCACATGAACTCGTCGGAATCGTTACCATCCTGCAGGAGATGGAAGAGACAGTGTGAAGGCCTTGAGCCCGCCAGACAGTATTTACGGTCATACTCATCATGCCAACCCACAGCCCTTCCTCATCCTAATCTCAGGGTGCAGGGGTGCAGAAAGCTAGCAGGAAGATGACCGAGCTCACCACTGCCCTGCTGCCATCAGCTCCTGTATGACCAAGGAGAGTAGACACGGCCTCCAAGTTCCTCAACTTCCTCAAGTTACTTCAACTTCCAAGTTACAATGTAAAGGTAGACAGTGGGACGAGAGTAAGTATAAGAAATTGTGACTCTGCAGAAGGGTAGTGAATAGCTAATCATTTAGCTGAACTTTTAAAATAGAGTGACTGAGAGAGGGCTATGGAACCTGTTCTTCTGGAGTGACTTTACTCTCTGAACACAGTTCATGTCATATCAGATCACGAAACACACACACACAGATTTTAGAAAAGGACTAATCCTCCACAAGTATACAAGTAGACTATATGAACTGTATCTTGCTTCCTTATGCCAATAACACTGTCATATATAAAATATTTGTGCCTTAAATCTCAGTATTTTGAACCTCCTGGTTTTGTGATTCTGCATGAAAGCTGACTGTTTTCCTTTCTTTTTAATAGGCAAAGGCCTAGGAATCAAGCTAGCCAGCTTGGCCTCTTGCACACCACTGCACATGGGTAAAGGGCAATCTTACCGAATGGCTGAGAAGCCCCAGCCACCTTTCATCAGCACACACTGGCAGGGTTCTTTCCTGGCACAGTGGCTGGCTTGTGCAGCACTGACCACTGCACTGGTTCAGTTTCTATCTGTTATTGCTTAACACCAGTACTGCCAGAGGCAAGGATTGGACTTAGGTTTTTCTTCCTTTTAAGGACCCTTGTTGGAAATGGTAGGAAGACAGTACATAAGGGTAGAAAACGTAGTTTCTATAAAGGCTGTTTTTCTCTGGCTTCATTCAGTAGCTCTCTCTCTGTTGCTCCTCTTCCCCCCTTCTTAAAAAATATTTATTTTAGGAGCTAGAAAGATGGTAGTGATTAAAAGCATTTGTTATTCATGCAGAAGACCCAGGTTCGATTCCCAGAACCCATATGGTGGCTCATAATATCCGCAATCCCAGTTCAAGGGGATCCAACATCTTCTAGCTTCTAGGGCACTGCATCCGTGTGTTGCACCACCATGCATGCACAAAACACCCACCAAGTAATTAATTAAATTAGATTAATTTAAAAATATGTTTATTTTAGTGTATGTATACATGTACCACATGCATGCAAAAACCCTTGGGAAGTCAGAAGTGGGGACTGGTTCCCCTGGAACTGGAGTCTTAAGAGATGTAAGTGCCGTGTGGGTGCCAGGAACAGAACCCAGGTCTACTGGAAGAGCAGAAAGCTCTGCTTACTGCAGACCCATGCCTCCAACCCATGTGCTTCTCTTTTATTAGCACAGGAATCAGAACAATGGGAAACTTGGCTCCACCGTTTGTGTTTTGTCCCAGTAGTAGGACTGACTGCCTCAGAGTCCTAACCTTCAGGAGCAGCATCAGAGACATAAATATCAGCTTCTTTACCTAGCCAGTGAGGACAAACAATGCAGTAAGGCCACCCAGCTGGTAACAAGGACAGTGCACACTCCCTACAGAGGCCACTCGCTGGATGTGTGGGCAGTTCACACTGCCCAAGGGCAGGTGCTCTGGCACCACAGAAATGTTTAACTGTGTGTCTGAGGTCAAGGACCGTCCTTGGACAGCTATCACACTTCGGATTCCCAGTCCCTCTACTACCCAGCTGATAGACAGGCGTCTTGTCACCCAGTGCTAACTGATGAGCGAGAGGAACGCCAAAAGGACTAAAAATTACAGATCAAAGAGGTTATCCTAAAAGAAAACTAAAAACTCTGATGAACATCTAGCTCAGACAGAGACCAGTACTCTTCCTATCTCACATGAGCATCAGCCCCTGAATGAAGACCAAGTGATCACACTACAAATTAGGTTGTACAATTCAAGATGGTAACAGAACAGAAAACACTCTAAGGAGACTGAAGCCTTCCCATTCAGGCACCTCACGCATGGCAGCAAGAAACAGAGCGGGGGGAGGGGGTGTTTGTCCCATGTCAAACGCTGTACTCTTGGGACATTTAATGATAGACACATGCCATACACATGCACGGCTGGGATCCCACAAACACAGGCACTGGCCTTTTTCTTGTCATCGTTTCCTAAGCACTACAGTGTGACAACTATCTGCACCTGTATTTACACTGTATTTGGTATAAGTGATAATACTCAGAATAAAGCACACGGGGAGATAAAACATGAGTTACACGAGAGTACCTTTCTATTTCATGAGGGTTTTGAGCATCTACAGATTTTAGATTTTAGTATTCCTAGGGCCTTGAAACTAATACCTCAAAAATGTCAAGAGATAGCCGGGCAATGGTGGCGCATGCCTTTAATCCCAGCACTTGGGAGGCAGAGGCAGGTGGATTTCTGAGTTCAAGGCCAGCTTGGTCTACGGAGTGAGTTCCAGGACAGTCAGGGCTACACAGAGAAACCCTGTCTCAAAAAAAAAAAAAAAAAAAATGTCAAGAGACGGTGTGTGCAAATGTATGTGTATATGCATGCACATGTATACTTAGAGTGTGTGTGCATATGCATGCATGTGTTTCCAACTCCAGAAGAACATGGACGCTCTTAAAGATCCACTGTGGGAGCAACAGGTACAAGGCTGAAACACAGGCAGCTTCCTGGTGAAAAGCCACTTCTAAATAAAGTTTCAAACAGTTTTCAGATGGCACAGCAGAGACAGGAGCATTCGTTTTTACTGAGTTTGACTTGGAATCTATCACAGGCCTCTGCTAAGGTTAAAATGTTCTGAGTTTCTGGAAAGCCAAGAATAATAATCAGAGGGCTAAACAAACTCAGGACTCCAAGTAAGGACCAATGACAATTACCTATGACACCACCAAGTCTAGCATCAGGGCACACCCTTGTTTACAGGTTATGACAACCTCATGAGGTAATGTCTCTACACTGAGCAATAATACCCCTAAAAAGGCTAAAAATGTAGTAGGCTCAATCCAGTGATAGTTTAAATCTCTTGACTTCACATTCAGTCCTGATGAACTACACAGTGCTCTTTTGGAAATTCTCAGAAATAATTTATACAGTCACATCTCGATTCATAAAGGAGCCTCAATATTTAGTTCTTCACAGGCGTGGTAGTGAGATGTGTCCTTACCCATCCTTGAACAGGTGCTGCACATACGCAATGTCTAAAGTCCTACTGACTCCAGTCATGCACTTAACTCGGAAACTGAGCCACTTAGCAAGAGCTTTCTGTAGTAATGGTAGGTTCTTTATCTGTGCTGAAATAGCCACCGGGCCACACAAGCTGACATGGCTGAAGAACACAGGCTTCAAACTTAATTTTCATTTAAACAGCATTTGCAATTCATGTCTAGCATATCTGACAATACAATCTAAAGCATACATTCTAAAAGCCGTATTATGAAAGAACCTGAGCCAAATGTGGCCGTGCCGGCTTGTAATCCTAGCACTTGGGAAAAAGAGGCCGTAAGACTGTGAGTCTGAGACCAGGCTGGGTAAGGGGAATTTCACGGCAGCCTGAGCAACAAAGGAAAAACCTGTCTCAAAACAAAACCAAACCCTGAAACATGTCAACACTTATTCCAGGTCATAACAGATATGAAAGGAATCAGTGCTGGTATTTAGGCTACAGCATATGGTCTCTGTATTTGGTACATTTATTTTTGATTGAAAGGGTAATTCTGACTCTGTTTAACTATATTGTGAAGTCTACAGCACCATTAGTAGAGGATATTAATAAATGGAAATTTATTAATTTCCTTTTTTTTTTTTTTTTTTTTTTTTGGCAAAGTCTGGGAATGGAATAGGAAATTAGAAAGGAGAAAAGAACTAGACTACAGTGCTATGCCACAGTTTGGGTCTGGAAATGTTCCCAAAGGCCCCGTGCTGAAGGCCTGGTCTCCAGGCCATGCTCCATCTGGGAGGCAGAACATTTAAAAGTGGTGCCCCGTGTGAAGAAAGCCGGGTATCAGAGGCATGCCCTTGACAGGTGCTGGCACACCTGCCTTCCCCCTACCTCTGCTTCCCAGCTGCTGTACCGTGAGCAGCTTGCCTTCTTCTCCTGGGTTCCCGTCATGATGCTGTCTTAATATCAGACCCAAAGCAGCAGGGCAATTGACCATAGCCCCAAACCTCTAAAATCCCAAGTCAAAATAAATCTCCTTTCTTCCTAAATTGATTATCTCGGGCATTGTGCTAGAGTAAGGGAAAGCTGACTGACACACCTTGTAATACTAATAGGTCTGCCTTCACAGCAGGTGAGGTATTAGACCCTTCCTTTAAAGTGACCCACACAAATGCAAACACAAGACCACGAGGCAGGAAGGTAATGCCTGCCCCCCCCCCCCCATCCTTTCTCTCAGCCTCCTTCTCTGTACTAGCTGCCAATCATGGTAAGCAATCTGAAACACTACAAGAGTCAATAACTTAACTACTAAAGACTCTGTGAAATATTTCACGGCACAACAGTAGAGCAAGAAACGTGCACATACTTGATTTGAGGACATATTCTCAACTTTCATTAGTGACGAGTAGCTCCTAGAAGAAAAGAAAACAGTCACATTAAGGTTATTTCTCAAAAAGCATTTGGTGGGTGGCTAGCACCCTAAAACCCAAATGGGGTTACTCTGTCAACAAGCATCTCACAGACAGTCACCACACTGGTGGAAGGCTCAGTGGGCTAACTGTTCCCACTCTGAAGAAAGCAGCACACAAACGGGCCTTTCTGAAGGCCACATTTCCTCTGCACTCCCTAGTAACCCAACCACCCCAACACCTTTTGAGATTCCTAAAAGATAGTTCCAGACTTTTGGTCTATATCCAACTCGGAAACAAACACATTTTGTTGTTGCCTAGAACAGCACCACTGTCAACTCCACTCAAATCCAGGAGCCATTCTTAGCTTTGCTCCTTAACCCAAACTACCATCAAACTAAGTCCTTCAGCTTTACCAGTGAGTTTCCCTCCCACTGAGTCCAAGCTTCACCCACGGTCTGGACCACTGCCAATCACTTTACGTCTGTCTCCCCTGCCTCTGGTCCCTCTATGATCCACCAGACAAAGAGCTCTTACTAAATAAAACACAAGTCCCAGCTGGGCTCATGCCTGCAAAACTATCACTCAGGAGGCTGTGGCAGGAGACTGCCAGTGTGAGGTCAGCATAGGGTTCACAGTGAATTCCTGGTCAGGCCAGGGTACAGAAAGGCATGCTGTCTCAAAAAAAACCTAACTCACTCACTCAAAGCCTCATCACTTTTGCTTGAAACTTAAAAAAGAAATTATGTCTCGCATGTATGTGTGTGTAAGTGCAGCATGCTCATGGAGGTCAGAGGGCAGCTCTACCTCCACCATGAATCACAGCATCTCTGTATTACTCAATTTATTCTGAATAAACAATATGTAAACTGAAGTAACCAGAGGGCAGCATAGCTTTGCAATGTGTTAATTTAAGAATCAGATGATACACTTAGCTATAACTCTCAGCAAGATGCTTAGGTGCTGTTCAGACTCACTTTCCTTTTACAAATTCAGGTAACAGAAATATGTCACTGCTGAGTGAGGACATGCAACAAGCACTTTCAAGAACAGTGTGAGTCAGATGATAAATGTTAAAAGTGTCAGCCATTCCTCCTTAGCAAGATGTAAATGAAGTGATATCATGTTTCTATCATAAAACATCCATGTTTCTAAATGAAATAGTTAAAGATGCGAAGGAAACAGAAGAGCATATTTTCTTCAGTTTTCCCCTATTCCAAACTAAAACCAAGAATTAGCTGTTGTGTTGGTTTAAAATGATGCCACTCCCACCCCCTATCTGTAGGCTCATAGAGAGTGGCACTATTAGGAGGTGTGGCGGCACTGGAGGAAGTGTGTCACTGGGGATGGGGCTTTGAGGTTTCAAATGGTCAAGCAGGGCCCAATGTCACTCTCTCTTCCTGCTGCCTTGGGTCAAGATGTAGAACTCTCAGCTACTCCTCCAGTACCATGTATGCCTGTGTGCCACCATGCTTCCTGCCATGACAATGGACTAAACCTCTGAAACAATAAGTGAGCTCTAAGTAAATGCTTTTCTGAGTTGTTGTGGTCATGGTGTCTCTTCACAACAATAAAAACCCTAAGACGGCTGCAAATCCTGCTTGCCAGAACTCACAAATGTTACCGGAGTGAGCCATTTTAACAATTCACAGCAGTCTCCCATTTGCAGGCAGTATCAGATATCCAAGTCTATGTATCTGCCTGCTTCAGTCAGCAGACCAGTGCAAGACAACATTCCCTGAGCTCTCCATCTGAATGTTCAACTTTAAAAGAAGCCAGACTTCCTGATTCAGCAGAACCTGGGCAGGAACACCAGCAGGTGCCTCACACCTGAACACATCCAACCATATCAGCTATGTCCTTGCTCAGCAAGCTTCCTAAGAACCCAGGGTATTCGGAGCAAGGGCAGATAGGTGGCTTGTAATTTGATGCTACCCAGCACTTGTGTCCTTTCTGGTGCACATATCACAAATGGCATCCATGGAAACCTAGGAGTTCCATGACTCCAAGTCATAAGGACAACTTCCTCTTAGGGGAAACAAGAGGGGCCTCAGAGACAGAGCTCTATGCTACAGCATTTGCCATGAGCTCTAGCTCAATCCTTAGCACTACATAAAGAAAAGAGAAAAAGAACGGAAAGAAAATCAAGGGGTAGCTGGTACATGCCAGTAATCCCAGCACTCAGGAGGCTGGTGCCTTACTAGTTTGAGCTAGCTATCTCACAGAAGCCAACACCACATTCAAACATAAACAGGGCAACTGGACCTGTTCAAATGCAGCGATACATATTCAACATGGCACGTGGAGTGATGCTTCCAAAGCTCCCCCGCCCAGAGGATGTTCACATCCAAATCTCTAGAAGCAACAGACATGTTGTCTTATGTGGACACACACTTTGCAGGTGTGACAGTTCTTTATGACAGGGAGATGAGGATGGTGCGAGTATATCTGATGTAGTCACACGGCTCCTCAAAAGCAGAAAAGGCAGGAGAATGGGCAACAAGCCACAGAAGGTGGGCAGTTTTTGGAAACCGAAGAGTCACCTCTAGAGCCTCCAGAAAGGAATGGCCCTGCCAACTTCTTGTTTGTTTTGCTTAGTCAGTACTTCGTGGAGGTCTGTACACTGCTTTGAGGAGTTAAATTTGTTCTAGAAGCAACAGAAAACTGATACAGTCAGCTCATGGCCACCTTCACTAAGATTTCAGGAGCTAAACTCTAATTTACCTTCTGACTAAAACTGTTCACTACTGAAGCAGGCCTCGCCACACTAACCACATTCAGCTTTCAAAAGGCAGAAAAGGCATCTGAAAGCAGCTCTGAGCAGCTCGGCTGCACACTGTGGTTCCAATGGCCCAGCTGCTCAGGACTACACACTCCTATACTTCTTCCTTCCCCAAGAACAAGCCAGCATCTGAGAAAGCCCATGGTGGCTTACGGTGATGTAAAACCTTTCATTTTGCTCACTCTATAACAGGGGGATTCACCACAACAACACAGCTACCTTTTAACAATTCAGTCAACTCTCCAAGCCTGTTTGTGGTCTCAGGCCACTGGGGCATTATCCTCAGAACCTGTGGGGAGAACCCAAGGGAACAACAAGGCCTCAGCCCGGCATACCTAAGTTCATCCATTTCCCTTTTCTTCTTCATTTCTTCTTTCTCTTTCCTTTTCATTTCCTGAATCTGGGCTTTCTTCTCATTCCTCTCTTCGCGGTCTCTGCCTTCTTTCTCTGCTGCTAGATCTGGAAACTTCTCCAATTTGGTCTTTTCTAATCGGTTCAAGATTTCATTCACTTTCTTCTCCACTGTCACAATCTTTACCTTTGAGGAAGGTAAGGGGAAAAGTACTTAGCCTTAATTATTTTTCTCTTACCTAAGAGGGCAAGGCTTTGGCTTTCCAGGGCTTTAGCCACCCATTTTAACACTTGTAGGAAGCACAGGACTCTGAGCTTGGGGTCAGGCCCCGCCTCCTGTGGCGTATGAACACTTACATCCTTCTGCCTGTGAAAGCCTATTTGCCCCACATCCATATCAGCTGTTTTCTTCAGGTTAGACCATGGCGTGTAAACCACATTAACGTTGTTCATCTTGCACCCTGCCAAGAGAGACTGTCTTCAGCAGGCAGGAAACATGAGACTGAGTGGCGCAGCCCTCACCCACAGCAAAGCATCATCCACCCCAGACAAGGCTTAAGAAGAGCTCACTTCCAACGTCCCAAAGCACCGAAGGCGAGTGGGAAATTGAACATTATGCCAAAGTATTAAAGTAGAAAAAGCAAGGGTCCGTGACTAACACCACGGACTTCCAAAAAGTCCCTAATATTGAGTGCAAACTTACCATGTGCATACTTTTCAAGAGAAAAGGACCAACAGTTCCCTTAGACTCTTGAATAATCTTTGACTCAGTAATGTCTAACCAGTCACAGCCTGGAATTCCAGAGAGCCAGCCTGGCAATACCCAACCAGATGGGTAAACTGAGAGGTATCTATCACTCTCTAGCTCCAGCTGACATTGAGGAAATCAACATGTTTAGGAAGTCTTCATTATCAGTCTGAACTGAAATAAGCCAATTTAGCAGAAACTAGCAAGCTTAATCCCTGTCCTCTAGGTACTGAGCGGAGAGAACTTGGTAACCACAGAGCTGCCAGTGGAGTGTCCCCTGCAAGCTCACAATTCTCTTCGGTCGTCAGCACTGCCCTCTGGTACTGAGTAACAGTGGAACCTGGGTCTAGCTCCTTTTCCGCTGTGTGATGGATCGCTGCGGAAGGCTGGGGAAGGAAGGGAATAATCCCATGCCATGACTCTTCCCCTTTCTGTTTTCTCTAGAACTCATAAACTCTAAGGACATTAAGAAGAAGCCAAGTCAAGAATAGTCTATAGCTATGAACCAAGATTCATCTACAAGCTAGAGGCATGGGAAAGAACAAGGCTGTGTGGAAGAGGCTGAAGCACAGAATAAACAGACTGCTTGTTTCAGTAATTTTTTACTTCAGTAACTGAAGATCTGAGACATTCTACTCATAAAATAAAGCGTCCTCACTCAGAACAACCTGCTGACTATGGAGTTGGAAACTGGTGGCTCCAAAAGGCAAACTTTAAGCTTCTTAGTCTATGCACCTGGTTTGTAATTAGGGCTGCCTGGGTTGAGACTAAAGATAGCAGTCTGAATGAAGGTTGCCAAGCTCTCCTTGTGTAATAACGGACTCCAGTGCCTGTTACCAGCTGTGTTTGCTCTGGATCATCTTCCAACTTCATTTATAACCAATAGTTCTCTCTCTCTATCCAGGTCTACATCCTTCCCCTAAAATCTTGTCTATAGCTCAATCATTTAAACCCAGACCTCTCTCAACCCTCTTCATAACTGCCGGCCCCATCCTCATAACCTTCTTCTAGACCTTTCGATTAGATTTAATCTTACCTAGAATTACACAGGTACCAAGCCCAGTATTTTTAACTACTACCTAAAACATATAAGGTGATTGTTTCCAAGTCACACTGCAAACTGGACTCACCCAGAGAGCTCCTGAAAGATAAGGACACTCACAGACCACCCAGATCAGGGGGTAAAGAGGACAACAGAGTCAAATGACTCAAAACCTTCACAAATTAAATGAAGGAAAAGCACAGGGAAGAGGAGAAAAGAAAAGGCGTGATTTAAAGACTCTGGCTCTAAGCCTGGTAGTTAAACATACCTATACTTCCAGTACCCAGGAAGCTGAAATAGGAGAATTGTGAGTTGCCAGCCTGGGCCACACAGTGAGTTCTATGCTAGCCTGGGCTACATATCAAGATTCCAGTTCAAAATATCCAAATGAGGGGCTGGAGTGATGGCTCAGCTGTTAAGAACACTGGATGCTCTTTCAGAGGATCTGGGTTCAATTTACTAACAACCAAATTGTGGCACACAATTGTCTGCAATCCCAGTTCCAGGGAATCTGACAACTTCTTCTGGGCTCTAACGGCCAGACATCAGTGAAAGGGAAAGTCAAAAGAGTGAGACAGAAAGGACAGCAAAACTGAGAGGAGTGGAGATGAGCTTTTAGTTCTCTGACAAGTCTCAAGACGGTCACCTCCTCAGACATGTCTTCTGCTGTCTCCAGACTCGTGCTAAAGTCAACAACATGCTTGTTAAAGGACTAGGATCCAGACATAGAAAAAGTGCATGCTGACTTAGAAAACACCTCTAGGCAAACTGACCTTGAATGCTATTGGCCTTCACAAGCTGAGCACAGTCCATCAGAACCTCCTTTGGAATGTCTTCTATCTTCTCTCCCTGCAACACAAAATAAACCAAATAATCCTCTTGGTTACTGAGGGCCACTGGAGCACTCACAAGGCATCTGCTGCCGTATCTGCTGGACACGGGCTATCAACAAGCAGGGGCTCTTCAGGTGGATTACAGAACCCTGAAAGAGGAAGTGAATGTACCATGTCCACCATGGAACGCTACCTGAACTAAGAGAAAGCACTAACACAAAACCATACTTAACACATTTTAAAAACCATGTTGAAGATATTAACTGCAGTTATGTCTCAGTGGGTTTTGCCATCCTCATTCATTTCTGGAATGCTTGGGGGGAATGGTGTCCATTCTGAGATCTAGACGCCTTCCTGGCTGAGGCCCCTGTCTGTAGCCTTCCTTTGAACAGACGCCTTGGAGTTCTGGATCCTAAACACCTCACCGGCCGTCTACCTCCCAGCCAACTCAGGGCGAGTTCTCGTGTTCTTCATCTGTTGTGCTGCTCCCAGTGGAAGATAAAGCAGCCACTGGAGGCTGCAACAGCAGCAACAATGGACAAGTTCACACCAGTGAGCCTAGGAACTCAAAAAGTGTAAAGGCCACAGCTTTATTTGAGTCACTTTACACTAGTGAGCTAAAAAAGTTCCCAACATTTGTGACCTTTCTATCCAAAATGGCCGTGTATTGGCAAACACTGCTGAGAGTCTGGACTATCATGCTTTGGGTTGGATTCAAACCACAATGAAGGCACACAGTACCTGTCAGATGCCATTCTGCAAAGCTTCAGCACATGCCAGGTCTTAACCCTCACAATGACTCAATAAGGAAAGAGTTGGTCCCTTCTACACAGGAGGAAAGAGGCAGTTATGTGCTACAGAGGAATCAGGACTCCAAGCTATTCTACATAGCAAGTTCCAGACCAGTCACAGTGACAAAAAAGGGGGGGGGGGAGGGAGGCCAAAGTCGGGTGTAGAGCACGCCTACCTACAGTCCCATCTACTCAGAAAACTGAGGTAGAAAGGTATTTTGAACCCAAGAGTACAAGATCAGCAAGGCCAACAGTGAGACTTTCTTTCAAAACAAACAAGCATTTCTAAATAAGGGTTTATGATGCTGAAAAGTTGCAGACAATCTAAATTCTGACAAAGTAGCTTTCCTATTAACTGTGCCACTATTATCAGCTTACTATAAGCAATCAAAATAACAAACAAGAAAATAACATAATACCAAGTTTATAAACCATGACCCTAAAAAGTAATTTGATCAATCTGGGATACCATGGCTGTAGGCCAAGATTAAATAGTCGAAATCCACCCTAGATGTACAGACAGAACAGACACGACAGCTTCGACTGAACTTCGGTAACATTTTGGATGGAAACCATAAGGCAGAAGATCAAATCATTACACCACTGCCCTTGAGTTCTCAGCTGCTTAAAGCCTGAGCTGTAGTCTCACAGCCTGGCAACTGCAGGCTTCTGAAGCTCACAATGGGCCCAAATTAATTTATAATCAAACCTTTCTGGCATCACTTCCCATGTTGCCCAGTGACTTTACTGCAGCCTCCGCTCTTAACAGACAACAGGTGCACGCTGCCATACAACTTGAGGGCAGAAAACGCTGCCAGAGTCTGGAGCCCATCGTATAGGTCACCATCATAATCCCAGCATTCAGAAGGGTGGTCACAAGTTCAAGGCCAGCCTGCTCTACTTAGCAGGTTCCTGACCAGGTCTCCACAGCAAAACTTTTTGTTAAAAACTTTTTTGGATTGGGCATGATGGCACATGCTTTTGAATCCAGCACTCAGGAGGTAGAGACAGACAGATCTCTTTGGGTTCGAGGCCAGTCTGGGCTACATAATGAGACTGTCTCAAAACAAAAACAAAATTTAAAAAAAAAAAAAAAAGTAACATTTTTATTCATGAAAATAATGAGTAAGAGGTTGGGTGGGTTAAGGCAGAGCACAGGAGGCTGAAGGGGATCTCACCAGAGCTGGGTAAATATGAGCAACAGAACACAGCATCTGAATACACACAAGGGCCCACGGCAGACAGAAACACAAGTCCTCGCTTATGCAAATAAGGGGGAAAGAAAGTCCCATCCTGCATGAACCCCAAATAATGAAGCTACCCCATTCCAAAGTGCATGAGTAGAAGCTGGACCCCAACTTGATTTGTAGTAACCAAGTCTGGAAATGCAGTGCCACGGTGGAGAAGGGTGGCAGGCACAGCCCTGGCCAAGCAGTCCAGACTCATGCCACTAGTGTAAGTCATGTTAAGACATGTTCTGTCTGACATGATGGAGGAGAGGCCACTCCCACTCTGTGATTCTATGTAGTCATGAGAAAAATTAAGACACATATAAGATCACTAAGTGAACTGTCAAGGTCATAAAAAAAGGACACTGTCATCGAAATCAGGGCAGAAGGGACAAGTGAGTGCACTATACCTCACAATGGTTTCTGGAAGAGAAAAGGAACATTAATGGGAAAAGTCCAGAACTTAGTTGACAGCAGTGAGTGGATTTGGCCTGCTGGTTGAGACATCTACCATTTAACGTGAGATGCCAGCAGCAGGAAAGCCATATGACCTTTGTAACTTTCTAAACTTTCTAAAATCTTCTAAGTCCAAAGTACATTTATTTTTAAAAATACAACACATACAACAAGTACACATACTATGTAGTTTAACTATTGAAAATACACAGCACTTGGGAGGCAGAGACAGGCGGATTTCTGAGTTCAAGGCCAGCCTGGTCTACAGAGTGAGTTCCAGGACAGTCAGGGCTACACAGAGAAACCCTGTCTCGAAAAACCAAAAAAAAGAAAATACAGATACAAGCAAATTAGAAAAAAATGATGATGCTGCATTACCAGGGCACATGGACTCTTTGTTCCTGCATTACCACTGCTGCTTTAGACTGTCCAAAGACACTCTGATAACTGGGAACAAGTGCCGTCGTGAGCCAGGTGGACAGACTGAGTCCCAGAAGAAGCCACTAGAAATAGATGTCAGCACCAACTGAACTGAGGGGGAGCGCAAGCAGAGGGGACAGGTGATGCACTGAGCTGTCTAGACAAGGCGGGGCTTCTACCTGGGAAATCATCCAGAACTTTCCATAACAATTTTCTGGGTAGGAGGAAGACATTTACTAATCTTTATGACTTTGAACACATTCATTATTTAAGCAATGTAATTACACAAAAAGAATATATGATGTTCATCTCTAAAGGAAAGGTCTTGAATCCATGTTTACATTCAGTTACCTTTTGTAATCGTAGGTATACATGAGCTGAAGAGAGTTTGTCCACGTGAAACCTACAAAGAAAGAAACCACTTTTAGCAACAACAAGACAACCACATCTTCAGCCACTTGCACTAAAAGCATCTCATTCCAAGACAGTGGGACTTATCACACTTGAGGCTCCATGGAGAGTGTAAGACAGTCACCATCTCCAAAGGCTGGCCAGCAACCCGGAGAGGCAAGAGAAACTTGAGAGTTGTGCAGCTGTGTGTGGCTACGAGCCACAGTGACTCAGATAATAAATATGAAACATCCTGGGTAGAGTACAGCTTCAAATGACAAGAAGAGCGATCAGTGACCAAAGGCTTTGTGGAGGAGCTGAGATTTGGCTGGCCCAGCCATAGCCCAGGCCAAGAAGGAAAACAGAGCAAGAATTTCAGATGAGAAAGGATGGAAGAAGTCAGCTAAACCCCACTGTTGCCGACCTAGGAGCTAAGCAGGACTTCGGTCTGGAGAAGAGGACAATACAGTTTCTGATACCCCCAGGTTTCAAGTGATGGCAAAATAATCAAGACCAAGTATCGACCGCAGAATCAGAGGAGTTAGTTCACTAAGCAGGCTACCTCATTAAAGGAACTAGATGAAGCAAACTACGAATTCTTCCACCCTCAGGCCCTGCCACACCCACACCCACGGACGAATACATCAACACGAATCCCTGGGTGACCATAGCCTATAAGGCACTGGAACTGTCTGAAAATCATTTGGAATGCCCCATAGCATACCCCTTCCCTTTTCCCTTGAGGGAGGGCCTCACTACAAAGCCCTGGCTGGCCTGGTACTTGCTATGTAGACTGGACTAACCTTGAATTCACAGAGAACCTCCTGCCCCTGGCTCTTAAGTGCCGGGAATAAGATGAGACACAACCTTTAATTAAAGCCTTAAATTCACTTTTCTTTAGTGTTTGTACTGGCTAGTTTTATGTCAACTTGACACAAGTTAGAGGAGGGAAGCTCAACTGAGAAAATGCCTCCAAAAGATGGGACCACAGGCAAGCCTGGAGGGCATTTTCTTAATAGTGATTGGTGCGGGAGGGCACAGCTCATTGTGGGTATGGCCACCTCTGAGCTGGTAATCTTGGGTTCTATAATAAAGCAGGCTGAGAAAGCCAGTAAGTGCACTCCTCCATGGCCTCCACATCAGCCCCTGCCTGCAGGTTCCTGTCCTGTGTGAGCTCTTGTCCTCACTGCTTTTGATGGTGAATGTTATATTGAACTGAAAGAAACTCTTCCCCAAGCTGCTTTTGGTCATGTTTTTTGTAGCAATAATGACCCTAACTAAGACAGGGTTCTTACTGTCCATCAATTTAATGTAATCTTTTAAAACTGTTATTTTTCATTCATATAATTTGGCAAATAAAGTTGATTCACTTTGCAGCCCACAGAGATGGGCCTAGAATTTAAGCATCAACAATGAACAAGGCTATACACCACTGACACTGCGACCCTGTTAACGTCAGTGGGTACTATTCCTAACAAAGTTTGGGGAAGCCTACGGAGACCGTGCAGAATAGCAAAGGTCTGTAGTTCCAGCAGGCAGGAGTACCATAAGTTCAGGGTCAGCCTGGACTACTTAGGGAAACCCTATCTCAAAACCAAACAAAACCCTAAGGCAGGATGCATCATTGCATCCCATTACAGCCTTCCCCAGGCATTTTCTATTTTAGGTATTAAAAGGATCACACACTCAGTACAAGATATAACAAGTATGATTCAGTATGAAGGCTTAGATTATGCCCTCAAAGAAGCTAAATATCTTATTTGTTCTAGATATAGAACCATATTCAGACTTTGGGCAAATGATTTATGTTGCCTCTTACTCTTAAGTCATTACTGATAGCCAAAATTGGACATTACATCATTTTTTTTTATTTTATTTATTTATTTATTTTTTTTTTTTAAAGATTTATTTATCATATGTAAGTACACTGTAGCTGTCTTCAGACACCCCAGAAGAGGGCATCAGATCTCATTACGGATGGTTGTGAGCCACCATGTGGTTGCTGGGATTTGAACTCATGACCTTCAGAAGAGCAGTCGGTGCTCTTAACCGCTGAGCCATCTCTCCAGTCCACATTACATCATTTTTGAGTCATGTTTTTCCAAGCTGTTCATTTACTCATTTGCATTCCCATGCAAAATTCACAGTAATTGTCACCCTCAGCTGGGCATTTTTCTGTCCAGAAAAATTCATATCTTTTACAAATCTAGAAATTTTATACATCTCATTCTCCTTTCAGGATCTTAAGAAAAATATTATGCTATGAACTGACCTCAACTGAAAAGGTGCACCTGCCATTCTGGCTCCTGCTTGTTTAGTGACAGCTCTTTATAAATAACAGCTCTTCCTACACAGCAAGGGTAGCTCTATTAGATTCTGTTTTTTTTCTTCAAGGTCTCCTAAATGGAATGCTGTCGATAGAAATGCCAAAATAATTCAATATATGCTAATGAGTTCATAGCTAAGTACTCAAAGCACACACAGGAGTAAACAGCTAGAGTGGTAGTTTAGATAAGAATGGCCCCATAGGCTCATATTTGAAAGCTTAGTCACCAGGGAGTAAGTAGAACTATTTGAAAGGATTGGGAGGTGTGGTCTTGTTGTCTTAAGTGTGTCGCTAGGGAGTGGGCTTTGAGGTTTCAAAAGCATATGCTAGGCTCAGCCTCTCTCCCTCTGCCAGCTGTCTGCAGATCAGGATAGAGCTCTCAGCTACTGCTCCAGTTCCGTGTATGCCACCATACTCTCTGCCATGGTGACAATGTACTAAGCCTCTGAAACTGTAAGCAAGGCCCCAACTAAATGCTTTCTCGTATTAAGAGTTGCTGTGGTCATGGTATCTTTTCACAGACTGCATATGCCATTTTCAGGCTTATATATAACAGTATATATCTACAAAGGGCAAAGACAGAAGTGCAGGGTTTGAAATACCCACCCCTGAAACAATTCAGCACAAACTACTTCCTGTAAAAAGTCTTTCAGTTTTACTAAAAACGCTCACCTAAGAGTTTACACTATGCCCACTCTAGCCTCATATCCTTGTTACGTCCTCATTTCTGCTCCCCTTGATATTCCTCACTAATTCAGACACTAATGTTTTCAATAAAAGAGCAAGAATTACTGGAGATTGCAGAGGCCTGGGGAGTGGTTCAATTCCTTAAAGTGGGGTCTGTGAAAATACTACTCATTAGGCAGTCTGGGGGCAGCAAGGATACACCTTTTCTCTTTTCCTCACTTAAAAACTAATTTGCTTTTAATCTCATTTAATCCTTAGAAAGTTCTTTGCTTAAAGGAACCTCAGAAGGTTTACCAGGATAGACTCAAGATGCTAAAACAGGTAAATTCTCCAAACCAGCATCAGAGACTACCAGGTTAGAGCCCTGCATTGCAGATGAGCTCCCTGGAAGATCATCAGGATTGACAGCACATGAACTGGAATGGGCCCTGAGGTTTGGGGCTATTCCAGCTTCTCTGAATTCTCAAATAGCCTCTGAAAATAAAACTCAACTGTGTGAGCTTTGGTCATTCATCCCTGGACTACTAAAGGTGCCAAAAGAGAACTCTAGGTAGCTATCAGCCTGGTGAGTCTCAGCCTTAAAAAAAATAAAAAACTCAAGCTGTAATTTACTATTGTGGGCTTTAAATCTGTCTAAATAAATTAGAAATTCTACCTGTTTAATTTTTTTAAAAGTTTAAAAAGTATGGTAAACTGACTTTGAAGCTGTATCTGAATATATAACCTTTCCTATTAGTCAGCTATGTGTCAGTCTGTAGGCTAATATACAACACAAGTGAACACAGTAGCTGTAGTTCTAGCACTTGGAAGACTGAGGCAAGAAAGTGAGTTCCAGGAAGCCTGGAATAGAGTCAACCTCTACCTTGGAAAAAATAAAGGGGACAAAGGAACTACCTACCCAAGAGGTACAGACACTGGCATCAGAGGCTGCAGCTGGGGATGACAGATATTCAAAGGGGAGACAAGGAAGCGTTCATGGTAAGGAAGCCTTCAACATGTGTGTTTCTATGAAGGCAGCAAGTGAGTCAAGCATAAACTCTTGTTATGTGCTAGCACTGACGACCTCTTGTTCACAAAGCAGGCAAATCATTGTCCTTCTGAAGGAAGGCCAGAAATTCCCAGCAGTACAATCTGCCTACCAGAGCAAAGGGGCCCTACCTAAGCAGTGTCTAACTTGATGTACATTTGAGTGCAGAAGCTAGGACACTGTGCTGGAATAGTTTTGTTTTGTCAAACCTTTCAAATTCCTCATGTTTCTGCCACCTACTGGTTCTCAGTGTGGACGTCGGAATGACAGGAGGACATGCTCATTGGAGTCATGAACTGGAACCCTTCATAACCAAGTAGATAAAAGTCCAGGAGACTGTCTGGGGGGCCTGCAGGTACGTGGGGGCTTTTGTGCAGAGCTGCACGCGAGTGGGAGCCTGAGTTACTTGTAAGATAGTAGCCTGTTAAATGCTTCTGAAAAGTGGCCCATCCAACCTCACAGTACTGTAAGGAAATCAGGGGAATGGAGAGCTCAGAGCTGGAGAGAAGGTCGGTAGAGAGTTAGAGCAGTGGGCCTGGGGCTGGGAGTGGAGGGGAGGGGGGAGCAGGGAGCAGTGAACTGAGGTGGAAGAATAGTGCCCTAAGGTGAGGGAAACAACATCAACATTTAGAGGCTGAGCTGGGTGTGAGAGCCTGGGCTGGGCCAATAATCACCAGTGCAGACCTGTTCTGCTCCTCATCTGAAAGGTGGGCACGGTAGCAACACTGCATAGGTTGTTGTGAAATTAAATGTATTATTGACTCGTGACAGTATCTGGCAGGTAAGTGCTTGAAAAAGGCCATCACACCCAAGTAAACAGGACCTGAGAACTTATCCAGGGCGCATGATAGCCACTGAAGTGATGCTCCAAGAGAGAGAATAAGCAGTGGAGAATGACCACGGACAAGACCACGGTGAGAAGCTGTGTTAGGAGCCGCCTGCACCCTTCTCTCGGGTCACAGGGTGAACACTGAAGGGCACAGCGGCTGCTCACTCAGGAGCTCTGAAGCACCATGCAGATGATGTGTTTAAAGTATGTCTGAAATCTAAATGAAACAGAATAAAAACTACTACTTACCAAATATCTTCAGGCCAGCCATACTTTATCAGATCTTCATCTACAGTAAGGTACAAGAGGAGGGAAAAAGAAACTAAGAAAACTGTCAAGCGGAAATATGCCAGGATTTTTATGTTGGGAAGGGAAAAAAATACAACCCTCCCTTCCCCCTACACTCTTTCTCTTCCTTAATAGAGACAACAGTGGCAGGGACTTGGAAGCTTGAAAAGAAAGAATGACAGCTTTTATAGTAAGACAATATACACTGCATGGGGTTTTTTTTTTTTCACACTTCTAATCCAAAACCTGAAGACACTTCCTCTGAGTGATCAGAATATTGAAAAAAAATCTCAGCAGATGGGAGTCAGGAGATACTGACTGACTGACTATAAGCTTAAATGTTAACATGACTGTGTTCAAACTTTAAAATAATGGGTTACATAGTGCTGATAATACTAAGGTCTGGGAATATAGTTCAGTGGCTGTACTGTTTGCCTCCTATTCCTGAAGCCCTACGTTTGATCCCAGCACCATGGAAGCCATGTGTGGTTCACACAGCTGTTAGTAATCTCAGCAACTGACAAGAGGATCAAAACCCAGGCCATTGGGGCTGGAGAGATGGCTCAGCAGTTAAGAGCACTGACTGCTCTTTCAGAGGTCCTGAGTTCAATTCCCAGCAACCACATGGTGGCTCACAATCATCTGTAATGGGATCCGATGCCCTCTGGTGTGTCTGAAGAAAGCAACAGTGTACTCACATACATAAAATAAATAAACCTTAAAAAAAAAAAAAAATCCAGGCCATCCCTGGCCACTAAGAAGTTAAGGCCAGCCTTAACTAGACTGTGTGGAAAGAAAAAACAAACAGGCAGACCAAGAGAACCTCAAAAAATTGCAGAGTATGGTTGTACACACTTGGGAAGCTGAGACTAGAGGCTGGTGAGTTTGAAGGCAGCCCAGAATAAAAAGCTAGGTCAGTGCCAATGAGAGAAGACTAAAGACAAAGAAAACAAACAACCTTCGACCTTGTACTCAAGGATATTACAAACCAACTATGTCTAAAGGGAAAGTAAAGACCATGAATGGAGATGAAGCAGCAGCAGACAGATGTGAAAGAGTGAAAAGGAACTGCTCTGGGAGGTAGGGAGTGGAACTCAAGCATTGGGAGGGATGAAGAGGAACAAGCTTCTATGGGTGAGGAACTGAGAGTGAGTGTGTGAGTGAGTGTGTGTGTGTGTGTGTGTATGTACTGTATTATTTGATATTTTAAATTGTACATGTGGCAGGTAAGCTATTAAAGGTGAAGTCGGGCCCAGCAGTGGTGGCGCACGCCTTTAATCCCAGCACTTGGGAGGCAGAGACAGGCGGATTTCTGAGGCCAGCCTGGTCTACAGAGTGAGTTCCAGGACAGCCAGGGCTACACAGAGAAATCCTGTCTCAAAAAACCAAAAAAAAAAAAAAAAAAAAAAAAAAAGGTAAAGTTGATTAAAAACTTTGAGGAACGCATGTGAGTCCTATGTGATGGTTTTAAATGTACCTAAGAAAGGAAAGCCTAATGGCTAAGCCCTATACAACCCTTGGAAGAGGACATTGTTGGCAACAGTTGACACCAGGAGCTTTCTGCTAGACATCAGAAACTTACTATGGGAAGTGGGAAGCTGAACAAATAACCAAAAGAGTAAAAGAAAATACTAATAGTAAAACATTTTAAGTGTGCTATGAATGGCTGAGGCCACCTGCTGGCTATGAAGAGAACAGACCTGCCAAGAGTTCAGCAAATACACCACTTAAAAATTCCATTTATGTTGTATCCAGTGTGGTGCTTACTTGGAAACTGCTGGGCTACTGGAAATAAATGGGTGATACCACAAATATTTCCAAAAGGAGGCTCTAAAATGCAGCCTCCGTTTGTCTAAGGCTAATTTGGAGGGGCTGACAGTTCCACTCAACGCTAAGTTTCCTGACAGCAAACGTTCCGAGTACACATACACAATGACACAAAACACCAGAGGGCGTTAGACAGCCAGACTCACAAAGGGACTCTCCATCTAGGTGTGTGTCTCTAGGCATAAACTCTACCACACATGTGAAGGCTTCTCAACGCAGTGAGAAAGCACAGTCACCATCCCTCCTGCAGCATGTGCTAGTGTATAACGTAGTAACCACTGCATTTTGTCCTCATTTGAAAATATGTTTTATATTTCAGAGCAGTTTTAGGTTCACAACAAAATCAACACATGCTTTTTGTGTCTGGATGCCAGAATGCAGCAAGACCTCCACCTACGTCTTCCTAACAGAGGCTGGAATGAGGCCTCCACATACGTAAGTCTTCTATAAAGAGGAGACAGCCATAGAAGGAAAAGAGACAGGCGGAAATGTCAGAACCACTGCTAATCCACCCATGTGAACCAGAACAGTGCAGGCCTTTGTTTAAGAAATATGTAAAGCTCCCACACCTCAGTTATATAGTGCAAAACCTGCATCACTCATGAAGCGGCCTGGCTATAAGTGCGTCCCAGTGGCTGTAGTCTCACGCTCCTCCACCTCTGATGTAGAAGAATGAAAACCACATTTGGCAGCCTTGGCATCTGCTTTCATAACTATTCTAAGTAACTATGGCTCTTGTAGCAGTGGCTTGCTCTTCCGTGTATAACAGGGAGACAGCCTCCTTTCCTCCAGGACCAGTGATAAGAGCTACAAGGAGAAACTAAAACTTAAGTATTAATATAATATGGATGACTTACCATTAGGTCACACCTTAGTCAATGCCATACGCTCATTACAATGGAAGATTGCTTCAAAGAGTGAGCTACTTGATTTTGCTGTGATCTGTTGTTTCTCACTTCACACAGTCTTGATCTTACCAGTTCTCCTTTATAGCATCCATTTTGGACTTATTTCATTATTGTCAAATAGCTCTTATTGAAGAATGGTATGTGTGCCTCTTTTAATGCATATAAACTATCAAATTCTAACTGTTGTCAATGTCAAGCTGCACCAAGCTAGATACTGATGGTTTTAGAAAGAAATGGGAAAAGCAGACAAGGAGTATCAAAAGATTACACACAGACAACCATGTGACCAGCTAGCTCTCAGACTGACCCCAGGGAATGTTCTCAGAGAAGCAAGGTGGGGAGTGGTATCCAGGAGCTTAAGAAGCTCCAGGGATTCTACCTACCAGCTAAGGAGTGCTTCTAAGGGATGAGCACTGTGTGATGATTTGTATATACTTGGCCTAGGGAGTGGCCTGTTGGCAGGTGTGGCCCTGTTGGAGTAGGTGTGTCACCGTGGGCATGGGCTTTAATACTCTAGTGCTAGCTGCCTGGAAGCCAGTATTCCACTAGCAGCCTTCTAATGAAGATGTAGAACTCTCAGCTCTGCCTGCATCATGCCTGCCTAGATGCTCCCCTGAACCTCTGAACCTGTAAGTCAGCCCAATTAAATGTTGTTCTTTGTAAGACTTGCCTTGGTCATGGTGTCTGTTCACAGCAGTAAAACCCTAAGATAGAAGTCAGTACCAGGGACTGAGGTATTACTGTGATAGGCCTGACCATGCTTTTGTCTGGAAGAATGTGGATTTTGGGACTTTGGATTTGGAAAGCAGTAGAATTCTTTAAATGGGGCCTATCCTAGTCAGAATATGGAAGACTTTATTGCTGAGATTGATTTGAACTGTGCAGACCTGCCCAAGAAAGTTCAGTGGAGAAGAATTTCAGTGTGTGGCCTAGAGACTGTTTTTGTGATATTTTGGTGAAGAATGTGGCTGCTTTTTGCCCTTGTCTGAAGAGTATACCTGAGGCTAAGGTAAAGAGATTTGTATTAATTGCACTGACAAAGGACCTCTCAAAAAAGCCCAGCAGAAACTTTGTTCTCTGGTTAAGTCTCATGAAGAGTGTTTTGAATAAGCATAGCAGGCTTAGAAAGGAAAAAATATAAAACATATGGTTCAAGTATTAAAGGGGCATCAGGAAGTGAAATGGAGCTGAATCCTGTGTTCTAGGAGATAACAGATTAAGGGATTTGGGGCAAGATCCTATCCAGGTAAGTTTAGATCCAAGCATGGTGGTGCACACCTTTAATCCCAGAAGACAAAACCAAACAGATCTCTGAGTGCAAGGCCAGCCTGGGACAAAGCATGTTCTAGGTGAAGAAAAGCTTAAATCTGGTCATGGTGGTACACACATTTAGTCCCAGCATTACAGGAGACAGAGCCATGAAGATCTCTAAGTTCAAGGTCAATCTATAGGGCAAGTTCCAGGAAAGCCAAGCTTAGGCAGTGAGGGAGTTGGTGATAATGTAATAGAATAAGGGGGGCCATGTTCCAGCCCCAGCAAGCAGTAGAACACGGCAGCTTCAGCCATGCGACTCTAGCTTTAGAGTGAAAAATAGAAGAGACTACTGGGACAATTGATGCTGGTTAGCTGGAGCTAAGAAATTAGTGATAATTAAAAAGAGACCAGAATCACTGAGCTGAAATCTTCTGGGAAGTGTTTTCTGAGAGTACAAAGAAACTGTGTTCCAGAGATAGCCAAGGTTGTACCTCCTGCAGCAGCTGTACTTGGTAATGTGTAAGAGTCACCCAAGTGGTACTGGTTTTGAAGGCATGAAGGGGTCATGAAGAGCAGCTGAGGCTTGGCACTGTAAGAGGCCATGGAAGGCCATTGGTGAAGATACAGCCTCATGCAGTTGATGGCCCAGGACTGAAAGGGTCATGCAAAGGATTTGAGGCCTGGCACCACGAAGAGAGCCTATGAGAGGCTATTGGTGAAGCCTAGTTGCAGCGGAAGACCTCGGTGTATTGGAGATGCCACTACCATGGGATGACCACCAAGAACAGCAGCAGCAAAGTGGATCAACATGAGCTTAGAGTGCTACAGAGGGCAGAGCTGAAGAAGTGACACCAGCCCTTTGGAGGAACCCAGAAGATCATGTGTGGATCACAGACACTGAAATAAGAAGCTGCAACATTGAAGTTGCCTTAGCAACTCCAAGATTTTGGAGATGCAAGAGTCATAGGTTATCTCCTGAGGATTGCTAATAAGGAGTGGAGCCAGCCCAGGAAAAAAAGTTTGTTGCAGTCAACAAAGATGAAAAAGGAGCTGGAGATCTGCTTTGACATCAGACATGGAGATGCAGAGTTTGGAGTTTACCCAGTTGGAGTTTATCCTATCTTGATTAGGGGATTACAGTTATGTGATTGGATGGATCTCAGAAGAGACTTTGAACTTTGAACTTCTGACATTGTTAATGCTTATATAGACTATGGGGACTTTGGAGGTTAGACTAAATGTACTTTTTAAATTATGCTATGGCTACCTATGGACCCCATAGACTCATGTGTTTGAACAAGCCTATGGGGGTCAGGGAGTGGATTATGAAGGTTTATATATGCTTAGCTCAAGGAGTGGCACTGTTGGGAGGTGTGGCCCTGTTGGAGTAGGTGTGTCACTGTGGGCATGGGCTTTAAGACCCTCATCCTAACTGCCTGGAAGCCAGTATTCCACTAGCAGTCTTCAAATGAAGATGTAGAACTCTCAGCTCCTCCTGCACCATGCCTGCCATGATTATGGACTGAACCCCTGAACCTGTAAGCCAGCCCAATTAAATGTTGTCCTTTATAAGAGTTGCCTTGGTCACTGTGTCTCTTCACAGCAGTAAAACCCTAACTAAGACACTGCATACAGGCCCTTTTCCCTAGACAACCCTCTGCAGTCGCTATAGCCCAAGAGCCTCTTATGTCTAAGAACTCAGAGGTCTGAAGAGGTTGCTTAACTGCAGCCTGTTTGCTGGGGAGCTAATTCTGGCATGACTTAACAGCTGTCTTTTCTAACCCTCACACTATTTGTATTTTCCAATCCTGAGGAATGACGCTCTTTCTCTCCAGCTCCTCCTTAGGTTGTGCTTCTCTCACCTTCACTGTGAGGATCAATGTTGCAAAACTCCATGCTCTCTTAACCACCAAGGTCAACTTGAGCTAGTCAGAGTGGTTCATATTTGTAAGCTCAGCTCTCCAGAGGCTGAGGCAGGAGGATGGCTATAAATTCTAAGCCTCTGATCTATATAGAGTACAATCTTGTCTCAGAAGTGAAAAAAAAAAAGTGTTCAACTGAACCTGGCATATATTTGTGTTCGGCCTTCATGAGGCTCTCCGTTCCACTATCCCCTCTCATGCTGGGATTACAGCCATACAAGGGACACATACTACAAGTAAGCTACATGCCAGACTCAGTTGAACAGGACAAGGAGAGGAGACACAGAAAGTCAAACCTCAGAGACGTAGGCTACCAGTGGCTGGGGAACTCTGGGAGAGGCTAGTCAATTGGTAAACCAAAGATCTGTTAGGAGCACTTCTGGAATTCTGTCATAGAGTAAATACAGTCATCAAAGTTTATGCTAAGTAGCTAGAAGCCAGGATTCTGAATACTCTAACTGCAAAGGAATGAGTGTTTGAGGTTACAGACATGCTATGGATTTCAACGTGATCACCACACAATATGTGCACATATTCAAACACTGTATTCGAAAATGTGGGCAACTGTTATTTGTCAAGTCTAATTTTCAAGAGGAATTAAAGAAATCAATAACAAAACCCACAAACCCAACAAACAGGGCACAGGAACAGTACTTACCTGCCTGAAATTTCAAAATCAAATGCTTTTGTAAACTTACTTTCATATTTATCCTTTCCCATGTAAATAGTGTAAGTAGATGAATTAACTAAAATAAAACAAAAATAAAAAGACAATTAGTGGGGATGCAAAGCATAGCCAAAGGCCCCACCTGGCTTACCTGCCCGCTCTCTTGTGCATCCTTTGAGTTAAGAAGTTGTATACTTTTAAATGACTGATAGCAGCAGACCAAGATTAAACCATAGAGACTGCACCAGTCTTGCTGAGCTTAAAATAGTATCTTGGCCCCAAAGAAGACGGTTAACAATCCTTATTGCTGAATGGTTGCTTTCCTCCCTTTCAAGGAAATACCTCCTTTTATTTTTTAGGGATAAATTTAACAGCAATTTCCAGCTCAGTCCTATATCTTTGCCTTCTTCAACGATAATGAAAATAGCAACAATTACTCCCCACAACGCACAACAATCTCTACTGCAAACATTTAAAAACAGATTTCTGCACCTGGGAGGCAGAGGCAGGTGGATCGCTGAATCTGAGGTCAGCCTGGTCTACAGAGTGAGTTCCGGGACAGCTGGAGCTACACAGCAACCCTATCTCAAAAAAACTGTATAAACGTGTGTGTGCATAGTATATGTAATGAATATTATGTATTCCTAAACTTACATAGCTGTTATTTTGTGTAGCCTCACCTGGCTGGCATTACTTATATTTCATTGTGCTACGCTATAGGATGCCATGTTCCACTCAGGGCAACCATAGTGCTCAAACTTCTCCAAACACTGGCTCTAACCCCCTCCAGCTACCTCGAACCAACAAACCCTAGTCTTTACATGGAAGTAATTGAGTATTTTTGTTGTTTAGAAAGCTTTCCTTAATCATGATTCTAACATACAAGGTTAGGCCTGAAAGAAGTAGGTGCTAGCCTGCCAAGCACACCCTACCAAAACTCGTTGGACCCTAAATGGAGCTAAATTTGTGACTTGGTCTTTGGTCTACAAAGCACAATGCCTGGTAGGTAGACACAGGGTTGGCCGGAGAGTCTGTACCACTGAGCAGAACACAGAACAGTGATGGTGTTGTATGCCTATAGTCCCAGATTTGAGAGGGAGAAGGACCTGGAGTTCACGCTGTCCTTAGCTACATGGGCTGGCTCAGAGTCAGTATGGTCTATCTGAAGACTCTGACTCAAAAAACAACACAACAACAACAACAACAAAGCAAAAGTTAAGAGACCATACACTTAGAAGGCCAGGGAGCTTCTGCCCCCACCTCCTGAATCACAGGATTCCAGGTGTGGACTACACATTCAGTTTATATGGTACTAGAGGATCAAACCCCAGACTTCAGGAATACTGGACAAACACTTTAACCCAAACAACTGTCTGACATCAGTTCTAGGGGATCCATAACCCTCTTCTGGCCTTGAAAGGCACTAGGCACACAAGTACACAGTGTGTAGATGTGCATGTGGGCAAAAGACCTACAGACATAAAATGATTTTTAGAAATTGCATGACTATAAAAAAGAAAAACAAAGAAACACCCTCACACTGAGGGACACTTCACAAAATAATGCTTCAATTAAAAGTATCATGAAAGGTTAGGTAGCCTTTAATCCTTAGATAGCATGCCTTTAATCCTTGCACTGGAGAGGGAAAGCAGAGGATGGCAGTCCAGAAAAATGTTTATTTAATCTTGACGTGGAAGCTGAGTCTCACAGTGTCTTCAAAAAGAGCCATTTTAACGGGGTGAGAGTTTAAAATTAGAAATTGAGTCTGGACAAGAGAAGCAATATGGGCAGAGAAACTAAGTTGACGCAGCATTTCCTGGAAACCAAAACACCACTTTCTGCTCTTCCAAAACCAACTCAGTAGTATTACCAGACGTCAACTGGAACGTCAACTCTGCCCAGGGAGGGGGTTGTACTAACTAACATTCTAGCCTTTCTAATTGCTTTTCATGGCATCCCAGGCCCTCCCTTCGTAGAAGGGCAAGGTACTCTTCCTGTAGGAGACAACTGTTGGCACCTGTCTCACTGGTCAATTATTGCTCCATGGTACGGCCAGAATGCTAAGGTAAAGGCTTTCGATGGGTAGAGGGGCGGGCTATGCAGGAACCCACACACTGCCCAAGTCCAGGAAGTGTTGGCGGGTCTGACAAGTGGGGATGAGAATGATTATCGGGTGTAAAGAAAGCGGGGACGCATTCCCACCGCGACCACCAGGACCAGGAGACGACCAGGCAGCCGAGGAGACGGCCAAGCAGAGAACCAGAGGGCACTGGGAGAGGAGCCCGCGGGAGGACGCGGTTCAGGACTAAGTCCAAGAAGCCCAGCGGCGGCTGGGGAATGCCGGCTTTGGAGGCAACTGCGGGCAGGGCCTCGGCGTTACTCACCACTGCTGCTGGTGAAGTAGAACACCATGATTCTGGTAGAAGAGTGGCGACTCCTACTCAAAACGTGAAGCTCGAGATACCACCGGCGCGAGGGTGAGCCGGCTTCTGGGCTCTCCTCCGGACACTTCCGGCGGACGTGCGGTCGCGTCACAACGCCGTCCTGTCGGCGCCATCTTTAGTCCTGGCGAAGGGAAGGGTGTTGGCGGAAGGGCGGATGTCCCTGGGATTTTGAGGATTCCGCTCAAGCGACTGGTTAAAGGAAATTAGCTGGAAAAATACATCTTGTTGAAGCCATAAAGGAGAAATGCTATGGGCAGACTTTATTTTAAGAGGCTCTACTAGGTGGGCACGAGAATTGGTCATTGCTTTTTATCTGTCTTCCCACTTAACCCAATATGGGCTCCATGAATGCAGAAACTGCCTTTTTCGTGCATGGTTAAGGGTCACTGTACCCATTTCCTCAGGAGGCACTTAGTAAGAACCAATTTTAAATAAACTCATTCTCCCACTACTTAACATAGGTGAGGGTTTTGTTGTGGTTTTTGTTTGTTTGTTTGTTTGTTTGTTTTGGTGGCTTGACCAAACTAGTCAGAATAGAGCTGGGTAATTTCCATCAAATCCTATTTAAACCTGAGATGGCCTCAGCAAGAATACAAGATGGAAGAAATGCTGCAGTGTCTTGCCCTGTCACAATTAACTAAATTGCATCAAGGGCAGAAGGTTCTCAAATGAAGTTACTGTTACTTCCCAGAGGCACTAAGCTTACTGGGATTGAGCTCAGGCTATTATTCCTTTAAACCTAATGTCTGCCCCTTATTACCTACAAGACTGAACAAATACCAAACTTCTGAAGTTCAGAACCTCTTGATATAAGTTTACAAAATGCTCCCACAGCACCTAGGTTTGACATGGTAGTTTTTCTTATTTCTGATAAGGAAAAATTATGAGAGTCCATTTTGGACTGTATCCCTCCAACAACCCCCAAAAGTCAGACCAAACAAAAGTGCTACAGAGCCGGGCGGTGATGGCACACGCCTTTAATCCCAGCACTCGGGAGGCAGAGGCAGGCGGATTTCTGAGTTCGAGGCCAGCCTGGTCTACAGAGTGAGTTCCAGGACAGCCAGGGCTACACAGAGAAACCCTGTCTCGAAAAGAAAAATAAATAAATAAATAAATAAAAAGTGCTACAGAAAAGGAGTTTTGTCGTATCTGGAAAGTCTAGTCTTTCTTAAAACTGGAAATTCTAGTCAAGTAGAACCTGCATGATTAAAAAAAAAAAAAGAGTCCCCTCTTTCAAAAGAAGAAACTAGCCATAGTCTCTTACTAACCAGTTTCCCCTATTGTTCTGGTTCTTTTACTTTACAAAACCCACTATTATTTTGGGTCTCCTGGTGCTGGTCAGTGTTGGGGAGTATCCACCAGAGAAGACTGCTCCGACATGGGTTTAAGCCAATGGAAGGTCTTTGTTAGCTGGCCAGATACTACACTAGTTTTGGGGATTCCAATGTAACATTTTCTCAATCTTTCTCAGGGTGAGCTTTTAAGCACAAAAATAAAATAAAACAAAAAACAACAACAACAACAAAAACATGTTCTAGGCTGACATTCTTCAGTTAACAAGAACTACAGAAGCAGAACTACAGAAGTCAAAAAACAAGGTTAGTGCATTTAGAGACTTTCCCAGAACTGTAAACTCTGATGGATTAGGTCTTTGTTTTCATTTTGACAATGGTGCTGTCTATGTACTAAGTTTTATAGCCTGAATGACACTTTCATCATGGAGTCAGTTCTGTTAAGGTCTGGGTCCTATTACACTCAGGAGACAGAATTGTAGCAGAGTTTGGAGTAGTGAGGCCTCAGTTTCAAAGACATCTCCCTCAACAAAACATACTGTTCTACCATTGCCTAATGGAAACCTTTATTTTGGCTTGTAACACAGAAGCTGATCCATTCATTATTCCTAAATATAGCCAATAATACCTGTTAGTCATTTGTCAATTTATTCCAGCCAGCTTTGTTCTATGAAGAAGGGCATCACTTAAACTTACTTAGAACTAAACATGTGTCCCAGACGACTAGACACAGATAACTCCTTAAAAGCCTGTGAGGGTTTTAAGAACATATCTTGCCAAAAGACACTTGATAAAAGCAGTGCTGAGTTGGAGTGTAACAGGCCTTCCCTATAAATAGTGATTGTGTTCAGGCCTTCATTTTCATTTTCTGTAAAAGGAGGAATGATAATACAAACTTCATAGATTGTGTAAGGAGTATGTGAAATAATGTATGTAAAGCATCCAGCTCAAGAGATTGGGCTCAGCTATTAAGAACACCTACTACTCTGGCAGAGGACCTGAATTCAATTCCTAGCACCCGATTTGGTGGCCTAAAACTGTCTAAAACTTCGTCGAGAGAATCCAACTCCTCTGTCCTTTGCTGGTATCTTTACTTACATACACATACTCACTCACAGACATGCACATAGTCAAAAATAAATAAAGTCTTTAAATACATATATATAAAGTATCTAACAGAATTTAGTGAACATTCACATTATAATTTGAATAATAAAATAGTAAAATGGAAACCTAAAATTTCACTGCTTTTTCTAAAACGCAAAACCAACAATAGGGCTTCAAATAGCCTCCAGTGTCTTGGAGATGTCACTTTATGTTAGCTGTTTACACCAAACTGCCTCAGAATTTGACTTCGAATTCATGTGATCCACAAACTACAATTCCCAGAATGCACTTTCACAGGGCCGCAGTCTGAAGCCCGAAGTTGTTGCAAAATTTCAGGAGGTGTGGCTTCCTCCCCCCCCCCCCCCTTCCCTCCTCCGGACCAGCGTTGCCTCCCAAGGGCGGGAGAATCTTGGAGACCACCACGCCGGAGGGCGGGGCAAGGATTAGTGAGAAGCCAATCACGGCGTAGGCGCTAGGAAGCGCCTGAGCAGCAACGAATCAGAACGCAGCACCGTTAGTCTCAAGTAGCGCGCGTGAATTTGAACACACGGGCAGAGCGCCGGGCTCCTGTGAGCAGGGTTGTGCGCTTGTTGAGGTGCAGAGGGCTCTTTCCGTGGGTCCCCCGCAGGAGAGGACGCGGGTCCAGAAGGAGACTGAGGAAGAAAGGTAACGTCACGGAGCAAGGGCCTTGAATGTGGCACGCTGCCTGCTCCTCACTCGGGGCTCGTGCTCCGGTTGTCAGCTTCTCTCTCACGCAGCCAGGAGAGGTCTTCTCTGTTGCCCATAGACTTTGTTTGGCTTAGAGGTCGCGCTTGTGTACTTCTGTGGGACTGACATACCCTATCCGAAGGAAGGGGAAACGAAGGAAAGAACGTTCTAGAGTTATCTCCCTTAGGGACGAGACTTGCCTGCTGTATCTCCTTAGCAGCTGCCTAGTGAGGTCAAGGTCGTTCATAAATAAATGAGCTCCTGCGAGGGAACCAGCTGGGACCTATAGGGAGGACTACCCTTCCCACATTACTTTGCTCAGATTTCCAGGGAGGGTCTGAACAGGCTCTGCCATCACTGAACATGCAGGCTGTGAAGATGGTTGGTTAGTCAGAAAGTGTGCTAAGTGGAATATGGAGGAAGCATAGCGTTCCAGGGAAGCTGGAGACAAGAACATCCATCAGCGGGCAGTGTGGAAGGAAGGAGGGCAGTGCCAAAGAAGGCCTACCAGGAGTGCTAAAACTTGACATGATTATTTTAATTAAAGGAAAGTGTACCCCTACTTAGGGTCCACCTGGCCTCGTTAGTAGGCTCACCTTTCAGCTAGAAACGCATTCCTGCTTTTCCCTGCTCTGTCTACTGTAGCGCAGTATTTCCCCAACCCACCCTCCTTCCCTTCTTTTATCACTGTTTAAGTCTCTAATAAATAGTTTACTGCTTTACTTCTTTTCTTTGAGACCCCTGTATCCCAGGCTGGCCTCAAACTCAGGACCCTTTGCCTCAGCCTCCCATTAGCACCCTCACACCTAACTAGGTTTTGTTTTTGTTTTTTTGTGGTTGGTCGTTGTTTTTCTTTTTTTTTTTGGTTTTTCAAGACAGGGTTTCTCTGTGTAGCCCTGGCTGTCCTGGAACTCACTCTGTAGACCAGGCTGGCCTCGAACTCAGAAATCCTCCTGCCTCTGCCTCCCAAGTGCTGGGATTAAAGGCGTGTGCCACCACTGCCCGGCGTTGTTTTTCTTAATCTGTTTCTTGGAGCCAGGCCTGGTGGCTTAGCTTGTGATTCCAGTCCTGGAATGCTCAAAAGTTCCAGTTTGTCCTCGGCGACAGAGTCAATGAGTTTGAATTTGAGGCTAATCTCTACTATGTGAAACACTATCTCAAAAACAAATTTTCCCTTGGGTATTTATTTGCAATCACTTATTTGGAATCCAGATTTTGCTGGGCAGTGGTGGCGCATGCCTTTAATCCCAGCACTTGGGAGGCAGAGACAGGCAGATTTCTGAGTTGGAGCAAGCCTAGTCTACAGAGTGAGTTCCAGGACAGCCAGGGCTATACAGAGAAACCCTGTCTCGAAAAACCAAAAAAAAAAAAAAAAAAAAAAAAAATCCAGATTTTAAAAATACAATTTGACATAGTGTGTTTTCTTGATGATTTTGATTATTATAACTGATATATTTATTGCCTTTTGGAATTTAGTTAAGATAATGGCAACTTTTACTCCAAGGAAGAGGAAGCGACATACACTGAATGCTGATAATGATGATAGGTAAGTCTTAACCTATACATATGAACTCTTAAAGAAAAATCCAGTCTTGCCAGAGACTGGATTTTCTAATAGAAGACAGTCTATTACAGAAATTTTATCATAAGGTATTTTAGTGGCTAATTGGGAAAATACATGGAGAATAATTTGTACGCCTTTTTAAAAAAGTTATTTGATGCATGTGGGTGTTTTGTCTGCATTTATGTCTGTGTACCCAAGACTGAAGTTACTTACTGACTGTGAAGGACCATGTGCAGGGAATTAGGCCTGGGTCCTCTGGAAGAGCAGCCAGTGCTTTTAACAGCTGAGCTATCCCTCCAGCCCTTTGGCGATTTGTTTATTTGAAACAGTCTTATAAGTATTTATACCTGATTGGCCTCGAGCTAATTGAGATCTTCCTGCCTTTGCCTCCTGAGTGTTGGGATTAAAGGTTAAATTCCACCATGCCCAGAACTAGTGTGGGATAATATTTATATAGCCTAGACAGAGAAATCGATTTTGAAATACACTTACTTGTATATCAAAGTTTCTTTGTAAACACCGTTTGCTTTTATGAATGTTATCTGTTTGTTTGCTTCTGAGACAGGGACTCTCTATGTAATCTTGGTTGTCCTGAACTCCATATAGATCACGCTGGCCCCAACTCAGTGTTCCTCCTTCTCTGCTTCCAGAGTGCTGGGGTTAAAGGTGTGTGCCAACTTGCCCAGCTTATGAATGTTATATATATTAGAAATATATTTAAATGATTTAATAAAGACAGAATTTGAGGATCCTCCTAAACAAATAGGTAATGTGTCAAACAGTGGAGAGGAATGTATTATTTTGTCTGACTAGTAGGTAGACGTTTACTAGTGGATCTAAATAAATTTCGAAAAAAGAACCACGAACTTACCAATGAACGTTCTTTCTTTTCATTTTGTAGCTTATTAACAGATATTTCATCAAGCAAATTAAATTTAAGATTTGCTGGAAATCTATTTCCATCACCTAATAAGAAACATAATTGTCAAAGCAGTGTTCAAAAGGAAGACAAGTCTTGCTCCTACCAACGCCATTTCACTTCAAGTCCATTCAAAACAACTGAAAATAATAGGTTGCCATTTTCAGACCACAGCTCATTATTTAAACCAGCTGTGTCTACTATATCTTTCTACAATAAAGATAAGTACTACCTCAGTCCTCTGGAGAGGAAGTTGATAAGAGAGTGTAGATCTATTTGTCTAGGAACTAAAAATGGAGATAAACCTTTTCCCAGTGTGACAGAAAATATTCAGAGAAAACCAGTCTGTACCAAGAAGAATAAGAAAAACCAGAAGAGTTTAACTGCTAAATATCAACCAAATTATAAGCACATCAAGTCTATATCAAGAAACCCGAAAAATTCCAAACCAAATCAAGTGACCTATAAGCCAGTTGTGGACAAAGAGAACAGTTGTTTTCTAGCAGAAAATCATCCAAAATCTCCTCCTCGGGTTCTAAGCCAGAAAATAAAACCACAAATTACACTCCGAGGTGGAGCAGCATTTTTTGTTAGGAAAAGAAACTCTCTTAAAAAGTCACCTCTGGAAGATAAGCCATTACTAATACTTTTGAAGAAAAATGAACCAGAGGTCACTGAAGATGCTCCAGAGGCAAAGCAAGTACCAAAGTCCTTGTTAGTGGATGAGAAATGGAATATTGAGCTACAGGATGCAAGAAGTAAAAATGAAGAGAAACTGAGAAAGGTAAAGCTAAATGTATCATTTAAGAACAGCTGGCAATTTAATAATGCTTAGATATGTTATGTGTATATAATTATGTAGATCACATAAGTGAATGAAATTTGATTTTTACAGTTTGGAGAGCCACCTTTATAAAACCAGAAAATATAAAGTTGAAGATGGATAGAAAAAAAAATGTGGCCTCTCCTTTGGCTTTAGGTAGTATGTTCTGGAATGTTAGCAGGAAGTTTTCTACTTTGCTTTTGTAGTTTCTCTGCTATTATTTAAAAATAGGAACTGTTATGGACAAAACTCCCTCTAATGACTTTCAGAATGTAGTTACTATTCTGTGTGTGTTTGCATGCGTGTGCGTGCACGTGCATGGTGGAAAGAGGTCAACGGGCAAGTGTTTCTCAGGTGCTATCTATCCCAGGATCCAACTATGTTGCCTGTCTTTTCTTCCCTGGCCCAGGGATCACAAGCACAAACTGGTGCTGGGGTCCATCTCGGGTCCTCATTCTGCACAGCAAGAACTTTACCAATCTAAACTACCAGTCTCCAGTTCATGATGAGAATTTGTTTCCCTTACTAGTTTAAAAAAAAGTTTATTTTTTTCCATTTTTGCCAACTTTTAAAAGTTGATTTTATTATAATGAAAAGAATGGTATATAATTTTCTTTACACCATCTTCATCTGGAAGCATACATTTTTTAAAAGACTTATTATTAGCTTTAATGTGTATGAGTGTTTTGCCTGTCGATAACTATCAGGCCAAAAGAGGGAACTGGATTCCCTAGTACTGGAGCTACAGACAGTTGAACCACTAAGTAGGTGCTGAGAACCGAACCTGGGTAGAATTGCAGCCAGAGCTCTCTTAACTACTGTGCTATCTCCAACCCTGGAAGCATGCATTTTTATAAGTATTGCAGTCTATGTCTGTCCTCTGATTTTTAAAAGATGAACCATATTCAATGAATGCAGAGGAAATTTCTGAAAAAATAGATTGAAAACTTGAAGAGACTTGCTATGAAGTATTACACACAATGTGTCTGTTTAGATTTGTTCTCTTGAAGGGAACACAACTAAGGATTAGGGATTTTCTTTATTTCTATTAACCTGTTTATTATTGTTAGAATTCCTCAGGTGCAGTAGTTTCTTCAAAAGAATGTAAACTTGATAAACATAATTTTCCTTCAGAGAATTCACTTGATGACAAGACAAGTAAGTAAGAAAACTTGCATTAATTAATTAGCCTAGCAACTTGTGCATATCAATATGAGATTTTATATATACTAATATTTTCTGGGCCTTTTTAAAAGTTACTGTGCCTATCATTAATCTGTTTATCTCTGGGGAACTGTTGTCTGTGGTAAAGAAGTATGTTTTGAAAAGCAGGGAAGAAGCTTTTAGGTTAAAGCTTCAGACAAAGGAAACATTTATCCTTAGGTAATCTCTGGCTATTTCTAGCTAATTTTCCTAAGCTCACTTATGGTGTGGTGCATGTGTGGAGGTCAGAGGACAACTTTCTGGAGTGGCTCCTCTTGTTTCCACTGTGTTTAGTCAGGGTCTCTTGTTTGTGTTTTCTCTATTCTCAACACTAGCCTGTGGTATCTGTGATGATTGTTCTCTCTCTAACTCCATCTTGCCATAGGAGTACTGGGATTACAGGCACCAAACTCTACATCTTGATTTTTTGTTTGTTTGTTTTTGTTTTTTTTATTCCATGGGTTGAACTTGGGATCAGGCCTCCACCTCAGGCGATTTGTCTGCTGAGGCATCTTAACCCTACCTACGCTCTCTAGGGAGTTAAACTCTCTCACACTTATCTCTCATTTATTCCTTCACTTAAATAAACCGATGATCTCATGGATATATGTCACTATGGATACATGAATGTGTTTCTTGCATTTAAATCCAATATATTTTTATTGCTGAAATTGTTCTGTTTTAATCATGAGGGTAGTTTTCAGCTTAATTCTCTTTGGCATGTCTCATCTTTGTTTTTTGAGCACTGTCTTAGTTTCTTATGCTATGAACTCATTCAATATTTCCCTTGCTCTAGCTCTAAAACCAGCAATTTCTCCACAGAACCTTGACTCCTTTTGTTGGAGAATGGTAGTTAGAAGTTAGATCTGGGCAGTGTCTGGGAATAATTGTTATAGAGTGCTGCTGTTCCCAGGTGTCTCTCCAGACATGACTGAAGCACAGGCAGTAGTTGTTCCTGTGAGTCTTTCTTCTCATGCTTTAGCATGAGTTCACACTGATGTCTCTAATCCAGTATTAATCCTTTTTTTTCTTTTGAGATGGTTTTTTTTTTTTTTTTTTTTTTTGTAAACCAGGCTGCCCTTGAACTCACAAGAGATCCACCTGCTTCTCAAGTGCTGGGATTAAAGGCATGCTCCAGGACCGCCACCGTATAATTTACATTTTGATTGGTGATCCCTGTTGACTGGCTGCCCAATTGTTCTAGCACCATTTGTGGAAGACTACCTTTGTCTCTGCCAAAATCATTGCTTTATTTATGTGGGTCAATTTGTGATCTTTGTTCCATTGACCTACCTGTCTCTTTTTGGCAATTTGTACTGTCTTAATTATGGTTGACTCTTGAAGTCAAGCAGTGTAAATTTTTTGTTCTTATTAACCTTCAGAGTTTTATGAGTCAAAGCTCAGATTTTATTCAGTAATACAACCTTCTGCTGCTTTTCCCCCTAACAGTTTCTCCTGAGTCTGTCTATCCCATCTTCAGTGTTTCTTCAGTGAACACAAAAAGGTAGGAATTATTTTGCTTTAATGTCCTAATTTTATTAATTATATAGATTTCTTTTTCTCTCATATAATGCTACATACATTTTTTTTCCTTTACCACTAAGAGCAAATAATAATTATGTTGAGAAGATGAGATTAGTTTCTTTTTTTTTTTTTTTTTAATTATGGATGGAATAGATCTTCGTGGACTTGAGTAAAATAATTGTTACATTATTATACAGTACCTAGCCTGTAGTAATTAGTTTATTATTTCACTTAAAGATCCTCAATCTAGAAGGTAAACACGATTAGTATTCTTATAATTGTAATCATTTCATCTGAGGAATTTAGCCACCATTGCACAGTTAGTAGGTCCTCAGTGCTGGGGCCAGGAATAGAATTCACATTTGAATCAAAAGCCCATTGGGTTATATTGCCTCCCCTAGATGACAATATATTAACAATAACTAAATTTTAATGAACATTTATAATCATGATATAGGTACTAGTAGTTTCCATTTTACAGATGGGAGAAATTGTGACCAGAGAAGTAAGTAATAGTAGTTTAGTGCTGTTAAGTCATAGCCGAAGCTAAATACCGTGGTGGGGAGGTGGTGTGTGAAGGTAGAGAACATGACAAGTAGAAGGTCTAAGTTTTGTGTTGTCTGAACATCTTGCTGAAAAAACATTGACTTTTCTTTTTTCTTCACCTATTTGTTGTTGAATGGCTAGGTATTCAGAAAAGAAATTTGGGGCCTAGTCCCCCGCACCTGTGTGTGTGTGTGTGTGTGTGTGTGTGTGTGTGTGTGTACATTGATGTAGGTACTGTGTACGTGTATACACAAACCTGTGGAAGCCAGAGGTCACCCTGGATGATATTCTAAGGAGCTGCCATTGTACTTTGAGTCAGGATTTCTCACTCTGGTGCCCAAGTCAAATGTTGCTGGATCTTAATATGCTAGTGACTATGGTTGCCTTGGGGTTGTAAGATTCAACATTAACATGTGCCTAGGAGTTTCTTTATACTTAAGTGGGTAGATATTGTCCTAAGATCTGACAGAGAAAGAAAAGTCCATTTTTAAAGTGCAGTTACCTTCCAAAGCAATTCTCTATATGTGTGTCTAATACTACAGAGGAAAGTTCTTTGGCTGTAAATCAGATCTGGATTTGAGTCTTGACACTGAATTTACTCATTGTGTTCCATTGAGTAAGTGGTTACTTCTGGGACCTGGGGTTTCTAGCTGTTCCATATTTACTAACTTTCTCTTTCAAGGTCTCCACCTGAAGAACAATCTGTGGGATCCACTACATGTGCTAACTTCTTGAAACAGACAAATACACAGAAAAATATTAATTCCAGAGATACAAATAAAGGAGGAAAAGACCAGCTCATCATTGTGAGTAAATTTAAAACGAAGGTCTTTCCACACACAGCACACGCAGTCAGCCTTTCAGAATGTTCATCTTGGGTTGTAGATTTCCAAGTTTAATTGCCAGTTTTGTTGTGGTAGCATTCAAAGCTAGCTAGTACTTTGGAGCTCATAGTTTTGGGCAGTGCTAGTATTTGAGTAGGATGCTATGAATGGCTTGTTTCCAGGTAAGAAAATTCTTGATCAATAAAAGATGCAGTGGAAATAGCAACATTACATTAGAACTAAGTTTACTAAGTTTAGCAAACCATGGCTGTGGACTGGATTCAGTTCTATAATCTGTGAGTTGAAAAGTGTAGTTAACGTTTCTTATGTGGTTTTGTTTATTTGTGGTTCTAGGAATTGAACCTGATGGTCTCATTCATGGGCAGGCAGGCTCTGCCACTAAGCTACAGTGCACCCCCAGAGGCTTTTAATTTTGAGAAAGAATCTCACTAAGTTGCCCAAGCTGGCCTTGAACTCTAAATCTTCCTACCTCCACCTCTGAGGCAGCTGTAATTATAAATAACCCTGTGCCTCCAGGCCAGGCTTTCAAAAGTTTTGAGCAAGCCGCACAGTGGTGGCGCATGCCTTTAATCCCAGCACTTGGGAGGCAGAGGCAGGTGGATTTCTGAGTTCGAGGCCAGCCTGGTCTACAGAGTGAGTTCCAGGACAGCCAGGGCTACACAGAGAAACACTGAATCTAAAAAACAAACAAACAAAAAAAGTTTTTAGCACAGAGAAGAATATATAACTACATTAGTTAACTTTTTGTTGGTACATAAACTACCATGACTTATAGAAGAAAGTTTCTTTTGGCTTCTGGTTCTAGGAGGAAGGGACAATGATAAGGAAATCATAATGGGCAGCCAGAGTGGAAAGTTGGCTGGTCACATTTTAGCCTCCCACAGGAAGCAGAAACAACAGCCAGAAGTAGTCTATAAGCTTTCAATGGCTGCCCCCCCCCAGTGATGGACTTCCTCCAGGGAGGCTGGCTGCACCTCCCAAAGCTTCCATAATCTCCACAAACAGCCCACCAACCGTGCACCAAGTATTCAAATACATTTCTTATTCAAATACAACAGTGGCAGATCACATGTGGTCTGAAAAGCCTAAAGTATTTACTTCTACCTTTTCACAGAAAAACTGCCAATCAATGTCTTAAATAATAATTCAGAATCTAGTATTTTCAATGACATTTAAAACAATGTTTTATGAGAGTGGAATTCATAGAGCCATATCAACTCTTGTGGTAAAGAATTTAACACTCCAGATGACTTAAGGCAAAAAACACTATGATTAATATAGAATGTTATCCCCTCTGTTTGAAATGAGGCCTTTTCTTTTTCTTGGTCTTTTGTGTGAACCCTTCCTAAAGAAGGTCTTATTCACCCAGTTCTTTGGGTTTATGATTTTGTTTGTTTGCTTGCTTGCTTGTTCTTCAATTGTAGGACGCAGGTCAGAAACACTTTGGGATGACTATGTGTAAGTCTTGTGGCATGATCTATACTGCTTCCAACCCTGAAGACGAAATACAACATCTCCAATATCACCACCGATTTCTGGAAGGAATTAAATATGTGGTGAGTCAAGAAGTCTTTCAGTTTGTTCTGAAGGTGTAACTGTATAAAAGAAGGCGTTTGTACCATAATTGTTGAAAGATCGATATATCCATAAATACTTCACTGCTTGCAGAAGAAGCTAGCTGGGCATGTTAGCGCCCCCCCCTGTGATCCCAGCATTTAGGAAGAGGTTGAGGCATAAGGATCACTGTGAGTTCAGATTCCATCTTGGGTACATGAGTTTCAAGCCAGTCTGTCAGTTCGGGCTATAACAGTGAGATCCTGTCTTAAGAAAACAAGCATAACAGGCTGTAGAAAAGGTTGAGAGAGAAAGAGTGCTAGCTGCACTAGATGTGGCTGTATAGGAATCCCAGAGCTGTGAGGGAGTATGCAGAAGGGCTTCTGGGTTCTGCCAAGTGCCTACATACAACTTGTGGGAGACATTTCACGTTCAAACATGATCTAGGGTCAGACCTATGCAGAATTCCTGAAAGGAAAAGGCATTTGAGTCTCTGGGCTTATTTCTCTCTCTCTTCAGTCCATTTGTATCCTCTCTTTATAATCTTCTACTTCTTGGAACTCTGCTTACTGCCTAGCTGCCTACATCAGATAGTTTAGCAGGTTTTCCTCAGGTCCAGTGTAGGCTACAACTGCTATGAGTTCAGAAATACAGTTGCTGTGTCATACCCAGAAGATGGCACTTCACAGGTCCCCAGCTTCATGCACTCTCTTCATATTCTCTCCCCTGTGATGCTCTCCGAGCCTAGGAGGGATTGGTATAAATGTCCTGTTAGAGCTAAACACTCATCAGCTCCTCGGACAGCCATGGGTACTCTGTACCATTCACTGCAGAGAGAATAGTCACTGTGACTCTTTAATACAGTTCCTCATATTATGGTGACCCCCAACCATAAGATTATTGCAAGAAAATTATACATTCTAGTTAGGCCATATAAAAGACACAAAGTCATAGTATTTATTCACAAGCTGTAAGCCTAGATTGGGGGCTATTCTAACTTCTATCCCAGCCATATGTCCCTTGTTATTGCTGTTTCTGCTGACCAAGTGCTCATGGCAACCTCCTCCTCCCTTTCTCCTTTTCTCTTTCTCTTGTTTTGCTTCAGTCCCCTCACTCCATCCCCATTGCCCAGTCACAGGCCTTTATTAACCAATTAACTTTAAGTTGGGGAGCAAACTTTGCACAACAAAAGCTAGTAAGCTGGTGCACGTGAGAATTCACTTGTCTTGGGGCAACCAGATCTTGAGGTACAGAATTTAGCATATGAATACATAACAGCACCAGAGCAACCCCCAACAGGTTATTTTTGTTGCTACTTCCTAACTGTAAATTTGCTGCTGCTACAGATCAGAATGTAAATATCTGATATTTCAGGTGGACTTGTGACCTCTGAAAGGATCTTGACCCATAAGGTTGAGAACCACTGGTCTGCACCATAAGCAGTCAAGGCCAGAACCTCCCTCTTGCCTTTCTGGTCACTCATTGCTTGACCATCTGTCATCTCCTAACCAAAGTATTTTATGTGTTCCGTTTATAAATTAATATTTTCTCCTTTACTTGCTTTGTCAGGGCTGGAAAAGAGAACGGGTAGTAGCAGAGTTTTGGGATGGAAAGATCGTGTTGGTCCTGCCACACGACCCAAGTTATGCCATCAAAAAGGTATGTATGGGATTGTTTTTCTCCTCTCTTCTCTCAAGAAAACAATCAGTGAAATGTGAACTGCTGTCCTGGTGTGCCCATAGCCTTTCTTAATACATAGGCTTAAGTGTTCATACTGGCTTGTATAGAGTCCTGGTCAGATGTGTCTGTTCTCTGTTGGTATTGCTTCTGTTTCCTGAGTTGAATGTCACCAACAGGAATGATAAAGCTAAAGCAAATCTGCCTTGTGCTAGGACTCCTCTCCGCTAGGATTCTGAATGTCTGTACCAGGTGTATGCATCAATTCCGAAATAAGTTTGAGGGAATATATAATTTTAGAACATAGAGACAGAAGACGCTAAATGATGGTGATCATGCTTCATGAGGATTACACATATTTAGTTTTTGTTGTGATTTTTAAAAGAAATTCACCTTCTGGTTTTTAATATTGTTAGGTAGAAGATGTCCAAGAACTTGTGGATCTGGAATTGGGTTTCCAGCAGGTTGTTCCCATGTGTCCAAACAAAACCAAAACCTTCCTCTTTATTGATGAAAAGAGAGTAGTTGGATGTTTAATTGCGGAACCCATCAAACAGGTGTGTTGTATGTCTTTTGCATTATTAAAATGTCTTTAACTGTGATTAAATTCATTCATTTACATTGTATTTAGTATGTTGTCTATAATATAAGCAGAATAAGTCTGTTTTCATGTAGCCTTTCCCTACCTGGGAGTATAAAAATGTAGTGATTTTATGCAAGAATCTCTAGACCTAAGTTATTACATCGCAGCTCAGCAGATATATTTAACAAAATAATCATTACTCATTCCTCACTTAAAATATTTTTATTTATTTATTTATTTATTTATTTTAAAGGCAGTGTCTCTAGCTCTGGCTAGCCTGGAACTCAGATGTCTTCCTGCCTCTGCCTCCCAAGTCTGGACCTAAAGGTGTGTGTCTCTATGCCCAACTACAATCTACTTTAGACACTAATTAACTGTTCTAGAAAAACGTTTTCTTATTAAAAGTTAGAGAAAAGCAGTTTGTGTGCATTATCAGTAAAGAGCAAATATGTGTTAATCATTTGTTGGTCATACCTTAATAAAGTTGGTGCTGGGAAAGAATACCAAGAAACCACTTTTACTAACAACAAAAGAACCCAAAGGAACAATAGAATATTTAGGTAGCATCCATAGGGTTCAAGGTTTTTTTGTTTCTGTGTGTGTGTGTGCGCACATACTTGAAAATTGTTAGCCAGGCAGTGGTGGCGCACACCTTTGATCCTAGCACTTGGGAAGCAGAGGCAGTTGGATCTCTGAGTTCGAGACTAGCATTGTCTACATACCGAGTTCCAGGATAGCCAAGGCTGTACAGGAAAACCCCGTCTCAAGAAAAACAATAAATAACAACAACAATAATAATAATGGAGGAGGAGGATGTTTTCCTCACAGGAAAATATGTATGGTGATAAAAATGTTAACTGCCTTGATTTTAGTTAACTCATAGTGTCACCATAGATTCAAACAGCAGGTTGTACTTTTTGAAAGAAATTCTCTGCAAGTTGATTCTGTGGGCCTTGAAGTTGTGATCTTCTGCCTCAGTCTCATGTACATGTTTCAGGCCTGTGCTACTGGATGTAACTTACCTATAGCTTAACTATAACCCTATACATGCATATACATGCATATGTACATTTAAACATATAAACATATGGAGGCCTTAGGTAGAATTTATTGTATCTAAATGAAACATTGACAAGTTTCAGATTCTATACTTGTTAGATTGGGCATGATCTGCCGCTTGGTAATGGCTGATTGGCATGTACTGTGGGTCCATCCATTTGCTCCAGATGACAAGATTTCATTTTATAGTTGAATAGAATTTCCTCTGCTGTTTTATTTCATTCTTGGATGGACACTTAAGTTAATTCTGTGTCCTGGATTTTGCGTGTGAAGCTGCAGTGAACCTCATAGACATCCGTAACCTCCCACATTTTCTTTTGAGACATACCCTGAAGTTGGTGCACTGAATCATATGGTTTTGTTACTTTAATTTTGGTGTGTCTGAGAGACTTTTATACTGTTCCCACTATTGACTGTCACACTCCCACCAGCTGTATGCATGGGTTCTCTTTGTTCCCTGTTTCGCCCAAGACTTTTTACTTTTACATAATAACCATTCTGCCATGTGCTGGGATACTTCCTTATTCCCATCTGCATTTCCTTGTTTATAGTAGTATTGATCATTTCTTCAAATACCTGTGAGACACTTGTACGTCCCTTGTCCCACTTTTAAAACTATAATTATTGTGTACATGATGTATGAGTGTGTGGCGTGTGGGGTTCTCTCCTTCCACTGTGACATCTGGGAGGAAATTTAGGTTGTCAGTTTTGTACAGCAAGTGCTTTTCCTGTTGAACCATCTTGCTGGACTATTGTTCCATTTTAAAAGATGGGTTATTTTCTTGCTGTTCAATTGAGTTCCTTGTATATTTTGGACTTTAACCTTCTGACGTATACAATTTGTAGATATTTTCTCCTAAGTTGTCTTTCCCCATGTTGTGTTTTTTCCTGTGCTAGAAACTAGGTTTCTAGTTTAATTTCAACTTGCGGTTCATGACCATTGGCTACTCCAGTTCTAGGGAATCCAGTACCCTCTCTGACCTCTGCAGACATCAAGTACACAAGTGCACCTACACACATGCAGAAAGAACACTCATATGCATAAATAAATATGATTTAAGGAGTAACAAAATATTTTTTGTAGATTAACTATAAACAGGTTTGTTTAAAGTTTGGATTTTTGTTTGCTTTTTAAAAGAAAAGTCACCTTGTCTGTGTGTTTAGCTATAGACACTTCTGTGTGTCTTTGCAGGCCTTTCGTGTCCTGTCAGAACCAAGTGCTACAAAAGAATGTTCTAGAGCTTGGCGGTGTTCAGATGTACCAGAACCTGCAATTTGTGGAATAAGTAGAATCTGGGTCTTCAGACTAAAAAGAAGAAAGCGCATTGCAAGACGACTGGTTGACACTGTCAGGTAAGGAGACAAAACAGCTCTAGACCTTGCATGATGACTTGTTAGCTACTGATCCTTCTGCTTCAATTACTAGAATTATAAACATGTACCACTATGCCCCCCTCATTTTGTCTTTGTTTTTATGTCTGTGTTTGTATACATGTCTGTGGGTATAAGCCATGTGGGTGCAGTGTTTGAAGGCCAGAAGAGAATATCAGATTTGGGGCTGGAGTTACAGGTAGTTGTGAGCCAAATATGAGTACTGGGAACCAAACTCTAGTCCTCTGCGAGAGCAGTACTATTTCAGTTACAGACATTACTGTGACAAAACAGTATGACCAAGGCAACTTATAAAAGCAAGCATTTAATTTGGGAGCTCATGGTTCCAGAGGGTTAGGGTTCATAACCATCAGTAGGCAGGCTGGAAGATAGAGTCCTAGAGCTGTATGTAAGAGCTCACATCTCATTCACAAGCATGAGTCAGAAAAAGCTAACTGGAAAAGGAATGGGCTTTTGAAATATCAAAACTGGTCCCTAATGACACTCCTCTAACAAGGCCACATCTCTTCATCCTTCCCAAATAGTTCTAACAACTAGGGACTGAGTATTCAAATATATGAGCCTCTGGGGCCATTCTCTTTCAAACTACCACAAGTACATAAGTACTACTAACCTGTGAGCCATTTCTTCTATCTCCTCCCCTCACTCACCCACCCCCATTTATTTTTCTTGCATTTATGGTTTTTTTTGTTTTTGTTTTTAAGATTTATTTTTATTTAAATGAGTACACTGTAGCTGTCTTCAGACACACACCAGAAGAGTGCATCAGATCCCATTACAGATGGTTGTGAGCCACCATGTGGTTGCTGGGAATTGAACTCAGGACCTGGAAAGGCAGGCAGTGCTCTTAACCATTGAGCCATCTCTCCAGCCCCCTACATTTATGTTCTTACATAACCACAGAGTGGTCAAGTCTAAGAAACTTAATATAAACATCATCTTTAATCTAGTTGGTAGTCCAGGTTTCATTTTTCTCACTTATTTCAAATACCCTTCACTAGTTTTGGTTTATAATGCATGATCACAAATGGTTATGTTTCTTGGTTTTCTTATTCCTTTCACACCATGGACCTTGGAGTTTCTCATCTGAGATGATGTTATGAGACATCATCTCTAAATCCAAGGTATTTTGTTATCAGAAATAATAGTTTTAGTTAACTGCTTATATTGTTGTATTAATGTTTAATTGAAATCCAAAATTTTAGTTGATAAATGGTCTTCTCCCCCCCCCCCTTTTTTTTTTCTGTAGGAATTGCTTCATGTTTGGCTGTTTCCTCAGCACTAATGAAATTGCATTTTCTGACCCAACACCAGATGGCAAATTATTTGCAACCAAGTACTGCAACACCCCTAATTTCCTTGTATATAATTTTCATAGCTAAAGCCAATTGCAACCACAAATCTGGTACTATGTGGAAAAGTTCAGCTAGAAAGAAACTAATTCTTATCAGAATGAAAACCATAAAACTGTACACATGTACATACTAGTTTTTTTCTTTATGTGTTAGATAATTTGTTGAGAATTGTTTGGGATTCAAAGAAAAAAGAGATCTTTGATCTTTGTATACACTCTGAATTCTTAATTCTGAAAAACTTCACAGAAAGATGGCTTTTGCAGGAACTGGACCATTTTATAAGGAACACATGAACACACTTTTAGACCATGATTCTTTCATGCTCCATCAGTAGAGGCAAATCTAAACACAGACCGTTAGATAATTCCTGAATTCTTTATGTAGTGATCCCACCACTTTACAAGCATATTGTAGCAGCTAAGTTGAAAATACTTAAAAGTATCTTGAATTTCTGATTTGTAATAAAATAGCTGTAATTATCTCATATCCATAAAATAATTCCATAATCCCTCAGAAAATTAATCAAAAGCATGCTTATTATAAAGTTTAATTAAGATTATTTGGCATTATCTGATTTTATTACATGAAAATGCTGGTGGGTAATTAAAGTCATGAATCAGACTAATGGACCTAAGAACATAATGACCTTATGGAATACTCTGTACACTGAGTGCACTCAACATTTTCTGAATTTGGATACTCATTTGTAAGGCAAAAAATTCAGGTTGTTTTAATTCTTAAAGCTCATTTAACTGATACCTGGCATGAGACATAAAGGAAGAAGTTTTTGTTTCTAGGTTTTATTATTATTTGTTGTAAAATTGGTTCATCTTTAGTCTAATTTGCCTGTAATACTTCCAAAAATAGTGAGGAAGTGTTATAATTATGCAAACATTTTAATGCTATTTTCTGCACAAAATCTCTAAATGTTTTATTATAAATTAACATTTCATTGTTTGGTGACTTGCAAGAAATCAATTACCATTGTTAACTGTTACTAGTGTGTGTATGCATGCATGCATTTCAAGGTGCCTCCTTGGAGGTCAGGGAACGACCCTTGGGGGTCACTTCTCTCCTACCATAGCTTCCGGGGATCCAAGTCAGGTAGCCAGGCTTCTGCAAGTATCACATGAAGTAATAATTTGAGTCCATACTAAAAAGTGAATTATGGACAACAGTAAGTGCATATATCCTAAGGCAGACTGCACATTAGAATATAGCAGTGGAAAGGAGGAAGGTGAGTATTGCACTAGCAGGGACCCTGCCAATAGCAACAGCCATGCTACTGTGTTGATATTTGGTTTGCTACATCAGAAGGGTATTTACCTTTCTGAAGTATAATTCCACGTGAACATCAGACAAGTCCCAGTGGACGTTGTACAAAATACCTAATCACCTTACACTAAAACTCAAAAGCAATGAAAAACAAAAATCTGAAACTTAGTCAAGGGGTCAGTCATGTCATTCCTAAGTGTGGCATTTGAATGGGATCTTGGAACAGAAAAAGTCACTGAGCAGTAAATCTGAATAAAGTATGGAGTTGAATTGCATTTCAGTACTGGTTTATTGTGACAGGTACAGTGATGTAAAGTGATATATGGAAAATGGGGTGTCTATAGGAACTGCTGGGAATAAATCAATGAGAGTGCCAGTGTATATGTCTGAGCCAATTCATGCTTTATAGCCAGTAAGTAGGACCTGTCACTTGGGCAAACCTACTTAAAATGACACAGAGAAGGGGCTGATAAGACTATGGAGTCTCAGTGTACACACACAATTTTTCCATAAGTAAATTTTCAATTTTATGTCACTTTCCCACTGTTTTGATGGGCAATATGCTAATTAGTGATTTGTTTGGTATACTCCTAAGAGGAACCTGCCAGGGAGTTCCAGAGGATAATGCTTCCTATCTGTTGCCAAGTCAGAGTACACCACCTGGTTTCACCATTTTAGTAAATTCTGGTAATTGCAGGGAGCTGTGACTCAAACAATTGACACATAGGAAAACAAGGTTGAGAGAAACCACATTCACTCCACAAATCCAATGGCTAACACAACAAAAACAGAAGATAATGCTGAGGTGCCTGGTACTAAAACTCTTTTATTGTTTGTTTATTCTTACATAACTTTAAAAGACAGGATACAGTCAGTAAAAACAAAGTAAATTAGACGCTAAGATGTGGAGAGAGGCAAGACGGTAACCAGGGTCTGGGAATACCCTAGGAGCTGTGCTTCTGAGCCATGCTCTTAACTCCACAGCACAAGGGCCAACAGGCCAGCTAAAGGGTGGACACTATGAGCAGATGGTTAACCATACATAGTGAAATTTTTAGTAACCCATTAAAGAATAAAAAGATAACAAAGCAATGGTCCCTTGATTCTAAGTTATCTTAGACAGGGGTCACTGGTGTTTAAATCAGTAGGGGCAGCATCTAGATACCTGGAGAGGTTTTTAAACTTAATAGACTATCTAGTACAATAAATGCATATATAAGAAATAACATGTCAGAAAGTTATGCAAATGATAACTATGTACAATGGTCTTAAAATAAGCCACTTCTAGAATCTAGCTACTATAAATTATATTAACTAAATAAATACATCTAGTTAACAGTTCCCATAGGAGTTATGCTTTGAGCTTAGACCACCAGAACATTGGCCATCTAGTTCTAAAGCTTCAACGATGTGTGCAGCAGATGGGCGATCTTTAGGATCCTCATTAGTACACACACAGAAGAGTTCAATGACCTTCTGGTAGGACTCATCCAGTTCTTCCATGTTGATGGATGGCCTTGTCCCCAGAGCTGCATAGTATGCTTCATCATCGAAGTCGCTCTCATCAAAGGTTGCATCTGCACATGAGGGAGTCAGAGATGAAAACAAGCAAAATCATGTAGGAATGGACTAGTTCAATGGTTTACCCTCCTGCTACAGGAGAGGGTTATCCAGTATGCATTCCCCTACACCACAGGCAGTCTGGTCAACTCTCCCACCACAAAGTTTAGCTATTTTCTCTCCAGCAAAAAATTGTTAAGGAAACTTTGTTCAACTAGATACCCCATGCACCTAATGTAAAAATTTTTTTTTTAAAAAAAACAAAAAAATGAGAACCCATGAGTGGAGAGAGGAATAGCCTTATCTTCTTATCAATCTCTATCTCATTTATATAGGATTAAATCTAGCCAATTACAGTATTGCTATAATCTTAAACAACTGTTTAAATTTTAATTTAGTGGAAAGACAATTTTATGCACTAATCTATTGGAAATAAATTCAGATTTATGTTAAAA
>CM052708.1:52904252-52977465 GCA_028551405.1 Uromys caudimaculatus
AAAAACAAAAAAATGAGAACCCATGAGTGGAGAGAGGAATAGCCTTATCTTCTTATCAATCTCTATCTCATTTATATAGGATTAAATCTAGCCAATTACAGTATTGCTATAATCTTAAACAACTGTTTAAATTTTAATTTAGTGGAAAGACAATTTTATGCACTAATCTATTGGAAATAAATTCAGATTTATGTTAAAACCTATTTGTATTTATACCTTCATCATCATCATCATCTGGAAGATTGATGTGTGGAATACATAAAGTCATCATTTCCCACAGAGTAAGGCCAAAAGCAAAAATATCTGCCTTGTCAGTAATAATGCCATTTTCCTCCAATGCTTCCTTGGGTTTCCATGGCTCTGTACCAATATAACAGGCCTCAGGATCACTCACTGAAAAAAATACAAGTAGGATAGTCATGAGAACAACCAACAAAACAACACAAGCAAAACCCATTTGTATGGGAGTTCAGAGGTTAATCACTATATTCAACCTCGCTATAAAGGATCTGTCCCTTATCAGATTGGCAAGTATTAAAAAATATCATCAGTTGGTGGGAATGTAAGAAAACAGTAGTTCAACCAGGCAGTGGTGGCTCAAGCACTCAGGAGGCAGAGACAGGTGGATCTCTCAAGGCCAGCTTGGTCTACAGAATCCCAGGCCAGCCCAGAGCTACATACAAAGGAACTGTCTCAATTAAAAGGTGACAGAAATATAAAGAATATAGATGTCAAAATTCCAGGTAAGCTAGAGACTTAAAAGCTGTGTGACATGGCAGACCATTTCGAGTCTGGGCCTTGGGTTTTCTGTGAGCAACAAAGTCACAGAGGTTGAGAGTCAAATGACATTTCAGTGCTTTCAGGATAGCTGAGTCAGAAGAACCAGAAGGAATTACAATACACTGGTCTTTAAGTCTGCCCAGGAATAGCACATGCCACTCACAGACCCTATACAGTCTAAAGTCATTTTGTCAATTTCAAAAGAAAAACAACAAAGACCTGGCAAAAATTTGATTAGGAAAGGACAGACTCTTGAATCAGTCTACAAAAAATTAACATCTCAATAGTATTCATCTTCTCATCCACAGATCTTTCTCCATCTAGTTCCATCTTTAGTGATGCTTTATGACTTCCAGACTAGAGACTTAAACTTAGTACATTTATTCAATTTTTTATTCTTAGATTTTTAAAAATATCTTGGGGTTTTAACAGTTATAAATGGAATTTTTAAGTTTTCACTTTCCTATTACTAATATATAGAAATATAATTGATAATCTCAGTCATTCTAGTATCACTTTTCTTCTAAAATTATCCATGTAAGATTCTTTGTAGGAATGTTTCTTTACTAGACAGAGATTTTTGGACTTCCTAGTTCTTATATCAATTTTGATAATTATATTTTTCTAGGAAATTATCATTTTCATCTATGCTCACAACTTGGTGAAATACAGCTAGCTGTAACGGTCCTTACAAATGTGTACAACATGCAGATGAGACCCTCGTCATGCCCAATGCTGGGGGTTATATTCTCCTTTCTCAATCTTGGTGAGAATTTTTATTTTTCCACAGATCCAGCTTTTGGCTTTATTATTAACATTTTTCAGGGTTTGTTTTTCTTATTCCTGTCTTTCTTATTCCTTTCATGGACTCTGCTCTGCTCTTCCTTTCCTGGCTGACAAGGAAGTGCAGCCAGTGGGGGAGAGTTTTGTCTTTTTTAACATAATCACTAACTAATAGCTACTAGTTTTCCCAGGAAACTAGTGATTTAACATGTATCACTTATGAATCAATTCTCTGTGATCCAAAATTCCCCAATAATTATATAAATTTACATTGCTAAACTTCCAAATACTCAAGGCTCTCCTAGATATTTTTTTAGTAGTCTCTAATTCCTTTTTTAAAGTATTATACCTATGATATTTTCCTTAAGGCAAAATTTGCTTTATATGTTTAAAAACTGTTCTGTAACTAAGATAAATCAAATTCACTGGACAGTTTTAAAGTGTATTCATTTTCAGTATTTCATTACTGTAATCTCCATTTTTACACAGATAAGGATAAAATTGAAAACAAAATGCCTATAACTCACTTCCAAACAATAGGGGAGAAAAACAAGTGTTTATTTAATCAAAGTTTATCTTCAAAATTCTATTTTGAGGCTTTCAATAAAATTACAAATAGGGAAAGAAACATTTGAAGAGACAAGAGAAGATGTAATAGATACTGATTAGCATGATTAGATAAGAATGCCCAGAAGCTGGGGAAGCTCTGATCTAGTGGGTGTGTCTTGCCCACAAGTTTTTCAGTTAAAATCCATGCTAATGAGGGCCAGTGTGGGCACAGGCTGAAGACTGGGAGGCTGTAAGCCCAAGGCCATCCTAAACTGGCATATTTTAAACAAATCAAAGTAAGACAAAAAAATATACAGACACACTACCAAGAAGTCAATAATTGCCCATGTGGCAAGGGAAGGAGCTGGGGGCTCAGAGAAGGCAAAACACTGAAAAGACACTCTCTTATAGTTTTCAAAAATAGTTCATTTAAACCATGGAGGTTTATTATCTTTTATAATGCAAAAATTGTATGAATTTAAAACAATGCTACTTACCAGTCATATTTTCATCCAATGGCAGAGAGACTCCAACATCACAGATTTTAATTGTTTCAAAATCACCTTTAATTACAACATTTGAAGACTTTATGTCTCCATGAAGCAACTTCTTTTCTTGATGCAGATACTAAAATTGGAAAAAACAATCAAATACATGAGCAGAAAAATTAACAAAATCTCTCAATAAAACAATGACTTGAATTCCCTTTGCAAACTAGACTTATTTGTCCATTTCAAAGTATTTGAAGCCAAGAAGGGAACATGCCATGTCATCTAAAAATTTTCTTAAAGATGTTTGAATTCTCAAAGCCCATAAATTTTCTATCCACAAGATTTCCAAACACTCCAATTTCACTTCAGGCCAATAGTTCTAGATTTAATTTTGGAATCTTCACAATAAAGCAAACTTACCTCAACTTTGATGTAATACAAGAAAAGCAGGTGACATGGGGCCACCATAATTCATGAGCAGAAACAAAAATATAATCCAAAGCTGTATTATGTTTTATACATTAACTTCTTGGGTTGCAAACAATCACAGTCATATTTTTAACAGTGCCGCACAATGGCTGTCATTTGAGCACTAAATCATGAGCCTAACTTTGAAACGAGAGGCCATTCTTGCTATGATCTGCTCTTATACAAGAGTTTACTGTACTTATTTCAATGCAGCCTATCATGTGGTGAAGAGGCCCCAACATGGTTACACTGTAATTGATTCATTTCATTATATATACATACTTAAAGTCATTAGTAAGTAATTCCAATGTTTATCCTTTGGCTGTTCTGGAACTCACTATGCAGACCAGGCTGGCCTTGAACTCAGAGATCTGTCTGCCTCTGCTGGAAATTAAAGGTGTATACCACCATGCCCAGCTCTATCCTATCTAAAGTTATCTAAAAATGTACTAAAAATTGTATTTAAAATGCCTTTTTCTCAATCTGCTCCAAAAACAAATTTCCTGTGAAACCTTAACATGTAATCCTAACATCACTATCATTAAACCGTGAGTAGTTCTCTAGAGTCACGATTACTAGTGTTTAATTAATATAATTTCTTTCCTTTCCTTTCCTTCCTTTCTTCTTTTGCTTTTTCCGAGACAGAGTATCTCTCTGTAGCCCTGTCCTCAAAACTCAAAGATCTGCCTTGCCTCTGCCTCCTACATGCGGGATTAAAGGTGTGTGCCACTACCGCCCAGTTATGTATACGGTTTTTTTCTTCCCTTCTATCTATCCAGAAACACGCAACATAGGTACAACACATGGTTTTTTGTTTTTTGCTTGTTTTTTTTTTTTTTTGGAGACAGGGTTTCTCTGTGTAGCCCTGGCTGTCCTGGAAGTCACTCTGTAGACCAGGCTGGCCTCGAACTCAGAAATCCGCCTGCCTCTGCCCCCCAAGTGCTGGGATTAAAGGCGTGCGCGGCCACTGCCCGGCAAATGTCTTGCGATTTTTTTTTTTTTTTTTTTTTTTTTTTTTGGTTTTTTGAGACAGGGTTTCTCTGTATAGCTCAACACATGTTTAATTTCTTCATAATTCACTAAAGCTGTTTAAAATACAGTAACATAGTTACCTTTAACCCTCTTGCCATATGCAAAGCAACTCTGAGAATTACAGCTGCCGGAAAAGGACTTCCACTGTCTTTGCCCCGCTCTTCTATTAGGTCATTCAAAGACTTTTCACCTCCATACTCCATAGCAAGGCACAGACTACCATCACTGGCTTCAGTAAAAGCACGATACCCTTAAGAAAACATGACATTTTTCTATTAAACTCTTCATTAATGTAACATGGATCTAGACTAGCACAGTGAAGCAGCTACCTTTTACAAAGCCCAGAGGCATAATTCAAATGCCTTCAAGTGTGTCTAGCAGCACAGATCAAAATACTTTTACTATGCTTCTGAAAACAGAATGATTCCACCAGCCCCATTAGTACCAAAAGTGCAAAGTGAAAAACAGTGCAAGAACCCATCTAAACAAACATGAATGGTCTAAATGAATGAGAACCATTCTGCATTCTTGAAATCTTCACAGTACTGGCATCAAAACAACTACTTCCAACTCAGCTCCATGAAGGTTAAATACAAATATAAATTATGTGAATTTTAAATATTTTTTATTTATTTTATGAGTATTTTGCCTGCATGTATATATGGTGCACCACATGCATGCCTGTTGCCAGTGGAAGTCAAGACACTATATCTCCCGTGGATGAGTCACCATGAGGGTGCCAACAACTGAACCTGAGTCCTCTGCAAGCATGACAGGTCCTCTTAGCTGCTGAGCCATCTCTCCAGGCCCTTATGTTAATTTTTACTTTAGACAACTCACATTAACTTGCTTCGCAACAACATGTAGACCCAACATTTTTAGCAAAGCCAGTAGCTACACAGAACATTGCTCTACCACATACTGCCACAAAGTATATGTAGGCTTACCTATGATGTTTGGGTGATTAAGGTTTTTTAAAATCTTAGCTTCATCAGTTAGTCTCTTCTGATACACAGTTTGATAATGATCATCACATAAAGGATTTATCTTTTTCACAGCCCAAGGAGAATGAGACAACCCTCTCGGAGATCTAAAATATACATATGTAAACTTAAAGATACAAAATGAATAAAAACACCAACACTCAAATTTTGCTCCATAGAAATAGGTTTTTAAAAGCTTATGAAATTCTTTAGCTCATCAATACCTGTTACATTTCTGCTTTAACTAAATCAGTGTCAAGATTTAATCAGATGCCCTGAACAGCACCTGATATCTATGCTCTGAGAAGGGGTTAAAGGACAAAAATAAGGATAGGGAGTTAGGAACTTAGCAAAGTACAATTAAACCTCAGAACCGCTACACAGTCTTCTAACATTTCTATCCTGGCATGTCAGCCTACTATTTAATCAACATTTATCTATATGTATCAGAGATGAGTTATGGCATGCTATAATTAATAGAAAAGAAATTTAAAGACAGTTTCTATATAATAGTATTATATTATATTTGAAATTTCATATATATGCATTTTAATCAAGTCTACTCTCCGCTTCCTCCCCTCCAGTTCCTCTTCTATTCCACTACCACTACTTTCCCCTCCTATCTTCATGTGTTCTTTATTTTTGAAGCCCACTGAGTCCACTTAGTGCATGGGTGTAGGACTTCCTACTGGAGCATGGGTAGCCTCTCAGGGTCTGCATCCCTAAAGGTAGCTGACTCTCCCTTCCCTAGAGCCAGTAACTGCCAATGGTTCCCCATCCCTGGCATGCTCTTCTTCACTATCAGCTGTTTCAACTGTACACAGAATACTACACCTGTTCACCACACTCAGCTGTGTTCTAGGATCTGTCTACTACTTCGCCTTCTTATAGAAGCCAGAGGGAAAATGGATTAAGCCACTTCCCTTTTAATAATCTACCAGGAGGAATCTAGAAGTAAAGTATTAGGGGCAGAGCTCTGGCAGTTATGAAGATTCTAAAACTGGAATATAGCCTTCAGGTGTGATGAGGAACTTCCCCAATCCAAGCACAAGAGACCTACAATCCCCCAAGCAGGAAACCTTGCACTCACCTTTTCATTAGGTAAACACTGACCCCAGTCCCAAAGCCAAGCTTCTTCATAAATGGAGAGGCAGGGATATTTATACATGGAGTCAAACATAATACTAAAAAGCAAAAGCAAAAACTTATCATTTGAAAGAGCAGTACAAAATCATCTTAACAGTCTTAAAGCCCTGTGGTAAGATTAGTAATGGCATAGGTTGTTTTTACATAGTGTATGAGTACCCTTGACTAAGATGACTTCTGCAACTCGAATGGTAACACTAATGTAAATGGCTTGGGTTTTATGGCTTACAGACTAAGATTCTTAAAAATCCATTCAATTATTGTGTGTGTATGTATATTGTATGTCTGTGTGTGCAGATGTGAATGCTACGGCACACATGTGGAAGTTAGAAGACAGCTTCATGAACTTGGTTCAACACTTTGGTCAACCTGTTGAGCCATCTCCCTGGCCCTGTTTTACATTCTTAAAAGGCTACTTAAAAATAAAGAATATTGAGGTTGGTAAGATGGCTCAGTGGTCAAAAGCACTTGCTGCTCTTACGAGACCCAGAGTTTGATTCCCAGCACACATATCAGGCAGCTTATAACCATCTGTAACTCCAATTTCCAGGGAGGCTAATTAATGCCCTCTTCTGACCTCCAATGGCCTCCACATGCATGTAGCATGTGTGCACATATGCACGCGCACGCACACACACACACACATACACACACATACATTAATAAAAATATATCGAGATAAAAAAAGGACGCCAACAAGCAAGCATAAGGAAGTCCTAATGTGGTTCTTAAAGTCTACTAGGAATATCAACTTTGTGACACTCTGACGGGTTGACATCTGTACTTTGTGACACTCTGATAGGTTGACATCTGCACTTTGTGACACTGTAACAGGTTGACATCTGCAAAGAACATGCTCAAAATTGCACTCTAGTTACAAAAGCATGAAATTGGGGGAAAAGCTTGTAATGTTCTCAGTACTTTCATGATTCTGTGCTGTGCCACATTCATAGCTATAGTGGGTACATATGACCTGTGTGCCACAAGCTGCTCATGGCTGGAACTATGTATACACCTGCCTTTTACATAAAGTGTCCTTACCCCATGGCACATACCCAAGGAGGCCACACACACACACACACACACACACACACACACACACACACACGCATACCCTATGTAAACATGTTTGAATACTAGAATTTGTTTTGGCATCTGTGAAAACAAAAACATCTAAATATAATTCAGAGCATTCTATAATTATTACAGAGGAAATAGTTCTGCTTCCAGTCAGGAATAACTGACTATTCTTGGAGCTGCTCTCTGTGAACTGCAAAACTGACAGAATACAATAGTTTTCAGATATATAACAAGAGGCAGGGCACAGCTGAGACTTCTGAGCAAAGACAACAGCAAGCCCTGTTGTCACCCCATAGCACTGGAAGGCAGTCCCAAGCTTGAACACAGAGGAAACAGCTTAATAGTCAAACCACAGAGACAAAGCAGAGGTCAAAGACAACTAGGTAGCTAGAGGCTATGGAGCAGAACACAGGAGGGAGCTAAAAGAAAAAGGAGGACTGAAGAGGTCCACACAGTGCTTGGCCAAGTACTTAACTGCACACATTGTGTTTAGTATCCCAAAGCCAGGAAAGCAATAGGCTAAATAACTGGAAATGACAAGAGTCTAGGAATAAGATCACTTTACCATTAGCCAGACCAGGGGTACTGCAGCAGACAGTTGAGGAAAGCCCTCTAAAGGGTAACAACTCAGTACTACAGCTAACTTTGAGCCCAAGCAAAGTCTGTAAGAAAGTTTAAAAACCTGTCTCAAAAGTAGCAGACTTATCACCATTCAGTTATATGAGCTTTCACCACTCTGTAAAGTGACAAAATCCAGCACTCAATGACATAAAATATCTACCTCCTAATCAAAAATTACCAGGTATGAAAGAAGCAGAAAAACCATGGCTCATGCCAGAAGGAAAATAAATCAATGGAAACATACCATCAAATGACAGGAGTGGCAGAAGAACGAACAGTAAAAACAGATACACAGCTCAGAAAGATACTCACTGGTGTAAAAGAGAGTCTGGGCACACTATCTTTAGATGTTCTTAAAGATCCTCATGGGCTAGGTGTGGGGGCGAGCACAAGTTGTAATCTCAGGACTCAGAGGCGCCAGAGGGACTGGAGTCTAATAAGGGCATCTGTGAACAGCTGTATCCAATAAATATATTGGGGACAACACTAATGTGTCCACTAGCACCTTTCTTTAAAAGTATGCTGAGAGTGTAATGTAAGTTTTTAAAAAAATCATAGAGACTGAAGTGGGAAAAAAAGGCGCAATGTCTATTAATCTACATATGACCAACTAAAGACATCTTGAACTATCTTCGAGACACCTCCACAGGTCAAAGTGCTTGCTGTGCAAGCCTGATGCTCGATTCTTGGATCCCATCTACAAAGGAATACAACTCCTATTATCCAAGCCAGAAGAGCATTAGTAGGCAGGTCCTAAAATCCAGAACGCCCATCAGTGAGTAGACAGAAAGTCTGGCCTGTGCTATTAGAATCTCTGTTATGGTTAGCACTGTTATAATGACCAATACTACAACTGTTTACAGACAATGACAAAGGAACAAACACTAAAATATTTCCAGTAGAAACAGCAACAAGAGAAGGTCTTTTGCAATCTTACCAGATTTCCTTTTTTCAGATAATTTGTTTGGCGTCTTGAAATTGATTCCTTCCATTGTAGCAATCACTCTAGGTCCTGTAATGAAAACAAGCTAAGTTATACTGCAAATATCTAAAATACTCTCATTCATAAAGAGAATCCCATAACATCATTTTATCACAGAAATATACAATTTAAGACCTGAAAATGACCTCAGCAAATACTTAGTCCAATTTTATTTACAAAGGTAAAATTGAAACCCAGAGATACAATTACTTACTCATGGTCATACTGTCAGTGATTAGGGGTTGTAGTTTTAACTATAAAATATATACTTAGAGGACAGAGACAAGGTTCAGAAGGTAGAGGCACTTGCTGTCAAGCCTGTCAACTTGAGTTCAATTCTTGTGTCTCATATAGTAGAAAGAGAGAACCAACTCCCATAGGTTGTCTTCTGACCACCATATACACTATGTGGCACACATCTGCCTGCACATACACAATACATATAGAAACAAATATGATTTTTAAAACTTTTAAATATATAACTTTGATTTTAAAAAATACTAGTTCAAAAAGGTTAGCAGAAACTAGGAATGTAGCTCATGGGTAGAATGTCAGGCTGGCATGCTCAGGACCATGAGTTCAATCCCCAGTGACAAACCCAAAAGGTAAATACTATGTCTCCTTCTCATACTTCCCAGGAGAAGTTACAAGCACTTCATTATCCTTTAAAACAACCCTATATGCACACTCGTAATACCACTTGGAAGGCTAAGACTGACCTGGAAAACTGAGACCCTGCTGCAAACAAAACAAAAACTGAAAACCACACATACAAGCAGCATTATTCCTAACCGTCCAAACAGACAACAGAAGTACCGTCTTAGTCAGGGTTTCCATTCCTGCACAGACATCATGATCAAGAAGCAAGTTGGGGAGGAAAGGGTTTATTCAGCTTACACTTCCATGCTGCTGTTTATCACCAGAGGAAGTCAGGACTGGAACTCAAGCAGGTCAGGAAGCAGGAGCTGATGCAGAGGCCATGGAGGGATGTAACTTACTGGCTTGCTTGCTTCTCCTGGCTTACTCAGCTGGCTTTCTTATAGAACCCAAGACTACCAGCCCACAGATGGCACCACCCACAAGGGGCCCTCCCCCCCTTGATCACTAACTGAGAAAATGCCTTACCGCTGGATCTCATGGAGGCATTTTTCTCAACTGAAGCTCCTTTCTCTGTAATAACTCCAGCTTGTGTCAAGTTGACACACAAAACTAGCCAGTACAAGTACCCATTAGATGCTGAAAGCAGAGCAAAAAGTAACAAACTTGCTATGTAGAACACATACGAGCCAGGAAAACATGCCAGGTGAAAGAAATCAGAGAGAGAGAGCCACACACGAGATTCCATTGATTGAGCATGTCTAGAGCTGTCAAGAATCTGCCATGATTTCCTGATGGCTTAACTGTGGCAAGGAAGAAAAAAGTTAAAAAAAAAAAAAAAAAAAAAGGAGGCGGCAGCTTTCTCGATTCGATTGAACAAATAAAAAAACGAAAGTGAGTACTAGAGATTGGGAGCTCATTTTTGGATGCTTTAATATACATCTTGGTGGGAAGGTCAAACAGCCAAATACAGATTTGGAACAGAGCTGAAGACACGACTGAGGGCTTATCTACAATGTGGGACTAAAGCTGGGATGCTAGATGGGAAAGGGGGCAACCCTCAAGACCCCGATTCCAGACATGGAAGGAAACAGCCTGTAGAATTCGAGCCCTGCGCAAACTGCTTGGCCAAGAGTGGCCTGGAGAATGTCCTTGCCACCACAGCTTGAGGACTGGATACAAAGGGCACAGTGTGTTTTTAAGAGATTAAAGTGCCTAGGTACATTCCCTTAAATTCCAGACCCTCAAAAATGCCTATCTTCCACTTACCCTGTTTGTACCAAGATATCCAAGTCCCACCCAGCTCAGTTGTCTAATGGGATTTTTCTTTCCTGGCTGAGATTGAGCCTTAGTCTACACTGTCTTAGATCTGTGAACACATCCCATAGGCACTGTTAAATAACTATACTTTCTTTAAACCATATCACCTTTAGGCTTAGGGTTCAAAAGGCACATTTGATAGAGCTGGTGAATCAACTGATGGGCTTTTTTTTTTTAATTTAATTCTTTATTATATGTAAGTACACCGTAGCTGTCTTCAGACACCGCGGAAGAGGGCATCAGATCTCATTAGGGATGGTTGTGAGCTACCATGTGGTTGCTGGGATTTGAACTCACGACCTTCAGAAGAGCGGTCGGCACTCTTAGCCGCTGAGCCATCTCTCCAGCCCCTGATAGGCTTTCTAATCCCTATTTATGTTTTGTTCTGTTGAGTCTGGGTCCCACCATAACTTAGACTGCCTTCAAGTGGCTGTGTACACTAAGCTGATAGCCAACTTTACATACTCCTGCTTCAGTCCCCAAGCACTGAGGTTACACTTGTGTACCGTGCTTGGTTACCCTGATAATTGCTTTTACGATTTGATTTTTCGTCATATACTTTCCATCATATGTGTGTGTGGCAGGGGGCACATGGTATATGCACAACAGTACAGGAGCCTGAAGTGAAGGATAGACTCCCCTGGAATTACATGTAGTCCTGTGTGAGCCACTCCACATGGGTGCTGGCAACCAGCTCAGGGCCTCTGCAAAAGCCCTGCAGGCTCTAACCACTGAATCAACACGCCAGCGTCCCCCACCCATAACTTTATAATATTGTTTAACAATGCTTGACTTTTCAAAAGTATCTTTTTATTGGCATAGGCTAACTCTACATGATTATGAGTTTCACTATGAATTTTCATATGTGCACATAAATATATTTTTTAAGTAATAACCAGTATTCCCGTATATAAAATTCTACCCAGCCACATCCTCTGTCCTTTCTTAGGTCTCCTTTCCCTAGTACTGAGATCACAAGCACTCACTACTGCTCCCAGGTTTTGGGGTCCTGAAGATGGATCCCAGGGCTGAATGCATGCTGGGCACAGACTACCCAATTAGTCATTGCTCTACCACAGGCCACCTTTCTACTGTAGCCTCACCTTAAAAGCAGAGGCATTAGCAGAGAAGTGCTTCCCTGCCTCTTTCATGGCGAAGGGGGTCTTTCTCCCTGAACCCCCAAACTCTCCGTGATCAAGAAGCTCAGGGACAGGGACTTGGAGGTACGCGATGGTTTCAAGGGGTTCCCCTATTCTCCTCCATCCACTGTCTTTCCTGGGTCCTCCCTCAATCCTCCCCTAGCCGCTGTGTACCCTCTCTCAGTTCTTCCCTGCAGATCTCCTCCAGGTCCTGGTTCCTCTCGTAGAGGCAAGCCTCCCTCCCATCCGCGACCCCTCCCCTCAGGTCCTCGATGCTCCACCCTTCACCCTGTCCGCTGTCAACCTTCGAGTCAGCCAGGCTTTCCCTTACCACAGTCGCACCCTCGGATAAAAAGGTGAAAGTGACGAGCTGGCTCAAAGCTGTCTGGACAGACAGTTCGGAAGGTGCAAAAACAGCTCCCGCTAACTCTATAACCGCTAGAGCGTTTAGGGCGCGAGCGGTTTCAAAGGCAGCGGCCCACCCGGGGGCACTGGAGTTAGAATTCAAAGCTGTTAGGTGACTTGCTTCCGAAAGTGCAGGAACAGTTCCCTCCCGCCAACAATCGTAGTAACCGCCGCTGCGTTTAGGACGCACGCATTTTCAAAGGTCCCGCCAGAAGACTACGGGGCGGCACTAGGGTCAAAATTCACGCGTTTGCGCAGTCCGCCCAGATTTACTTGGGCTTCCGGATTTGACTTAGACCTAAGAAGAGAAGCCTTCCAGAGCAATGGCTAGAAACATATAGCAAGTGTCAGACAGATACTGGTGGAAAAACAAAATATGTGTCTGTTTTGAAGGCAAATCTACCCAAATTACAAACGCTGCTCAGAATATGCAATTAGGTTGGAAGTTTTATCGCAGATTTATGAGATCTTAAAACACTACCTAGAAATGTTAGAGTTTCATCATTTGAGGCTGAGAATAAATAAAAAATATTTAGAAATTTTGCTAACTTAAAAAATTATTGCTCTCTCTCTCTCTCTCTCTCTCTGTGTGTGTGTGTGTGTGTGTGTGTTTCTGCCACCCACATTGGGAGGTCAGAGGACAATTACAGAAACTGATTCGCTCCTTCCCTCCTTAGATTCCTGAGATCTAAATCAAAAGGCCAGACTCTGGCAGCAAGCTCTTACCCTTGTTGAGTCATCTCACTAGCCCAGTTTTGTTAATTCTTGGAATTACCACATTCTACTTAACAAATATTTTCAGAGCACCTACTGTGTGTCAGGTATCTGCACTTGAGTGTCCACTGCATAACATAATCTACTGTGTTCACTATAAGAGAAATGAATTAGGAGAACAGGAAGACATTCCCATACCTCCTATGTGGCTCAAAGACCATGTGATACCTTAAAAAAGAAATACAAGAAAACAATACACAACCCAAGAAACACTGAGATGCCTACCCAAAAGGAGCGCTCTGTGCTGCATTGTGACCTCTTCAAAAGTTTGGAGAAATTCACCACAGTCTGAGCCCAGATAGATAGGGTCATCTTCTTTATGTAGATAGTATCACAAAGTAGCAAGACTCATATGTATTCATGTGTTTATAAACATTAACACATATATGTTGCAGGAAATATTTAAAACCATGGAATATATGGCACATGTTCCCACACTACGCCCTGGTTCTCTCATCCCTGGCGAGCTGGCCAGCCATGCACTGGTGGGCAATGGCCGACCTGCTTTCATCTCATGGAGCTCTGACTCAGAGCTCCATGATCTCCACCCAGCTCGCTGGGTTCCAGCTGGTGGGTCACTACCACGCCAGCCCCAAGCTTCAATACCCTCATGGCCTCTGTGGTGCACATCAGGTAAACCCACACTTTGCCGCTGTACCTTTCTCTCTGGAACCCAGACGAGCCCCCTTGTGAAGGAAAACGCAACACAAACTTAGCTCAGAAGCAACAGTAACTCAACCTCTGGGCGCAACAACTAAACCTAAACTTGTAGGCCTTATCAAGGTCTGATTCCTCTGGTGGTGAATCCTTGAGGATCCGCCATGATACCAGGAGACTCTATTAGCTACATCTTATCTATCTGCTTTTCTCAATCCAAAAGCGACCTCTCTCTCCTCTTCTTCTCTTCCTCTCCCCCACCTGGAAGTCCCCCTCCTGCTTCCTCTCTTCTCTCTCCCCCACCTGGAAGTCTCCCTACAAGCCCAGTGATCGGCTCTTTTATTCATTAGGGGATTGGTTCACAAGTCACAGGTGTAACTCACTCCTTGTCTGAAGCCCCCACACACACACGCACGCACCTCTACTCCCAGGATCTTCCCATTTTAGATCACTCTTTCGACACCCAGTGTCTTCTCTCACCTCCCCTGCCCCCTGCCTCTCCTTTTGTTGAGTGATTGATTGATTGATTGATTGAGAGAGCCCTGGCTGGTCTAGAACTCACAATATAGATTAGGCTAGCCTCAGATTCACAGAGATTCACTTGTTTCTGCCTCCCAAGTACTGAGATTAAAGGTATACATCACCCTATCAGGCTATTTGTGTGTGTGTGTGTGTGTGTGTGTGTGTGTGTGTGTGTGTGTGTGTGTGTGTGTGTGTGTGTGTTTTCGGGTGCCTTTCAAGGCCAGAAGAGGGTGTCAGATTCCCTGGAGCTAGAGTTATAGACACTTGTGAGCTGCCCAGCCTGTGTACCGGGTCTCAAGTCCTCTGCAAGAGCAGCAAACACTCTTAACTCTTCAACCTATCTTAATATTTTTTTGTGAGTGTAAACATAGTATTTTACACCTCGCCTTCATTAAATATCTATAATGTTCTATGTTTTTATTAAGCTGTAGGTTTTTACAAGCCTTCTGTGCTCTTTTCTTAGTAGATAATAAAATTCTGCCTAAAGCCAGACCCCAAAAGCTTAATAAACCACTGCTTGTGAAAAGACTCTCCAGGGAGATGAAATTATTGGCACAGTATAAACTACTGCTAAAGAATCAGTGAAAATAAAGACCCTTGCCTAACAGTTACAACTAACCTGCTGTTTCCAGCCTTGGACCTGTAAAAGAACCCCAGAGACATGTGAGCATCACAAGTTTATTGCTATTGCCTGTGAAATGCATCCATTCATTTCAAAACCTCGCCTGCTAGTCAGTTGTCATAGAGAGCAGCTCCAACCTGGATCAGCTGTTTCTTTCAGTATGTAATGGGCTTTTGTTTTTTTTGGGGGGGGGGGTGTTGGGTTTTTTTGGTTTTTCGAGACAGGGTTTCTCTGTGTAGCCCTGGCTGTCCTGGAACTCACTATGTAGACCAGGCTGGCCTCGAACTCAGAAATCCACCTGCCTCTGCCTCCCAAGTGCTGGGATTAAAGGCGTGGGCCACCACTACCTGGCCAGTATGTAATGTTTTAACAAAAGAACCAGCTTAACTTTGATCTAGTGGATTGGCTTCAAAGTAACACTGGCACTTTTGCGTGTCTGCTTGCTTGTTTTCTGAGACAGCGCTTCGGACAGACCAGCTAGTCCTGCTTGAACTTGCTATGTAGCCAAGGATGATCTTGGACTTCTGATCTTCTGGCCTCTTCCTCCTGAGTGCTGAGACCACGAAGAAGCCCTGTTTATGCCATGCTGGGGATGGAACCCAAGGCTTCATGCAAGCGACCAAGTCACGTCCCTACACCATTTTAGGGACGTTTGGTTTTCCAGGACTTACTTTGAGAGTTTTGATTCTTTTCTTCCTTTCTAGAGTGTTGTCTCCCTCCTTCTCTTTTCTTTATGGCTGCTGAGTTCTAATTCTCTTTGAGGTTGTGTCCTCACTGCTGATTGGCTAGAAGGAAAGAAGAAAAAAAAAGTATTTTATCTTGTTGCTTCTGTATTTCCAAACAGTCAGTTCAAGGTGGTCTTGGACATGCCACAAATTCTGGCGTCCTTAGGTCTTTAGATGTGGGTTCCCTGTCCCCAACTCAGGAGCAGGGGCCCGGGTGGCGGAGAGTATGGTGGGTGTAAAGACACAGGAGACTGTGGGAAGACAGCTCATTTATTGAAATGGCAATGTTTGGCTAACTTTTATAACTGAGTCAGGGAAGAGGGGAGGAAAAAATACAGGAGAGGAAATGCACCTAGTTTGCATATGCGGACCTGATTGAAGACAGACAAACGTTAATGAGCACCAGTTCAGATAGCAAGGCGAGCTGGAGGAGCCTTGCCTTGGTATTTAGATTAGCAGGCTGTAGGTCACATGATTTCTGAGCCGTTAGTTCTCTGGTGTGGAAACCAGAAGCTTAACTGGGTTAGTATCAGTTCTCAATTTCCAAGGGTGAATGAATCCAGTGAATGACAGGAAATAAGTTTTGGCGGTTTGCCTTTGTCTCTGTTGGGTTGAGTAGACTCAAGCCTGACTTGAGTAGGGTGCAGCCTCATTCCTGCTGTGCTGAGAGCTTGGGGGTGTGGGGGGGGGGAGTATGGGCAGCACTTTACCGTCATCTGGCTTGGCAACCGGCATTTAAGTCCCAAAGTGAAGGCACCGGAGCATCTGGCTTATGCTCCCGTGTGCTGGCCTTTGTTTTTCTATATCCAGGGCCTGAACTTGAAGTTCCCTTTTATCCCAGATAGTTTTATGTCAGCTTGACACAAGCTAAAGTCATTTGAGGGGAGGGAACCGCCACTGAGAAAACGCCTCCATAATATCTAGTGGTAAGGCATTTTCGTAATTAGTGATGGATGGGAGAGGGCCCAGTCCATTGCAGGTGGGGCCATCCCTGGGCTGTGGTACTAGGTTGTGAGGCCCTTGGTCGTGTGGCAGCTCCATGCCCCTGCGTAGGGGGATGCTAGGACAGTGAGGCAGGAGTGGGTGGGTAGATGGGCAAGCACCCTCATAGAGGCAGGGGGAGGAGGGATGGGATAGGAGGTTTGCAGAGGGGAAACTGGGAAGGAGGACATCATTTGAAATGTAGATGATGATGATGATGATGATGATGATGATGATGATGATGATGATGATGATGGTGGTGATAAAGCAGACTGAGCAGGCTGTGATGAGCAAGCCAGTAAGCAGCACTCCTCCAGTGTCTTTGCATCAGCTCCTGCCTCCAGGTCCCTGCCCTGTTTGAGTTCCTGCCCTCACTATTTTTGATAGTGAGCTGTTAATTGAAACTGTAAACAAAATAAGCCCTTCCCCCCCAAGTTGTGTGTGTGTGTGTGTGTTGTTTTTGTTTTATTTATTTATTTATTTATTTATTTATTTATTTATTTAATTATTCATTTATTTTTGTCCTAGTGTTTCATCACAGCTATAGAGACTCTAGCTAAGATACCATTATTACCCCATCTCTGTTCTGACCTCTCTTTCTCCTGCATCTTTAAGCCTCTTCCTTTCTCTGCTTGGACTGTCATCCCTCCAAACACTCCCATGCAGAACTGTTAACCTCCCAGCTTACTGCCTGCTACAGGGCCCCCTTCCTTCTTGCAGCTTTTCCCTTTGAAGTCTGCTTAGTCTTTTTGTCTGGAAACTTCATCATGTCATGTGTGCCCCAAATCCTCCAGGGACCTTGTAAACCTCAGGGCAAAAATTCTCTGTCTTTGTGATCTGACCCCAAGTGTCTTTTCCCAGAGTTTGCCTCCCTGGGTCCCTGGGCTCTGGAAAAGACTCAGACTGTGGCTGTGCCCGGAGAGCTCATGTTTTTTCTCATTTTGCCAGCACACACTTCTCACACACTCTCAGAACAAATGCCCTTTCTGACTGGATTAGCATCACCTCGACTTCCATCAGTCCAGGCCCTTCTTTTCTCCTCACACAGTTCATCATCATGGCTGTGCCTCCTCGCTCTCCTAGGCTAGGACGTGCCAACACAACTTGTGTGTACGTCCTACAGCATCAGTTCTAGATCATTCTCTTGGGTGTGTGCTCAGAAATGAGGGAGTGAAAAGATGGACAAACTCTGTTTCCTAGAGACTCTATCTGTCCTTCGGTGACATGGCAGCTGGTTCTGGGAACACAGGGCTTGCTTAAAAAGCAAGAAGCACTTTAGAAAATGTGCTATGATCTCAGATGCCTAGAATTGATGAGTTCCTGATTCCATTGTGGTCCAGTGGACTGGGAAGATGTGACAGGGAATTCAGACCCTCCCTGAGAGAAGATGCTCACTGCATGCCTAGCAAAGCGGAGAGAGTTCATCTGATATGATTGTGTAAGACTCCAGGCTGGCCCCAGCAGCTGGCCGCGGTCTCAGTGTCCTGACGTCATTTCTGCTCCACAATGCCCTTCACTCTAACTCAGCCAGAAAAAAAATATCAGTTCTCAATTTCCAAGAGTGAATGAATCCAATAAATGACAGGAAATAAGTTTTGGTGGTTTGCATTTTTTTTTTTGAAATAGTTTTATCTGATAAGGTATTATTATTATTGAGACATGTCTCGTGTATCCCAGGCTCTCTTCAAACTGGCTATGCAGCCAAGGGTGGTCACATACTTCTGTTGCAGTAAAACTCCAACCCCAATAAGCCTGTGCAAAGAACATATAACTCAGATATTATATTTCTAAGCTTCACACCTAGATTGGGCAGATATAACACTATACTACTCTGCTCCCCAGCTAGGAGATCTCTTGTTACTTGTGACTTCTCCAGGCCACATGGTTTTGTTCCATCTTCCTTCTGCCTCTTCTTCCTCTGTCTCCGGTGGTTTGCATTTTTAACTACTCACTTCCCACTTGGAATGTTTATGGTGGGCGGGGCTTACAGGTAGTGGAAGTCCTTTTGCCTACTGCCTGTATTTGACATTGCCCTGGCACAGAGGAGGTATTTCCACTAAACAGACTTGTGGTAGCTAATCTTGATCATCAATTTGATAGTATCTGGGATCAACTTCGAAACATGCCCCCGGGCAGGCATGTGAGACCATTAAGGAAGGATTAAATGGTGGAAAAGATCTTCCCCAGAATAAGAAACACCCTCCAGCAGTGATCCAAATAAAGAGGCCCAGAGGGCCTGAGAGATCTGACCTAAAAGTATCCTCCCAGGGACTAGTACTCAGCTGTGACACCTATGAGTCACAGAAATGGCTAGTGCAGCAAGATATCCCTACGGATGCCATGGTGGTGCTCATGTCTTGGTACAGGCCAACAGCCATCTAATTGTACTCATGGCCACTCAACAGGACAAAAATATGCTTAGTACTGGAAACCTAGTTAACTTCCTGAGAATAGTGAGGTCATGGATCTTAGAGGAAACCTTATACCACCACTTTACTCAACCAATGTAATTCCTAAACTATATTCTAAAAGTCATCCCTATACCCACAATTACGTGTAGCTCTCATGCCTCTTCAAAGAAACTTCTCTTAACAACACACAGAAACCATTACAGAATATCACAACTGTTCTAAATAAAAGAAAACTGGTCATGGGGATCCCAGCTACAGAGGATATCTATCCTACAATTCCTGGACCTAAGGGTCAGGGGCCATCACAGGAGAGAGGTCAGAAGGATTATAAGAGAGAAAGGGCCAAGGAATCTATTGTGAGATTGTGTCTCCTAGAAATGACAGGAAAGCTACACCATGATACCTTAATACTATGGCTGCCTAAGCAAGACATGAACAGTAACAATGATAATAGGTATGCCAACGCAGAATGGAGAAACCTCTTGGGGCCCAAGAGTGGATTACAGGAAGTCAAGAATGGGGAAAGCAGGAGAAATAGTCTTCCTGAATTGACTCTCCAGTACCAAGTGGTCAGGCTTGAATCATATATGTAAAACTAACACTGAGCATGGAGCATGTTGTACTTACACACACACACACACACACACACACACACACACACACGAGGGGGGGCACTGGAAGGTTCTGTGCAGCTGCCAAGGGTCAGAAGCAACCAATGGTCCTGCCTAGCTGTCACACCTATGACCCACAGTAATGACCAGCATGGAAAAATGTTCTAAGGTTGCAAGATGGTGCTCATGTGTCGATAGTAGCCAAATATGAAACAATAACAAAGAAAAGAGGGCCATAAATTAGAAACGGAGCAAGAGGATCATGTGAGGGACTGGAGGAAGGAAAAGGATGGGGGGAAACTATGCAATTATTTTCATTTCAAAAACAAGTTGTTAAAGCAGTTCAAGGGAACAGCAGCGCTTCCTGCTTGCCTGCCTTGCTTCTTGCTGGTGAGCATGTCTGTCTCTAATGGCGCTGCTGTTCTGTGCTAACACTTGACTCCAGTTACTTGGGTACCAATGTGGACTGAAGACCAGAAATCCTCTAGACGTTTTCTATTCCTTCAGTACCAGATTGGGACCACTGAAACATCCAGATTCATAGATTGAGCAGTTAACCGTTCTCAGCCTTTCAAAGATGCATTGTTGGGCTATCCAGCCCCCATTTCAAGTTTTCTAGTAACCACCACCCCCAAGTACACACACACACACGTGTGCGCGCGCACACACACACACACACACACACACACACGCACACACACACACATTCATCCTATCAGTTCTGGTCCTCCAACAACCCTAACAGCACAATACTATTTAAAGAGAAATAAACCAGATAATCGCAGGAAAATCATTGGCCTTTTTCTCAAGGAAGATGGTAAAATCAGGGAGCTGTTCAAATCACAGTCTTAAAAATAGCCAAAGCCTGTAGTTGTTTTGACTCCTTGTCTAGGAAGTCACCTCTCAGCAACATGTCTTTTTGCCACTTTGGGATAAGGATTCCTCAAGCACTGTGAAGTGGCTCAAGCCACTAAGGTGTAACTTGAATGTCCTCAGAAAACTTCATGCTAAGGTATTAAAAGAATGTGTGGTGGTCTCAATCAGTCCCACAGACTCATATACATGAACGTTTGTTTCCCAGTTGATAGAACTGTTTGGGAAGGATTAGAAGGTGTGGCTTTGTTAGAGGGAGTATGCCAGGGGCTAGCCACAGTTTCCAGGTACTGAAGAAGGCAGCTGAAGGGAGGTATGGAGTTGGTGATCATAGCCAAAGATGCTTACCTTTGGCAATTTCTAGATTCTTTAGCTCTTTGCTATTCTATGGCCAAAATTGGATGGCTTCTGGCAATTTAACTCATGCTGATAGCACCAGGGGATAAGGAAAAAAAAGCTTGGTTACCTGGGCTCTTTTCTCTCTGTCTCAAGGACTCCGTACTGGTCAGGCAAGAGGCCTAGAGTTTGTTAACTCTTCATGAGCCAGAAAGGAAGAAAAGAAGAAAGTCATTCAGACAGATAGATACACACACACACACACACATACACACACACACACACACACACACACACACACACACACACACACCACTTTGGCCCGGCCCCACCACCTGTTTCATCAATTCCACAAGTGTTCATACATATTTATATACATACACATATACCTTCACAGTATGTATATACATACAAATAGACAGATAGACATATACATATATACATTTGGTGGATGGGGCACAGCCCCAACAGCCACACTTTATTTTTCTCTCAGCCTTTTTATGTCTTCTAGACAAAAGTTCTTTACAAAATTACCTCATAGATAAAATGTTACACAAAAGGGAGTTACAGAAGGACATTGATAGTCAGTACAAAGCAGTGTTTCATTCTATAAGCTCATTATAAGTTCAAAGCAACAGTTTCACATGGCCTTGCTTTATCATAGTGCACACTTGTGGCTTCATCCTTGGAACTGACCTAGAAATGAATGTTTTCCCTTGATCACAGATCTGTCCCAAGCCTATTTCTCTTCTAGTACAATTTTGTATGAAAGCTCATTGTATTCTTTACTATACAGCCTTTCCTTACTATTCTATGAGGAGGGGGCATATTCTATTCTTGATTCTTTATTACATCACTGAACTGTCTCTCCAGCCCAGGAGGGAATGCAGTTTAAGAACATCTCATAAACTGGCCAGTAGGGGACGCTTGTGGGTCGGCTGACTTCAGTCATATAGATGTAGAGCTCAGTCTCCTAGGAAAGGAAAGAAGAGGCTCTGGTTGACAAATGTTGGAGAATGGAAAGGAATTGGCAGCTATTGGTACAACTGTTGCCATGCACAGAACACAGTCAAGTGGGGCTTCTCCATCACAAGATGAGCTCTGCAGGTGCCCACTTCTCCATTAATGCCGTTATTCTGGCTCTCTTGATGAGATCTGAAATTTCTTGGATGAAATAGGCATCTCTAGGATTCAGATGAGGATGGATATTGCTTATTCTGTTTCTCAAGACCAGATAGAAGACTTAATCGTTGAAGGATGTGATATCAGAGTTGCTTCAAGTTCAGCTGCTTTGATTCAGCAAGCCATAATGCAAGATGGACCTGTGGATAAAAGCATTTGCCACCAAAGCCCGGTGCTCTGAGTTTGGTCCCTGGAACTCACGGAAGAGGATGAATGCACTAGTTAGTGCAGGTTTCTGCTCTCAGTGCGCCTGTGAGTGAGATGGGAAGCAGAGAGAAGAGAGTCTCCTACAGGATAGCAGCTACCGCAGAGAACACATTGCAGCAGCAAACAACAGGACAGGCCCCACCTCAAAAACAAGGTGGAGGCACTAGAGAAATGGCCCAGTGGTTAAGAGTACAGGTTTCTCTTTCAGAGAACTCAAATTCAATTCCCAGCAACCACATAAATAAATCTCAGAAAAAAAAGACAGTAGACGTCAAGGACCAAGACCTGAGGTTATCTTCTAATCCCCTCATTCACACGTTTACACCCACATGTACCCATACTTACACACACACACACACACACACACACACACACACACTAAGTACATTTAAAGATATTTTTATGTGTTTATTTTTTTTATTTTTATTTATTTATTTATTTATTTTTTGGTTTTTCGAGACAGGGTTTCTCTGTGTAGCCCTGGCTGTCCTGGAACTCACTCTATGTGTTTATTTTTATCTTGTGTACAGATGGTTTGCCCGCATGGATGTGTATGTACCATATGGGTGCAGTACCCAACAAGGCCAAAAGATGGTGCAGGATCCCCCTGAAACAGTTTTAAAACTGGAGAGTTTTAGTCAGTTATGAGTCACAGTGTGGGTGCTGGGAACCAAACCCAAGTCCTCTGCAAGAGCAGTGTTATTAGCTAACCTCTGAGCAATCTCTCCAGCCCTACTAAATAGCACTTAAAAAAAAAATAATTTCATGGAGAGAGGAAGGAACAACTATTACCTTCAAGCAGTTATAGGTTCACAAAAAGATTTTTGCAACAAGTACAGTTCTTATGCACTTCCTACCCCATGTACACATAGGTCCAGACATTGCCAGTATCCTCCACCAGAGGGACACAGTTGTCACAGCCCACACTGCCACATCAGAGTCCACCCTTGACCTCACACAGCCCAGGGGTCTGGATGAATATATAATGAGTGTGTCATGACATTCTCGTGCAGAAACTCTCCAGTTCTCCAAGTATTCTTCATTCTAACTTCCCACCTCTCTCTCATCTCGGATTCTTGCCCACCATTAATGTTTTTACTGTCTTCACACTTTTGCATTTTCCAGAGTGTCATATACTGAAAGCCAGGCAGCCTTTTCAAATGGCTTTGTCCACTGAGTAATGTGCATTTAAGGTTCTTTGATGTCTCCTCTCAGCTTGATGGCCCTTGCATCTTCAGTGCTGAATATCAGCCATTGTGTACTGTTTGTGTGTTCGTCCAGCCACCCAAGGGCTTTTTGACTGTTTCCATGTTCTGGCATTGTGAATAAGGCTGCTATAAATATCCATGGGAGCTAATACAAATATCCATGTGTGGATTTCTGTGCAGATGGTAGGTGTCAACTCCTTCGAATAAATATCAGTGTCTGAAAGTCACTGTCCCCCCAAAAACACTCACTTTTCACATGTGCTATCTTCTAGGAATTTCATAACTTTCCATCCTACAGTGGAGATTGTGGTCTATGTGGAGTTAATTTTTGTAAATGGTGTAAGCCTGAGTAAGTGTCTATGTTAATTTTTTTCTCTCAGCATGTTGGCTCTCCACTGGCTCCAGCATCCACTGTGGAAAAGGCTATTGCTTTTTTCCTTTGATGTGGGTGTTTCTTCTGATCCATTGATGTAGTTGTCTATTTTCTGCCAGAAATGAATATGGTGGCAAGTGATGGAGCAGGGCAGGTACATCTCTTTCCGGCCTCCGTGCACATGCCCACAGACGGGGCTCTTGAGCACACGCATTCTCATCCAACCCTTTAGTGTTAACTATGTCTTCGCTCTCACTTCCCATATCTGAATCCCATTTTCAGGGGATCCTGTTGGCCTTTTAACTCCAGGCTTAGCTTTCACTCATTGACTAAGCCAGCTCAGTCAGTCAACAGGTTCTCAAGGGCAGGAATGAGGATTAAAAAGAAAAAAGACAATTAGACAAAACTATAATAAGACTCCAGCCAGTTCTGAGGCTGAGGCGGGTTTAATTTTTTCCCAATCTGCTTTTATACCATTTTAATTGCATGCAAATAATAAGGTCAGTTCTAGCTTGAGGAACAAGCAAGACAATAAACAAAGTCCTGTGATCACTGTTTCTAAGAGCTTATCAGGATGACCAAAATATCAGACTACTTCCCCATCCTAGTCCAAAGTCACATTCTTGCCTGAAGCCTACTTCTTTGTTCTAGCCTAAAATTATGTTCCTGCCTGAACTTACTTCCCTGTTCTAGCCCAAAATCAGATTCCTGTCTGAGATTACTTCCTTGTCCTGGCCCAATGTCAGATTCCTGCCAAGCAGCCCCAAAAGCTCTCCACAACTACATCTGCCTGGTCCTATGACACTTATACGTCACCTCCATTTCCAGAAATGCTGTGTTTCTGCCCTGCCCACACTGCCTCATTCTTATAACTGTATGCCTAGGAATAATATGCATTATTCTTGTTTCACTAAAGTTTGTGAAGTCAGTGAAACAACATATATGCCCAGTCTTACAGCCCTGAGTCTCTCATTATCCTGATTTTATTTCTTAATTTTCCTGTGTGTGTGTGTGTGTGTGTGTGTGTGTGTGTGTGTGTGTGTGTGTGTGTGTGTATGTGTGTGTGTATGCATATTCTCTCATGTGTGCATGCACATGTTTGGGAAGTGTGTGTGTGTGTGTGTGTGTGTGTGTGTGTGTGTTCAAATTTTCTGTTAGAAGTCTTCTTCAATGGCTCTTAACATTATTTATGGAGGCAGGGTCTCTTGCTGAACCCAGAGATCATCAATCCTGGCTAGTCTGGCCAGGCTTTCCTTGAAAGCCCATCTTTGTCTTCCTAGTGCTGGGATCACCAGCAGCTGCCATGTCTGCCCATGGCATCTGAGCTCTGGTGCCCATGCTTGTGTTGCAAGCACTCAATCTACTGAGCCATTTCTCCAGGTCTCACCTTGATAATCTTAATCCAAGGGCTTTATTGCTCCTCAGTAAATACTAATGGTAAAAACAACTAAAGCTGTCCTGAGCTTGCCTGAGATGAGATGGAACAAGTTGTTTCTGGTGTGTGTCTTTTCACCCCACTGCCTTTGCCTTGTGTGCTCCTTGGTAATCTCATTACTTGGGTTTTTAGACCCCAAGCCTGTGTTCCCCTGAACACCTCTAGATTCAGCACATATGAAGTTGATCTGGACTTTCTGATTATGCCAGAGTTAGATGCTTGCTGTAGTTTGGTATGATTTGTGTCCATCAAAGGTTTCTGTGCTAGAAGTCTGTAGCCCCCACTCCCAAGCTTTGCAGTGCTAAGATGATGTAATCTCATCGTGGAAGGTGTGGTGATTTAAAGGAGATGTTCTCCATATTTTTGGACATTTAAACACTTGGTCCCCAGTTGGCGATACTGTTTGTGTAGGTTTAGGAGATGTGGCCTTCCTTAAGGAAGTATGTCACTGGAGGTAGGCTTTGAGGTTTCCAAAGCCATGTGCTGTTTACAGTGTGCTAGCTGTTGCCTGTGGATGGCGATGTGAGCTCTCCTTTCTTCCTGCTGCTGTGCTCAGGTGCACTATAATGCTTCCACACTTTGATGGTGATGGACTCTTATCCCTCGGGAACTCTAAGTACAAAATAAGCCTTTCCTTTCACAAATTGCCCCAGTCATAGTGTTTTGTTTAAGTAATAGAAGAGTAACTAATACAGAAAGTGACTAGCTCTTGAGTCGCCATCCCCAGAAAGGGTTATTATATACCTCTTGGAACTGGATTAGTTCCTGCAGGAATGGATTGCCTTAAGGGAATTTTGCACCTTTCCAGAATGCCTCTTCTGCATGTACCATTTACCACTCTTGTCTGAGCTGCCATCACTGGGATGTGAGTTTCTATGATCTCATACCTGAGCTAAGAGGCGCTCATTCCACGCTTTTGAGCTTTCTGAACCATGAGCCTAAGAAACCAAACTATCTAGGTTAGAATGCTTTGTGAGAACAACAGAAAATGGAGCAACATTTGTTGTTGTTGTTGTTGTTGTTGTTGTTACTGCTTCTGTTGCTGTTGCTATTGCTGTTGTTGTTAACCTTGATGTGGACTGACTGGTTACCAAAACTATGCCAACAGTCCTTATTCCTAGGTGCTATTTGGTTTGGCCAGCTGTAAACCACAACCAAAGCCTTCATACCTGCAAAATTCCTGGGACATTCTGACTCTAAGGCAGGTGCACCTTCTTAAACAAGAAGAGAATTTCATGAAAGAGCCATTCTGCCCTAAAAGCACAAAATACCAGAATGTGGATTCTGGCTTGCTCAGGATCTAATCTTACCTCCCCAGTCTAAATGCTAGAGGAGATCTTTCCAGAATTATGATCTGTTTCTAAGTATGTTATAGTTTACAGAAAGTTCTGAAGAAAAGGCACTAATTGTTGGAGGAGATATTTTGTTTTGCCCCATTGATCATCCTATTCCAGATAATTTGTGGGAAGACTGGATGACTTGATTCCCCTTGCAAAGAGGAAAGAAAAAAGAGAAAAATAAAAAACCCTTGGAATTCTTTGGAGGAGCGACATGGAATTAGAGATGGAAAAGAAGGTATCCGGTGATGTGCTATGTACCTTCAGTGAGCCCCACATGGGGGAATGCCTTGACCGCAGGAGTGGTCACACCACAAAGAGTGCCAACTCTCTTTCTCAAATGCAATGTATTTTCCACAGAACTTGATTCTGCTCTTTGCCCTGACTGCCTGTGGCCACTCAGTTACTGGAAACCTGCTGTGCCAGTTCTCTGCTAAGTGGCTTTGGCAAGATCTCTGCTAGCATTTAATCACAGTAAGAAGCCTCCAGAGACTTTATTAGATGTAGAAAGACTTACAGAGATGTTAGCCAGAGCTGGATGATGTCCAGCTCAGCTGCAGTATTCTTTAAGCATAGAACTTCCCAGAGAGATGTTAAACGAGCCGAAGAGCATCCTGGGATTTAGTCTCAAATCATATTGCTAAAGACCATAAGTATCCCATAATTCCCAGCATTTTTGGAAATTGTTATGTAAATCCTACTTCCCCATTCAATATATTATGATTTTAGATGTGCTTAATCTGCACTCATGGTTAAATGTCAGGATATATACCGTTATCTCTCTTACTGGAGAAATTCTTCTATTTCATAAAGTTTTATTGCAACTATTTAAATATGAGAATGTAAACACACCAGGATGTCTATCTAGTTGAAGGAATATTTATTGAATATTTTTGTAAAGTGAATATCCATTTAGTGTTTTGAGATTTTATGTATTGCAAGAATTAAATCTTGGCTTTTTCCAAAATATATAATTTGGCTCACTTAACTTGGCTTGGTTTACCTTTGTAAAATGTATTTCACGGTTTGTGTCTAAAGTGTCCCCTGTGGGTTTCTGTTTTGATTGCCTAGTTCCTAGCCTGTGGCATTGTTCTGCAGTCTGCGGGTCACAGGGGGGGTAGGTTCTGGCTAACAGAAGTAGGCCACTATGTAGGATATGCTTTGGAAGTCATACTTGCTTCTGACTCTGCCCTCTTTTCTCTGCCTCTTCATCTACAGCCATGTTAGTGATCTGCTGGCATGTGCTCCCACTGCCATGGACCAAACTTCCCTCTGTGAAGGATGGAGCCCGAACACCCTTTCTTCTCTTGAGTTGTTTCTGTCTGGCATTTTGTCACAGTGATGAGAACAGAAATGAATGCAGGAAATAGTTCCTAGGAGTGGCGCCACTGCTGCAGAAACCCAATGGTTTGGTCTGTTGGCCTTGGAATTGGACTTCAGGAGAAATGTGAAAGAAGTCTTAGATTACTATAAGCAGAACTTAAGGAACCATTCTGTAGAAGTTCAGATGGCCAGACTACCGCTGGAAGTATGGGGAGTAAAACTGTTCCTGAGGCTGAGATACAAATAAGGAATCTCAGGAACTGAGTTAGAAGGCATGTGTGTTACATTCTTGCAAAAAGTAGAGAAATCTGGCTACATTTCCCCATGCCCATAAATTTTGAGTGAGCTGAATTAAAAAGTAATGAATTCATTAATCTGCCATAACAAGAGAGTGTACATTGTGACTGTGGCATTGTTACTGCTGCCCGCATTTAGCCAGGTTTATAGTGAGCAAAAAGATGTAAAGGCATACAGTTTGGTAAGGAAAGAAGCACGGGCACATTTAAAGCTGCAGGTATGAGGTGACTGTCACTAGGATTAGTACTGTTAAAGAGAACCTGCACATGGCATCAGGACATAGGAAAGGCCCTGGAGGGGTGCAAGGTGTCAAGATGTTAATGCATTTAGATCTTCTCTGGAGAAGAGAGTAAGTATCTGGGTAGTAGAGCATTTGCCTAGAGCATTCAAGCCTCTGGGTTTAATCCTCAGCAATGCAAAGAAAAGAGAAGAAAAGGAAAGGAGAGTATCTGAGAAGAGGAAGCCCAGGTACTGAGATGGAAAGAACCCGAGAGAGTGGTTTTCCTCTTTCTGCCACCCAGGCCCTTGAAGGCCATGGCTGAAGCTGTTATAAAAGAGGCCCTGTGCCAGGCCTGGTGGCCCATGCTTTAATCCTAGTGGTTGGAAGGAAGAGGAAGGCAGATCTCTGTGAGTTTGAGACCAGCCTGGTTTACACAGTGAGTTGCAGGTCTGTCAAGAAAAACCTTGTTTCAAAAATAAACAAACAAATAAATAATAAAGTGGAGGCTGGCTGTTGATTAAGATGGCAGCATAGCTTGGCATTATCTACGAGACACTGCTTTTTAGGTGAGCGAAATGTAAGACACATCTGGTCATGGCGGCTTGCACCAAGGTTAAGACGCAAAGCCTGGGTGGCCCTGTGATGTGCAGTGAGGTTCAACTGTTTGCACTGAGCCCCTAAGTAGGCTATGTAGGATTTTTTAAGGGTGAATCCAAGTTGTAATGGAGACCACAGGATGTTAGAGATTCAGGAATACAGGGCATGTGCTGAGGAAAGCCAAAGGCACCAAGTAGAGTTGACTCAAGAAGCAGGCCAAGTGTGCTTTGAATTGCAGGGTTGCTCCAACTTGTTGGAGTTCAGATGATGCCAGCATGTGCTTTGATCCTGGGCTGCGGCTCAGAATCTAATATCTTCCATGCTGGGTTTAAATCTTGCCTCATCCCAAAGTTTCTTTGCTATTGTCCTTCACTTTCCTTTTGGAGTCGGGATGTTGCCCTGGGCCATTGCACACTGGAATTATGAGGCTTCCTGATTTATTAATTTTCAGGGGCTCACAGCTGAGAGATTGCCTTGAGACTCAGTAAACTCTTGAACTTTAGACTTTTGAACAGTGTGGGGACTGGTGAGACAATGGGGATTTTAAAAATGTTGTATTTTAAATGTGTGTGTGTGTGTGTGTGTGTGTGTGTGTGTGTGTGTGTGTGTGTGTGTGTGTTTGAATATGCTTGGCCCAGGGAGTGGCACTATTAGAAGATATGGCCCTGTTGGAGCAGGTGTGTCACTGTGGTTGTGGGCTATAAGACCCTCATCCTAGCTGCCTGGAAACCAGTCTTCTCCTAGCAGCCTTCAGATAAAGATGTAGAACTCTCAGCTCTGCCTGCACCATGCCTGCCTAGATGCTGCCACCTTGATGATAATGGGCTGAACCTCTGAACCTGTAAGCTAGCCCTAATTAAATGTTGTCCTTTATAAGAGCTGCCTTGGTCATCGTGTCTGTTCATAGCAGTAAACCCTAACTAAGACAGTGTGTGTGTACGTGTGTGTCTGTATGTGTGTTTGTGTGTGTGTATGTGTGTGTGTGTGTGTGTGTAAGTAAAAGTGCATAGAGCAGCCAGAAGAGGGTATCAGATCCCCTGAAGTTAAAGTCACAAACAGCTGTGACACATCTGACATGGGTACCAGGAACTGAACTCCCATCCTCTGAAAGCAGTAAGTGCTCTGGACTCGTGAGCCCTCATCTCTTCAGCCCCACTATGGAGACTTTTAAAGTTGGACTAAATGTATTTTGCATTATGGGAGGACACAGATCCTTTGGGATCAGAAGTCAGTGTTTTGTTTGCTTCCTACCTCAGGAAACTATAGCATTCATAGCAATGGGTCAACATGTGGATCGAGACCCTCACAGGTGTCTCATATCAGATATTCTGCATATCATATATTCACATTAGTATTGATTAAGGTGGCAAAATTACAGTTATAAGGTAGCAAGGAAAATAATTTTATGGTTGGGGTCTGCACAATATGAGAATTGTATTAAAGGGTCGCAGTATTGGGAAGGTTGAGAACCACCACTTTACACGGCAGTGTCTAGTTGGCTGGAAAGTCACTACTGGCATGCCTGTGAAGGCTTTATCTGCTTCAGGTTCTAGCCTATTTTCTCTGTCCACTGGTCAGTGGTCATATGAACAAGATGCTACCGCACACTCCACCACAGTGGCAGGGAGTGCCTCAGTCTCCAACCAAGCAAACGCACTGGGGAAATTTGTGAGCAAAACCCAGAACATTCACTCTGGAAATTACTCTAAGGACATACAGGAAATAAAGATTTTATTCAAGAAAAAACAGTAAAACTTGGTTACAACAGTGGGAGTCTGTGGCTTTGAACCATGGTTCCCATCTTCTCCACCCCCAGTTCATTGTGTCAGAAACTGCACTCTCAACAGTGATGAGCAGGCCGCCACAAGTTTGCATTCCACCTTCTCAGCTACATGCTGAAGTTCAGGTGAATCCAGTGGAAAGGCCAGCATCCACCTAAAGGGTCAAGACTCCATATTAAAGGTTAAGACTCCACACCAAACACAAAAGCTCCATCAGTGGCCCAGCTTGTTTGCAGGGAGAAGGCTTTACTATCGGAGACAAGCCGAGGAGGCCAGAGGCTAGCACTGCCCCCCTGTCCTTTGCTTAATGCAAGGGACTACTCAAAAGAGATGCAGGCCACTTCCGCACTTGCAGCTCCAGGGTTGGGGCTTAGAGATTTCGTTAAGGGGAGAGAGAGAAAGCTTCAGGCTTTTCCTCAGAGGACCCAACCTAATTCAAAACAGAGTATGAGGAAGTTAAAGCCTCAGCGGCAAGAGGTCTGGGTTGTAACTAACATGAGTGTGTTGCCTTAGTCAGTTAGTTTAGCAGAGAGAATCGGGGAAGGAGCTTTCTCTTTCTTAGGATGAACCACTGGCTTCAAAAGTTACCCTTGCAAATGGCTCCATCTTGGTGGATCAGAACGTGTGATAAGGTTTCTACCCTAAGGCATTTGTAGAGAGTTATAGAGTGATACACAGAATTGATGGAGTCTGGCAGATGGGTGTGGTCATGGAAAGACAGCCCAAAAGAACCCTGCAAAAATAGCTTTCTTCCCAGAAAGAATATGAGCAAAACCAAGGCTGTGTAACCAAGGGGCAACCCAGAGACTTCATATTGCAAGGAGACTTGAGCCAATGTGGTAGGGGCTCATGAAGCAGAGGAGCTTCTGGCTTTCCTGGTTGTTGTGAGAAAAGTTCTGGGTGTGTGGCTTCTGGTAGGTTGCCCATCTCCATGCATGGCCCTACACCCACACACGTCCTGGAAGCACTAGCTGGACTCAATAGGTTAGGCAAAGACCGCACTCTGACTTGTATTCCATCTATGAACTCCTGGGGTACGTGAAGGGGCAGGTCCGACAGACACAAAGCTGCAGGAGCTCCATGAAGAGAGATCTGAAAGGAGTCTCGGTGAAGAACTGGTATTGATAGAGTAGCAGAAGCCAGAGGCCTAGAACCAGACCAATGACTCACCGCAATGGACGTTTGCAAGTGAAGAAGTGTGGACAAAGGGGTACACTGTGGGACACACTGTGACACAGCGCGGCTTCCACGACAAGATTTTGGTTTTGTTTTATATAGTTACTTGGATTGTTTTATTTTGTTTGCTTTATTGGTTTATTTATCTATTTATTGGCAGGATGTTGCAAGGGTGAAGGAGAGATATGAAGGGATGGGAAGATGAATGGGATCTGGGTGTATGATGGGAAATTTACAAAAAAAACCAATAAAGTTAATAAAAAAAAGAAAAAGAAAAAACAAAGAGATCGTGAAGCTGCGAGACTGTGTCCTCCCAAACTCACAGTGAAACTTCTACCCCAGTATTAAGAGGCATGCTTTAAAGAGGTGACTAAGCCATGTGGCTCCACCTTCAAGAGTGGGGTTATTTCTTCATAAAAAAGCATGAAGCCAAGGTTCTGGCTCACACCTGTAATCTGAGTCCTCAGAGGCTCAGGCAGGATTGTCATGAGTTCTAGGCCAGTCTGGACTGCGAAGAGATAGAAACTTGCCTCAAAATTAAAACAACAGCAACAAGATAACCACATGACGCAATAGTCATGGTGGTGGCAGCAGCACAGAGCAGAACCGAGGCTTAAGAAGGTGAGTTCAGCCGGGCAGTGGTGGCGCACGCCTTTAATTCCAGCACTTGGGAGGCAGAGGCAGGTGGATTTCTGAGTTCAAGGCCAGCCTGGTCTACAGAGTGAGTTCCAGGACAGCCAGGGCTACACAGAGAAACCCTGTCTTGAAAAACAAAAAACAAAAACAAAAAACCCAAAAAAACAAAAGCGAAAAAAAGAAAGCAAAGCAAACAAACAAACAAAAAAAGCAGGTTTCCTCTCTACAGAGCGAGTCTAAAGTGAATCACCACTTCCCAGCTCTCATCCCATGTGAGGACTCAGCATCACTGCTAACAGAGGGAACAGTAACAAGGTACCACACGCTGCTTGAACTCCAAAGAAGCTAGCTCTGGAAGTAGGGTTGCCTCTGCCCCATTTCAGACACAAGCACATATTTTAAATGTCCTTCAAGACCCTTTATCTAGAGAAGGGCTGGCATCCTTAACGGGGAGGCTTCCCACCCTTGACAGGGAGGGAAGAGAAGGGTGAAACATCCCAAGAGTAAAGTGTCATGTCCTTAAAAAACAGTGAGAAAGGTGAGCCACAGATTACAATTGTTTCTCTCATGAGGTAAAAGTGCCTATGAAGCTGTGTTTTAGCAATGGGGACAAGGCTTAGAGGGAACTCCAGCTAACTACGTCGGCTTTCCGATTAGGTTGGATGCTCTGAGCACTTGATCTAATGATGACATCTCTGATTCTATTTCTTCTTTCAAGGGACACTCTGCCTGGGACTCTTTATCAGCTGGCTGGCTTAGCAAGGTCTCTTAGGTTTTTATTGCTGTAAAGAGATACCATGACCATGGTAACTCTTATAAAGGAAAACATTTAATTGGGGCTGGCTTACAGGTTCAGAGGTTCAGCTCATTATCATCATGGCAAGGAGCATGGCAGTATCCAGGCAGGCCTGGTGCTGGAGGAGCTGAGAGTTCTACATCTTGATTGGAAGGCAGCCAGGAGGAGACTCTTATGCCACACTAGGAGGAACCTGAGCATAAGAGACCTCAAAGCTCACTCCCACAGTGACACACTTCCTCCAACAAAGCCATACCTACTCCAACAAGGCCACACCTCCTAATAATGCCATTCTCTGTGGGCCAAGTACTCAAACATCTGAGTCTATGGGGGCCATTGCTATTTAAGCTGCCAAAAGGACATCCCTGGTTGATTTTTCATGAATGTTTTGAGTATCTGATTTAATGATCTCTCTCTCTCTCTCTCTCTCTCTCTCTCTCTCTCTCTCTCTCTCTCTCTCTCCACTATTTTATTTTAGCTTGCAGTGTATTCAATAAACTCACTCAAAATGCTAAGTAAGCTGTTGTTCATTCATCCGACTATACGGGGCAAGTGTTCACAGAGCTGGACTTTGAGGTGTTTCAGAAGCTCACGGTAGGGAACGGAGGCTGCAGACGACGGTAGGGAGCGGAGGCTGCAGACGATGCTAGGGAGTAGCCAGGTGATTGGAAGGAAAACAGTTACTAGCAAAGACCCCGTGCACACATCACACAGGGGAAGATGGACAACATAGTTTAATGGTGGTTTTGTCACCAGGGATCTGGCCAGGGCCCTTTGTCCTATATGGATGATATTGCTATAAGCAACGAGTAGCTTTGGTAGCACTGGGCCCTTGAGTGCCTTATAGGTAGGGCCAAAAAGCTTAGATGCTTATATCCTTGAGAACTAGAGACTTAGGTCCAGGCACTCAGACAGGAGGTTCATTGATCTGGGCTTTGGTTACCAGTGCCTGGCACTTGGCAATGCAGCAGCAGTCAATAGGAGTTAATGCTAGCCAGCTACAGCTTCTGGTCTTGGGTGTTAGGACCCTTTGTCTCTAAGGCTTGGCAGCTCCCTAGGAGTCTTCCAGAATCCAGGGCTGGTAATCTGTGTTGACTTTGGATTTTTAAAGCCTCTGACTTCTGTAGTCTTGGGCTACCTTTCTCATTCTGTCTTTCTACAGCCTTTGTTATCGACACTACCTACATTTGCCTCCTCTGCTCCCCACTCCGTCTACCCCTCGCTGGAGGGGTACTACTGCTGCGGCCATCAGTAAAGAATGGAGTACCTGTGGGTGAAGACATACCATTGTCTCCTCCATGTTCAGTTGGTCAGTCACCTGGCCACCCCTCAGGAGAGTGGATCTACCTTAAACTATGCTGAAGAGAAAGGAAGAATCATTTTTCCTTTAATAAGACAATCTGTAACTCCCCTTCCCCGAATTCCTGCCCTCTGGCAGTTGTTCCAGGGCTGCCATTGAGTTCTGTTGTGTCCACCTTAGAAACAGTAATTCCCACTTTCTGTCTTCTCACCTATGTTTTGGAAGCCAGCCAGAGCCTAAGCAGCTTCCCTTAACACACCAGACTCAGGCTCACTCTTTCTCCAGTGTGCCCTGTCCTGCTGTGTACCCACTTGGTCATCATGTGACTGACCTCCATATTGGCTTAAGGCAAACAGCATGAATGTTTCTTTCTCCTCCTCGAAGCAGCTGGAAAGAGAGAGAGAGAGAGAGAGAGAGAGAGAGAGAGAGAGAGAGAGAGAGAGAGAGAGATTGTCCTTTTAAACTTTGATTAAATTACTCTTGAACTTTCTTCTGGGTTTGTTCTTCAATTCCTTTATTAATGGGACTGAGAATCTCATAAAGGGACACTGATTTCTCTGGCAACTCCACCAGGACTCCCTCAAATTTTAAGTAACACTACCATTGAGGCAGGGGCTGCTGTCACGTCTGCGGCTCAACAGCTGTCTCCCAAGCTGTCATGATACCAGTTCAGCTTGTCCTACTTATGACAAAATTACAAGTGGGCAAAGAAATGTTGCCACACCACAGGGCAGCCCAAGGGACTGTCCCTAGGTTGACTCAAAAAGTGAGCTCAGTAACCCAGTTAGACAGCTAGGAGCATGGTATGGAGTGACGATGTGTGTCCAAATGTGGTGACTGGAATACCAACCACAATACAGCTCCCAGGCTCTCCTCTCGTTCGTGACTCACAAGGTTTTAGGCTAAGTCATGAGGAGAATGGTCTCCAGCCTCCAGCCCCTGCAAGCTCCAGAGCCAGCCCCTGCAGAATTGTGTAAATTCGCTCCAAGCTTGTCTTGCTTGGGCTAAAGGTTCCTGTCACACTAGTTCAGGCTGTGGCTGGTCCGAGGCCTTTGGAAGAGGAAGTCATTTCCAACAGCCCTGTGACAATGTCCCTCAGAGTTAGAAGCTAATTCTTTTAGAGCAGTTCCTGCTCAAGGCTTCCAGGCATAAATGATAGTTGTACTTTTGATAGTTTCATTCAAAGAAAAGCATCAAAGATACTTCTAGAAAAATACTTAAGAAATGTTCAATAAACCTTAACACCATGAACAGTGTTTAATATTGATTGATGGAGCTTAATCCCAGCCCCAGTTCCTAGGGGAGTTGTTTGGTTTACCAACACAGAAGTCTCTAGAGAGCTTTGGTTTGTTTGGTGGCCCTGAAGAGAAGACAGATGGGAATATTCTGGTCAGGGAATGGGAAGAAGGAAATGGACTGGGCAGAATATCTCATTTGGAATTTGGCTTTGAAGAGGAAACAGGATGGTGGCTGGAAGTGCAAAGAAACCATATTCTTAAGCTGTGGCCAACCAACAACTGTAGGGTCCATCCGCTCATTCCACTCAGAGTTTACAGGGTCTTGACATGTGCCAAAGCCTGGGCTGTTTACTGAGGAGACAAAACTGAGTAGAGCTCAGGCTCCAGGTGACAGCTAGCTGTGTAAATGATTCTCACAGACACTGGACAGGACAGATGACCGTAAGCGTGACATACAGGACAAAAGACATCTTGCTTGCAGTAGCAGATTTTTCTACTATACTGATTTTGGCTGAGCAGGGTGTTGTTGCTGTTTTATGGTTGTTGTTCATGTTTGTGTATTTTTTATTTTGCTTTTGTGTATATGTGAGTGTATATGCACGTGAGTGTGTGTGTGTGTATGTTTATGTGTGTGTATTTGAGTGTAAGTGCACGCATGTGGCATGTGTGCATGTGTGTGAGTGTGTGTGTGTTTGTGTGTGCCACAGAATGAGTGTATTGCTCAGAGGACAACTTTTGTGAGTCAGTTCTTTCTGATCGCCATGTAGGTTATGGTAATTAAATTTAGCTCATCAGGCTTGTGTGGCAAGCACTTTTAGCTGCTGAACCATCTTGCCAGCAGGTGAAGAGGTTCTGAGGTAATAAAATACTGGATCTAGAAGAGAACAGAGATATCATCTAATTCCAGCCCTCCCTCTTACAAACACAGAAATGTGAGTTCCGCAGAGGCTAAGGCGCTTGCCCGAGGAACATCCGGCCAGAGGCCGACCCGGGAGAGAGCTTTATCTTCTGCTTCCCCAGTGCAGAGAATTTTCCACTGCCCCTTGCCAGGTTACACACACACACACACACACACACACACACACACACACACACACACCCCACTTCTGCATTCTAAGCTCCCATACCTTAGCCACTTCTTTAAATGGTAATGTTAGTGAAGTCCAGGAGTCTGCGCTTATTTTCCGTATTCTGCCAATTAATTGTGGTTTGGAGGTGATCCATTCCAAGTCCCTGAGCTGTAAAGTGTGGCGTCAGCTAATCTTTTTTCAAGGAAATTCATTCAAAACCTTGCATCAATTATACCTATTATAGTTCAGTCTTCAAGTTAAAAATCAACAGTGTTATTCGTTTTCTCACAGCATGATTACTGGGAGGAACTGTTTGTTTCCTTTTTGAAGACTATGTAGCCCAGGCAGGTCCAGAGCTGGCCTCCAGCTCGCAACGATCTGCCCACCTCTGTCTCCTGAGTGCTGGGGTTAAAGGCTTATATCGCTACACATGATTGTTGGGGTAACTATACTACTGTGGAGTACAGGTTGTCCACAGGACCCAAGTAGATATTCTGGGGAGGGAAAAGGGTCAGGCTTGAAGAAGCCCCACCATTGCTTGGTGGGCTACAGGCAGGAACAGTCTGGGACCTGCTTTTCTCTGTTATTGCAGCCAGAGACAGTAGTAAAAGGACCTGCTGTTATTTGGAAGTCCCATGCCTTCCACCCCTCTTCCCAGCAGTCGACACTGGGCCACTCCCATCTGGAAATCATGAAGTTTGTTTGGAAGACAGAAGCACCTTCCACAGCATCTAAAATGGATTACTTCCTTAGTCAATAGCACATCCAAAAATAAGAAAACAACTAGCCATTGGACAAACTGCCATTTTCATAGCCAACTCTTCTGTCTTCAAATTAACCTTTGATGGCTTCTGACTCACAAACTATACTGTCAAAGAGCCAAAGATGTGGTGTTCACAGAAGGGAAGAGGAGGCCATATGAATCAGTTTGTGTTTAGACAACATGGCACCGATATGGCTTTCTGATGTGGCTCAAGATAGCCAATGGTAGACATCTGTGGGACAAAGCAATGGCTGACACTGAATGTCTGAGGATCCCCAACGTAAGCAGTGGTGAACCCCTTATAAACCTGTGACCTTTTATAAACCTGTGTGTGACCTTTTATAAACCTGTTCATGGCAGACAGCATTTTTGTGTGATTCTCTATAAATGCAGCCTTGATGCTGGAGGCAAATGCCTTCACCTTTTGTGTTTGTCAACCAGCCTGTGTAGGTGTGTGCATCTACCATGTGGCCTGTGTGCCTGTCTACATGTGTGCCTGTGTATGTACCCAGATGTCTGCCAGTGTCTGCCTGCCTAGTGGCCAGTGTGCTAATAAATACACTTTCCCCTATCTGCTGATGTTTCCTTGGGTTCTCTTTAACCCCTGGCTATTCATAACCCTCTTCCGTTCCTGGCTTTGGAGCCTGGACCTCACATGCACTCTCTTGTCTAGCAGTGGGGATCTGGGCCAACCATTAAACATATGAGCCAGAAAGTACAGGAGAAGAATGAGGGGGGAGAAGGAGGAGGAGGAAGAGGAGGAGGAAGAGGAGGAGAAGGAAGAGGAGGAGGAGGAGGAGGAGGAGGAGGAGGAGGAGGAGGAGGAGGAGGAGGAGGAGGAGGAGGAGAAAAAGAAGAAGAAGAAGAAGAAGGAGGAGGAGGAGGAGGAGGAGGAGGAGAAGGAGAAGGAGAAGGAGAAGGAGAAGGAGAAGGAGAAGGAGAAGGAGAAGAAGAAGAAGAAGAAGAAGAAGAAGAAGAAGAAGAAGAAGAAGAAGAAGAAGAAGAAGAAGAAGAAGAAGAAGAAGAAGAAGAAGAAGAAGAAAAGTTCTTTCTATCCTCCTTTCCTGTTTAGGTCTCTTATAACAAAAGACAGATTTACAAGAGAAAATCAAACCGATGTGTATTAACATGTATGCCTCCTATATTTGTGAGAATAAATTCAGAGGTGAAAGGACTCAGTGGTGGCGCATGCTTTTAATCCCAGAACTTGGGAAACAGAGGCAGGTGGATTTCTGAGTTCGAGGCTAGCCTGGTCTACAGAGTGAGTTCCAGGACAGCTAGGGCCACACAGGGAAACCCTGTCTCGAAAAACCAAAAAAAAAAAAAAAAAAAAAAAAGGACTCTCAAAGAAGTAGCATAGAACTGACTCAGACGTAAAGGTATCAACAGACAACAGACAGCACTGGGGGCTGTGCGAGGTGGACATGTAAACATGTGGGCAGCTAATTACCATATAGACTTCTTCATTGCATAGAATATCCTAGTATGGTGTTCAGGCTGTGAGGGTCTTAGGTCATCTCGTGTGATGATTTAGTCCCTATTGGTAGAGAGAGGAGGGACGACTTTACGAAGTTCTACCCCACTCTAGGGGAAAGGTAGAAAGATGGCTCTTGTACATTTCTCCTTAATTGGCTTCAGCTCAAAACAGACCTTATGTCAAAGCAGCATATTTGGGGGATTCATATTCTGACGTTCTTTGAAAGCCTTCCTGGGTATTCATGGTTCTGTATTACAGATAAGGCCAAAGTTTAGGAAATGAAACATTGAATGCACTTGCTCAGTCCCTGCTCCTCTCTGTTTGCAGCTTTCCCACCTATAAAACAAGAAGGCTGATTAAGGGGCCTCTAGTGTCCTTTCTACCTCTGACAGCCATGCGCTGAAGGGTTTGCTGAGACTGGCTCCTCCTCAAATGGCCGTGGGCAAGCAGCAGCAGCAGCAGCAGCAGCAGCAGCAGCAGCAGCAGCAGCAGCAGCCTCCTGGAGTTTCTCAGAGATTCAGCTCTGTCCCAGTTTTACTGATGAGACAGTATGGTGATCCTCATGTACTTAAGACCTGGCTTCAAAATTTGAGGTTGACTCTAGACTCCTTGGAGTTGTTTCTTCGAAGGATATGTTCTGTTTCTCTTGTGGGCCTGTAGATGTCACCAGAGAGCTGACAGCCGACGTGTTGAAACAGAGGTAAACTTGAAGTTTGATTTGCTCCCAGCTTTTCAGCTATTTCTCTTTAACTTTCTGACCTGATGCCCTGTGAAACTGTAGAGAACTGAGCCCCAACGTGTATTTTGAAGCTACTCACACTGCAGACATTTAAGTGCCTGCCAATTTAGAACAGATATGAATCCAAGGGCCTCTGCGCAACCCACATGGAATAATTTAAAAAAAAAAAAAAAAATTCCAGTGTGTTCTACTTGTGTGTGTTTTAAGACAGGGTCTCACCAAGACTGGCTGAAAATGAAGTTGAAATTGATCTGAATTTCTGTACTTCTGTGTTGTGTTTTATAAAGAAAGAAAGAACCAGGATATATATGGCTATAGTATGGAATAGAGTTTATTTAGGGCATGGGGAGGGGAGTTGCGACAGAGAAAGGAGAGAGAGAGAGAGAGAGAGAGAGAGAGAGAGAGAGAGAGAGAGAGAGAGAGAGAGAGAGGAGGCTGGCCAGGAACATGTAGAGGGGAGGAGGAGAATGGGGAGAGGGGACATGGAGGGTAAGAGAGTAGGAGAGACAGGAGAGAGGAGGGGGAAGCAGCCCCTTTTATGGTGAGTCAGGCTTACCTGGCTGTTGCCAGATAACTGTGGGGCGGAGCCTAGAAGGAATGCTAACATTCTGATGCTCCAGACTCCTCCTCCCAGGGGCTGGTACTCCATCCTCCACCTGCTTCCACGCAGTGCTCTGCTTGCTGGCCTGAACTCTAACAATGGAATGACATGCTCATCCCCTCCTTTTATTTATTTTTCAAGTTTAGATGAAATTATGTTGGATGTTCCCATGGCAATAATGTCATCTACTGAAATATAACCCGTTCTTCGCCTAGAATATTCATGAAGGTATCTGTCACACTACAGTTTGTATTTCTTTACATATTCATTTTATTTTATGTGTGTGGGTGTTCGGACTGCACGTATGTGCATTATGTGTGTGCCTGGTACTCAAGACCAGAAGAGGGCGCCAGGTTCTTTGGAACTGGAATTGCAGATGGCTGTGAGCCACCATGTGGCTGCTGGGAACTGCACCTGGGTGCTCTACAAGAACAGGAGTGCTCCTAACCACTGAGCCATCCCTCCAGCCTCTGTGTTATTCTTTATTGCCTACCATTTCCCCACAGTTTTAAAAGAAAATGATCACCTCTCCCATGAACCAGAATCTTCCATGTTATCCAAACTATTATTTATATACTGCTTCAGAGTTTGCAAACCACTTTCAAACGAGCTTTAAAACAAACAAACAAAAAAAACCCCTCATAACCAAAGGTTATGCCTAGGATACATCCATTTATAGCAATGGCTGGAAGCCCTTGTTCATCCATGAATTTGTGGAACCAAGATCAGAATCCAGGTCCTTCGATCCCATGTTCCTGTCAAATAAAACTTTATAGGAGACATTGATTTGGACTAAGCCCAACAGCCAAGCCAATATGGAATTTAACCACAGTAGCTGGCCTTTGTTTAGTTCGTTGCAGGAGGCTCTGTAGCCAATTATCTAATTAAGCTGTAACCAATTAAACTGTCTTTCACAGTTCCATTTTCTATAAATGCCAGTTTATGTTGTTGGTTGGAGCTCTCAGAATCTGCTCCAGTTTGGGAAGCAGCCCGATTCTTGAACCATTTTTGGCTCTGGCTTTTTCGTTTGCTTACTTTTGTTTGGTTTTTCTTGCTCAAACTAATTTTGCTAAATGTAATTGGTCGCAGGAATTTTCCTTTCAACATTCCATAATCTTTCTATTGTACCAACGACCTCCACTAATTATGATAAAACTCTCTGTAACCATGCCAAGCTGTAGTCACCCACAACTGAGACATTTCACGTAGGGATTTAACAGCTTTATTTTGTCTTTAAATGATTTATTATTATTATTATTATTATTATTATTATTATTATTATTATTATTATGTGTGTGCAGACATGTGCATGCCACAGTGTACATTTGGAAGTCAGAGAACAACTTGAGTCTGTTCTCTCCTTCCACCATGGGATCTGGGGGTTGAACTCCAGTCAAACTTGGGAGGCAAGCACTTTTACAGACTGATCCCTATTACCAGCCCTCTACCTATGTCTGCTAATATTTTCTTCAGTGTAACGCATAAGGCAGGTACTACCATTACCAAAGATGAGCCCATTGAGTCTGCTATTGGGAAGCTGCTTCCAGGTTTTGAAAGTGATGTTCCAACAACAAAAACAACAACAACAACAAAAATGGTGACGTTTATCTGGAGAGCAAATCACATTCCCAGGTCCCACACACCACCATACTTCTTTCTGGTGCAAAGAGGAATTTTTCCTGTTCCTTTTCTTCTTCCTTCTCCTCTTAGATATTAAATACCTAGTGTCCCATTTGAGAGAGTGCCACCTCTCCGATCCTTAGGCTTCCAACTTCTACCACCATCTTGGGTGTTAGGATTTGAATCTCTGAATTCAGACCATTGCTCTAGCATTTACCAGGCCTTGTGCCCAGGCCTGGTGACATAGTGATGACTGCCCGGCTCCGGCCTTCACAGAACTGACTGTCTATTGAAGTTGGACACTGGGAAAACGGAAGTGGTAACATGGAGGGATGGAGTTACAAGGCAGCTAATAGCGAGGGAACCACGGCATGGGAATCAGGCAAGCGTCTGGTCCCTGAGCCTTGGGGAGGTGAAATGGGTGTCTGGTTTATTGCTGAGCCCTCCATGATTGTTTCTTTGTTTTTCTAAAACATCCAGTTAAGAGTCTCTCTGAACACACACACACACACACACACACACACACACACACACACACACAAAGAGTCTCTCTGAGCCGGGCTGTGGTGGCGCACGCCTTTAATCCCAGCACTTGGGAGGCAGAGGCAGGCGGATTTCTGAGTTCGAAGCCAGCCTGGTCTACAGAGTGAGCTCCAGGACAGCCAGAGCTACACAGAGAAACCCTGTCTCGAAAAAAAAAAAAAAAAAAAGAGTCTCTCTGAAATGAGCAGACTCAGAAGGTTGAAGTTTACATCTTATTCTTGCATGCAACGAAGGTGTCTGCATTCTAGCAAGTTCCTATAGATTACTCTGTTTTTTTAAATTGGTCTGTGTATGAGGGGAGGGGGTTACTGTGGGGTGCTGTATGCACACATAGAGTGGGCAGCTTCAGAACAGAGAAAGTCAATCATTCTCTGTCTTTTCCCTCTGAGACAGGGTCTCTCATGAACCTGGCACTAGGCTGGCAGCCATACATCCTAGCAACATATCTGCCTCTGCCCGTTACAGTGCTGGGGTTCCAAGCATACGAGCCCACACCCCAGATATGAACTCAGGTCCCCCTACTTTTGCAGGACCTGCTTTTACCTACTGAGCCATCTGCTGAATCCCTTATTGAGGAATTTTATAAATTGTGAGCCCCTCATCTATAAATGTTTAACTCTTTCTTTTCCAGACCTAGTTGCTTTCCTCGCCTTGCTGTGTGTGCTGTGTTTCTAGACATGGCAGACAAACAGCAAAAACAGCTTGACACTTCACTTTACTTAATACCATGTTCACACTTAAAATATTTACATTAATATCTGTTTATTCCACCTTGTTGATAGAGTCTCTTTTGTCTGTTTGGTTTTTTCGAGACTGGGTTTTTCTGTGTAGCCTGTCTGTCCTGGAACTTGCTCTATAGACCAGGCTGGCCTCAAACTCAGAGATCTGCCTTCTGAGTGCTGGGATTAGAGGCATGTACCACCACCGCCTGGTGTTGACAGAGGTCTTCTTGGGAAGTCACCAACTTTCTTTGGCCCATTTAAAGTTTTTATTGTACATAAATATTGAATTTTCTGTGTTTACTGAGATAGTTGTATATAAAAATATACTCCTTGAGTCTGTTAATGTGAAGAGCTGCAATTATGGATTTTTATTATATTAAACCATGTTTGCATTTCTAGGCAAACTCCAATTCAGCCCGATGTATAATTCTTGATGCTTGGTGGGTTCTGTCTGCTAAAATGTTGCTTATGGCTTTTGTATGGATGTTTCTGGGTGAGACAGGCCTGGAATCTTTCTGCTTTCCCAACTTTTGTCTTGTTTTTTTATGAAAGTGATTCAGGTTTCACAGAATGACTCGGTGTTCTTCCCTGTTCTCATGCTCAGGCTGTTTTCTGTGAGCACTAGGGTTCACCATGCAAGCCATCGTGCTACTTCCTTTGTGGGAAGCGGTCCAACCACAGGTTTCGTTCTCGTGGGCTTACTGACTATGCTCTTGATTCTATCTCCACAGATGCGTCAAACTGCAGTCTCACCCAACTTCCCCAAACTGCATTGTTACAATCTTGCTTATAATAGTCTTTTCTATGGTCTCCTATGTTGCTACTTCTCTTCTTTGCCCTCATTCACATTCCCAATACTTGTATTTACTTTTAAAATATTCCTTTGGATTAGTCATTATGATTATTAATTTGTGGTAGTAAGGACTGACCTCAGGCCTTGTGCATGTTACAGAAGTACTCTGCCACTGAGCTACATCCTGGTCTTTGAGGTTTTTGTTCTGAAAAGGCCTTTCTAAGTTACCCAGGCAGGCCTTGAACTTGCGATCCTCCTGCCTCAGCCTCCTGACTAGCTGAGATTACAGAAACACCATACCCAAGTTATTTGCCACTTTACAGCTCCATGACCAAAAGCAACTTAGGAAGGAAAGGGCTCATTTGGCTTACACTGCCACATCATAGTCCATCATTGAAAGAGTCTGGGCAGGAACCTGAGAGTAGGAACTGAACCAGAACTCACAGAGGAACACATGATTGTGTTTTTGGACAATAAGTTTGCAAACAAGTTCAGCAAACAAGTACTGACCCCTTCACCTGTGCATTTCCTGTCATTGGATAGTAATCTCCCTGGGTTGTCAGTGTTATATTGAAGGGAGTGACAAGAAGAGTTTCTGTGATCACAAGGATCAAATCTGTACACACCTGCACCTTTCTCTAATGTGCTTTATGCAGAGAATGCAAGGCAGGTCCTGTTAGCACCTGTTAATCGTGGCAAATGGGCCTCACACATTGTAGCTACTCAATCAGCACTTAGTAAATGTGGTGGCTTGAATGAAAATGGCCTCCACAGACTTACAGGGAGGAACATTACTAGAGGTGGGCCTTGTTGAAGTGGGCATGGCCTTGTTGGAGGAAGTGTGTCACAGGGGGTGGGCTTTGAGGTTTCAGAAGCTCAAGCCAGAGCCAGTTTCATTATCTCTTCCTGCTGCTTGTGGATCCAGATGTAGGACTCAGCTACCTCTCCAGCACCATGTCTTCCTGCAGTCTGCCACACTTCCTGCCATGATGATAATAGACTAAACTTCTGAACTGTAAGCCAGCTCCAGTTAAATGTTCTCCTTTTGAGAGTTGCTGTGATCATGGTGTCTCTTCACGGCAATAGAAACCCTAACTAAGACAATAAGTGAATAAATAAATGAGCAGGATGTAAGATCTGTGTCCATGACACTTCCCTATGGAGAGGGCATGGGTTTCTGCAAGAAAAGAAGACTGACTCACAGTACCCAGTAAAATGAGTCTGCCTTGCCCACCGCAGAAGTATGAGGTCTGTCCTCAGGACCACAACCCTGCCACCAGGAGTGGAACTCAGGTGGATGATAACTTGGACAATAAGAAATTGGCCCTGGTGATGACTGTACAGGATCTGACAGGCAAGTGAGCTGGGCAAGGGGACACCAAAGTGTTACCAGCTCTTTGGGGCCACAATACAAGCTGCTATTGACTACTTTGACATCTGGCTGTAAACCTGTTTATATTTTTACTGAAATGATCTCCTCATTGCTCACCCATGGCTTAGCTCTGCAAACACTGAAGGAGAACCCATGCAGAGCCTTGGGACTGACCTCTGCAGGGTGCCTGGAGGGGGAGGGGCTGGGGTGGGATGGGGGAGGGCTACAAGAGAATGTTGCAGGAAGCTTTTGCATATTTGGTCACCTCTCCCAACCAGATCTTTCCAGAGCTCATCTTTGCCAAATGGTGCTATGTTTGAACAAAGATGTTCTGTTATGAGTCTCCTGGACCAGTAAATAGCTTTAGGGAAGACTTCTACTTCTAGCCTTGGAGAATACTTACCAGAATTACCCACCTTCTGACATAACTGGAAAATTGCAAATTGCACAACTTTTTTTGAAACCTATCATTTTAGACATTGAACAGCGTGTAACTGGCAGACTGTGATTCCTGAGCAGAGGGGAGTGAGTGGGGAGTTTGACCTTGGCCTGGATTCTTTTTTTTGCATTATCAGGAGTAATCCTGGTCTAACAGCTGTTCAGACATGAGGAATGATGCTTAGAGATGAGAGGCCAAGCTTTGGAGAATTTCTCAGTATTTGAGAGAGGGGAATGGCACAGAGAAAGTTCCAGAAAGGTGTATAGGTATTCCTTTGAAGCTTTGGCAGCTGTGATGGTTTGTATATGCTCGGCTCAGGGAGTGGCACTATTAGAAGGTGTGGCCCTGTTGGAGTAGGTGTGTTACTGTGGGTGTGGACTTTAAGACCCTCATCCTAGCTGCCTGGAAGTTATTATTCTGCTAGCAGCCTTCAGATGAAGATGTAGAACTCTCAGCTCCTCCTGCACCATGCCTGCCTGGATGCTGCCATGTTCCCACCTTGATGATAATGGGCTGAACCTCTGAATGTGTAAGCCAGCCCCAATTAAATGTTGTCCTTATAAAAGTTGCCTTGGGCATGGAGTCTGTTCACAGCAGTAAAGCCCTAACTAAGACAGCAGCTCAGCACTGATCAGCATATACGTGAAGCTCATGTGGCTGATTCAACTAATAAAGAAAGACCTAAGATTAGAGTGTACGCTACTGACTCCATTTGGACTCACTCAAGGTCTCCCCCAGGAGAGTTAATGTTCTTCTTGAAAGCTGCTTTACCTAGTCTACTTGGTGAAGAAGGAAGAATAGGAAGGGTCTGACAGGTAGAACCCATCTTAGCTCTAAAGCTGTAGGTGCAGGGAGGAGAGGAATTCAAAACTCGGGTGGGGCATGTATGTTCTACAGAAGGTTTCGGGTAGGGAGCCAGTTTACAGAACCAAACTGATTCACACTCTGGACCTGTTAGAGAACGTTAGCATGACTTTTATTATTTTGTCATCCAAGTCAGTGAAGAAAATTCGAGCAAGGAGAAACTTGTCCAAAAATATGTGCATGTTTGTCCACTGGAAGTGGCTGTGTGTGACTTCTAGACAGTGGGGAGGACAAGAAATGGTGGAAGGTGCTGCCTTCCTCCAGGGTCTTGATCACATAGAATCACTATGATATCTATAGGGAGGGAGGGAGGGCAGGTTACCATCCAGGCTTTTGGAAAGAGGAGGAAAAGCATACTTTCTTGAGGGATTTCAGAAACATCTGTTGATTTTTAGCACACTGCTGTGACCCAAAGCAAACCCAGGACTTTAATGAGCAGCCACGTAGGAACATCTAGGACTGTGGAGTCCAGACCTCTCCTCATAGGCTGCTGTGCTGGAGCACTCCTGCCTATAGGACCCAGGAACTGCGCACTCAGGACTGAATCCCTTAGCATCAGTAGTGGTTTGAATGGGATGCTCCCTTAGACCCATAGGATGTGGCACTGTTAGGAGGCGTGGCCTTGTGGGAGGAAGTGCGTCACTGGGGGTGGGCTTTGAGGTTTCAGTTGCTCAAGCCAGGCCCAGTGTCTCTCTTCCTGCTGCCTGTGGATCCAGATGTAGAACTCTTGAGTCCTTTCCAGCACCATGTTTGTCTGCAGGCTGCCATATTTCCGGCCATAACAATGGCCTAACCTAGTGAAACTGTAGGCTAACCCCAATTAAATGTTTTTCTTTATAAGAGTTGTTGTGGTCTGTTGGGAGCCGTTTGCCACTTCTCTGAAGGAGAGAGAGAGAGAGACTGCCTGCCAGGCAGAATGAAGGCAGGTCAGGGACTATTGGCAGATTTCCCAGCCTGCTGAGGCGTGGAATAAGAGGAGGTGCACCTGAGTCTCAAGGCGAGGGGCTGAAGATTCTATTGACTTTGGTGGAAGGAACAGAGAGGCTTTGTTGATGGGAACAAATATCTTGTGTACATTTTAGCAAAATTGTTTCTCTGTTAGCTTGTGGCTTTGCTTCCCACGATATACAGTATAAGAAAGCTATGAGAAATACACTCGCTGCTGGCTGGTGTTCACCAAGCAGCTCCCCCATGCCTGTCTCTTGCATCTTTTTCTATCTTTCCTATAATCAGCCTCGCTCCCCCCTCATAGGACTGTTTGACTTCAGCAGGACTGGTACAGTGGTCACGTTGTCTCTTCACAGAAATAGAAACTCTAAGATAGAAGTTGGTTCCAGGGACGGGTTATTGTTGTGAGAGGCCTGACCATGCCTTTGTTTGAAGGAATGTGGACTTTATAACTCTGAGTCAGAAAAGCAGCTGAACACTTTATGTGGTCCTTAATGGGGCATACTAGTAGGAACACGGAAGACAGTGTTTACCGAGATGATTTGAACTGTGGGGGTCCAGCTCATGAGGTTTCAGAGAAGAATTTTAGTATGTTGCCTAGAGGCTGGTCTTTTGATGAAGAATGTGGCTGCTTTCTGCCTTTGTCAAAAAAAAAAAAAAAAATCTGCCTGAGGCTAAATTGAAGACTTCTGTCTTCACAGCTTTGGCTGAGGACATTTCCAGACATCCTAGCATTGACTGTGTTGTGTGGCTTTTAGTGGTCGGGCTCTGCGCAGGTCTATAATGAAAAGGAGCAAGATGAGTAAGGAGGCATACAAACTGTACAGTCGGAGAAAAGGAGTCCCAGGAAGTGTGAAGATTACAGAAAAGCCCAATGCCAAGTGGGGTAAAGAGATTGGGACCTCAGAGTGAGACTCCACCCAGCAAAGCTTCCAATGTGTGGAGAGGAATTAAAGAAAAGTGAAGGGCAGGAGAGATGGCTCAGCAGTTAAGAGCCCAGCCTGTTCTTCCAGAGGTCCTGAGTTTATTTCCCAGTAACCACATGGTGGCTCACAACCATCTGTAATGGGATCCAATGCCCTCTTCTGGTGTGGCTGAAGACAGCTACAATGTATTCACATACATAAAATAAATAAATCTTAAAAAAAAAAAAAAAGAAATTAAAGAAAAGTTTAGGACCATGTGTGGTGGTGCACACCTTTAATCCCAGTACTTGAAAGGCAGATGCAGGAGGATCTCTAAATTCAAGGCCAGCCTGGTCTACAGAGTGAGTACCAGGACAGCCAAGCTCAGGCAATGAAGGAAACCATTTGTCTTAGTCTGGATTTCTATTCCTGCATAAAATATCATGACCAAGAAGCAAGTTGGGGAGGAAAGGGTTTATTCAGCTTACACTTCCATGCTGCTGTTCATCACCAAAGGAAGTCAGGACTGGAACTCAAGCAGGTCAGGAAGCAGGAGCTGATGCAGAGGCCATGGAGGGATGTTTCTTAATGGCTTGCTTCCCTTGGTTTGCTCAGCTTGCTTTCTTATAGAACCCAGGGCTACTAGCCCAGGGATAGCACCACCCACAATGGGCTGGGCCCTCCCCCTTTGATCACTAATTGAGAAAATGCCTCATAGCTGGATCTTATGGAGGCATTTCCTCCTCAAGGGAGGCTCCTTTCTCTGTGTTAACTCCAGCTTGTGTCAAGTTGACACACAAAACTACTCAGTACATCATTAAAAAAGAAAGTTGTTGAAAATGTATTTGAAGAAGGGGCCATGTTCCAATCTCAGGAAACAGGAGAACTTGGCAGCTTTATCCACATGGCTCTGGATGTACAGTCAAGGATACAAGAAAGGGGTTATGGAATCTCTCTTCACCACTAAGGAAAGCCACTGAGGTCAGGCATGTGGCAGGGGTGTCCCTGCATGGAGGCCTAGAGAGCCACTGTGTGAAGCTGTGAAGGTGAAGCCTGGATTACCTTGGAGACCCCAAGAGGTTAGAGATGCCAGAGTCATGGGATACCTGTTAAGGAAAGCTGCTAACAGGGCATGAAAACAGCGAGAGAGAGAGAGAGAGAGAGAGAGAGAGAGAGAGAGAGAGAGAGAGAGAGAGAAGTGTATTGCAATCAACAAAGCTGCCTGTGAATCCAGAGGTAGAACTCTCAACTACCTCTCCAGCACTATGTTTGCCTGTGCGCTGCCATGCTTGCTAATAATGGACTGAACCTCTAAAACTGTAAGCCAGCCCCAGTGAAATGTTTTCCTTTATAAGAGTTGCCAAGAGTTACCAAGTCATGGCATCTCTTCACGGTCATAAAACTCTAACTAAGACTTTTTAAGGGGGGAATCGGGTATAAGCATGTGCACTTTCTTTTGGGTTAAGATCAAGTGCAGTTCAAAGCTGTTCTTTCATGAATGGGCCTCAAGGGCTGTCCTGTTGCTTGGAAACTGACTTCTTTGATGACCACCCAATCAGGCTTAAATGGCATGGTTCTACTGCAAGTTGAGTGCATCACCCCTCCCCCACCACGTGCATACATTGGATCCTTGATTCCTCAATGTGGCAGTGTGAGGAGGTGTCTGGGTGACAGGGGCAGAGTCCTCATGGATGGTGGTTCTAGTTCGTTCTAAAGCAAACCTGCCCACATGCTTGGTCTCTGCTGTACAGATCCCTTGTCCTCTTCCTTCTGCCATAAGTTGAAGCAGCATGAATTCCTTGCCAGATATGGCTGCCCAGTTTTAGACTTCAGTACGATAGATAAACCTGTTTCCTTTATAAATCTACCTCACCTTAGGTATTCTGTTATGGCAACAGAAAACAGACTAAGATGTGTTCTATCATATAATCAGTCTAGACATGTGTGTTGGATGTCTTCTGAAAGCACGGAGATGGCTTCTCATGGGCAGCACATGCTAACAACTCTCACTGGGAAGACTGAGATTGCCTTACCAGCTCTCTCCACGGTCCCTGGGTTTTTGTGAGAAAGAATATGATGGACCACTTGTCAGCGACATCTATTTCAAATGTTTGCTTTATTGAGATTCTTTCTTACAAAACATCTGAAGTGCTTTAGGCCTAGTTTCCATTAGTCCCTGAAATACAGGCCATGGTCATTTCCACGCCCTCGTAGGTAGGTCTGTAAACTAGCCAACTTTTATTTTTATGGTTAAAATACTTTTCAACATTGCTTTTATAGGCATAAAACCAAACTTGTGTCTCTTCTATGTAAAGACCAAGTGAGAAAGTTACTGAGTCTTCATCATTGGGGTAACTGGATTCATCCCCACAATTCTCAAAGTGATGTTTAGGCACCTTTAAAATACCTATTTTTTTTTTTAAATATTGCCTTTAGCATATCTTTTAAAACATAACCATTGTGATGTGCTGAGCAATGTAAGAGGAGTGCTACGCTTGTACAGGTATACATGCATCGGCTCTGGGAGAAGATGCATGAGTACACGCAGTTATGTAAACATAACAGTCGGTCAGATCATGAGAACAGTAGTGAATAACACGCATTGCAAGCAAGCATGACCAAGATCACATATTGGCCGAGTGGCCAGTCAGGATCTCTGGGGGAACTACACCTGGAGGTACGTGGGTTTTCTTGACCCCAGGCAGGATAATGCTCACCTCCCAGGATATGTGGTTGTGTCTGTGACCCTACTATAGCCATACAGGTCTGCACTCAGTTGCTGCCCTGTAGCTCCCCCAGTTCTAGAGCACATGTACAATCTAGTTCAACCTCCTCCTTGGGTGAAGAGCAGATTATGTTCTCTTTGTAAGCAGGAAGGAAGTGCAGCTCACAGGCTTGAAGAGTCGCAAGGTCTCTTATTTCCCATTGGAAGGTTATAGGGATTTCATACTTCTTTCTACTCTTTAGGGGTTTATCAGGATTACATTCCTTGGATCACAGGATTCTATTTAGAGAGGCCTGGAAGGTACAATGTCACCACCAACCCCAAGACACACTCTCTAATGACTGGTGGGCTCAGGTTAATGTGGATAGCTCCCATGTCATCCTTCAGATCAGCCCTCGTGTGTGCACACTTGACTTAGCAACCCATTATGTCTGATCTTACACGTGCTTGCTGTAGGATTTGGGGCATACAGCCACCAAATAAGCAATGTCCACAGCCTGAGCTTGTTGCTCAGGCCTAACAAGGGCACACTAAGATTCATGTGGGAACCTGGTTTCAGTCTTGGTCATTCTTGGGCTTCTAACTTGGAAGCCAGATGAATAGGCCAGGTGAGCACTCCCAGGAGGCAGGGTCCTGCCCTGAGGGACATGCCTTGTATTATTAACACTGCAATATGGATGTGCTTCCAGCACCCAAGATATGATGTAGCACATGGTAGCATGGTAGTTATTCCCCTCCCTTCCCAGCTCCAGCTGGGTTCTTTAGGTCCCTGACATTTTCTTATGTTTCCCATAGCTGACTTCTCCTGTGCCCCTTCCTCAAACTAACATATAGTGTGAAAAAGCAGAGGAAAAGAGGGGAAATAGAGTCATTAAGGGTTTCTACTTGCTGGGGAGGTGGATGGTGGTAGGTAAAACTGTGGGATTTGAGAATTATCTGCCAAGTAAATGACCCATAACACCTCCCACTCCCATTGCTGCTCTTGCCTATGACATCATATCAGCATCCATCTGTAACCAAGAGACCAAAAGGGATATGGATCCCCAGGCCTTTATGAATCATCTTCAGATAGCTGAACATACTTCTGGTTCAATTGACTGGGGTTTTCCATGTAGAAACCTTGATGGAAGGAAAGACAGAATGTAGGTCCCACTGAGCACTTTGGAGCAGTTGTCTGCAAAGAGAGTGACACCAGGTCACCTTGGAACCAGAGTAGGACCAACTGGCAGCAAGGTGGGGTGGTGTTGGATCGGGCATGAACCATGGTTAGGTGGCTCCAAGCAATTTCCCCTACCCCAGAGACACAGGAACGTGGCTCAGTGGCAGTGCCATGGCCTTAGGCTGTGGCCACTTTCAGAGGGGAGTACAAGTCACCCCAGCATCCTCAGCATGCCCGCAGTTTGTCACCCCCCATTTGGAGAACTGGCAGTGGAAGATGGAGCTCTCAGTTCCCTTGCAGTTCACATCGTCCATCCAAATCCTCCCTGTGCCTGTGAAGACAGGTAAACACAAAGTCTTAGCAGTGACGAGGAAGCAAGAAGGAGAAGAAAAGGGATTGTGCCTGTAAATGACATGGCCGTGCCCTGGCTGTCCCTGCAGGTGCTTCTCAAATCTGGTGGTGGTCATTTTCCCCCTCTGCGCTACTGAGATCCTTCATTATGAGCTTAGCTTCCTGTAGGTAGAGTAACAACAACAGAGGATATTGGTGCTTGTCTCTTCTATGAATCAGCCTTCTTTCAGATATGGGCCTCTATAAGTCCTCACCATTATGCTTTGGGGTCTGCATGGTCCCCTGGGGAGAGTTCTTAAGTTCAGAGCTACCCTGTTTTGTCCTTGAGGATGGGAGACAGTCTTTCACTGACCCTTGTTTTAGGACTTATTCCCTTGGGTGAGACATTCCTCTTTCCTTTCCCTGTCTCACCAATGCGAATTCCAGGCCAGGCCTGGACAACCACTCTCTCAGGAGCACCGCTTCTGAGCATTAGCTCCCACCCCCCTCGTGTCTCGCCCAGGGATCAGTCTTCGCTGCCTTTGTCCCTATTTAATGGGATGTCTTGGTCTAAAGCAATCTCTCTCTCCATCTCGCTAAACTGGCACTTTCTCGGTGAGGACCCGTAGTACAGAATTCCCTCTCCCCGTCTCATTTGCGGCTAGCTGAAACCACTGGTTCAGCTGGTTAGCCAGAAAAGCAAGTCTGATTAGTGCTTCCTGCCAGGCACCCCACTTGCTGCTCTTCCCCCCTCTACTCCTTGGCTCTGCTTGGTTGTCAGCGGGAAAGGTGGGGCTGGCTCTGCCCGTTGCGTCCTGCCAGAGGCACCTCCCTTAGACTTGCTTTCCCATGTGTGTTTGACTACCTGCTGCCCCACCAAAGCTCACAGCCACTGGAAACATGGCTTTGGCCTTGCCTCAAACCGGTTCTGTCTCTGCCCCCTGCCAGGGACTCATTCTGCTGCCTCCCCTCCCCTAGCTCTCTGCTTGGCTCCCTCAGCCTGCTCACGCTCAGCCAGTCCCTGATTGTGTTTCCACCTTCCAGCACACGTGAGGGACTTTCTCCCTCTCTCCCCCTCCTTCTAGGCCACTCCTGCCAGCTTTCTTATTCCAGTCCTAGCCATATGTCTCTTTGCTACTGCTATTAAATTCTATTCAGTTATAACCAATATATACAGTTCTCAATCCTGTCAGAAGTTTGTTAATTCTTAAATTCATAGAAGACAGAATTCCCAAAGTCTTAACAGTTGGCTCAGGATGGTCGATGGTCTCAGAAGATATGGACACAGCTGCAGGATACTGCCTAGATTGTGATATGACAATCACTAAAAACGCAGTGGACAAAACCGGATACTTTGGGTCAAGGGGCTTGGCTACTAAACCAAGGTAAGCTTACTTCCCCTGTCACGTGTATCCATTCCACAGAGAAAAAGCCCTGCGTCTTCTGCACTTGAAAGCCAGACTGACTCTGCCTGAGTTGCCACAGAGACCAGGGAACTGTTGACTAATGGACTCTAAGAAACTCTAAGAAAACATTCCACTATACGATCCAGCTTTTTCAACTTTTTAATCTTGTCTCTTCTGCTCCACAAAAGGTTCATCTTAAAGACTGTTCATGTTGTTATCTCTTTTATAACTTATAAGCTACGGAAAATCCACTCAGATCTGCCTCTCATAGACCCAATAAACTCCATCCAGATAAGTATATCTGCCCAAAGTTCCCACTTACTACCTATTCCAAAGGGTGGTGGGATTCCTCTGTGTTTAAAATGTACATCTTAAAAAAAATTTCTTTCTCCAAAATGTACTTAATCTATTTTTCTACCTATAATAATGTGTTTCAATATCTTGTCAAGTCCAGGCGATTACTACGCCCAGGACAGCTCCAGAGAAGCAACTGTCAGATGCTCCAATCTCCTCTCAGACACAGACGCTTCTACTGGACCTGTTCCTTCTGACCTACCCTCAGATGGCTCCACAGACCTTGGACAGCAAGGAAACTGCCAACTCCCCTACGACTGGGCAAACATCCCCCACCCCCATTCTTCTAGGTTCCCCAGAGCCACGTCGCCCCAATGCCAGCATGAAGCAGGCAGATATTACGACGACCCTGTTCCTGCTTTGCCATTGCCTCTTTCTAATTTTTCTTTTTAATTAAACCAAAACGGGAGAATGTTAGCATTCTGTCTAAACTCCACCCCACAGTTACCTGGCAACAGCCAGGTATGCTCCTCCCCACAGTTGCCTGGCAACAGCCAGTTGGGCCTGGCCCACTATAAAAGGGGCTGCTTGCCCCTCCTCTCTCTCTTATCTTTCTCTTGCCTCTCTTACTTCTCTTACCTCTCCTCCATTCCCTTCCCCCCTCTCTTCAAGTGGTCATGGCAGGCCTCCACTCCTCTACTTCTCTACTCTCTCCCTCTCTCTGCTTTTCTCTGCCTCTACTACCCTCTTAACTCCCCTCCCCATGCCCTAAATAAACTTTATTTCTATACTATACCTTCGAGTGTGTCTGGTCCTTCAGGGGGAAGGGATGCCTGGGCTCGGGCCTGCTGAGCACACCCTTCCCCCACACCTCCCTACCTCCATAACATATATCTCTTTATATTTTTATAAACACATCAGTATCCATGAAAGCCTATGGGAGAGGTAGCTCAGGGATTAGACCCATAACTGACCACACTGTATCCTCCTCCACAGCCAGATGATCCTCTCCTTTTTTCGTGGAATCATTGAGACTTTGAAAATCTTCAGCTCTGTCATTCATTCTAGATCTGCCCTGTGATATCCCTTTACAAAGAAGCTCAAGGGACATCTGAGCCACCGTGGTATTGACTAAACCAACTACATGAATCAAGCCACTTAGACATGTCCCATGGAGATTCTCAGGTCCTCTCTCACAGGAGTGCCACACATTGAGGCAAGGACAGACCGAGGAGGAAGGACAGACCAAAGAGGAGAGGCCTCCTTCCGCTGTCTGCCTGGACCCTGTCTTCACCACAGCCTCTCCCTGGCTCTTACACAATAAGCCCTTTGAGGGACAGCAATAACTTGCAGATTAAATGTCTCCTGGAAAACACATCACTTCACAAATTACCCAGGAGAAGGCAGCAGGCCCAAGAGCTCCATTGGATTAGTCATCCCCAAAGCAAATAAAGGGAACTAACAAATAAAGCACAGGCCCAAGGCTGCCCATCCCAAATGCATTTGCAGGATGTGGACACTGTAAGAACAGCCTGGGGCTCCACCAAGCTGGGCTGCTGTCCAGCCTCTGGAAGGACAATACACTTGGAGCAGGGTCATCTCACAAACTGCCATTCTTACTCGTGTGTGGGAGCACTGCTAAGGAAGCGACAAATATCTATGCCCCTCACCCCATGCCACAGAAGCCAGTGCTCTGAAGATTCCAGGTCCTCATCATCCCCTGGAGTAGAACAGTCCTCTGCCTACACAAGGAGAGGCCCCAGGAGCAGCCTGGGAACTCGTTAGGAAGTTATTTTGTCCTGGGTGATCCAGGGATAGATGTAGGTCTGAGAAAACCTGCTCAGGCTAGGTCAACTCCACTCTGGTTGACCTGTTGGGGTGCACAATAAAGTCCTGCAGCTGCTTGTATTACGAATGCTAATTGGGTCCCCCCAAAACAGTTTGCGCAAGAGGGTCTGCATGTAGCTTCTGGGAACCTGCCCCCAATTAATTCTGATTGGTAAGTTAGGATGCTAGCAGCTAAAAACTGGGGAGGGGGGAGGGGGAGGGGGAGGGGTGGGTTAGGTTTCCTGGGTTTGGGACCTCGAGGAAGGAGGAGAGAGAAACCTGCCATGCTTTAGAAGAGTGTGGAGAGAGGAGAGACACAAAGGCCACCATGGGGTAGAGAAGCACCGAGAGCACCCGGGCTCCGGGCCAAGAAAGCGCAGCCCAGAGGGCTGCTCAATTGGGTCCGGAGCAGCCAAGATGGAACATAGAAATTAGTAAGTAGTAACTTAGAATTATCAGTGGGAGGTAGATTCTAGCAGCATGGAGGATAGGCAGCTGCCTAGCTATTGTGCTGCTTATAGCATATTAGAATATAAAAGCGCTGTGTGTGTGTGTGTGTGTGTGTGTGTGTGTGTGTGTGTGTGTGTGTGTCTTTGTGTGTCTTTCATTCAGGAACATAAACCACTGAGGTGGGAAGCAACTCTGTGCCCGGGCATTTATTAAAATATTAATACTTCAAAGTCCCCTTAAGGCAAAAAAGATCAGCACAGCACCTCCTGGTGAACAGAGAAAACAGCACAAGAGGTGCTCTTCATGGGGTGAGAGGGAGACTATGGAGCGTGTAGTACGATGCTAGGTTGGAGGTGACCATTCATTCATTCAACAAAATCTGCGGGCCTGCTCAACACTTGGCACTCTTCTGCATATTTAGAATCCTCCAGTGGTGACAGACACTTGCATAGTATGCCACAGGAGCTACAGTGTGTGTTCATTGTGAGCTGAGGTATCAGAGGGCCTGGTAAGTTCCCTCCAGGAGACAAAACAAAGCTGCCTATTAAAGCTCACGGGAAAAGATAACATGCAGGGTCAGGATAGCAGGAAACACCATCAGGTGACCTCAGAAGCACGGTAGTCACCTGTGATAGAAGCACCTTGGGACAAGTGAGAAGTGACAGGAAGTGGTTTAAGAAGGGCTTTCGTTAAGGCTTTGTAGTCCTGCATATTTAAAATCCCTTCACTTGGAGCTGAAGCAGGAGGATTGCAAGTCAGAGAGTAGCCTGAGAGACATAGTGAGCCCAAGGCCAACCTGAGCTATACAGTGAGACTGTCTCAAAGACCAATTGCTGGGGGGAATTAAAAGAAAGACTAACTTGATCCCAAGAGCAATAAAGGCCCACTGAAGTTTCAAGGAAGGGGTTAACACAAGCTATTGCTCATTTAGACATTGCTGGCAGCTAAAGAAGGCAGGCCCAGGAACCAGCCTGCAGGTTGTAGTGAGACAACCCAAATGACAGCAGTTCATAAAAGCTCAGGAATACAGTCAGGCCTGACAGCCATGTTCACTCAATAGATAGCAGACAGAGATGGTGCCTGCACCATGCTAACTGCTTGACACAGGCAACCTCATCTAATATCAACAGCTCGTCCTTAAAAGAGAAAGACTTGAAGCTCATCGAGGTTAAGAAATATGTTCAAGGCTGTCACTGTATTCAAACACAGGAGTCTGACTCCAGAGTTTCTATCCTAAGCACTGCTCTGCTCTGATGAATACCGTAAGGTGGGTCAACGAGGAAAAGGGGAGGAGACAGATTCAAAGGACCCTGGAGGGGTGGATGTTGATAGAATATGCGAGACTTGGGGATGGGCCAGTGAAGGGGTTGGTGGTAGGGTGGAAATGCCCAGGTCTGCTTTAGATGGAATCTGACACTAAATGGTGCTTTAGGCTTGACAGAGGTAAAGGATTCGAGGGGAAGAAAAGGTAGCCTGCTTGACAGGTGCATGCCGTGCCTGAGTGGTGCTGTCGGGGAAGTAACTGGATTCTGAGGGGTCTGAGGCTCAAGGGAATATTTCAGGTAGAGAATGACCTGGGCCATGCGTGAAGCCTCAGGTATAGAGATGGGCTCCAGGGACAACCTTCAGAGTGCGATGGGAGGAAGGGGATGAGAGGAGGAAGAGGAGGAGGAGGAAGAGGAGGAAGAAGAGGAGGAGGAGCTAGCACCCTCTTTCCTCATGCCATACTAGCAATCCCTGTAACTATTTTGGCTCAGAGGAATAGAAAGCCTAAACCTTGGTTAAGATGGTGGGTTTGTCTGGTAGCACTCCACAACCCCAAAGCCCGTATGGTGGGCAACTGTCACTCATGCATCATCAGACTATCTGACAGCTGAGGGTGATATGATTAGTTCAAATCCTAGTCCTCCCAACCAGAATACAGATGTTCACAACAGTTGATTGGCAGCATGTTAGATCCCAGGGGCCTAGGCTAGGAAGCATCCCTGAGTCTGTAAGCATAGTTCCCAGACAAGCACACTAAGACAGAGTGGAGAGGGGCCAGGTGCAAGTGCACACAGCCGAGGAACAGAGTACACTGAATAAATGGGGGGAGGGGTGGTGGAGGAGTGTCTCCAATCCATGCATTGGGAACTGTTGTTTCGGGTTCAAGTCCACCAAAGTTTCTTCCTGTTCAAGTTCTATAGAGAGGGAGTGTTTATAAGTATGAGGTGTGTACTGAGAATAGGAGTGAGGGATAGGTGCCCCCAGAGCACAGTTGGCCTGTGTGAGCTATATCACACGAAGGTGACACAGGCTTTGGGGACAGAGGCCAGGCCTGGCACCCATGGCTCTCTTCCATGTTGTCCAATCTGTACCTTACCTCACCATCCTTACCTTGCCCAAAACGAGCTGTCCGGTACACCTCCTCAACACCGGGGAAGCCCAGCATGCGGCACACCACGTCCCCATCCTTCTTGTCCCAGCCGTCATCACATACTGTGCCCCAGCGACGGTCGTGAAACACCTCCACTCGGCCCTGGTGTGGGCCAGAGCCATTCACCAGGCGGATCATTGTGAACTCCGTATCACCTGCTGGGAGAGTCATTATTACTACCCGTTCCTGGACACCTAGGACCCAGCCTCCTGAATGAGCACCCTTCCACACAGGTAGGGCTAAAACCATGAGGCCACCTTGTGGCATGCCAGCTATTCTGTTTGTTTTGCTTTGCTTTGTTCTGAGACAGGGTCTCACACAGCCCAACTTCTCCCATCCCTGTGCAAAACTGGCTAGAGCATCTCAATATTTGGTGAGTTTCCTTCCTGACCAGGCAGCCAGCCATGCCCGACAGTTACTGAAAGCCTAGCTCCTGCTGGCACTCAGGGAGTCCGAGGGACAGTGGGAGAACACAGGAGCCCTGTAGAGGAAACTGGGAAGGTAGAACCCAGAAGACAAATGTAACCAGGGTAACTCTCTGGGGACAGTAAGGAGGAAACAGGGACACCAAAATAGATCAGAGGCTTGACCTCAGATTGGCTACAGATTCCCCAGACTTGCCTTGGGTCTGCTCAATACCAGGTCGCTTGAGAGTATGTGCACCATGAGACAGAACAGAAGCCTCTGTGTGAGGTCAGAGGAGGCAGGGAGAAGCCATGGGTTCAGAGCAGGCCAGGCAGCATTGAGGGTCAGGTCAGAGCAAAAGAAAGAGCTGGGATGTAACAAGGATAGTGAGGCTGATGGCCAGGGAGTCCCTGACTTCTTCTGCTCTCTTCCTCGCAGATGAGCAAGCATTGGTTAGAGGACAGTAGACACACACATGAGTTAGGGTTGTGCCGTAAGGAAGCTGAGACTGGGAGTGGGGGTTGACAAAAGGGAAACAATTAGTCAAGCCAGGTGTCACGGCATACATGTGTAGTCCCAGCACCTGGCAGGCTGACAGAGGAGTATCATTAGTTCATAGGCCAGCCTGGGTCATACTGTAAGACCCCGTCTCATACATGGATTCTCAAGTAGTGTTATGTGTATAGATAGGGACAGAAGACTGAGGAGGTGGTGAGGAGGGCATCACCTAGAAATGTAGACAAGGAAGTGGGTGGAAGGGGGTGAGATGCCACCTTGAAGGAGGAGCAAGACAGAGTGAAGTGAGAGGCCATCTTGGAAGCTAGGCAAGGAGGGGAGTAACAAGTGAGGGAAGGCACCATATTGGAAGTTAGACCAGGAAAGAGGGTAGAGGGTCAGGAAAGGTGGCATCTAGTAAGTGTGGACCAAGTAGGGCATGAAAGGCAAAGGGAGACACCAGATTGGAAACTAGACAAGGAAGGGGGTTGGAAGTGGGAAGAGGCACCATCCCAGAGATGTGGCCGAGGAAGGGAATGAGCCGTGGGTGAGGTGAGGAGACGGGGAGGAAGGATGTGGAAATGGGAATCCCCTCATGTATATGTGCCTCCCTAGGCTTCTCTAGGCTTCACATGCAGGGTCACCTTCTCTCAGACAGCCTGCCCAGTCCCTCATCTGGCTTCACATACAGGGTCCCCTTCTCTCAGACAGCCTGCCCAGTCCCTCATCTGGCTTCACATACAGGGTCCCCTTCTCTCAGACAGCCTGCCCAGTCCCTCATCTGGCTTTACATACAGTATCCCCTTCTCTCAGACAGCCTGCCCAGTCCCTCATCTGGCTTTGCTCTAGACATATTTATTCCCTCATAATATAATTGCCTTACTTTCTCAGGCGATCCTGTTTCATGGCTCAGTGTCAGTGACACTGAGGTATCCACTGTGCTTAAAATGAAGGTATCCAGACGTGAACTAACTCCCCTGATAATACAGAGCCTGGTGAATGTACAACTCAGAGGCCAGGGTTTTGGTGAGGGAGCTGAGTGAGAGCCCACCATCAGCGAATCACATACTAACATTACTGCTTCACAGTTACTCAATGGCTTTCCACAAGGCCCTTCTAGGTTCTAGACTCAAAACTCAGATTGCAGTACAAGTCCACTCTCTTCTCCAGAAAACAGGGATGTGTCCTGTCTTGGATTTTGGTGGATGCTAAGAACATTTGGAAAAGATCATTTAGATGGTGACATGTTGAAATTCTTAGCAGGTCTCAATGTATACAAAAGTGACACTAGTATATTTGGATGCAGGGCAATTCTACAATACTGGAACCGTGGTCACCAAAATAATGGGACTCATAAGGTCACCTTCAAAGATGTCACCCATGGCCTATGCACCACACAGAGTCATGGGTTCCCTAGTAGGATATTCCTCCCAGCTAACAACCACATTGACCTCAGTGGCTGAAAAGAGACTTAGTACCTATTGGGGGGGGGGTGTTGTAAACTAGAGAGTAGCCTGCAAGTGTCACCCCACCCAGACCTGAGTCATTTCAAATACTAAAGAGCTTTGTCACTTGTCCCCTCAGGGAAAAATACCACCTGCCCGTAGGGTCAACAGATGCTGTGTGCCCCCAAAGGGTCACAGAGAGTCTGAAAGCTGTTCTCTCCTCTGGGACTCATATGGACAGATGGCCCATCTCATTCTTGCCATGTCTCAAAGAATATGGCTGCAAGCTGTGTTTCTTCATATGTTCTTTACCACCCCCCCCAACAAATCTCAATTCTGTTTTTAACCTTCTTGCAAAGTATACACTGGGATTTTCCTGGTTAAGGTATCGACTGCCCCAATTCAGGGACCTCAGTTCAAGAGATGGGTCCCTGAACAGTCCTTGGTCTCCTTGGCCTGCAGAGGAACACAGAACTGCAGCACAGGCAGCACCTTTCCCAGGCCTGAGGGTGCAGCTACTTCCATCCACATATTTGGGGAATCACCGTGCCTTCCACTGAGAATCTGTCTCTAGCCCAGCCAGGTAGAATGTCATGTCTTGCTTATAAGTTTGGGTTTTCTGTGGATAGGTTTTCAACTGGGCTTCTTCCTAGCAGTTTCTGCCCCAAGGTAGAGTTTTCCTACTAACCAATTACCTATCATCCAGAAATGTTCCCACCCCATATATAATATGTCAGCCCCAACTTAACCGGACCCAGTACCTGAGAGGCAGCCTCAGCTAGTGTTATGGTTTGAACACAAACCATAGGCTCCTGTGTTTGAACACTTGGTCCCAAGCTAGTGGTATTCTTTGGAAAGTATTGAACCTTTAGGAGGTGGAACCTCTGGAGGAAGTGGGAAACAAGTCTGACCCAATGTCTTGTTTGCTCTCTGCTTCCTGATTACAGAGACAACGTGGCCTCTTCTGTCACCATGAATTCCCTACCATGGCTTGCCTGCTATGCTTTTCCATGGCTGGAAAACTCCAGTTGCTTAGGCAGTTGTCCTTCACTTGAATCATGGAGGATACGGGATGGTTATCCCAACTTGACAGTTTGTCTGTAACCTGCAGCCCTCAGCTCTTGGGCAGAGCTTTCCCTCTAGCCTTCATCTTCCCAAACTAAGCTGAAATACCAAGATGTCCACAGGGCTGGGCCTCAGTTCTTTTCCCTTCTGCTCTGGGGTTGGGAATTGTGGACTCCCACAACACTTGGAGGTAGGTGATTTTCCCTTATACCAAGAAGCCTGAAATCATCCCAGGGCTTAGTCCAGAAGCATCACTGCTTGGAAGAAACACAAAAGGTAGTCAGGACAGGGCATTGGCCTCTTGCAGCCACGCTCAAAGAGCTCAAGTTTCCTGGCATGTCAGGGCTTCTGATCTTTGCTTATGGTTTCCTACCTTGCTACTTCAGCTCCTAGAAACTACCTCCTATCCCCTGGCATGCTGAACTGCCTTTGCTATTACCCAGGCTGCTCCTGGTCCCCACCCACACTCCTGAAGAAAACCCCAGGGTTCCCAGGCCCAAACCTGCCTCTCCAGTGTAGAGGGAAAGGGACACACTTGGGGTCAGGCTGTGGAGAAACAAGTGGGTCTGGACTAGGAAACTGGACATTTCCCCTGGCTATGGCTGGCAGCAGCATGCTGCAGCTTAGCTGTGGGCTTCAGGCAACCCATCACCTAGTGCATGGAGCTATTTTAGTTAATGGTGACACAATCATTGGGCTTTTCCAATCATCACAAATGACAGTGAAGCATGGAATTTGTCAGCTGCCCAAGACTTTGAGATGACATAAAGTCTTCATGTGACAGAAGGACCCAGAGGCCCATAGAGGTGATGGGACTTACCCAAGTCATCCTCCGTGAGAAGGAGAGCTGAGGTCTGCACAGGGTACTTAATCTTCTGAGCTGGTTCTATTAATCTACCTCACAACTATGATGGAGCAGAAGCCCAGAAAAGTCACTTTGTTGCATGTTCGTTAGACATTCATCAGCTTCCCCGGAGTCGTATGGGTGAACCATGATGGTTGCAGCACCCTTGCAGGGCCCAGATTTTCTGAGTGACATTGAGAGTGAATGCTGCTCTGCTAGGCAGGGGAAGTGTGAAGCTCAGCACTGGAGAAAGCCTGGAGAATCTGTCCATCTTCTGTGCATCACCTATTCACTTCTTGTAATATGTTGGTGTATGCATTTCTAGTTCCAACTGCTCACTTAGTTCTCAGTCCAGATTTACCTCTGCAACTCCCAACTACATTGCATGGTTAGAATGGATGCCAAGGGAGAGTGGGACCAGAAACATTGTCTTTCACCTTGAATCATTGGGTGCCAGCAGTGGCTGGGGACTCAGGGATTCCCAGGCTACCCCAGCCCCATGCAGAGATAAGGAAACTAGGACTGAGGAAGCTGTTTTTCCTGGAAGGCCCCTTTCACAGAGTGCTGTTTCTTTCTTCACTACCATAACTGGGTCATCCCACTCAGGGAAGCTGGTGGACAGTTAACTCTGGAGGTCCAGGTCCTGGACACAGCGCTCCACAGACCAGAGGGCCCTTGCTTGAGATTGTTCTAGGAAGCTCCCAACCTCAGGCTACATGTTCATTTTCCTTGGAATGACAGTCCTAGATAGATGCTCAGCATTGATTCGGGCTAGCTTTGAGAACTAAATACAGGTTTGATGGCCAGAGCTGCATAGATGGATGGGTGCGTGTCTTCATGAGCAAGCATAACCAGAATGTTCCTGTCCCGCTCTCATACCCATCCAGGCCTGACAGGATACCAATAAGGGGCAGATGATCCCATCTTTTTTTTTTTTTTTGACACAGAGTTGTGAAGCAATCCTGGGTCATGCTCTGCTAAGCACAGCAACCGTGGGTCTGAGGCAGCATTCCCAGGCAGTGAGGAGAGGGGGATGTTGGGAAATGAGATGGATGGGCTGGGCCCACCAAGGCATGCAGCGAGTGTTCCTTTGAGTCTGAGACACAAGACCGACTGCCTCTCTCTGTTGCTTCCATGGTCATTTCCCAGTCTGGTCAGGGGATCAGTGGCAAAAGGTGGCTCCATGTCCAAATCCAAGCCAGGCCCCTTTGAACCCTCCCCTTAAGTGGAACTTCAACCTTGACCTAAAAGGACTTCAAGAAGACACAGCTATCATTTCCAACAACTCAATGCCAATGCCCCAGAATCACTATGAGCCTGTTACAGGAGCTGTCAGTCAGCGGTAAGTTCCTGGAGCAGACTTGAGGTCTCCCACATGAGCACTGATAGCAAGACTTTTGTCCCCAGCGTCTCCTGAATGACAGCAGCTCACTTTGATAAACGCCAGTTACCGGGCCCAGATGGGCTCCCCTGGCACCACCTGGCTTCCTTCATTTTTGTAACTTTACTTTCCTGGCCCCACCAAGCCCTTCTTGGCCCCTCTTCATGTCACCTCTGTTCAAATTGAGATAGAGTACGCTTCGTGCAGAATTCTTTTCCCTGTGACAGTAGTTACTGCTGTTTGAATCTGTTCGGTACCCTGTCACTAGTACCAGTTTAACTTTGCCAATTCATGTGATAAGGCTGTGACATTTGATAAATCGATCAAGGAGTGTGATGTGCCCACAGCCCGTGGCACTTCCTTGTTTGTGGGAAAGGTCCAGAAGTTCTGTCCAAACCGCTGTAGTAAAAATTACAGAATCACTCAGAATCCCTCAAGAATATGAGCTGGGGAATGAGGGGGCTGGGGGTGTGCAGGCAGGAGCAAAAATGGCTGAGAGTCAGAAACTGGAGTCACTAGGCCGTGTCTGAGATGAGACACTAGACAAGCTGGCCCCTTACTTACGGCAGTGGGCCCAGAGCAGCCTTGGGTTCCAGGCTGTGCAAGGCTTGCCGATATGATGGGCCTTCTCCCAGGCCCCATTACCGAAAGGAACTCAGATGACTCCCAGAAACATTGAAGAGAACAGAACAGGGGGGAATGCCACACCCATCTAATAACTGACTGGGAGCCTGACTCTGAGGGCCCCATTGTGAGTAGAGGTTTGCATAAAGTCAGGCAGGTTTCTTCCTGTGGTCCTGGTGAGTAGAAATGGGGTGCCTCTGCCCTCAGGGGGTGGGGGGTAGGTTGAAGTGTTGGCACCACTGGACTGTGTCATCTCTGGAAACATAGGTAGACTGGTCGCAGAGAGAGCAACCGTGAGTGTCAAAGACTCAGAACATCCAGCACCTCGAATACCAGCAGACCAGTCAGCACACGAGTTATCTCTGGGAATCTCCATGCACTGCTGAGGACAGCTTGCATAGCATGGGCCCTAGCAGAGATGGCATGCAGAAAGCCGATCTGCACAGGAGCAGGGGCTGCTCCCTACACTTGGATGGGTCCCTCCTCACTTCCTCTACTCTTCCCAGTTTCTGGCTCCTCTGCATGCTACGGCAGGGAGTCTCTCTCTCTCTCTCTCTCTCTCTCTCTCTCTCTCTCTCTCTCTCTCTCTCTCTCTGTGTGTGTGTGTGTGTGTGTGTGTGTGTGTGTGTGTGTCTGGTGTGTGCAGAAGCCTGGCTCCTGCTGTCAGCAACTCTCTGCATACTAATGTAAACTGGATGCGATTTGCAAGGAAGGCAGTTCTGGAATGATATGGGAATTCTGCCCCATGGCCCAGGCCATTCTTGGGCACCTAGCACAGCCCTTATAAATCTAATGTGTGGGGATTCTTCTCTCAAAGCAAACATTGCTTTGCTCTAACTATCCTATAAATATGCATGCAGAAGAAGCAGGATCCTGGGGAAAGAGTCTGGATCTGGGTCACGATTCCCTAAGCCCTAGGTGAGAAGTGGCCTTGCCTTAGGCTTCTCTCCACCCCTACCCCAGACTCAGGTCTCTGTTCTTTCCACAAGCCTGGCAGCTGCCTACCCTGACACTGGGCATAGGAGGGAAGGCACAGTATTTCTTGGGAATCCACCCCAGGACTTTCAAACTGTGGCTGTCCCTGGTGTTTCTTCATCCACAGGCTCCTTTACCTTGCTTGCACACCCCGATTGGGGGTTTTGTGGCTTTTACTGGGGGATAAACTGTGAAACGTCTTTCTGCTCTCAGTGTAACTGAGCAAGTTGCTCCATCCCTCTGCCCCTAGGCAGCTTTGGGAGGGTCATGTAAGTGGCTGGTAGCTGCCATCTCTTAGAGCTGGTTTCTAGGCTGAAGTAGTCTTGGAACTTCCAGCATGTCTTGGGCTCTGATGGCTCAGAGCTGTCGCCAGACCCAACCACATCAAAGACCTGTCCTGGGCATATCACAGAGGTTGGGGGTAGGGCTTTCAAATGAAGCAGAAGCAGCACAGAGAACAGAAGTCTGCCCACTGACTTCCCTGAATGCCAGGTGCTCTGCACAGTACTCCATATGTGTATCTTACTGTCATTCACAACTACTCCATGACTTGGTTTTCATAGCTTCTTTCATTCAACAGAAGACATGGGTCCAGAACAGTCAAGTGATTTGCCCAGGGCCACACAGCTGCTACAGGGTGCTCAGAGCAATAGCCTGTCCTTTTCCAAACAGTTCAGCTCAGGCTGAACACTGATTGATGGCTGCTAACAGGAGCCCTCACCAAATGCAAGGTGCTTTCTCTCTATTTAGGACAGCCCCTTGAGGTCTTCAGCACTTACTGCTCTGAGCTACAGGGTCTGTGTCTTAGACTTAAAACCCTGCCTGAATGCACACAGGAATCAGCTGTGGAGATTTGAAAGCCTCCAATACAGGGGCAATTTTGAACGGTCTGGGGTGCTTTGAATACTTTGAAGGTGGTCTTCATGTATAGCTATTGCAATATTAGAGAGATCTAGATGTGACATCAGCTGAGCTATACGCTCACCACCTGTCCAGCCTTGCAAGACACATGGAGGTCACCTCTCGGGGAGGCTTCCCTAATAGGTGCTCCCCATCTTTGGGAATTATTACACTGCAATTTCCTCTCCTGAATCCTTGTGCGCCCTTCCCCTCCACTATGTTGTGAGAAGATGACAGCCATTCAGCATCCAGTTGTGTCCCCACTTAGGCACTGAGACCCTGATGTAGCAGGGAAGTAGACATAGATAAAGAGTCATCAAGATTCACACACTGAGTGAGAGAGACGGATCGGTGCTTAAGAGAACTGGCTCCTGCCACTCTTTCAGAGGACCCGAACCTGGTTTCCAGAACTCATGCTGGATAGTGCACATCTGGCTGTAACTGCAGATCCAGGGGATCTGACATTCTTTTCTGGCCTCTGTGGACACCTGGACTCACGTGCACATACACCCGTATATAAACAAACAAACAAACAGATGAGATCTTTAGGGGAGAAAAAGATTAAAGAAAAAAGCCAGCTAGCAAAAGGATTGGAAAACAAAATAGAGAATGGCCAAGAAAGGTCCCACCTGAGAAGCTGGTGCTGTGTAAACGACTTATAAAGGTCATAAATTCAGGGCTTTGAGTCTGGGATCTGTCTCAGTTCTCTAGCCCACTTCCACTTTCAGGAGTGCCTCTCTCTTCTTTAATAACTATTAACAATTATTAATTTAATAATATCATCACTATTCATGGTCTAATTCTTTGTTCTAGTACACAAAAAATTTGGACATCTTAGCAGGTACCCTCTGGACTCAAACCCAAGCTTTAACGGTGGTACAGCGAGGTATTCAACATGCTGTACTTAAGGGAAGAATAGAGGAGTGGATGGGTGAGTAGGACTCAGACCACTTTTTAAGGGCTCTAAGAAGCAGATAGAGCACTGACTTACTCAGAACCTCCCTTGGCTATTCATGGGAGAGTCCGAGAGCCCGGGGAATTCTGCTTCTAAATCAAGGGGGAGAGCTCAGGCTATGGTCAGAATGGTCCAGTCCCTAGATGTTTGTTTTTCGTGCCTTTCAGTCCCCTCCTGCCAAAGCAAAAACAAGAAGGAAGAAAGGAGGTTGTGGAGAATGGAAATAAACACACAGGACTGGGAAAATGGGCTCTGTAGTTTCTGCAGCTGCGAAGGGGCGGGTTGAGGGGGGCAGGGATAATTTGGACCATCTGCCCATTAAGGAAGTTGAACTTTCATTCTCTTATAAAGGAAGAAATCCTCATGCCCTGAGCTGGCCTGAAGTTCCCACCCCCTAGACTGGGGTGACACTTCTCAACAGGAAATGTGATCCATATGGGAGCTTGGGAGCCATTCCTGAAGAGAAAGAAGGCATTTCTGGGGAGGCTCTCCTGGAGGGTATTGCCTGTGGGTACAAAACACCATTTCTTGGGGTGGATGTCTGCTCTGACCCTAACAGGGAACTTAGCACCTCTTCAGGGTATTTTATTATATGCTCTCAAGGAACCATCGCCACTCTCTTCCCAGGAGAGTGAAGAAGGGAAAAAGATTTTCTCTAGGTCAGCTGAAGAAATGACTGCTCCTGGGTCTTTCGTGTGCTGTGTCCCCTTTGTAGTGGGTCTTTGGATGGAAGTCACAAGCAGGATATTCAGGTCAAAGATGTAGCAGATACATCCCCAAGGTGTCACTCTCTTGACTGCATTGCTTGCTATCTATCTCTCTATCTCTATCTTCTCTATGTCTGTCTGTCTGTCTGTCGTGTTGCCTGTGGAAGCCAGAGATCAAAGTCAGGTGTCTTTCCCCTCCTTTTCTCCATCTTCTGTTTTGAGTCACGGTCTCTCCCCGAGACTGGACTTCACTCTTCAGGAGGACTAGCAGACTTGGAATCTTCCGTGGTCTCTTCTCCGGCACTAGGATTACATATGTGTACCTCTACACTGGGTTTTTATGTGGGTCCTGGGGATCTGAACTCAGGTCCTCCTGCCCATGTGGCAAACCCTTTACCAACAGAGCCATCCCTGAGTCCCCAGTATTGGCCTTTTAAACTGCTGACTTATGTCTGCCTCTCCCCAGTTCAGTCACATAGTCTTTAAAAACTATGTGCACGGCTTTCTGGCTGCCTGGTTCCTAGCACTTGACAGTAAAGAAGTGTCTAGGGGCTAGAAACATGGCTCCTTGAGTTAAGGTGTTGTCATAGTAACATGGCTCCATGAGTTAAGGTGTTGTCAAGCTTGACAACCTGAGTTTGATCCCTGGGGCTTACATGGTAGAAGGAGAGAACAGACTCCTGCAAGTTGTCCTCTGACTTCTCCACACATACACAGTAAGTAAATAAATCTTATAAGATGCATCTTGGGGCTGGGAGATGGCTCAGTGACTAAGAGTACAGTCTGATCTTGGAGAAGGCATGAGTTTGATTCCCAGAACCCACAGGAAGTGGCTCACAGCCATCTGTAACACCAGTTCTGGTAGCTGAGGCCTCTGTCTCAGGCACCTACTCTTGAGCACACACACACATACACACACACACATGCACACACACAATTAAAAAGAGTAAAACTAAATCTTAAAGAAGATGTGTCTGTTAAACAATAAATGAATGCTTGGAGCTAGTGGGAGAGGGCCAAAGCTCTAGGCTTCTCACAACTGCATTTGTAGGCATCTACCGGGCAGCTGTGTAGATAGATGGGGCTCTTCCCCATCGTTTTCTGCACCCCTGGTTTCAAATGGCACCAAAAGGTAAGAGCCAATCTCTTTTTTTAGAGATAGAAAGGAAGCCAGGAGAGCCAGGTGACAGTCAAGGAGTGCTGATTGTTTGTGTCAGCAAGCCTTGAGACTTCCTTACTCAAGCCCCCCAGGGAGACATGCTGACACTTGAAAGACCTCACTGGCAAAGGCTTTATGGATCTATTGCTTAATCAGCTCTTGTCGTCCACCCCATCCTTTCAGTCCAATGGCCACTCCTGGGGGGGGGGGTGTCTTTCTTTTTCCACATCCTGGTTCCTATGTTAGTCTGGGCCCTTCCAAGTCCAAGACCAAGCACTGTACATTCATACCGCAAATTCTCACCTGGAGACCCAAACTTAGTACTAATACTGTCACCCTGGGTGAGGACACACCCTCTCTGTAGTATCTGCCTCTGTTTGAGGGAATGACAGACAATACCCTGAGAACTGGCTGGTGGTCTGTCTCTGTGGTGTAAAACTCAGCATGAGCCAGCGGGAAGATCATGGTGGGGACTGTGGTGTGGTGGGAAGTGGCAAGTGTCCCTCCCAGGCTGAGTCAGTGAGAAAGCCAACAGGAAGCTCTGCCACCCCTGGAGAGCTCTCATTTCTTTCCTTTTCTATCTAAATCTTGCTAACATATCCTTGAAGAATAGAAGCTGGCTGACACCCATGGCAGGAGGCAAGGCCATCTGAAGCTGATGACCAAGGTGTCTTCCACACCCGAGAATGGGAGGGGTTGTGGAGCTAGGACATCAAGCCCTGGCAGTCCTCGGTCTTCTGCATCTGCAGGGACTTCATCATCCTCTACCTCCCAGCGTCACAAGGACACACAGAGAGAGCTCAGGCTCCTGGGGACTGAGAATCAATCTTGAGTTTGTTTGAAATACTTTTAAACAAACAGTCTGGTCACTCCTAGTTTTCATGTACATCTCAACTCTGCTTCAACCTAAACTTTATTTGTGCAAAACCCACATCAATGACCCAAGCTTCAGTTCTTTGGTGGTTTCAGCCCCCCCTTTTTGTTGTTTTTAAATTTTTGTTGAGTTTTTATTTTTAATGTGTATGTCATGTGTAAGAGAGTTTTGGATCTGCTGGAGTTACAGGCATTGTGAGCCACCTCTCTTGGGTGCTGGGAGTCGAACTTGAGTCCTCTGGAAGAGCAGCTAGCTTGTTTAACTGCAGAGCCATCTCCAGCGCTGTCAAGGCATATTTTACTCACCTTCTGTCTGAGATTTGTGTTACTAAGAGTTTTCTTGTAGGGCAAATCCCTGAGAGTAAACCTCTGAGTCCTAAGGGGGCTGCCTCCTGGCACTGGGCAGAAAGATTAACTAGCACAGAGCCATGGGGGTGCACTAGCACAGGGCTGAGCCCAGAACAGAAAACTGGTTGGCTTGACTAGCAGGCCTGAATAACCCACGAGAATAGCAGTTCAAAGCATCCAGCCCTCCCAAATCCCGAATATGCCCCTGGCTGCTAACTCTTGCTTAGTGTGCATGCCAAACATTCATTTGTTCATTGTTTCTTAATAGCTGCCCCTCTCAGGCTCTGGCCCGAGACTCCTGCATTCACTTACATGTGTTTAGAATACAGATATTAGCAGTCCCTTCATGGCCTAAGCACTGCTGGGCTCCCAAGGGAGACCTCACTTCTTTCGACACTGGCCTCAGTATTTTTCCTTGCCTGGACACAAGACCCCATTCTTGTCTCTCTTCAGCTGCCCAGGGATGGTGAGAATATCCTTTATAAGGGAGGAAACAGGAGGAGGTACCACAACGTGAGCCACTCTAGCAAATGACCGAACTCAAGGAGTTCATGGGTAGCACCAATTACAGCAACTGGATCTAAAGTGGGGGTCCTGTGAGATTGAGCACTGAGCCTGTGGGGTCCTACTAACTCCAAGCAGATAAAGTAGGACACCTGACTGGTGCCAGGAACCTGTGGTATGGGAAAAGCCAGCTTGAGGTGAACGGGCTCAAAAGAAGCAAGTGGTTTTCTCTGAGCTGCTCCATGGTCCATATTGTTTGTTTAGAGTTTTGTGGAGTTTGGGTCTTGTCTTTGCTTTGGATGATGCTTCTGAAGAAGACAGGGCCCCTGAGACCCAAGCAGGAGCTGGAGCAGAGGAGCAGCCTGTACTTACAGAGGGGACTGTCCCCAGGGGAGGAAGGGCGTGCCTCAGGTCTTGGGAAGGAGGAAGGCCATCAGGGATGGCTTAGTCTCTGGTTGATTCTCCTAGCCACTCCACAGTGCTCACATCTGCTTACAACCTGTTGGTGGCTTTCTAAAGTGAATGGGTGAAAGTTAACCTCCTGACTACAGCAAGGTTCTGTGGGGGTTCTCACTTGTCCCCTGGGCTTGGAGTTTTGTTTCAAATACCTTAGATTCTTACTCAGCCCATCTACAGGAGTATCAGCTCCATGCACAGCTCCCTGCATCTGGGATGGCATCCATCACTTTCCATAAATACCTACTGGACCTCAACTTGCCCTTCAGAGTTTGGATCACAATTCTTCTCTGACCTTGCCCCCCTCCCCAGCTTCCAACCCTAGCTACCCCCAAGGTCACCTGCAGCTTTTACTGAGTCTCTCTCCCTCTGCTAGATGGAAATTCCTGGTGTGAATGCTCAACAGACATTTGCCAGAGGTGTGGGTGCCCAGCACTCTCTTCATTCATGGAACTTTCCCACCATATTATCTACCTTCTCGTTCCGATAGAGGTTAAGGAGGCCAGTCCCCACTCCCGGAGAATCCCCTCCTCTTCTCTGACCTCTACTCCTTTTCAAAGTCAGTTCTGCCCTAGCCCCTGGGTCTTGACCCCTGCCTGCCCTGAGACTGGCTGTGCTGT
>CM052708.1:52977565-53005065 GCA_028551405.1 Uromys caudimaculatus
ACACACACACACACACACACACACACACACACACACACACTATTAAGCATTTTCCCAGCCTTCTGAACTTCTAGTGATAACTATTGATTAATATTGGCTTGGGGATTTGCCCCATGTCAGGTTGCATAATTTCTTCTCATGTGAAACCAAACTGAATAAAGTTTTTGTTTTGTTTTAAAAAAAAACAACCTGAGCTTATATACTGCTTAAAATGTATGCGCTGGGATTTAAACAAAACGTTGTACACACGTATCTTGCAAACAGATCATATTCCAGGGTAAAACAAATGTCTGCCTTCCTTGAGACGTGCATATGGACCTTGTTTTTTCCCTGGCCAAATCTCCAAAACCCAGGGTTATTTAATGGGATTTTATGGGATGATTGATGTCACTAAGGCCTGAAGGGAAAATAAAAGTCTTTGCGTCTCATCAAGAAAAACACCAAGAGGTCTGGATTTTAGACCCAGGGCAAGCATCATCTCAGCAGGTAACCTTAGAGTCCCTCCATCTCTTGGGTCAATGACCTGCAGGGGTGGAGCTACGAACAAGACAGGAAGTGATCTGAAACCCATCCAAACTCCCAAATCCCACAACTCCAGATTCAATATGTGTAAACACTGGCAAGAATTTTGTTCTGAAAAGCATGTTAACACTGACCGCAAACATGGTCCCAAGGAGTTTCCTCTAATACCATTCACTGGCCCCTAGCCAGTGAGAGGTGTCTGTCTTGACGTTGTCATGAGTACTGTTATTATAGTAACAGTCCCTGCTGGAGGGAACTTCAGGCATTTGAAATGCAGGTTAACCTGAGGAATTTGATAAAGGTTTCAAGCCTCTGGCAAAGGCTCTCGTGCCTGCCAGACCTCAGCCAGGCGAGTTGGCCCTGCACCACGCAGCTCAGGTTTTGAGGTTCTCTGGTGCTGAGAACTCACACTTCCTACTCCATAGATCCCACGGTGGGACTGCCAAGGATCCAGGGAATGACTAAGAAAGTCCCAGTAGTAGTAGGCACTGTGTCCATCAGAATTTCCACACTTTTCCGAAAGATGAGCCATGGGCCTCTCCTCAGAGCCTGGGTCTCAGGGATATAAGTAACACCTCGGGGACAGGGGACATATGACTAGGCATGGCCAGAAGCAACCTAGGAAGCTGGGGCCGTGGGAAGATAACCTTGCTGCCAACCAGATTCAGACCTCAGTTCTGAACGAGGCAAAGGTTCCATCAGCCTGGGTCTTCCATCAGCATCTAGAGCCATGAGGGAAGAGGAACTTACTAGGAACTCTGGGGAGCCCAGCCCTACCATCCAAGACTCCATTGCCCCAAGACTGTGGCCTGACTTCTTATTCCAGATTAAAGAAGCCAGGGACCCAGTGCTCAGTTCTGGGCCTCTAACAGTAGGGAAGGTGAATGGTAGACTTCCAGTGTCATGGTTCTAGAATTCCTGTGCACCATTGATGCTCTTGCTCGTATCGTGAGTAGCTTACAGTCCGCCAAGTCCCCTTACCTGTCAGTTCCATGGTACAAGAAGACCAATTCTGGGGGTTTTGAAAGGTAGCTAAAAGTTTTGTACAAGCTGTGGGATTAGGATTTGTGTATGAGCCCTGGGCTCCGGTCTGGATATAGTCTCCTTATGACAGGAAAGAAATCTCCTTCCCTCGGGAAACATATCCAGAGTCGATGTCAGTTCCTGGCTGGACCATTCGTAGGCTATAAGGTCAGGTGGATGGGCGTTCTAACCCCAGCCTCTAACTGGGGAGCCATTCAGCTTTGACTTCTACCTCCTCAGTCTTAGAGCCTAGCCAGCTCTGTCCAGGTAGACAGTGACCATATTCACTCTGCTGGCTGTGACTTCTGTTTCCAGTGAGACCCCTCTGGTATGTGGGCAGCATTTCTGATCTCATTCTCAAAGGTCATTTTTCCACACAGCTCCTCTCTTCCTGCCCAACCCCACACAAGTTGTTTATGCCTCAGAACTAAATACCATAATCCGGCCCTTCTCAGCCACCTTGGCAACGTTCTGTCAGAAAACACAAAAATGTTTGATACTAAGCCCAGGAATAAGCAGCACCCTAAAGACCACATTCACCACTGTGTCCTTTGGAGGGGGGTCCTCAGTAATAGTCCAGATTGTACTGTTCCAGCTCTGTACCCAGGCCGCATCCCCTGTAGTAATGCCAGGAGCACAGGTGCCCACAGACATGCTAATTCACTCATGTTCTCCTGAATATATACTCAGAGCCAATGGCACCACATGCTGGGTGTTCTATTCTTGTTTGGAACTTGGCTAAGAGGTTCTGTGTGTTCTTCCCAACAGTCTCTCTGGGAGTCTACACATAGCACTTTGTGGGAAGATACACCTCATAGAAATGGCTAGATCAGCCAGCTCTCTCCCAACTGCTACAGGAAGGGTTTCAGCAGAGGTGCCCATCCCCACATAAAACTGTGTGGCTGCCAGGGAATGTCTTTAGCTCCATGGCCTCAGAAGTAGTAAAGGAAAAGACAAAAGAGGGTCCACTGAGCCTCGGCATGTGGAGACAGGAGCATTGCATGAGCGGTTTCTACAAAGTTTGGAGCTGAGTTTTAGCAAACATCTCCAGTGATTTTAGGAAGTATGTCTGAGCTGGAGTATGGTATGGAATAGTAATGGCTAATACTCCATGAGCTCTGAATCAGGTGTCCTGACTTTGTCATACATGGATCAACTCGGTCAATTCTCACCAGGGCCCTAAGAGGTCAGGATTCTTATTCTGCCCATTTTACAGATGAGTAGATGGAAGCCCAAAGAGCATATATAGGCAGCTAGTGGTGCTGCAGAGTGCTATGGGGAGAAAATCAGTAGATCGATCTATACAACCCCAGGCTTACACCCCTAGAGTTCGATGATGCATATTGCTGGGCCAGTAAGGGCTAAAAAGGGGGAGGGGGACTCTTTGATGCTCAAGTCCCAGAGTGTGGGTTCAGCACCTGACCCTTGACCTTATAGGGCTTCACCTGTGCCCCAGAATACTCCACAACCAAGCAGAAATTCCTTACCAGCTCTCTCTCCTCTCTCTCCTTTCTCTCCTTTTGAGCCTCGCTCACCTGCAACCGAAGGAAAACAGGCATTAGGAATGGAAACAAACACTACAAATAGGATTTTACTTGCTAACTCAAGGCCAGGGAACCTCTCAGGCAGGGGCCAGCAGCCACCAGAGGGCGCTGTGGGGAAGATAATTATAGCATCTGCTCTGGTCATATGGGAAAGAGAATGAATGGCCCAGTGTGAAAGTACATTAGAGCCCCATCTACCATATAGCGTTAAGGGATGCCTAGCAGGGAGCAAAGTTAGTCAGTGTTGGAGAAATTCACACCCAAGTTTATCGGAGAGGAAGGGGTTGGGCTCCAATAGTCTATGGAGATAGGTTATAAGTCAGGCTGGTTTTTCTGGTAGGGGAGACAGTAGAGTCCGTTTCCAAGGACTTGTAGAATTTCCTTTCCAGGGTTGATTTAAAAGGTCAGACCTTTCTCAGCTTCTGCCTTGCTCTACAAAGAAGGAGAATGTTCTGTCCCCACTCAGTGGACCATAGAAAGGCGGGGGGGGGGGGGATTCTACTTTAAAGTTTTCCCAACATATATCTCTCTGCAAGTCCAAAGTCACTGCACACTGTGGGTGAAGAAAACAAGTCAGAAATTTCCAGGAGAGAGTATTTACTGTGATCCCAGGTTTGAAAAGAAGGAAACCAACCACATACATGGTTGAAGATGTTTAGAGAAAGATCTACCAGTGTGTACTCCAAAGATTTCACAGTGGTTATTCTGAAGAGTAAGAGCCAAAGGAACCAAAGGAGAAAGGACTTCCTGTCTACTTTACTCTTTGTGTATGTTTGTACTGTCTAGTCATTTTTCAACAAGCACTGACTCTCTTTATATGGTCTTTTAAAAAATTATACATTTTCAGATTAGGATCATAAAAGAAAAACCTCAGTCCACCTTATCACTAGAGAGTAGAATATGATTTACCAATGATCCAAGAACAGAAGACCTCCCAGCCACAGAGTGCATGTGTGTGTGTGGGGGGGGAGAGGGTAATGAGCAGTACTTCTTCTGAGTTGTCATGGTAACAAGTGAAATGTAGGCAGCCTGTGCAAAGAGCATCAGGTATCCTTGTTTTTAATGTATGTATGTATGTATGTATGTATGTATCTATCTATCTATCTATCTATCTATCTATCATTTATATACCTATATATCTATTATGAATCTTTGTATCTGTGTATCTATGTATCTGTCTATCTATCTATCTATCTATCTATCTATGAATGAATGAATGAATGACATGGTCCTCTATGCAGTCCTGGCTCTGGGTGTCCTGGACTTCACCCTGTAGCACTGGGTGGCCTTGGAATCACAGAGACCTACCTGCCTCTGTTTCCTGAGTGCTAGGATTAATGGTGTACAGCACCACACCTGGCTAATCTGACAATCTTGAATGGAAAGAGAACCACAGACTGACCCTGAAGAAGTAGGTTCCCGTGAAGTGAACAAGGGGACTAGCCACAGAAAGAAAAAAAACTATTAGAAGAAGCACTGTTGGCAAAGTAAACCTGAGAAAGGAAATAAAGTTGTAAGCATGGGTTGGGGCATGAGAAGGAGATGAGTCTGGTAGGAGTGAGGGCAAGTGCTAAGGGGCTTGCAGCCTGGTTCTGTCCACTAGCTTCCCTGCTTTAATCTCTGGATTGAAACCTATATGGACACACCCATGCACCCACGCACGAACATGTGTGCATGTGCTGCGCGCATGCATACACACACACACACACACACACACACACACACACACACACTCATGTACATGCACGCGCACACACAGAGGGTGCTCTCCTGGATGGCTCCTATGCTACTATGGACTGAAGGTATGTGAGGCTCCAGGGTGCAGCAAGCTTCAGTATTACCTTTGAATCCGCGCATGCCCATGGGGCCTGTGGCTCCTAGCATCCCGTCATCACCCTTGGGACCAGGCAGTCCTGGATCACCCCTTTCTCCTGGCAGACCTGGGGTGAGAAGAGACAAGGGTGGAGCTGCAGACTCAGAACTGAAGGGTCCATTAGATGTCATTGTCTGGTTTAATAATTAATATGAACTTGGCCTTCCATAGCCTCCGCTTCCCCTTGCTTAGCATCCTGCAGGGCAGCTCAGAGTCTCCCCATATCCACCTGCATCACTTTTCCCTGATCTGTCCCCCTTTGGTCTAGTATTGTAGTGGTGATAGTAGTGCCTGTCCCATTCAGATACCTGTAAGCATGCTGGACTTCTAAACCCCCCAGACATCTTTTGGATTACTCTTTGTGTCCCAGGCATAGAGAATCCCATTCAATCCTTATAACATGCACGGGGGGGGGGGTGCTATTGTACCCATACTATAAATAAAGAAACTAAGGCTCCTGGATGGTTGCCCCAGGGCACACAGCAAAGGGCTTCAGAGGCAGGATCTGAGTCTCCCTCCTTCTTACAGAAAGTTCATGATTGGTTAACCTTAGGTTATGCTTTAGGCTAAGGGTCTCACGGTCCTTAGGGAGGAGAATGCTGTGGGGATGGTATTAGTGAGCGGGGCAGGCTGAGGTGATGCCTTAACCTACTTAAAGGAAGAGAAAAAAAAGACAAACCAAACCAAACAAAAACACTCCCTTTCTTTCCACAAACAAAGTGCCAAAAGCACAGGGATGTCCACAAAACCAATCAATGGGTGCGTAGCCTGCCATCCCATTAGGCCCCTTTGCTCCAGGTTCTTGGCTATCAGACCCCATGGCCACAGCCTGCACTGAATGTACCATCAAGAGCCAGAATCAACAAACACGTTTATGGAGTGAGAGCCCAAGGCCCAAGAGTCCTGACCCAAGACTGGTCATCGCTGCAGAACACAGTTCTCTTAATCAAGTTCTTAATTGTTCTTTCTTGCTTGGAGAGTAAGCTGGCTTTCATTGGCCTTCTTTTTCCAAGACACAAGAACCTATCTCCCAGTTATTACCCCAGGGCAAATAGCAAATGACTGGGGGAGGACAGTGGCTTCCCAAGGGTGTCAGGACGTCAAAGAAATAGATGGAATGTCTTTCTTTTCCTTCTTGACATGATGCAACTGTTCCCAAAGTCTATGAGTCCTGCGGTGATCTCTGAGTCTACTGCAAGATGTGCCCAAAGGCCCCCACCCTATGATTCATTAGGCAGGATAAGTGGCTCTTCTGTCGTGAGAGCCTCAGGGCATCCTCTGCTGTGGAGCTGAGGACAGACGAGAGGTTAGGCTGGAGCACTCCTCTCCCATGCCCTGTCTTCTCCCCCTCATCTGTAATGTACCTAAGATTTGACAGGAATAACCCCCTAAAATAAATAACCAGGCCCTTCCCGCTAAGCTTCTCCTTGCATCATCTTGAAGCCTCTTCCCTCAAAGGGACATTGCATGCAATACAGGCTCAGGAATGGACACACTCAGATGTTTGTCAGAGGCTCTGATAGGAAACTTCTGAGACTATGGGCCTAAGAAAAGCTGCAGGGCATCAGGCAGCGAGATGGGGCAGGAGAGTGTCAGGCTCCTAGCATCGTAGAACGTCTACACTCGAAGGCCCTGGCCATGTGAACCCTGATTCCTATGTGGGCAGTGGCTTAGTGAACCTGGGGACTCTTGGGAGTCCCTTCCTTCAGATCCTGGTACTTCTTAGGGAAAGGTATTTGGCCCATTCTATGGTTAAGTTGACAACCTTTTAGTCACCTGGTGGAAGATTGGTAGATGTCTATCATCCCTAGGAAGTGTCGGGGTAGACTTGAAGCACTCTTCCCAGGTTCCTCCCAGCGTACCCCATTACCTCGAGATCCAGGAAGTCCGGGGCTACCTGGCTTTCCCTCCTTCCCTTCATTCCCTTGGTCACCTTTGGGTCCTGGTGGCCCTGAAAGATGATAACAAGAACAAGAAGATTAGAGGTTTAGAAAGCCAGGACACTGGTGGAAAAGGCAAATGACTCTCTCTGAGATGAGAGGAAGAGACAGAATTCTGTGCCGGAAACATACAATGGCAGCTAGTCAGCTTTGGGGGGCACTGGAGGAAGTTCCATGGAATTCCATTCAGGAAGAAACAGGTCCTAGCTAAGTGAAAAAGGGTGGAGGGTATTCGGGGATATTTGTGTCCCACTCAAATCCATATGTTGAAATTCTTACCCCTAGGGTTATGGTTTGGAAAGGTGGGGCTGTGGGGGGGGGGGGTTCATGGCAACTGACTGGATTTGGATGAGGTCATAGGGGTGGGGTCCTCCTCAATGGGATTAGTGTTTTTATAAAATGAGGAAGGTCAGTTGTGGTGGAGTATGCCTGTAGTCCTAGTATTCACTCAGGAGGCAGAGGTAGAAGGATGGTGAATTCAGGGCCAGCCTGAGCTATATCATGAGACCTGGTCTCCTGTCTGGGATTAGGGGGACACCACTGAGCTTGGCACTAGCATGCCTTTCCTCTCCCTTCACTTCTGTCCCTTACCACCCAGCCCCCACCCCAGCATCTTCCCCCCACCCCCACCCCACCCCCCGTCAGACCAGAATATGCCAAACAAGTGGTCATATATACAGCAGGGAAGGAAGCCCTCATCTGAATCCAACTATGCCAGTACCCTGAACTCAGACTTCCAGTTTCCTGAGCTGAAAAGAAAGCAACACCTGTGGTCTAAGCCCTCAGCCCGTTTCAGTGGTCAGGGCTGACCAAGGCAGAATGAAGACGACAAAGGGAAGAAGATGGCTGGGCTGTGGTGTGAGAGAAAGATAGAACAGAAAGGAGATAAACGGCAAGGTGGCCGGGGCTGTGGTCCATTGAGTGGGAGACGGAGGAACGCTGGGTTAGGAAAGAGGCCATCGAGACAGAAGGAATGGCCAGACTGTTTAGAATGTAGGATAGCTGTTGGCTCCCTCTGGGGAAGCAGTGGAGGAGGAGGCCTGGCTAAGCTCAGTGTCAGCTGGGCACCTGGGTGGAGAATAAGTTTCTAATTACTTATGAGTGGGACTACCTTCCGGGAGAGGCTCCAACGTGGCGCAGAGTCAAGTATACATGACTGAGTTCAGTCTCCACTGTGCCTGTGCCATATGCTGAAGGTACTTGTCTGAGGCCACACATGCAGTCATGGTGAAGGAACCATGATCTCAGTCCAGGTCTGTCTGGCACTTATCCTTCTGCCACACCCATTAGACTCATTCTTGCCACCTTCCTGCCACTCATTCAGTCACCCAGAAGGCCTCCCTGTCAATTCACCATGACTGTGATCTGAAGATGCTTCTTGTTGTTTTTTGCTGCTGATCTTTCTTGGTCCCGTGGTTCCTGCTGGCATGGGTACAAACCTGACAAGCAGATCTGGGTCACTTTGATGCACCCTGCATACCTGACTCTGCAGTAGGAATCCAGGCTGCAAGTACTCACCACCTGCTGGACTAGCTGAATAGTGCTCCCAACTCATCTGTCCCCAGAACCTCCTCACCTTCCTTAGGACATTGGGTTTCTACAAATGTCATTAGTTAAGGGCATACTGGAGAGGGATGGACCCTAATCTTGTGACTGGAGTCCTGTAAACAGACAGAGACACAGGATGACAGAAGCAGAGAGGGGAATGAGGCATCTGCAGACCAAGATTGCCCCAGCCACCAGAAGTTCAGAAGACACAGGGAAGACCCTCCCTCAGAGTTTCAGAGGGATGTAGCCCTATGGTTGCCTTGGTTGAAGGCTTGCAATCTCTCGACAATAAACTTATTTTCAGTGTGTGATGCTCTCCCTGGAACCCAAAACACGTAGGCTCTTAGCAGAGCAGTGTCTTGCACAATCAATACTTGACGAACGAATGAGGATATGAGAGCAGAGGGTGTTAATACACACAAAACAACCCGGCTGCCAAGATCAAGATGTACTGATACATTCCAAAAGTTGGCACTGTCCTCAGACCCTAACCGAAGCTGACAACTATTTAACAATTCAATGGCTTGAGAGCAAGGGGAAAGTAGTTAACTCTTTTTTTTTTTTTTTAATTCACAAGTTATGTAAAGCATTTAAGGAAAGCTGGAGTTTTTAGGCATCACCATATTTTTTTTATCCCAATTCTCAGATATCAGGATCAGGACATGAAACCTGTTTTGCCAAGAGTTATACAGCCAATGCAAGGCAGAGCTAAGGTACAAATGAGCTCCATCACCCACACCTCTTCCCCATGCTCATCCTGTCTCCCCTCCCATCAAGTTCAGCAGCAAAGCACAGATCTCTGTTGCTAAAGCTCACCCAGTTTAGACCTTTCACCCCACTTCACTCTTTATCTCTCCCTGGACCCTGGGTTCCAGGATTGGAGCTTGCTACAGCTGTGCCAACCCACAGCTGGTAGAATATGTGGTTATGGCTGCAGTTGCACCTAGGCTTGCCCACAGGAGCCTTTTATTTTAATATATCAGAGTTTTAGAGTCACACGTCTTGTTTCTCATTTTCCGAGGTAGACCAGGGTTGGGAGAAGGTCTGTCTACCATCCGAGCCCACACAGTCCCTGCCACTGATGGCTCTGCCTCAGTTTTCTGATGCTACCGGGCCCATAAGAGCATCCTGACTCTTTCCTCATTCAAAACATCTCTACCTGAGAAGAGGACAGGACAGAGACTGTAGTTCCATTCCACAGCCAGGAGAGCAGCACCCACAGGAAGTTCAGGGGCAGCCCTGCTGGAGGGACACTCAAAGGTGAAGGAATGGCAACAGGACTTACCAATCAACTCAGCTTCACAGAGTATCCTGAATCCACTCTGAGGAAGTTAAGAGGGCAGAGGGTCACACCACCTACCCAGGACCTGTACACACACCCCAACCCTCGAAGAGCAGACACACTTGTTTTACAAGCGGCTCCTTTCACTGGTCCACTTCTTTTAACTGGAAGGCAGAGTCCTCTTGTCAGCCCTAGAATCCAGCCACCACTCCTTTACTCCACACACCTGACAGAACGCACTGAGGGGGACTCCCTCCTCCATCTGCTATGGAAAACAAAGCAGCTGCCCCATAAAGCTACTTTGAAAATTCGTTTTCACTCATCAAGAGGTTTGACATTTGTCTTGGATAAGTCATTTCCCCTCCTGGGGTCTTATGGTTCTCCACTATGATACAGGAGGACTAGACCAGATGATTTCAGAGGTCTACTCCCATTCCAAAGAATTCTAGAAAGCTCTCATTTTAGCCGTCTGCATATGGTTTGGGTGGCCCGCCTCAAGGCTTGCCTTACTGATGTGTTATTCTGGCATGTCTCCCCTCTCTGATTTTCCTCCTTCTCCAGGGATGCCGCCCTCTCTGACCATATAAGTTCTCTGTGCCTTTAAATAGCACAGGCAGATTTTGACAGACCTCATCAATGCCAAAAGATCCAAAGCAGAAGAAAACACTGCTTTGCTGTGAATGTCTACAAAAGATGAACTGGAGTCGAAACCATAGAAAACTGCCAGCAAAGTGAGAGAATGAAGATCAGTTGCAGCTCAAGGAGAATGTAAACGCTCTCAGCTTTGAAAAGCACATGCTCTTGAGTATTTATGAGTATAAGCCAGAAAAGAGCAAAGGGGCAGAGCGTGGTATCTGTGCTTGTCTGTATGTGTGCATATGTGTGAGCTATGCATGTAGGGTGTCTGTGTTTGTGTATACATTCACACGTGTGCACCCATGAGTTATGCATTCACATGTGTGTTTGTTCATACGTGAACATAAACATGTGAATTATGCATGCAGGTATTTGTGTATGTGTGTGTGCTGGGGAATTATGCATGGAAGTGTCCATGTGAGTGCTTGTGCATGTATGCACCTATTTGTGTACATGTGAGTTATGTATTTAGTCATCTGTGTATGTACATATGAACACATGTGAGTTATGCATGTAGGCATCTGGTTTGCGAATGTATCTGTGTGTGTGCATATGAGTTATACATTCAGGTGTGTGTGTGTATGTGTGTGTGTTTATACAGGTATGCATAGGCAAGTATGCATGTGTGTGCATGGATGTGTACATGTGTGTTTAGAGATGTATAAATTAGAGACAAATTAGGTAGAATTATGGCAGGAAGGCTACTCCGACACCAGCATAAAAGTTCACAGAAGCACACTAGAGCACTCTGGACATGCGGAGCTAAAGGCACCAGGATAACTATAGTGCCCTGTGGTCACTGTGGAAGCTCAGAGGAGGGAGTGCGGTGTGATGAAGCGGGAACACGGGGCTAGAGGAGGTGACTGGAGAGATTCAGATGGCTCTGTCTACCTCTCTGGGGGTGGAAAGCAGACAGGACCAGAGAGACTCCTCCAGAAAACATAACCGGAGTCGTAGAAGCAAGGCTGTACAAAGGTCAGAATCCATGCCTGGTTCTATCTTACCCTGCAACCTGGGCAGGCTCTTCACACTTTCTGGGTCTCAGTGCCCACAGCAGCACCCAAGGGGACAGTGATACTTCCCTAGACTGGTACTGCTCTTAAGAAATGCTGTGTGGCACACCCTGGGCACGCCCATGTGTAGCAGCTGTCTCATGAATCTCACAGCTCGGCAGGGCAGAAGATGGCGGTTTATTAGAGAGGCGAGCCGGGTCTCTAGGCTAACAGCTTCTGAGTGTGCTGGCTAGTTTTATGTCAGTTTGACACAAGCTACAGTTGAAGGAGAGGAAGGGAGCCTCAATTGAGAGAATACCTCCCTAAGACCAGACTGTAGGCAAGCCTGTATTGCTTGTGGGTGGTGCAACCCCAGTGCTGGTGGTTTTGGGTTCTACGAGCAAGCCATGAAGAGCAAGTTAATAAGAATCACCCCTCCATGGCCTCTGCATTAGCTCCCACCTACAGATTCCTGCTCTGTTTAAGTTCCTGCCCTGACTTCTTTCAATAATGGACTACAATATGGAACCATAAGCTCAATTCTCCAATTTGCTTATGGTCATGGTGTTTCATCACAGCAGTAGCAACCCATTCGTTAGTGACTTCATTCATTCATTCATTCATTCATGATCTTTTTGTATAGGCCAGTCTGGCCTCCATCTGTTAATCTTTACACCTCCGTTTCTTGAGTGCTGTGCTCATGGGCATGGGCCAGCACACACAGTCAATTGTATTTAGGAAATAAATTTAATGAATTCAAACGTACTCTACCTGACAAACATAGTTTTCTTCTTTTGTTTTGTTTTTGTTTTTTTTTTGTTTGTTTTTTATTTTCTGTTTTGAGACAGGGTTACTCTGAGTAGCTAGCTATCCTGGAACCTTGCTCTGTAGACCAGGCTGGCCTCGAACTCAGAGATTCGCCTGCCTCTGTTTCCTGAGTGCTAGAATTAAAGACGTGCGCCACCACTGCCCGGCCAAACATTTTTCTAACAGTCTAGTAAGTCACATTCAAGTTTGGAATTCTCCAGTCCTTGAAGCTCCACTCATTAGAACCTTTGCAACTGAAGGAGCTCTCTGCCCTCTTGTAGATCCTATAGCAGGACCCTCTTCTGTCTCTTGAAGGCTGCAGAGGGTATACCAAATCTCTGACCACCCAACCCATTACTATCCACCCTTGGTTGTTTTCCTGCCTAGGGCTGTGGATGCTGGGTCCATTCTCTGCTCCAGGGAGGTTTACTCAGCAGAGAGACCTAGGTAGGTCCTGGAAATGGGCACAGGTCATTTAGGCAGAACATTCCAGAGTCATACAACCTAAGACTTAAAGGTGAAGGTGTAAGTTTTAACTGTCACTCCAGGATGGGTCTTTGGGGATGAGCTTTGCAAGGGGGAGGCCTTAGTGGGAAGGGTAGGCAGGAGGAACTGTGGGCAGGGTGGGTCACCCAGGTACCTTTGGCAAGGGTAATGTTCTTCAAGGCAATAGAGTGTTCCCAGTTCTTCAGACGCAGGTCCTCGGTCACTACATTGAGTGTGGCCAGCTCCTGCTTGAGTTGCATCTCCATGTCCATGTGCACCAGCCTCATCCGGCGTGTGTCTGCGCTGGCATTGCTCACCAGCACCTGCAGGTCCTGTAGCCACGTGCTGTGCAGGGCCACGTCATAGGACAGGCTGTGGTTGAGGCCACGGAGCGCACCGCCCACATCAGCCAGCTCCTCACCCAGGACCCCCATCCTGCGTGCTAGCCCATCCAGCAGGCCCGCGTGCCGCTGCAGCAGCAGCTGGCTTCGATTGCTTTCCACCTGCAACTGGTAGAGTTCCAGCTGTGCGGAGTCACTCTGCTGTCCTGTCCGGTCACGCAGCAGAGCCATCGCCTGCTCAGTCTGTGCCGCTTGCGCGTGCAGCCCCCACAGTGTGCCCTCCAGCCTCTGCACCAAGCCTGCCAGGGCCAACAATGAGTCTGTCTGGTTCTGCAGCGCATCCTGAACCTTCCACACCTGTTCCGTCAGGTCTGCCTTCAATGGAGCCTGCAGCATCCGCACCTGCATGTCCCGGAAGCTCTCATTCAGCCGGTTGACGTTCCGAGTCAGCGCTTTCAAGTCATCTGGGGAGCTGCGAGGCCGGGACACTATGGAAGAGATGAGGAGAAGGGACTGAGCAGGGAGGTCCAAATAACAACAGGCAAGTCTATGGCATATAGCAGGTGCTCAATAAAAGCTGACTGAAAGGGAAGGGTAGCTGATACTGGATGCTTCAGCAGATCCAGGCCCTGTGTTAACAGTGGTCCCCAGACCTATCTGTCACTATAATCGCCTGCAGATATTGCTGATACCAGGCAGGATGTTGGCTTTGGGACTTTAAAAGATTCCCAGTAACTCTAAGTTAGAGCCTAGTTAGTGCTCTGCTGTACAAATATACACATAGTATATTAGGTTGATTTCCCAGAAAATAGCCATTATTGTCCATTGGATAGAAATTGGATATGAACAATTTTATGGAATTCAATTTAAGATATTGGTGTTCCAAGCTGGGCGGTGGGAGTGCACACCTTTAACCCCAGCATTCAAGAGGCAGAAGCAGGCAGATTTCAGTGAGTTGAAAGCCAGTGTGGTCTACAGAGTGAGTTCCTGGACAGCCAAAGCTGTACAAAAAAAAAAAGTCTCAAAAGGAAAAAAAAAAAAGATACAGGTTGTTTTCTCCACAGCCCAGAGCACATCCTGGCAGCGGTAGACAGGATGTGAGTGCAGGGGGAGGGGTGGGGTGGGGGTATGCAAGGATGCTGGTCAAGTGTGGCAGAGCCTTTGTACTCATGTACACGTACAGAATCTCACAGACTGAGCTGTCACATTCTGTCCTGGAGGGGAGAGGGGTGCATGAGGCCCATCCTCCTGAAGATCTATTGGCACTGAATGGCTGCCAGAGAAGGGAGAGATTTTCTTCAGTGATAGGCCTCTGGTTAGCTGCCTGCACTCCTCTAAATACTGTTCACCCTCTCAATACTGTAAACAACTCTCATTAAACTTGGCTGCGCGTGCGCGCACACACACACACACACACACACACACACACACACACACACACACACTGAGAGAAAGAGTGTTTGTGTGTTATGGTTCCTTCCACCAGCAACGGTTGAAAGTTCTCCTATGGGAATTAAAGACCTAATAACCAGTGATAACATTAAAAGGTGAGGCATTTTGGAGGTGACTAGGTCATGTGGGTGAAACTTGTGCACGAAGTCCAAGGAAGCTGTCCACCCTCACCCCCACAGGAGGACGCATGAGGCACCATCAGGCATTGGATCATTTGGGGCCTTGATCCTGGTCATCCAGCCTCCAGAACCATGAGCAAGAAATTTCTGTTGCTCATAAACGATCCTGTTTAAGGCAATTCATTATAGTGGCCCAAATAGACTAAGCCAATTCTGTTATACCTCCTTTTTCAGCTAGACCCATTAATGTGGCCCAGGGTCACACAGCAAATCCTAACCCAATGGGCTATCCGAGAACTGGGCTATCATCCTCTATGCTGGTGGCTCTCAACCTGTGGGTCACAACCCCTTTGACAAATCTCTATCTCCAAGAGTATTTACACTAGGAAGTACCAATGAAAACAATGTTATGGTTTGGGGTCCCCACAACACGAGGAACTGTATTGAAGGGTCACAGCATTAGGAAGGTTGAGAATCAGTTTTATGCCTTCCCCAGAGCTGCTTAAAGCAACCCCATAAGGCAATAGGCAGAACCAGACTGACAGCTACAGTGCTGATTTTGTGGCTTCCTCCATTCAAGGTCCCATCTCTTTCTGGGGCAGCAAGAGCTGCAGGGCAGGGGAGAGCATTTCGGATCTGTTCTTAGCCCTTCTCTGCCCTTCTAGGTTTGATCCGTTCCTGCCCAGCACAATGAGCCACTCTGCCCTTCCCAACATTTCCTCGTGGAGGGGCCTTTTCCTGGTTATGAAAAATCCTAAGACAAGATATCTTCATCACCAGGTTCCATCACGTCATCCTGGTGTCTCCTGGGAGCTCATGCAAACTGGATGCTGAGGTTTCTAGGGACACCTGGGCCTGAAGAGCCTGAAATGGAAACTGGTGGCTTCAGTGGGACTGGGGCAGCAAGAATGAGATAATTCTGCTTTGGAATACCAGGAACTTAGTCCAAAGCTTGGTCAAACAAGAAACCAATGGCATAACTTCTCTTTGATGACTTTGTGTTGGGAATCGATAGGCGACAGGAAGGATATTGTGCTGGCTGCTTTTGTGTGTCAGCTTGACACAAGCTGGAGTTATCACAGAGAAAGGAGCCTCCCTTAAGGAAATGCCTCCATGAGATCCAGCGGTAAGGCATTTTCTCAATTGGTGATCAAGGGGGGAGGGCCCATTGTGGGTGGTGCCATCCCTGGGCTGGTAGTCCTGGGTTCTATAAGAAAGCAGGCTGAGCAAGTCAGGAGAAGCAAGTCAGTAAATTACATCCCTCCATAGCCTCTGTATCAGCTCCTGCTTCGTGACCTGCTTAAGTTCCAGTCCTGACTTCCTTTGGTGATGACCAGCAATTGGAAGTGTAAGCCGAATAAACCCTTTCCTCCCCAACTTGCTTCTTGGTCATGATGTTTGTGCAGGAGTAGAAACCCCAACTGAGACAGATGTTGAGGGTCATGCTCATATTCTGCATTACAGACACACAGTTGTACTTCACGTTGTGAGAAGGAAGCAGGCCATACATGAGTTGCTCATTTGGCATCCCATACCGATGGTGGTTTGTTTGTTCTGAGATACCTCTCGACCTCAACCGAGATGCCACTGGAGAAGCACAAAATTGAAACCAGCAGAAACTAACTTGACTCAGCACTTCTAGAAGTTCTTGAGTCCACACAGCCACAGAATGAGGGAAGGACACAGGGAATGATAAGGAGAGAGACATAGGCACCTCACATCTCAGAAACATGGCTGACACCAGAGCAGAGGGGCAAGCCTGAGCCCCAGAAAGCTTTGCTCTGCTTTCTCCCTATGAGATCTGCACTGAAAAGAGATGAAATGAAGGTATTTGGGGTACTAATCCACTGTCTTCTCAAATTGCCAGCCCTGTGAATTCATAGAAACATGAAGATTCAGTGCCTGTCTCTAATTCTGAGGTCCCAAGTATCATGAAAACAATTCTGGCTACGGAAAGGGAAAAGGGGAAAATAAGGCATGAGGGTTCTCAGACCACGTGGTAACTTGCTGCTGTACTCCTTCCGTGATGTTCCTGGAATCACATGGCATTTTTGATGACCCCTTTTGGGGAACACTCATCACTTTAGATAAGATTCTGTGGTGTGAAGTGTGCTGGTTGTCTATCCTAGCCAAAGAGAAAGATCCATGGATAGAAACTCTAGTGTGGCCAATTCAAACATGAACAGAATGTAAATTATTCCAACAGTCAGAACAAACTGAAGGTGGAGGGGCTGAGGAAGCATTTGACAGTGTCTTTCATGGGTCAAAGCAATGTGGGAAAGTTGAAGCAAGGCCCCAAGGTTTCACTCAGCCCCACGCTGCCTGAAACCTACACTTTCCCTGTTCATTTTCTCAAGACTAGGCTTAGATGCCAGACATCTTGGCTGCCTTCTGTACTTGTTCTACTCTCTCAACAGCCACTTACAGGTTGAACGAAGATACGAACAGTCAGAGCCTAGCAAAAGGTTAAGTTCCTTTACTTTAGTCAGGAGACTTCTGGTGAGGTGGCCCAAGCCAGTCGTGCTCAGTTCCATCTGCGTTCTACAGAGCTCAGCCACTGATTGGGTCTCCACAGTCTCTGCTACTGAATGTCTCCCCCATTCTCCTGATGAAGAGACTGAGGCCAGGAGGTAGAATGACCATCAGTGACATGCCTCCTGACTCGTGGCAGCATGGCCACACCATTGCTGCCCTCTGGAAGCTGAACTGAAGTGGTACCAATATAAAGATAGCTTCCAGGGAAACGAAGCTGTGAGCAGCCAGAGGCAGGCGTCCACAGGACTGGGAGCTGGAGAGACCACAGAGAGTGCTTAACCAAGTGTAAAATCAGTGTGTCTGCGCATGTCCCACCCACATTGGCTGAGGCACTGAGATGGGGCAGGTGGAGAACAGAGATCCCAACACTTTCCCATAAGCCTCTGCTCAGGACCCCCCAGAGCTCAGGCAAACCTGAGTTCCTCAGAGGTAGAAAGAACACCCTGAGGTATGGGTATCCTGGTTTTAATGTGACTGTGAGATCCTGGGTTGAAGACACAGGAGTGGTTTAAGGCTGTGTTTACCCAGAGTCCAGATAGTGAGCTAAGCAACTTTTTTCTTCTTTCTCCTTCCCAGCCCTGAAGGCCCCAAGCCCTGCCCATCTGACCTTTCTTTGGTACCCGCAAGCTTTAGGTCTTTCTCTTTGTCAGGGAATGGAGCTAAGTCTGTGTTTATATAGAGACATCTGACAATGACCTTCCCCCATCCCAGGGAGTCCTTCTGGGTCCTTGAGCATTGCACAACCAATCTGAATACAAATCCAAATTAAAGGAAGAAGCTCCTCCCCAAGTCCACACCCTCGGTCCGAGCACTGCTTGCTTTGTTTCCTCAGCTCATGCATTTGCATGCGTAGGCTTTACAATGTCATTTCTGCAGAGTTTTCCATTTACTATTTTATAATTATTTCACAAGAATTTTACCATCTTTCCTTTAGTCTCTTATAATTTTGTTGACTGAAAAGAGTTTCTGGAGGGGACACACTATTTATCCCAGCAAATAAATGCAGATATTTCTTCTTTTTTCCTCTTTCTCTATTTTTATTACATTTTCATAACAATAAAATCTCAGAAGTTGGATTAGTAGTTTGAAAGATATATAGACACTTTATAACTTTAAAAAAAAGTCCCATAACCAGATGCAGTGGTTCACAACAACCACTAGGGAAGCTGAGGCAGTAGGAGTGCCATGAGTTTGAAGCCAGCCTAGGCTACATAGTAAATTATAAGCCAGCCTGGGCTATAGAATGAGACAATCCACCCCCAAACCCCTGTCTCAAAAGCCAAAACCAACCAACCAAACAAACAAAAACCCTGTCAGTTGACTCTCCCCAAATCGTGCTAATTCATACTGAGAGCACAGACGTTTAACGGAGCCCACTGACACCCCTACTTCACTATGTATCACTGTGTTCTCATTGCTTCTTCCACAGACAGAAAGTGGTACCTTGCTATTAGCGTAATTTTGTTATAGAAGCAGTCTTTTCAAGGTGATGTCTTTGTCTATCGGAGTGGCCTAGATAGTTTAGGTATCTAGACCAATCAGATCACTGTTTATGAGGTCAAATTTTGGGGGGCCCCTACTCATGTTGGCCAAGCCTAGAGCAATGTCCTTCCTTTGGGACCATTTAAGCACAGCGGAGTGAATTATCTCCTTCCAGCAGTCCCTGAGTGTTCCCTGCTTATGACCCACCCCTCCCCCTTTAATTCCTTCCAGATGGTTGCTGTCCTCAACAGGGAACAATTCTTCCTTGAGTGTGACTCTCTTAATTCGTGTTTATGCAAACAGCTCATTTATCTCCCTTCCTGGCATATCTACTTTTAATGTGTTTTAATTATTCTTTGACTTTTATACTTTCACGAGTGGGAAAATAAATATGGCCTAACAATAACAGCCGGACTCTCCTGAGTCCTCGTTGTGTGCCAAGCACTCTTCCATACTAATACAAAGAATCTCAAGCCCCTGCCATATAAACCTCATTTATCATTTGCATCTCATGGTCCAAGTGAGGAGACTGAGGCAAACAGAGGGTAAGTCACTCACAAGGTCACAGGGCCAGCAGGCAGAGCTGACTTTGGGCTCTGGAAGTGTGGCCGCTGAGCCCCCTTTGCTCTCTGATGAAAGGACTGAATGGGGAGAGCCAGCCTTTTCACAGACACACTCAGTGCTGAGTAAGTTAGGAAGAGAGTGAGCTCCCCAGCTTAAGCCCAGGCTGAGCCAGGTACTTGGTAGAAATCACATAGATATGTAAGTTCAGATCTATTGCTGGGCCCTCTTTGATGAATTAGTACATATTTCATGACACTCTGTAGTCAGTGTGGGAGTGAATGCCTGCCTCAGGCTGCAGTAAAATTAGCATCTTAAATAAGCCTGCGTCTCTGCAACTTTCATTGCACCACCTGGCCCTCAATCCACACTCAGTCCTGAGTCAGCTCCCTGGCCACAGCTGTCCTGTTCATGAATAAACCATCATTTTCAGGCTCAGGCCGGGTGCTCCAGATGTGACCTGACCAGTGAGTTATCTCCTCAGCATAGCAAGAGTGCACTGGGAGCAGTGAAGCACGTGTGTGTGTAAGTGTGAGAGTGTGAGTGTGTGTGTGTGCATGTGTGTGTGTGTGTGTCAAGAAGGTTCTCCAAGCCACATGAATGTTGAGAATTGTTAATCCCTGCCCCCCTCTCTGTAAGGGGATATGTTCATCTGTTCACGTGTACATATGTGTATATGTGTGCATGCATATGTGTGTGTGTGCACGTGCATGTGTGTGTGTGTATACGTATGTGTGTATGTATGTGTGTGTGCATGTGTGTGTGCGTGTGTGTATGTGTGCACGTGCATGTGTGTGTGTGTGCATGTGTGTGTGTATGTGTGCATGTGTGTGTGTGTACATGTGTGTGTGTGTACTTATGTGTGTATGTATGTGTGTGCATGTGTGTGCATGTGTGTGTGTGGTGTGTATGTGTGTGCGCACGTGTAGGCCAGAGCTCAGCTTCAGGTGTTGCCCCTCAAGCACCATCAGACTTGTTTTTTGAGACAGGCTCTCTCACTGGTCTTGCCAATTTGGTTAGGTTGGCTGCCAGTGAGCTCTACGAATCCTTCTATCTCTACTTTCCCAGCACCAGGATTATAAATATGTGCCAACATGCCCCAAGTTTTATGCAGTTGTTGGGGGTTAAACTCAGCTCTTCATGTTTGCAGGTCAAGTACTTCGCCAACACATCCAGTGCTCCAGCCCTGTATCCTATACGTTTGTGAGGGACCACACATCTATTATACGCCTTCATTTTTAACCCACCTTCCCTTGAGAAGTGAGAGATACATTTATAAAATTCATACTCTTCTTTATGTTAGATGGGATGCCAAGAGATTGTCTGAAGCATAAAACAATGGAGCACTTGGGCCATTTGCTCCCTCCTGGTGCTCTCCTCTGAATCTGCTGCCATGGTAGTTAGTCATGTGCCAAATCCAAGCAGGAGGAAAGGAAGAAGGGTAGTTATCACTATCTACCCTGTCTGTCAAACAGTCCTGGCTTTTAGAAGTTGCTCCCTTGCCCTTTCCAGCAAGCTTGGGAAGTAGGAATGGCCACACCCACTTCCAGGTGAAGCAGATCTGAGAGGTGGTAAGGTGTGTGGGCAGGCCCCGAAACCACAGCTGTCATCCACTGAACAAAGCTGCATGCAGCATCCCCTCCCCCCGGAGGGACGCACTTGCCAAGTGTCCTTCAGTCTCCCTGTGGTCCTTCTGCTCCCGAGGATAGACAGTGTCACTGTTCATTGATGGGAAAATCTAAACACAGGCTTCCCAGTCACTATGCTCAAGGTCACCCTGCTAGTAGGAGTGAGTTGTGAGTCTATACTCCTACCAAGGACCCAGCACAAACCCTGCTATCTTCAGGCCAGTGACGCAGAAGGCAGGCAGGTATCAGCACTCCCAGAACATTATATTCAGAGCAGAGTGTGGGAGAGGAGAGGGCTGAAAGATAATGGCAAACCCAGCACATTCGCAGAAGCACCAGGAGCGAGGGGCATGTTTTTCAGATGGGCCATGGCACAGGACTGTTCCCTGAGGCCACAGTGAGTGAAGTGAATGAAAATTTCATTTTAAATCAGAGTTCAGAGCCAGGGTAACTGGGCCAGGCACTTGCTGTGCAAACACACAAGGGCCTGAGCAATGCTTGTGTAAAAAGTCTGAGCCTGGCCACATGCATCTGCAGCCCCCAGCACTGGTGAGGTGGAGACAGGTGGACCCTGGGGCTCACTGCCAACTCAGCCTACTCAGCCCATTCCAGGCCAGTCAGAGACCTTGCCTCCAAAAGCAAGGTGGAGAGCACCTGAGGAATTGACTCATGGTTGACCACTGGCCTCCTCATGCATTCTCACACATGTGCACGCATGCCCACACATGTACACAGAAGCAGAGCCCAATATTCTTTCAGTACGTGTGATGGGGAGTGACGGGGATTGTATTGCCAGCCTTGCTAGCATCTCCTCATGTCCTTCCTTCATGTGTCACCAGAGTCAACCCACAGGACCCAAGCTTTGCATTTAGTCCCACCAAGACTCCTTTCTGCAAGTGGATATCAGTTTATCTCTCAGCTTGTGTTTTCCCAGTGAAAGACGGGACAAACGAATCTGGCTTCTGTCTTGCTGATGTGTCACTTCTCCTCAGCACCAGGATGCAGTCTTACCCTCTGACCTCCACCTATCACATCCTCCTTGTCCACATCAGAAACAGTCAGGGTGGGCTCCAGCACTTGTGATGGGTCTAGAAAGGAGCCCAGGTGATTATGAAGGCTTCCACAGGCCAGTGTGTCTCCATGCCCAAGGACGCACAGCAGTGAACAGCAAATATAAGATCCTGGCAGCTTTCCCCCATTCGCAGGACAAAGGGCTTTCATTTTTGCTGTGTGTTTGGCCCTCTAATGCTGCAGGTAGGCCTGACCCAAACTCAGCACTGTTGCTCTGGAGATAGCAAGTCTGATTAAGCTAGTCCTGGGAGTGAGGTGGTGTGATGAAAGTCAGTTCCTCTGCCATGTACAAGACCACAGCCTGGGAAGCCTACACTGGAGGTTGGAAGTCTGAGGTCATGTTGCTCCCAATGCTGGCTTTCTCCTGAGGCCTCCCACCAGGCAGGACACCCACGTTCCTGTACTCCTGGTGTCTCCTTCTAAAACTATGGGACCATGTCCCACCCATATGACCTCCTTATGTCTCTCCTTCAGTCCACAAGTGAGTCCTAGACTATCCCCAGTGAGCTGGAGACACACAGACACATGGGGTCTGTGCTTCTGCTGTCCTCTCTGTGGGTAGAGAATATTCTTTCCTACCAGCAGATGGAACCCACACTCCCAAGATGGTAGACAGTGAGATGGTGAGATTAGGGCAGATTCCACACACAGTGTGGACACTCTCTCAAGTCTATAGTGTAAGCTTGTATTAGTATAATGCATCGGAAGTAATCCAGCTGTGTGTGTGTGTGTGTGTGTGTGTGTGTGTGTGTGTGTGTGTGTGTGTGTACAAATAAACAGGTGCAGATACCTACAGTGGCCAGAAGAAGGTGCTGGGTTTTCTTGGAGCTGGAGTTAGGGTAGGGAAGGAGAAGAGAAGCGCTAGGAGGTCAGCATGGTCTCTCATGGGAACTTGTGAAGGAGCCTGGAGGCCAGCATGAGCTTAGCATGCCAATAGGCACCATAGGTGATAAAGGAAATGGCTTCTTTGGGTAGAGAAGAACTGAGTTCCCAAGCTCCTAAGGAATTCTGGCTTTTGTCTAACCGCCAGACTTTGCAGACACGGAGTTTCCTTTGGACCTGACACTTGTGAGCTGCCCAATGTGGGTGCTAGGAGCCAAGTTAAGATCCTTTAAGAGTGGTATGTGCTCTTAACTGCTGAGTCATCTCTTCAGCCTCTTGGCTGGGTTTATTTTTTTAGAGTTAAAAAAAAAAGTCTACACCATTTGACCTGCTAATCCAACTTCTGGGAACTTACTGTTAGGAAAAAATTTCAAAAAATGGGGAAAGGTTTCTATGTTTATTTACCAAGCTTGAACAGGAGAATCACCAGGAAGAGACTGGGTCAGTTATAATGTGTCCCAGTGTTATTGCAAAATACATCTTTGCTCTTTGATGTCATTTCCTGGCATAGGACTGTTAACCATCTCAGAGTCTGCACTATAATAGCAGAAATGTCTCCTAGTATGCTAATTGAGGGTAGAATGCTTGACAGTCCCCAGGGACTTCAGGAATGGTATCTGGTCAGTAGGAAAACCAAGAGACAATTTGGGACAGTTAGGATTTTTTCAGTCCTAACACCACCATCACCCCTCCCGTGCTGCCAACCTTTAGAAAGGGAGGAGGAGCTGAAGATGAGTGCCTCCCACCCGCCAATGATGTAATCAACCAAGGAACCTTCTAAATCCCAGAAGACTGAGAAAGCTAGAGAATGACATGCCAAGGAACTTGGGTGCTCTTAGCACCCACACTGGGCATCTTGTAACTGTCAGGTCCAAAGAAAATTGTCTCCTGTGTCCCATGCACATCTTGGGATGCCCTTTATGATAAAACCTTAAGCATAAGTGCTTCCCCGGATTCTCTAGCAAATGCATTAAACCCGACGAAGACAGGTTTCTGGAAATACTGATGTGCAGCTAGCTCACCAAGCAGAAGCACAGGTCAAACAAACTTGAGCCTGCAGCTGGCAGTGGAGGTGGCTGAGTCCTGGAGACTGAGCCCTCAGCCTGTGGGAACTGATGCTACCTTTGAGTAGATAGTCAGATGTAGATTAGAAGACACACAACTGTCATCTTGGCAGAACCTCTTGCTTGCTTGGTGTATGGGGAGAAAGACTCACTCGCGGATGCCATGTGCCATTTTCTCCTCTGACTGTTGACTGAGAACCAGAGAAGAAAGTTTGTTTTTGTCTCAGGGGTCCCCTTGTGGGAGTCTTTTCAGTCCTTAAAATTACAAATGACCAGGAGAAGGATGGTAAAATTCTCATGAAATCATTATACTAATAATATTAGGTGGAACAGATCCCCAGAAGTGACCTTGTACAGCAAATGGGTGGATCGGAAACAAAGCAACACACTGATTTGATGGAGGGTGTGGGCTTAGGGAGGATTTTTTCCCCTTAATTTGGATTTACGGTCAAATTAGTTGTGCAATGATGAAGAACCCACAGAGACCTCAGGGAAACTGATTGTCAATTGTTCCTGCAGGGACACGGTCTCATCCCACTTCCTGTTCAGAGAGAAGGACTCAGAGCTGGCAGGTTCTGAGGAGGGATGGACAGGCAGGGTCTGAGGGACCTAGGAACCAGTGGGGTGTGCTTGAAGGAGAAAGGGGGAAGGAGTTGCTTATCTTGATGCCTGGCCCGTAGGAATGTGGCCTTAAACCACTCCTGTGACTTCAGCCAAAGGAACTTTCTCCCAGTCACTCCCAATTACAATGTCAGAAGCAGAATACCCATACCTCAGGGTATCCTTCCCAACTCTTAATAATTCAAGTTTGCCTGAGCTCTGGGGGGTCCTGAGCAGAGGCTTATGGGAAAGTGTTGGGATCTCTGTTCTCCACCTGCCCCATCTCAGTGCCTCAGCCAATGTGGGTGGGACATGCGCAGACACACTGATTTTACACTTGGTCAAGCACTCTCTGTGGTCTCTCCAGCTCCCAGTCCTGTGGACGCCTGCCTCTGGCTGCTCACAGCTTCGTTTCCCTGGAAGCTGTCTTTATATTGGTACCACTTCAGTTCAGCTTCCAGAGGGCAGCAATGGTGTGGCCATGCTGCCACGAGTCAGGAGGCATGTCACTGATGGTCATTCTACCTCCTGGCCTCAGTCTCTTCATCAGGAGAATGGGGGAGACATTCAGTAGCAGAGACTGTGGAGACCCAATCAGTGGCTGAGCTCTGTAGACCACAGATGGGGCTGAGCATTCCTGGCTTGGGTCACCTCACCAGAAGTCTCCTGACCAGAATAAAGGGGATAATCCTTCCATCACACTCTACCCTACTTGTCTGCACCTTGAAAAGTTACCTCAGATATGTCCATGGTCTACAAATAAGTCCAGTCTCCACTGGCATACAGGCTGGATAGGAGCCACCAGCCAGTCACAACCACCCCATATTAGGATGCCCTGTCAGGACTTCAAAGGAGGCCAGTCCCACCAATGTGCTTGTTATTGTCCCCAGAGGCCAGACTGGATACATTGTGTATACTGTGTCCTGGCAGAATGTTGCCTGATCCTGATCCAAGCACACAGTGTCTCTAATCGTTTTTGCTGATTTCTGTGAAAATGAGATCCAAGATGAATTATAAACCAAAAAGGCTCCTAAGGAGGAGATTAGCCCTGGTTCCCATTTTGGAGTCTGGAGTGTCTGAAATCATGGCCAGCCACTCCAAATAACCCCGAGAGTTTTCACTAGGCTCATGTACCTGATAGGAAAAGGACTGACTCTTTCCAAGTGTAAGCCTGCTTAGACCAGCATGATGCTTGACACAGAGCCTTGAACTTCATAGGCAATGAGCAAACAGTTGTCAAAAGTGTCACTGAATGATTGAAAATGGAGGGTGCCATGAAGCACAAGTGTCCTCAGCTCTTCCTGGGCTGGCTGTTTTGGAGGCTCTAGGGCTGTGACTTCTGCCCTGGGCAGCCCAAGGCCCCTAATATGCTGCCTATTGTTCCACAACCCAGCTCTCCGCCCCATCTCTAGCCTCCTGCATCCAGTGCATCTGGCATCTCAGAAACACGAGGAATGACTTTTGAATTATACTTTCAGGCCCTTGATCCCTGGGAGATCCTGATGGAAGGGGGCAGGAGCCAGTTGTTTATGCTTTCTTGGAATAGACAGCTGAGGCTCTTGTGACCAGCTCCTTAGTTAGCAGAAAAGGGCGAAGTCCCAGTGGAGACCAACTCAAAGCCATGTGCTGACCTTGGCTTTCTCTATTTCCTGGGTTTATTCTCTCCATCTCCCACCATTGCTCACACTTCAACACCAGCTACTAGGCCTCCACCTTGCACTCTGCTTCCACAGAAATCCCAGGCCAAAATAAGAAGCATGTCTTCCTCCACCAAAACATTAGAGCAGCCCAAGTCCCATCTTCCTTTGTGTTTTGGCATCTTTACTTCCTGACTCCCTACAGTCTCGAGAAACCACGTATGAGTTCCGGTTTAGGCTGTAGGTGCACATACATTTCAAGTCATCTGATCCATGAATGTGAAGTAGCTAGTCACCATATGAGTTTCACAGGTGGCGACTATATAAGCCTAAAACAGGAACTCTCCTACCAGTATAGTAGGGGAGAAAACTACATGCAAAGAGAGACCTTATTGAGGCTGGAGAGATTACTCAGTGGTTAACAGCACTGGCCATTCTATAGAAGACATGGGTTGGACTCCAAGCACTCACAAGGATGTTCACAACTGTCTGCAAGTCCAGTTCCAGGGGATCTAAGACCATCATCTGGCCTCTAAGGGCACTGTACACATATGGTTCACAGATACACATGCAAGCAAAACACCCATGCACATAAAATTAAATTAAAATGTGAAAACACTTACGTAAAAAGAACTTATCCATAAACTTTGCTTGGAAAGGCAAAGCTCAACATGAAGATGATCTTAAGAAGTCGAACACTGAGTGGACATTCTCCATATATGTGTGACAGAGAGGTGCTGCTAAGATGCTTCTGTCAGCAATGAGGGGAATGTACCAGAGGGAAATGGGAACCTGAGGAGGCTGTGGTCCTGATGAGAGAGCAAAGTACCCGAACCAGAGGGCTGTGGTTTCAAGTGTTCCACCAGAGCTCTTCTGATAAAGACTTTCTTGGTCCCTAGCCTATGGTGCTAACTGGGACATGGTAGAACTGACATGAGGCAGGGTCTGATGGAAGGAAGTTAGGTCAATGAGGATGCATCCTTAAGGAACCTTGCCTCCTGGTCACGAATGAAGTCAGCAAATTTGTTCCTGCTTTGATTTCCCCACAATGATGTTAACACAGGTTTGTACACCAAATAAGCCCCTTGTCCTCTCAGTTGCTTTTTGTTGGGATATTTTTTTGTCACAGCAGCAGAACTGAAACTAGAACACACCCCAGCAGTCTCATTAAACCCAATCACCTCTCTAAAGAGGTCTTTGTGGATATCAGTTTTAGGTAACTGGAAGTCAGGATTACACTACATGACCTTTAGAGGACAAAATTCAACCTCTAAAAGGTAGCTAAGTGAGGTCCCTTACTGAAGATTAACTGGAAAAATATGGGGTACACATGAAAGACAGCTGCCAATTCCCATGTTTATGAGATTAGGTAAACTAACCCAGGAAACTCAGAAGGCTCTACGGCAGCGATTCTCAACCTGTGGGTTGACTCCTTCGAGGGTTGAACAACCCTGTCACAGGGATCGCCTAAGACC
>CM052708.1:53010065-53064375 GCA_028551405.1 Uromys caudimaculatus
GAAACCTTGCCAGCAATGGTCATCAGTCACAGAATGGTATTAGGTGGATTCAGAGGATTTCAGAACCAAAGAGAACAATTTTGATGACATTTAACATGTTATAATAAAAAACAACTACATTCATGTCATGTTTACAGTTTTTCAAACCCTGGCAGCTTTGTGTGCAGTGCAGAAGGTTACATCGAGGAAGTGGGTCTGGAGTTCTAGTTGGATGGGCTATTAGATGTAACTAAGTTAGAAAGGAAGAGGATCATTAACTTGTAATCTAACTGACCAGGTTTAAATCCTATCTGCCACAGCCCTGCTACATACGCCTCAGCAAAGGTATCTGTCTTTCTGCATATCTCACTTTTCATATAAAAGTGGCACTCGCAACATCTGTCCCAGGGAGTTGTGTGAAGACTCAAGAAAGGAACGAGCTCTAGAGGAATACCTGTTATGAGCCAGACTGTGTTTTTGTTTTGTGCAGATTTTCTTCCACTTGAGGATATCAAATATGAGGGAAGAAGATTTAGTATATATTACAAAGCTGACTCAAATTCAAGCTATGGCCATGGTCCCCATCTACATCCTTTGGTGCACGCCCAAGGCTAGCTCTCCCTGGGGTTTAATGATCACTTGAGGCTTCCCAAAGAGATCTAGAACACTGCATTCTCCTTTCATCCACCTTGGCTAAAAGCTATCAGACCCCAAACTGCTCTTGTCCTCATGCATGCATCCACCCACCAAACCATCCACCCATCTATCCATCTGCCAATATATCTATCCATCCATCCATCCATCCATCCATCCATCCATCCATCCATCCATCCCTCCACCCATCTACCAATCTATTCATCCACTTAACTACCAATCTATTCATCCACCCATCTATCCATCTACCAATCTATCCATCCATCCACACATCCTGCCAGCCATCTATCCACACATCCATCCATCTATACATCTAGCCAGCCACCACTCAGTTACCTACCCATCATCCATATATTCACCCATCCCCTATACGTTCACTCATGCGTGCATGCATCCATCCATCTTTCTACCCATCCATCCATCTATGTTTAACCACTTAACCATCTATCTACCTAACACTTATCTATCTACTCACAAGAGGAAAAATGTTGATATAGGTTAAGGTTGAAACACAGACACAACTTAAAATGTTAGAAAATTACCTACAAGCTAAGGGTTCAAGTGGCCACAATGTGAAACATAAATGGGTAATTTGAAATTCTCTGTTGATTCTATTTGGTAATCACTGTCATGCCTGTAGTCAGGGCTGTGCTCACACACCCTTGTCTTCTACATGACTTTGATACTTCTAGATCCATAAATGATCATCCTGGACCATGGGTACCCAACTTCTCTCCCTGCTTTAAACTCTTGGATCACACGGAATTCCTAAAAAGGTTTGCTGATGTGGCCATTTCCTGTACTCTTTGAACACACCCGGAGCTGTACTGCTTTGAGAGGGTGGGTGAGTAGGAAAAGAATCTCCTTAGCTGCCACCCAAAACTTCTTCACACTCCTTAACACTCAGGCCTGCCTTGTCATCTCATTCTTAGATATGACTCAACACACTGCAAAGAATATGAAAGCCACATCGCATGAACTCTGCCCACTGTGCACCTTACAGTGTATGCATTCTCATGGCTTCCATGAGGATCAGAATAAGAAGGGTCCCTCTTCCTTTCTTCAAGTGACTTCATTATGTATATGCAAACATTTTAATTTAAAAAACCCTGAAATTCTGGTTCAAGTATTTCAGATAAGAGATATTCGACCTGTAAGTTATTTGGGCAAAAATTATCAGTGGATGCTAAAATCGTTAAGAGAAGAATTATTGGGAAGTCATGCATATTTACACAGTATATCCGAGGATCTCCCAATAGATTGCTTATTTGTATATGTGTGCACAGGTATACATGTGTGCATATGTGTGTATGTGTAAGCCAGAGGTTAACCTTGGATCTTGTTCCTTAGGAGCCACTCACCTTGCTTTGAAGACAAGGTGCCATCTTGATTAGGCTAGACTGATCAGCCAAGGAGCTCCAGGAATCTGCCTATCTCTGCCTCCATGGTGCTGGGATTACAAGTACAGCCTACCATGCCTAGCTTTTAAAGTTGATGCTGGGGCTGCAACTTGTGTCCTCATGATTGCACAGCACGTCACTCACCAGCTGAGTTCTTTCCTTTGATTCAGATCGACTCCTAATAACAGATATTTGAAGAAGTCTTGACAGTAGATAAATCTAGATAGTGCCATTTTAAAGAAGGATTAGCTTTATTGCCACTCATAAAATTGGTATAATCTGCTTCCTGTGCAGGATGTAGTGAGAATTCCAACAGTGTCTAACCTACATCTGTCATGGGGAAACTGAGCAAACCCACACTGTTGTAGAAGAGTAGGCCCAGAAACTGGCCTATCTTTAAAACAAACACACACACACACACACACACACACACACACACACACACACACACACACACACGAACAAACAGAAAACACAGTGTCATGAAATACAGTAAGGGTCCAGGAGTCATTCTAGATGGCAGAGCAATGAGACATGACACCCACATGTATGACCCTAGCCTGGATGGTGCCCCAGAATCAAAAGAATGTTGTGATTGACATTACTGGCGCAACTGAAGAAAGTTGTTGTAGATAGCCCTGGGGCTTTTTGTATTCTAATTCTGCCTTCATGGGAGGGGCTTCAGAGAAAGAGTGAGTTACACCTATGACTTCTTGTGAACCAATCCCCTAATGAATAAAAGAACAAATCACTGGACCCGTAAGGAGGGACTTCCAGGTCGGAGGAGGAAAAAAGAGGAGCAGGAGAGAGGGAGAGCCCTTTTGGAACGGGGAGAGCAGATAGGTAAGATGTAGCTAAGTAGAGTCTCCTGGTATCATGGCGGATCTGCAAAGATTCACCACCAGAGGAATCAGACTTTGATAAGGTTTACAAGATTAGGTTTTAGTTGATGCATCCAGAGACTGAGTTATTATTGTTTCTGAACTAAGTTTGTGTTGCGTTTTCTTTCACATGGTGGTTCGTCTGGGTTCCAGAGAGAAAGGTACAGTGGCAAAGTGTGGGTTTGCCAGATGTGCACCACAGAGGCCATGAGGGTATTGAAGCATGGGGCTGGCATGGTAGCGAACGGCCAGTGGGAACCTTGCAAGCTGGGTGGAGAGATCGTGGAGCCCTGAGTCAGAATGAAAGATGAAAACAGGTCGGCCATTGCCCACCAGTGCATGGTTGGCTAACCCGCTGGGGATGAGAGAACCAGGGCATAGTGCGGGAACATGTGCAATACTCTCCTTCATTTTTTAATATTTCCCGCAACAGAAAGTTAACATGGAGGATAGATTTATGTTCAAATTGTATCAATGTTTATATTCCTGAATTTAGCAGTTGCATAGAGATGACAGAAGAGAGTGCCTTTGAATTCTTACTAATTGTGGGGAATGTTTGTGCCCCACTCTCAAATGGCCTTACAAAAATACAAAGGAAGGAGAGAGAGAAAGAGGAAAGAAGCAAGAAAGAACCAAAATGTAGCAAAAAGATTCACAGTTGATGGCTCAAATAAAGGGCATGTGGGTGCTGGTCACACTGTTCCCTTATCTGTAGGTTTAAAACAAAGGCAGTCACAAATGAGGCTTGCCCAGTATGCACTGGGCTGAACAGAGTGATAACGCTCCTGATTCTATGAACTGTACTTCTATTAATTTAACTTTGGTAACAATAGCATTGAATGGTCTCTGTGTCACCTTTACTTATATTGAGTATGATACCGGCCTCAAGCTCAAACAACCCTTGTTTTAAAAACTGTGGTCAAACATGAATTGAAGCTGTGTATGGTAACTATTTCACACCCAGAAGCCTGAGGCAGGAGGTTTACCTCAAGTCTAAAGCCAGCCAGAGCTACAAAATGAGTTTCCAAGTCAACCAGGAGCACAGATTGGGACCGTGTCTCCAAACAAAGAAGCAAAACCCATGAGATGACATTTCACACTGTACCCCATAAGTCCATTAAATTATTATTTGTCAAGCGAGCATTAAAATTATGGGTTTTGCACTACAGCCTCCCCATTTCTGTGGTATTAATTCAGCATTATCAATATTAAATAGCTGGGTCTGAGCTCCCTCTCTCTGAGATTCAGTCTTATGCTGGATTCAGAGTCTCCATTCTGTACAGTTCAGTACAGAACTTCAAACACCACACAAAAGATAAACACATTATTTGGGACTGAACTGCAAAGAACAAAATAGCATGGCACACATATGACATAGGAAGCAACATCAAATAAACAAGATGTGATAGTCACTCATAGCCCTCTGGGGAGTAAGAAGCAAGCTTCCCTCGGTCACCCCACAGTTGCCTGTGGTGGTAAGTATATTATATGTAACCAACTGACTTCACGTTTCACAGTACAGACAGGAGGCTTAAAGATTCAGTTCCCATAAGCTGTAATTCAATTAATAAACATATGGATTTAAAAAACATCGTGGGATCATTATCTAGCAAAAAGAAAGCAAAAACGAAAAAGAAACTCTCTTGAAACATAACACACAGTGCTACATCATGCTGGCGAGACCACAGCGAAAGCCAACGTGTTTGTGCATTGCTGATGACTGTGCAAAATTCTTTTGGAGAACAATCTGGCAAACTTAATCTTGAGCCTTGAAAAGTTCACATTGCTCATAAACTATTCTCCCTCCTGGGGGTTAACACTTGCAAAAAAAAAAAAAAAAATCAAAAGAACAGAGATGCATAGTGGGGAAAAAAGTCATCAGTCACTCATCTGTAGTTTATGAAGACCTGGGTAGTCATGAATGGGCAATTAAGAATAATTAAATCATAACACATTAAGTAGAGGGACTCTGCTAAGCCCTCAATATGAGAGCCCCAGGCTCTTACACAATAGCACTGAAAGGCACACGCTGCGGTAGTAAGCAAATGTGTATATGCACTCGAACACAGGGTGAAAGCGATGGTGAGTGGGTTCTTATGACCCAGACAGTGCTGCCATCTTTGAACCACATAAGGAATTTGACCTAATCACCTATTGACAAAAGGAAGAAAGGGTTGAACTGTCTCCCCCTAAATCCTTCTGTCGAAGTCCCGGAGCCCAGCACTGCACACGTCATATTCACAGAAGGTCTTGAGGGAAGTGGAAAAGGTTAAAGAGGGGAGTGAAAGGGTTTTCTAATCCACACACATGTGCCCCCACACATGCAAAGATACATATACATAGCATACATGCCACACACAGTACATACCATATCTCCCTCTCTTATCTTACAAACACACACACACACACACACACACACACACACACACACACACCACATATCCCATAACCCCCATCACACACACACTACACACATACCACACCACACATTCATACCACATACCATACACACAAACACATACGCACATACACACCACACATGCCACACACATGCACACATACTACATACACAACACACACATGAACAGTAGGGGGCAAGGATGGCAGACTAGTTTACACCTTCATTGACGACAGCGTTCGTTGGAACTCAGAAGCAACCTCACATGCCCAGCCTACATCCGATGAGCCTTGAGAACTTTCAGTGAAATCACCAACAGGACAGACCCCACCCGCTGGAGGTACCTCATCTAACCACAGGAAGTAGATGGAGAGGTCAGGGACTAACAGGGGCGAGATGGGGTGAGCGCTTGATGAGCACAGTTTCCCTCTGAGATGCTGAAGAGGGTTCTGGAGCTGCAGCTGGTGGCTATGGTCACACAACAATGTGGATACACGCAATGTCATTAAACCGTGCACTTAAACATTGGGTGTGGTGACACATGCCTTTGATCCCAGAACTTATGAGGTAGAGGCTGGCAGATCTGTGAGTTCAAGACCAGCCTCATTTACATAAATTCCAGGTCAACCAGACCAACATAGTGAGACCCTGTTTCAGAAAGAGAGAGAGAGAGAGAGAGAGAGAGAGAGAGAGAGAGAGAGAGAGAGAGAGAGAAGAAAAGAAGAGAAAAGAAAAGGAATCTGCACACTTAAAATAACCAGTTATGAGGGTAGATTTTCTGCCGCACATTTTCCCACAATGAAATGACTCCAATGGGTAATTTAAGAGTTTAAGAGGAGTGTTGAGTAGGGTGGAGGGTGGGAAGATGGACTGGGTTTCAGTCCGGGTCTTGAGATTCAACCCCAGGGATGATGGAGGAACTTGAGGGAGAGTCTGGCTAGAGTCAGGCAGGCTCTCCGGGCAAGCGATTACTCAGCGTCCGCCCGGTCCCACCCAAGTCCACATGATGGATGGGCCAGCTGGGAGGGACCCCATGAAGCCCCAGCTCAGCTTTCACAGTTGAAATTTGGGGACCTGGCTCTGAGCCCATCGGCTAGAGTCTTCATTCTTCACTGCCTCTTATCCTCTCTTCCATCAAATAGAGGTAGTGGGGCGTGGGTGGGCTTGTTCTGTGGGCTTGTCCAAAGTGTAGGCTAACCCCTCTGCCCAGTAAGTCCCATGAGCTTGGCCTTTATGTAGCTGGGGACTTTTGAGTTCCTCAAACTACCCCTTCCCATGGGCTTTGGGGGCTAACATTTCTAAGCCCCTCCCCTAGGAAGAAAAACAAACAGCTGAGAGCAGGCATCTCCAGCTGCTGCACACGTTCCAAAGCCAAGAGGGGGGAAAAGTTATCCCAGCCCCAGATGTCTAGTTAAATGGGAAGCAACAGGCAATGGGAGGGAATGGGAACATTTCCATAAAGCCGTTTTATCAAGGAAATTTGAAAAGCCATCCCTGAGAGCTCGTGTGTTTTGCTTCGTAATTTCACTGTGGTACTGTGATACCTCTGCACATCTGTGTATGAGCAAGTGCCATAAAACAGACCTCGTAAAAACCCACACGCCCAGGCTGTGTGCACAGGGCCCAAATGAAGGGAACAGAGAATTGGCTTGGAGCTTGCTTCCATGTGGAAAAATCACCCCCTGTGTCAGTCAATCACTTCTGGCTGGTTCAGCCCCACCCGAAGCCCCATACTTATTAAGAATCCAATGGACAATGTAAGACCTGCGGTCTGGCTTGATATAATCACATGTGAGCAGAGCTCTGCCTGGCCCAGGTTTTTAGGTTCAAACTGGTCTACATTGCTTTTGTGGGGGCCAGGTATAAATCATGACTGGAGAATGGAAGCTTGTAGGACAGGCTTTGAGCTAGAAACAGGGCAAACCCCAGTCCCTACCCCAACCACTAGTACCAATTAAATTGGTTGAACCCCTGTGCACCTAATTTTGCTATTGTTGGTGGTGATTTGTGTGTTTGTGTGTGTATGTGTGTGTGTGTGTGTGTGTGTGTGTGTGTGTGTGTGTGTGTACACATGTATGTACGGTTGTATGCGCCTATAGAGGCCAGAAGTCATGTCAAGTGTCTCCCTGTATTATTTTCCACCTTAGTTTTTGAGACAGGGTCTCTGGCTGAACCTGGAGCTCATTTAATGGCTGGATGTTTGTCAGTGAGCCTTCCATATCCTCCTGTCCCTCCATCCCCATCACAGGGGTTAAAAGGACACACTGTCACATCTAGGCTTTTATGTGGGTACTGAGGAGTTGAACTGGGTCCTCACACCTGTGTGGCAGGCACTTTACCCTGAACCACCTCCTCTGCCCATTTCTACTGTAATGTAACGGGTGGAACTGGTGCAGAGCTCTCATATGCAAGAAGGTCATGATGCCTGGGGTAATACAAATCGAGCAGGTTGGAAAGCAACCATTTTGCTGCTAGATGACATTTCAGAGGAAGGACAGAAAGTACAGATTAGCAGAGGGCCTTCATACACCTGCACCCGACTCCTCCCCCTCCTGGCCATGCCCCATCCTCTACAGAAATACAACTACAGAAACCATAGCCAGCCAGAAAAGTCCTGATAGGGTTTCAGATCTGTGGCCCTCAAAATCTGCTACATGTGGAAGGGGTCATGGATATGAATCTGGCTCTGCAAAGGCCTCCGTGACTTCAATGGCAAGACGTGGAGATGATTGCGGAAGAATGTTCTGGAAGTGGCACCAGCTGGTGGGTGGATAGTGGTTCCCATGGGTGGATTCCTTGAATAGGTAGTAGGCTGTGTCTTTTATTTTCTGCCTTTTCTGACACCACCCAAGGCAGTAGTTGTCAACTTTACCAGTGCTGCAGTTAACAGATGTCCTCATGTTGTGGTGACCTCGAACCATAAAACTATTTCATGGCTACTTCATAACTGTAATTTTACTACTCTTATGAATGGTATGTAAGTATTTTTGGAGGTCGAGGTTTGCCAAGGTGTCACTGCCGACGGGTTGAGAACCACTGACCTAAGGGGAGTGGATACTATATACACACCACAGCGGTATCCCCATATCCTTGACCTCTCTGTTGGTTGCTCAAAGTGTTAACTAAGCCATCTGCTGTATTCTCTTGGTTACATGAATGATGCTGGGGACAGCATACAATGACAAGGACTGCCTGCAGTAGGCTGGGGTGGAGACATCTCAGAAGCTAGAGGCAACTTGTTGTAAACAAAGATGGCATCTGGGACCCTGAGAAGCAGAAGACACATCCCTCCAGGGGACCGACCATCTGAAATAAGGGACTGCCTGCAGTAGGTGGAGGTGGAGACATTTCAGTGGCCCTCGGCAGCTCTTTGTAAACAACAGTTGTTCCCATTTCTCCTGACCTTAGCCCTGGACAACGGCTGTATAGATTTCATTTGTGCATGACTGCTTTTCAGTTGGCCTTGGTGTGCATAATTATTCTATTATATCTGACTTTCCTACTTCTTTCTCCTTCTGCTCTGGTGAATTTTGTGAAACTAGATGTTCCTTGGTGTAATGATTCTTAAACAATTAAAAATTGAGGCATAGGGCACAGCACAGCACAGTCCTAATGGCCCAGGTGCATGCTGTGTGTTCTCATCTTAGAAACAATGCAATAACTGCACAATGATAGTTCCAGATTAAGCAGAGAAAGTTTGAAGAAATTATTAGAAAATGAATTAGAGCCAACATTGGGACCCCAAGAAAGGAAAAAAAAAACTATTGAAGTTATGAAATAAGATTTGCACAACATTTAAGATTCGTTCCTGGATAAGAAGTACAGAATACATAAAATAATCTACTAGTAAAACTAAGTCAGAACACGGGGACTCTTAGGAGAGTCACTGTGTGCAATGTGCAGAAGCAAAAAGCTAGCGGAGCTGCTGAGTTAAGGGTTAACGGGATTCTTTCTGGCCACTGCCTGGCAGCTTTGCCCACGTCATTTATCATTAGAGCTTCACAGGAAAATGCAAGTAGCTGACCTTGGAGCTCTGAGCTCCGAAGGATAATAAGTAAAAGTTAAAGTTTAAGTAATGATAAGTTTGCAATTATTATTTTGGCTAGGGACTGGGACTAGGGAAGCTTGAAACTTTGGGGAACAATTGTAATTCTTGATTCTTTGTGGGACGTGGTTATTCTTTTGAATTTGGTTTGGCAATGATTATACAATGTCTGTTTTTCCTACCTGCTTTTGGAATATCAGTAAAAGACTGGGGCAAGAAAAAGGCTAGAGAGCATGTAGAGAGCAAGTGAGGGGTAGGTGAGATGAATGTGGAGAGCGAATGGAGAGAGAGAGAGAGAGAGAGAGAGAGAGAGAGAGAGAGAGAGAGCCTGAGAAGAGCATTGAAGAATGAATGAGTGAAGAGAGAATGTGGGGCGTGCATGGAGAGCGTGTGTGTGAGTGAAGGAGTGTGCGTGTGGTGTGTGTGAGGTGTGTGTGCAGAGTGTGTGTGAGAGGAAAGGGGAACGCACAAAGGTAGGAGTGTGAGTCCAACAAAAGAAAAGCACACAGGAGAAAAGCAGAGTGCACAGGAGAATGCAGAGTGTGTACAGCCTCGAGCTGTGAGCGAACGAGAGAGAGAGAGAGAGAGAGAGAGAGAGAGAGAGAGAGAGAGAGAAGGAGAGAGAGAGATTGCCTGTCAGCTTGTACCCAAAAAGTAGTCTGTGTATATTTATTATGCCTTCCAGAAATCCTTGCTTCCAGTTGAGAACTCTGATCCTGTGTCGAGGCTGGACCCTGGCAGAATGACTCTCCTTATGAACCCAATAATAACAAATTAGTTACACATACTCACAAAGACAGGGTAATTTAAAAGTTGGGCCACTCCAAAATGGTATAACCTTTATATATGTCTTTGCCCTCTTTAGAGCACCATCAAGGCTATAGCCTCAAGGAACGATTGTCCATGTGGATGATGGCTTCCAGCGCAGCAAATGGCACACCTCCAGTTCCTTTTTAGACCAGGTACAAGCCTAGTGCTAGAATAACAGAAGGTAGCCTTTCGATCAGAGCCACAAAGAAAAGGAAAGGGAAGGGATCCTTTGTGTCATCACAGTACGGGACTGTTTCACACCGAGTGGGTCATTTGCAAAGTGTGATCTGTATAGATGCCTAATCCAGAAGCAGGACTGAGAAGGGCTCTCCTTACACCTGAACCCAGGAGAGACACTACCATGTGACACCAGGACCAAAAGCTAAGAGGACGTAACAGGATGGGAGACAAGGCATCTAAAACCGGGAAGGGAGAAGGGAGCCTTTCTGGGTCAGGTGTGGGTAGGGTTCAGGAGAGGGCTCCCTCTCACAGAGCCCAAGAGACCAAATCCAAGCTGCATGGACTAACCCATCACCCGAGCCCTGTGCTTCTCCCTCCCCCAGAGCCTAGGCTCAAGAGCAACCCAGTCTCCTTCTTGGCCTTGGCCTGCCAGTGAACTCTATATCATTATTCAATCGTGGCTCTCTTCTGACCATCAGGTATGGGGCTGGAAGCCTTAGCTCCCAACAAGAGGGATTTAGTTCAAATAGGATGCTATACTTATAAAATTGGGTCTCACCCTAGGTGGACCATGTCAATGATGGAGATGGGGGTGGAGGGGATTGGTGACAATGGGCTTCTCCTGGTAGAGTAGAAGTCCCCAGAATCTCCACCAGAAGCTCCTTGGAAAACAAGTGCCTACACAGAAAAAAGTGGGGCTTCCATGTTAGAACATGAATAAAGATGGCTCAAGCATGGCAGACTGTGGTTCACAGAGGATGCTCCTCTGGCACTGGGAAGATGGGTCTCGCAGAAGTCACCAGATACGTCGCTTAAGGGGAAATGCAACAACATTTGATTCATAGCTTACTACAAAAACAAGAAGAAGAAGAAGAAGAAGAAGAAGAAGAAGAAGAAGAAGAAGAAGAAGAAGAAGAAGAAGAAGAAGAAGAAGAAGAAGAAGAAAAAGAGAGAGAGAGAGAGAGAGAGAGAGAGAGAGAGAGAGAAAGAAAGAAAGAAAGAAAGAAAGAAAGAAAGAAAGAAAGAAAGAAAGAAAGAAAGAAAGAAAGAAAGATTTAAAAAAAAAAAAACTTAGCCGGACAGTGGTGGCGCACGCCTTTAATCCCAGCACTTGGGAGGCAGAGGCAGGTGGATTTCTGAGTTCGAGGCCAGCCTGGTCTACAGAGTAAGTTCCAGGATAGCCAGGGCTACACAGAGAAACCCTGTCTCGGAAAAATAAATGTACAAGTGGGTTCTGGTTTTGTTTTTGTGTTTTAGTTAGTAAAATAATAGGCTTCAAGAACCAAGGGGTGGCCCAGAAGGGTGTGTATGGATCTTGTAGCAGCCAGGACACCCCCCCCCCCAGAGGAGGAAGGTGGGGCTTCTGGAACCAGAGCCTGCAGACAAGGCCCTCTGCTTCATGTCCACCCTGGCCCCAGACCCATTTACAGAGCTGGGGCGGGGTTCCCTAGCCCCCACTTTGCCTTGTATGCACCCCTTGCCAGCTCTGTCCCTAGCTCTTCACTCCAGGGGCCTCTGCTGGCCAGGATGCTGAGCCAGGTAGAGTGCAGCCTCTGGACAGAGGTTAGAGGAAACCCTCCTGGCCACCTTGGGGTGGGGATTGCCTGGATACACCCCAGGGCTGCAGAAACTCACTGGGTGCCGAGCTCACTGGGTTGGAGAGGGATTCCTGTGGCATTTTAAAAGGACGGTTTGATTACCAAAACCAACAGAGTTAGAGAAAATTGAAAAGAAAACAATGTGTCTCAGCAAAGCTCCCACCCATCCTACCACTAGGGTTTTCATTGAGTTTCCCTCTCCTAATCCTTTATATACATGTTTATACAACAGAGCTCTCAGTGTATACACACAACTGGGGGCACTCTCCTGTGTGGCTGAAATTTACAAACACATTTTTGAGTCACTACACGTTAGGCAACATCTTTTATGTGAGACTAGTCTAAGAGAATCTTATACCTGGAGACTTCCCTGCTTGAGAGTGAGTGGTCCACCAGTTCAACTTCCTTCAGAAACATTCGCATATGTCTCACGGGCTGATAAGAACCTCTCCCCCAACAGCCTATTTTTCCAGTGAGGATCTGTCTGATTATGGGTAACAGAACCTCAAACAACCAAACAATTGACAAGGGTAACTGAGTGACTTGCAGAGATGACCCAACTCATCCTGGTAGCCAGAGACCGGTTCTAGGTCTCTGGATGAAAAATTAAGAATAGTGTCTCCCAGGTCATGCTTGGTCAGGGGCTGGCTCTGGATCCATCATGTGACCACAGACCTAATTTAAGAGTCCTATTTCCCCACTCTCTAGATCCTGTCTACCATCCACTGCCTTGTCCTAAGTGGCCATAGTGACTTAGGTCTGACCTGAGGCTGTGAACCACCTCTGCAGCTGAAGGACAGTATGGCTGTTCACTTCTATTCGGTGAAGGTATTTGTCCTTATGGCCAAACACGTGCTCCTTCTGGTCCTCTTTCAAGTAGAACACCAGTAGGGCAGTAACATGTTCAGACACAGTGCACCATGCTTGCATGCTGAGAGCCTTATTCTCACCTCCTGTAATGTTTATATTTGCCTCAGAACAGAGCAATTCCAAGTCACTGGTTACACAACGCAAGCACAGGCACACTTGTGTGAACACACACGCGCGCACACACACACACACACACACACACACACACACTTTGCTTTTTGGACTCTGGCAGCTTTAGATGGAGACTGGGAGGAGTCAAGTGAGAGACCAGTATGTGGATGTGCTCACGGAGCAGGCTGAAGGAGGACGCGGTTGTGCGAGGAGGATTTCTCACTTTGGAACCCACATGAGTAGAGAGCAGGGCCATTTACAGAGATGGAGGATACTGGGGGAGGAAAAGATCTGGGTGGGAAAATCAAGAGTTCTGTCTAAATGCTGTCTGATGTAACCCAGTGGTCGTGGAATGTATTAGATTGGGATCCAGGAGAAGGGTCAGAGGGGAAGACAGACAGAATTCCAGAGAAGTCAATAGTGATGTCGGTCACTAGGAAGACAGTGCAGCCCAGGATTGAGATCCTTGCTCCCCAAGATGTACAGGTTGGGGTGAGAAGCCAAGAGCACACAGTGATTGCTCCTCAGAATATCTTATAACCCTTTGCTGAGCTCTGCAGGGAAGCATTCATTGAGGACTCTCCTGGCACAAAGCAAGTGACTGCAGAGGCACTTTAGAGGTGACAGCCTGGAATGCCCCCATCTTAATGATTTTAAAGCACGAAGCTCAGGAGGAGCTTAATTCGTCTTCCCAGATCACAGATCAGAAATGGGCCTGGCAAAGTAGCTCACCTGCTACTAGCACGTTCTGCTCTGCAGAGGACCAAGTTCAGTTCTCAGTATCCACACGGGGAAGCTTACAACTACCTGTAACTCCAGCTCTAGGGATATTGGATGCCTTTGACTTCAGCAGGCACCTGCACTCACATACACATACCTTCACACAGAGACACACATATGTACACATAATTTTTTAAAAAATAAAAATTTTAAAAAAGGACTATTAAGCTAAGACGTGAACTGTGGCCTGCTGAATCCAAAACATCTTTGCTAATTCTATCAGTGTCATGGCTGTCTGTTTCACCACCAGGCCCGATCTCTATGGCTAGGACCGTGCCTTAGTCTTCCTCCTCCTCTTCTATCTCTTCCTCTTCTTCCTCTCCTCCTCCTCCCTCCTCCTTCACCACCTCCTGTTCCCCTCCTCCTCTCTTCCTCCTCCTCTTCCTCTTGTGTCTCCCACAGTGTGTGGCATTTGGCTGGCACTTGGGAAGTGATGAGTTGGCTTTGATGAGAGCAGGCTCTGAGTCCTTGGGTGTGCTCACCAAGTCATGTTGCCTACAGGATTAGCATGGAAATTCCACGCGTTTACGACTTCTCACCAATAGTGTGGAAACAAAAGCATGCCAGCTGCTTGGCTTCAATCCCAGTCCAAACTCGTGGCCCCCAGTTAGTGGCAAAATCTCCTTAGCAGCCCCAGCAGAAGGCAGAAAGACAGGTAGATTGAGCCCTGAACAGGTGTGGGGGGGGGGGCGGCACAGAGGACTTCCCACCTCTTCCTGAATTGGGGAATGAAGGGTGGTGTGTGTGTGTGTGTGTGTGTGTGTGTGTGTGTGTGTGTGTGTGTGTGTGTGTGTGTGTGTTTTAGAGGTCCTTTCCTCCTAGAAGATGGAGGCACTAAGGATCAGTCCTGTGGAATCTCTTGTCCAAAGTAGGTCACAAGGTCAAGATTTGTTTCCTGCAGTCTATGCCCAATGCTCCTGTGCTTTCCCACCAGGCAGTAGATTCTACCTCACACCAGGAGCCTCAAGTAAAGGAAATACCATGGTCTTCTGATGAACTTCTGTATTCCAGGCCTGAACCCAGCCCTGTGGGTCTGTGGACCACAACACACAACTCACTCTGAAAATAAAATGTTTTCTAGATTTCTCTGGTGTTATGGGGATGAAAAAATCTTCCTGAAACCCTATGAAAATTGTGAAGCAGACAGAGGATCTGGGAGCCAGCTAAAGAGCTCATAGGCCGGAAGCAGAACTACTAACCCTTTCTCTCAAGGGTCAGGCAGTTTATGTCTCGGGCTCTGTAGGTTACCTAATGGCTATTACTGCTAACTTGGCTGTTATAGAGTGAAAGTAGCCATGGGTATATGTGAATGAACAAGTGTGGTAGTGTTCTAATAAAACTTTATTTGTAAAAACAGGTGGTGATCCTTTTCCTAAAAGAAAGGTGTAGCTGAAATCTCTCTGTTCTTCTTTCCCTGTTGGGCATCCAGGACTCTATTGGTGACCCAGAGAGAGAACTTAGCAGCCTTGCTGTCACCATGTTGTCTGCCTCTGTCCTTTACCTTCCTTACCTCAAGGGAAGTCAGAGGCATCATCCTGGATGATACAGTTAGGGTTGGGGGTGTCAGGGTTTCAAAGGTATTCCGGTCTTTTCTTTTCCTACTACTTTAGACCTAAGAGATGATTGGAAATGTTCTGACAGATGGGAAACCCAGAAGAGTGAGGTGAGATTCAGGGGAGCAGTAGTCTCTCAGGTCTGAGTGTTAGTCAGATCTAAGGACCCTAGAGGTGATTTGTCTCTTCTTTCAGGGCACAAGGGTGAAAGTTAAAATGTGAGCTGGTGAGCCCCTGGTCACATTCTCCAGGGAAGTGTACACGTGGCAGCAGGCTATGGCGTGGGGATTGGACTGGGACATTGGCACAAGAATGCTGAATGACAGATCTCTTCACTCATCAAGTTGATGCAACAGACTGCAATGCTTGGCAGAATCCATGTGATGACATCTCATTGGGATCCCTGACAACATCTGCATTTAAGTTGAAACAGCAACAAAACCAATAAAGCTTGTTTTCCTAGAATAGAATTGAGAGCTCCTACCAGGAAGTGTGTTTTTAGAAAGAGATCCAGGGGAATGGTGGGAAATGGCCATGATTGTTGGGGGCTGCATAGTATTCCATAATTAGAACTCCATGGGCCAGAACACACTTGCCTGAGCCTAGTACAGGCTGCCCCGGCCACAGCACACCATAAGCAGTGTCTATGTTTATCTCTCAAGCTTGGAGCTTGTTGGGAGGATGGGTATTGACAGAGAATGGCCCTGTGCTTATTCTATTAATTTAGTATTGGTTATACGCAGGGAATTAATAATACAAGAGGCAACGGAGCAGTGGTGGCACATACCTTTAATCCCAGTACACAGGAGACAAAGGCAGGCAGATCTCTGTGAGTTCAAGGCCAGCCTGGTCTACAGAGGAAGTTCCAGGACTGCCAATGCTACACAGAGAAATCCTGTCTTGAACAAACAAAACAAAACAACAACAACAACAAGCGGTAGTGCTTATCATGAAAGAGTTCTCTTACAGTGGAAGGGAATAGAGATCCACACCAATAACTTCAATATGCAAATGTAAGGAGTGAGACTTCCATACACAGGGGTCTCCAAACCAGGTCTGCCAAGCTACTGCTGTTGGAGGGAATGTGCTTGCTCACTCTAGGGGTTCTAACTGCTCAACACTACAATCAGCATGAGGGACAGCAAGACAGACAGTCATGAGTGTTCAGGCTAAACCAGTGGGCCCGTTAATCTTTTGCTATTCTCAAAGCAAAATCCCTCCAAGTGTGTTAATAATAATAATAATAATCTAATGGTCATTGAGTTCCTTTCCTGCGCCAAGAACTAAGAGTTTTCACGTCTTAATTTGTTTAATCTTCACAGCAATCCTACAGGGATTTATAAATGAGGAAATAAGAAATATTAAAGGTTACTCTGTTTACTCCTAAGACGACACAGTCATTCAATGGTGGAGCCTGGAGTTAAACCACAAGTTTGACCTCCAAGCCCACAGCCTAGTGGGAACAGCACTCTTATTACAATATGTGAAAGACACGGAGAAAAATAAAACTGTCGTTTGCCCCATTATTTTTCAGAGTATGGCTGGGATCCATTCTGAGATTATGAAAGGAATGGCTGGGCTGGGACTGTTTTAAAAACTAGAAAGAATGGAGTAGAATAGGCTAGAAAACCATCAGTGGAATCAGATGTCTCGTGTCAGGTTTGTGTGTGTGTGGGCCGTGATGGAAAGTGTGCCAAGGTCATGGTAATAAAAAAGAAAGGAAAGGAAAGACAGGATACTTGGTCAGGTCTGCTCTGCTGACATGATAAGTAAATAATCTAATATCCATATGCCAGAGGGATGCTCTGAGAGCACAGGATATAGAAGATGAGCCAAAACTACCTTTCAGGTGAGTTGCCTGGAAAGGGGACCAGGGAAAAGAAAGAGTGATGATACCAATGGCAGCAATAGACCTGCTCTTCTCTATGTTGGCTGAGTGTCAGTTTTAGATATATCGACCCATTTAACCCACCCAGCAACCCAGTGTGGCAAGTAGGAATACCAGCTTCCCCTACTTTCAATATAAGAACCCTATATTGAAAGGAGAAGTACAGAAAGGTCAGACGATGTGGCCAACATCATATGGCAGTGGGGAACCTAAGCTTCAAGCCTAGATGGGAACTACTTTACAACCTGTTCTGTCTTAATACTCTCTCTGAAGCCTACAGGTCAGAGCGTACGAATAAGAGGAATGTGTTCACATCCTCAACCACACAACTCTAAGTCTCCTGGCCAAAATTCTTGAAGGGAAATTCAATATTCATATTTTTTAGATACTTGATTAAAGTGAAAATAATCATCTCTTTTTTCCACTTGAGCATTTTCCCAAGGCTGTCTCCTCCATCCATCCATCCCTGCATCCATCCATCCATCCATCCATCCATCCATCCATCCATCCATCCCTGCATCCATCCATCCCTGCATCCATTCATCCCTGCATCCATCCATCCCTGCATCCATCCATCCATCCATCCATCCATCCATCCATCCATCCAGACATTTTAAAATAGGCACTTGAAGAACCAAACCAAACAGATGAAAAACTGTAAGGAAAAGCCTTCTCTGTTCTAACAGGGATCGAGGACTTTGATGAGGAGACTGAAATACACTGTGATGGGATCGACGAGAGCAGGCCTAGGAAGGGCAAGTGCAGAGGCCCCAGTGGAGCACAACTGAGGTGCCTCCAAAATCCTTTCCCTGTGGTCTATGTACTTTCTATGGATGGACCACAGATCTGTCTCTCAGTTCTCATTTTAATTACTTCCACACTCCTACAAGGTACAACAGGTGACAGCTGACTGTCCACATTAATTGCTTCCTCCAAAGTGACTTTAATGACCTAAGATTCACAGCCTCCTGGGGAGAAAGCAAGCTTACTCGTCATAAATGTACACCTTCCTCAGCAACCAGGCAGGAAAACTCTCTCTGCTAACCTCAGAGTCAGGATTCTGCAACATAAAGGGTGATGTCCTTGACAGCAGCCACACATACAGGGTGGAATGTCACAGGTTTGTCTTAACAAAGACCGATGATATCACATTCTGACCTCCAAGATGATTGATGTGGTCAGAATCTACAGCGCAGGTGCTGCATGCTCTAAGCACACTTCCTCGTCTGTAGATTTCAGGGATCAACTTGCTTGAAACAGAGTGATTGAAAAGTGAGCCCTTAGTTCAAATGACAGTTGGCCAGATCTCCCCTAGGCTGAGGACACCAAAACTCCAGCTGCAGGAGGGGACACTCTTTTTCTATAAATTTGCTATGTAACATAAGCTACAGAGTGAGTGTATGTGCATATCTGTATGTGTCTGTGTGTTTGTGTGTATGTCTCTGTGTGTGGGTGTCTGTATGTTTGTGTGTGTGTCTGTGTGTGTGTCTCTATATGTGTCTCTGTGTGTCTGTATGTGTATCTGTGTCTGTGTCTGTCTGTATGTCTCTGTCTGTGTCTGTGGGGGAGGGGGGGAGACTTTAAACTCACCCTGAGCGGCAAACACACCTCATACATTTTTATTCTCATGACCGAAGATGATCTGCTGTTGCCAATAAGAAAGAGTTAAAGCTGACTATGGTAGTAAATGCCTAGAACCCCAGCACTCAGGAGTCTGAGACAGAGGGTTGGCAACAATTTGAAGCCAACTTGAGCTACACAGTGAAGTCCAGTTCAGCCTGGGCTACAATACAGGAGAGCACGTTGGGTGTGGATGGCAAGTTCTGCCCAGATAAAGCTTCCACAGTGAGAACCTAAGAGTCAGCAAGCCTTGCAAGTTTGGGGTCACCCTGAACCATCCTCTCCACTCCCCACCATCTTGGTATCCCCTAGGAAGGAACATCTTAGAGGTATTCAGTTAGGCCATCAAAGAACCTTCTTCCCCAAGACAAAGAAGAGCCTCCTCAAGGACCTGTGCTTAGTACCTCCATTCTCCTTCCACTGGGAGAGACTAGTGCTGTCCTTACTTCTGTGGCCTTCCCTCATGACACCGACCCCAGAGGCTGACCTGATTATTCAGAAAAGAACTTAAGGAGGTGACAGTGGCCACACCCTCCGATCTAAGAGATCAGTTCCAATCTGCTCAACTTTCATCCAATACAGGCAGTAATAAATTATGGCAAAACTTACAAGTTCAAAGGTGACAATGATAACGTAAAAAAACCTGCTCAGGTTTGGACAACTTGAATATGCACGGAAGCCTGGCAGCAGTTTCACGGGATTGGGAAACCACGCCCCACCCTCTTTTCTGAAGCTTCCAGGACATCATCATAAATAGTTCTGACCACTAAGCCAAGAAAGAGCCTCTCCATGTCACGCTGTACAGCTCTGGCCCTCAGAGAGTGTGTCTCTGTTCTGAATGGACGTCAGTCTTCATGTATTAACCCTTTACTTGTAGGTCCACCCTCAAGGCAAGTAGAATGTGTCTACCCTTCTCTAGGCAGCAGCCCTTCAGATATCAGAAGAGGATTTTCCTCCCCTCGATGTTTCTCTCAAGATGAGATGGTATCCTTCCACCCCCACCCTCAGCCTCCGGAGTCCTATCCCAGGTCCCTTCCCTCCTTTCTTCCTCTCCTGGAAACCCCTTTTGGTCACCTAAAAGTTTCTGTTCAGAGCAGTTGTAACACTATGGCTTTCATGCTGGGATGAGAGACTTTCCAAACATTCCAGAAATTTGTTATGGTCTTGGCAGCCAAAACCACAAAACCCAGATCCCAAGCTCTCACCGAGCAGCCCAAGAACATGTTCAGATCATCCCCTGGCTGGCTTGGCCCATGGGAGATCTTGCTGGACACCATCCTTTGGTTGTTGGGATGAATAATGAGCTTTTCTCAGAGTTGCTGTTGGCTACACTGCTTGGTGAGTGCAGTGCTTGGTGAGACAGGCACCACCCCTGAGACCCTGAGTACGGAAACCTGAGGGCACAGGCAACACTGACTATCTCATTACAATACCCAAGTGGCTTGTCCCACTTGATGCAGAGTGAGTCAAGATCAGGGAGGTCCTGAGCATCACTTTCAGGGTTTACAGCAAAGGGACATCTGTAAGGGCTGAGTCTCTAGAGTCTTGCCCTCTAGTTAACTCAAGGACCCCACCCTGAGCAAGTCAGCTCTGCCTGGTCGGCAGCCTCGCTCCAAACAACCCCACCCTCTTTCATGCTACAGTCATTTTCCCAGAGTGCACCACCCCAGCCCCACTTACATCCTAGCACAGAGCCCACTGCAGTTCGCCTTGGCTGGGCTTTAGTCACCTGACCCTAGATCAGCCTCCAGAGTGCAAGTTCCTTGAGAGAATCCCCTGGCCTATATTTAGATGTGTTTCAGTCCTAGCACAGTAGGTCCTTGTGTAAGGGAGAACTCCTTTGGCCTACTTTGTCAAACTGTCCATATCTCCATTGAGAAGGTGATAAATGAGTGGTCATTCCTCTGGAGATAGCCAGGAAGAGACCACCAGGGCCTGGTTTTATTTGTCTCTATCATGGTGAGATGACCTGCAGGTGGGACCCCGGGCTATTGGGAGCAGAAGGTCAACAGGCTCCCATTGGATTCCTGCCTTCTTCTTCTTCTTCTTCTTCTTCTTCTTCTTCTTCTTCTTCTTCTTCTTCTTCTTCTTCTTCTTCTTCTTCTTCTTCTCCTTCTCCTTCTCCTTCTCCTTCTCCTTCTCCTTCTCCTTCTTCTTCTTCTCTCTCTCCTTTCTTTTTATCTTTCTTTGTTTCTTTTTTCTTCTTTTGAGATAATCTCTTTATATAACAATGGCTTTCCTGGAACTCACTATGTAGAGGAGGCTAGCTTTGAACTCACAAAGATCCACCTGGTTCTGCCTCTACAGTGCTAGGATTAAAGGTGTACACCACCACCCCCAGAACCCTTTCTAAATATTCCAGCTGTGCCTTGCTCTGGCTACAGGCTGTGTTACCCTCCCTACCCCCCACCCATCAAAGTCCACCATCTCATAAACAAACATGGAGGAAGAACCTGTTTAGTTGAGATAGAATTTATTCTAGCGCCTTATAACTGCAAAGAAAGCAGGCTTCCCCAACCCTGATTAACCTCAGCAGCAAAGTGTTATGTGACTATTTAATGACACCCTAGGGAAAGAACTATGATAAACCCCAGCCTGCTCAGTTCACACCACATCCCACATATTGGGGAGTCCTGGAAAAAAGCATATGCCCCATGATGGTGCAGGGATAGTCAGAAGCCACTCTGGGAAATTAGAGCTTTCCTACAGGATTCAGATGTCCACACTCTCAGATAGCCTCCCCTGACAGTCTATCCCACATGGAAAGACAATGCTACTGAAGAGCCATGTCCAGTCAGAAAGAGCAGCCAGCATCTTCCTCTGTGGTTTCCATAGCAACAAGGGCAGCCTTTGGGCTTATGACAGTGAGAATGGGAGCAGGGCCTCTGAGTCTTCTTCTCTCATCCCCAAAAGCGTGGACAGAGAAAGACTGCTCTTACCTGCTAAGATGAAGATACCCACAAGGATCAGGAAGACCAGAAGATATAGCCCCAGGACTGCATGCTTCAGTGCTGACAGAGAGCCCAGCTGTGTACAGCAGCCACCTGCCCGCCGTTTGTGACATGGACCTAAAAGAGGAAAAATGAAACAGGAATGAAAACAACCTCATTTTTCTGTGAGGTCTCACCTCTCCATCTTGCATACAGATGTTTATGCCCTTCTGCACATCTGCACCAGTGTCAGGAACTCTCTAGGACCATCACACGCTGTTCAGCTTTTGTGTTCTCCCCCTGCTGTCTAGGACTTACCCACAGGTTGTGTGGTCACCAGAAACCCATCTCCAAGTAATGGAAACACACTAAAGTAGGCTTTAAGGTGTGGTCTTTACCAAGCATCATTATCTCACACGATCCAGGGAATATGAAGAAAAGTTAAAATAAGAACTGCTGGGCTCACAAGATGGCTCAATGGGCGAAGATGCTTGCTGCACATACTTGGAGACCTGACTTCGGTCCCCGCAGCCCACAGAAAGGTGGAAAGAGAGTACTGACTCCTCAGAGTTTTCCTCTGACCTCTACAGGATGCTGTCATGCGCACCCATGCATATGCATGCATACACACAGGTTAATAATGAATTTAAAAGAATGGGACTTGCAAGTCTCACCTTCTGCAGTGATTAGGAACAAATGGGAGTGAGCACAGGGCTCTTACCAGACTATAGACTGGGGCACCTGCTCTGGAAGAATTGGAGGACTGTATAAGACCTAGAATTTTTGAGACATGATAGAGTGGTGGTTCTCAGCCCTCCTAACACTGCAACCCTTTAACACAGTTCCTTGTGTTGTGGGGACCCCCAAACATAACATTATCTCATTACTACTTCTTAACTGTAATTTTGCTACTTTTATGAATTGCAGTGTAAATATCTGATGTGCAGCCCCTGTGGGGTTTGTGACCCATGGGTTGAGAACTACTGTGTTAGAAGGTTCTGCATGAGACCTTAATTTTAATGTTGGCAACTAATTAAAACCTAAGCGGAGGGGAAGGTGGAAATAAAATGCATCTGGAACTCAAATCTGATCACCGGCTTGCAAACTTGGGTTTAAATTTACCAAAAACTGTAGTAACCTCATCCTGTGCAGTCAGACCACCAACATCTGGCGAAAAATAAAACAGCGATTGTTGTCATGGGCCTTATGGACTGTGAGTCCGGCTTCTTTGGGCTCACATCCAAAGTCAGCTAGCTGAATGCCTGATGTACTAGCTGGTTTTCTTGTTGTTGTAATAAAATTCCCCACAAAAGCAACAAAGGAAGAAGGTATTGTTTGATTCAAATGTGTCGTCCATATCGCAGGGTGTCAGGAATGTGATGTCACACTGCATTCGCAGACAGGAAGCAAAGAGAGATGAATGCTAGTCCTCAGCCCACTTTCTCCTTTTTATTCAGTGCCGGAATTCTAGACCATAGGATGCTGCTGCCCATATTCAAGGTAGATCATCCCTCTTCAGCTAAACTTTTCTGGAAAGACCCTCACGGGTACACTGAGGCAAGTTTTTATGGTGATTCTAAAACCTAGTGAAGCTGGCAATCAAGAGTAACCATTATACCTGTCAACACAGTTATTTGAGAGACTGAAGCAGGAGGATGGTGAATTTAAGATTGTGTGGGCTACATAGTGAGTTCGAGGTCAGCCTGGGTAACCCTTGACTCCAAATGAAAATAATAGGGCCGTTGGTAGTTTTGTGGTAGGGTGCTTGTTTAGCAGGCACTGGGCCCCAGGCCTTGTCCTTAGTGTTACAAATAGCAGCTACTGTTAGTGACAAACCTTGCATTAGGACTCAGGTGACCTGTTAAGTCAGTATGTCCTTCGAGGCAGTCCTTAAAATCCCACCCAGAGGCCAAGAAACTTACAAATCTCCACCGCTACTATGTCAATTAAAAGAGGAAAGAAAGTAAGGGACACTTCTCTACTCCATCCCAGACAGTTTATCAGAACAAACGTGTGACATTGTTTTCAAAGAACAATGCCTCTGCTTGGCCCTCTGCTCCCTGGAAGTGACTGACTGCTCCAGAGGGACTGTCCTTTACAGTCCAGTGTCACTGACGAGCAGGTACTGAGAAGAAAAGGGTTGGCAAGAGATGCTGAGGTTGTTGGTATTTAAAAAAGAAAAAACTTTTGAAAGATGGCGAGGCACTTGCAATTTCTTGGTACATTTCATTGGCTTTGACGAGCAGCAAAGGCAATGTTTTCTCTCTTGAGAGTCCTTACTAATTCTTAGCCCCTGGAGGTTTGTTACCACGGAGAAATAGTGGGTGGCAATGAATGCCTTTGGATCCAAACAGTTCTGCATTCTCAGAAGTGTTTGACTTGAACTTGTTCCCATTCATATACTCCACTTTACTGTAAACACTGCCTTTAAAACACCAAGCAGGACAGTCGCAATGGTCTTGCCATAAAACACCAGGCACAACTCAAAGCTAACTGCCAAAGAAATAAAAGCCAATGACCATCATTCTCCTCAATCCTTAAATGTTAGCAAATTTTGAGAGTCGAGCTGGTTTTCCCACTAGCACTGGAACAGAAAACCTTTCTAAGTTACCTGAAATTATCTTTCTAGAATTTTCTCTCTCTTTCTATACTAGAAGCCATCTGGTTTTACCCCTGCACATGTAGGTTCTGGGAACACTTCTACTTCTGGTGAGAGCCACTAGCTGTCTCACTGTCACTTCACAGAGAGAAGCCTGCCCCACGAAAGAACCAGGGCAGTAGGCACAGCATTGTGTGATGCTATACACATGATCACAATGAGAGTTCCATCTGTCCTGCTCTAGGTCTTCCCAGAAGGGACTTCCCTGAATCTCAGAAGACACAGGAGGAGGAAGTTGACAGCTATGTATGTTGCTGAATCAAATCTAACCTTTTATATGCATGTCGCTAGCTCACCACAGGAAGAGTGCTGAGTTACACATTGCATGGTAGCACATTATATTTTTTTGCATGAAAAAAGAGAAGCCCCCTTCCTTTTATTTGAGCACCCCACCTGTGATGGATTCCTTTGTAAAAGAACACAAGGAGACTAGACCTTCCTTTGAAATGGCATGGTTCTTTTTTGGAACCCTTAATCCCATCCTATACTAAAGAGAGGAGTTTCAAATACAGCAGGCTTCAGATGTACATTTCCAGAAATCTTTGGGCAAGCAGAACAAGAATACCACGGCAAGATGCTTAGAGAATAGAACACCATGGGCAGGGAAGAGACTAAGATGAAGAGTAAGGAGCTTTTGTTGTTGTTAGCCTCTCTCTCTCTCTCTTTCTCTCTCTCTCTCTCTCTCTCTCTCTCTCTCTCTCTCTGTGTGTGTGTGTGTGTGTGTGTGTGTGTGTGTGTGTGTGTGTGTGTGTGTGTGTGTGACACGTATCTCACTGAATCTGGAGCTCGCCTATTTGGCTAGACTGACAGACCAGTGAGCTGGAGGCACCTCCCTGTCTGCGCTGGAACTGCAGGTGTGCACTCGCTGTCATGTCTGGTTTCTGACGTGGACTAAAGGGGATTAAAATCAGGCCCCCATGCCTGTGCAGCAAGCACTCTCTGACTGAACCACCTCCCCAGACCACAGAGAAGTTACTGTTGCTTGGCCTTTTGGCTAAGATCAAGTCTAGAAGCATATTTTTGAGCAAAATCCTTATCTTAAAAAGATGGCAAATTTGGGCCATTCTTTGCATATCCCTGGCTTCCTCAGAAAATGTGTGTGGTACAAGTCTGTTTTATCCTGTTAAGTTGTTTTTGGTTTTTTGGTGGGGGCGGGGGTAAATTGCCATACAGTAGTGGCTAACTAATAGATTTATAAGCAGCCACAGAAGTGTAAAGGCATATATGAGGAAGAGACAAATCCCGGTTCTCCCCTGCCACCATCCAGGTTCCTAGACAGGGAACACGTCAATAAGTAAGTACAACCACCGCCCTACAGTAATCTCAGAGGACAGCAAGAAGGCATGTGAACAGAGTGACATGGTCCAGTAAGTGCTCTGGCAGAGACGATGAGTCTATGTCTGGGGGACAGGGAGTCTACATAGAGGGATCTCACACTGGTGAGCCTGAAAGACAGGCTTGACTGAGAGGCTGATGTTCCCCCTGTCCCTCCAGCCTCATGGTTCAGTGAGCATCTGTTGTAGATTCAAAAGCTGAGACTCTGAGAAGAAAACGTTCTTCCCAATGTGAGAGGAGTTCTGAAGAGAGTCCTGGCAAAGCTGCTAGTTGTTGTTGTTTGCAGCTGAAGGGACATGGTGACCAGATTCATGGACAGAAAATGGTGAATGACAACAAAAACTGTCAAGCCAGTGACTCTCAACCTGTGGGTCTCAACCCATGGTGGAGGGTGTCACAGGGGTCGCCTAAGACCATCACAAAACATAGATATCTACATTATGATTCATAACAGTGGAAAGGTTATAGGTATGAAATATCAACAAAAGTAATTTTATGGTTGGGGAATCACTAACAACATGAGAAACTATATTAAAGGGTTTCAGCCAAGTTTAGGTTAGGAAGGTTGAGGAATCCTAGCTCTAGGGGGATCATGGGAAAGCTATTCCTCTGGCTATGGCCTCAGAAAGAAACAGCCAGTGACCAGGAAGTGATGGGCAGGGTTCAAGAGGTCACCAGAGGTTGAGGCTAACAGCTCTGAGCAAGTTGAAAACTAAATCCACATAAAGTGACCTAAAGAAAGAGCTCAGTGTGCTAGCATAGGAGGCAGTGGCCTAGGCTCAGTGGGCCAGCATAGGAGATGGTGATCTCAGCTCAGTGTGCCAGCATAGGAGATGGTGATCTCGGCTCAGTGTGCCAGCATAGGAGATGGTGATCTCAGCTCAGTGTGCCAGCATAGGAGATGGTGATCTAGGCTCAGTGTACCAGTATAGGAGATGGTCATCTCGGCTCAGTGTGCCAGCATAGGAGATGGTGATCTAGGCTCAGTGTACTAGTATAGGAGATGGTGATCTCGGCTCAGTGTGCCAGCATAGGAGATGGTGATCTAGGCTCAGTGTACCAGTATAGGAGATGGTGATCTCGGCTCAGTGTGCCAGCATAGGAGATGGTGATCTAGGTGAGGAGCAGGTGGCTGCTGCCAACTGCTGGAGCCTCTCCATCTCTAAACATCTGTGCCTGCATGCTGTTTGTACTATTCGCCATGGCTGGGTTTCCCAGGCTCTTACATCCTTGACATCACTGCTCCATTGAAGTTAAATTTGTTTAGGGAAAACTGTAACATCATCACACGTGAGTTAACATCCTCCTAGTAGGTAGGTAAATAAATACCTCCCTGTTAAAATGACAACTATGCACTTGTGTGCGACTCAGGAAAACATCGACTTTGGTGACTATAAGACAATCACAACTTTCTTTATATGTTCAAGACTAAGAATGTTCCGGAAGGGACTAGGGAGAATGGCTGTTGGTAAAGGGCTTGTCTTTCAAGCATGAGGACTTGAGTTTGATTTCCAGCCATAATGGTACAAGTTTGTAATCCAATGACTAGAGAGATAGAGACAAGAAGACCCTTGGGATTCACTGGACAGTCAGTCTAGCTTACTTAGTGAGTTCCAAATTAGTGAGAGACCCTGTCTCAAAAGAAAAAAAGAAAGGTGGACACTAGTTGAGGACCAACATGCATGATTATCTATCCTTTGGTTACTTTTCATACACACACACACACACACACACACACACACACACACACACACACAGAGGCACACACAGACACAGAGGAGACACACATACACACACATACATATAAACATGCACATATACACACATACATGCATATACACATACATTCACACATATGTACACATAAGTACATACATACACAAACATAAATACACACATACAGACATGCATGCACACATACACACATACACACACAAACACACATATACACACATGCACACACATATGCACACATACACATATATACACATACACATGCATACACAGATATACACACATATACACACACATACATACACACACAGATACATATACACACACATTCACAAATATTCTGGAAGGCAGGACACTGAGGATTCCTAAGTATCATCAAGAGAACTATGTTAGGACTTCACACACATCTCTCATCCCATGTGACTGTTGACATGAGCTTCTGTCCACCCCACACACTGCAGGGCTTCAAGTCACCTTCTTGTTTCTGGGAGCAGCAAGGCTTGGTAAGGTTCTCTGCAGGAACATGTGAGCACATTTATTTTTGCTGGAAAGGTCATCTCTTACATTGGTCTCATACAAATAAATAACTGGCAAATTTCTACTTGGCTACAAAATGCAACTTGGAACAAAACTTTGTTCTGAAAAGGCAAATGAAGGCTTGGCTCTCCCTACACACCCAGGACTTCCAAATACCACTAGGTGCCCACCTAGGTAATCAATTCCCTGGAACTGAATTAACTTTCTTCGACATTCTTTGGGCTAAACTCCACTCTGCACATTCTCATTCTGATCCAATGATGAAATCTGGGGCATAGAAGTCCATGGTTCTAGAATAAGACACTTGTCATAGCAAGAGAAAATGTGAAGACACATTTTTGGACAGAAAATGAAATGCCTATTTATTAGGGGGAAAACATTTCTTTTGATAGGATATATCCAAAATGATATTGTCTTAAAGTATTTTATTATTCCCAGAGGTTAAGAGTGTAGAGTACTCTTAATAATGGGAGCAAGCGTGTGCCCAAAGAAGAGTATCAAGCAGTCCAGTCCTGCTCCCAGCCCTGTCATGAAGGCAGGAATGGAGTGGGGACTCTGGAGAGAGATTTAAAGACTATCTGTCATGTAAGGGCTGTGAGGTCATGTTAAAGCATTCCAAACTGTCAATGTGCTCTTCCCCTGAAAACATAACTTTCACTTCCTCTAGAAATAATGTTTCAGTTTTTTAGTTATAATTTCAGAGCCCTTGGGGAGTTATCTTCTTAGATTTGTTTTTCTTCCGACCTACAAACGTACTTGCAAGTTGGGTCTGATAAATCAGGTATTTATCTTCAAAGTAACTTGGTGGAAACAACAGCAAACGGGGGTGGGATGATTCTGAATCCACCAACTTGAATTGTTACACTCAGGACAGTCCTTCGCTTTGGTTCTCACTGGTCCAGGGCCCATAAACAGCAGGTGGGGCCAGCATTTTATTACTGGGAGGAACCTTAGTGCTGGGCTCATCCAAGGATCTCCATTAAAACTGCCCAAGTCTGACTTCATTAGGATCAGCTTCATTCTCTCTCACATGGGTTAGTCATCCCTCACGTTGTTTTCATTGTACAATAGGCACAATGAGAGGCAGCCCCAAATGACCTCTGTCTCTGCTGCTGCTGTAACCACGTGCCTTTAATGTAGACTCTATTTAGCTTTGCTCATAAAAGGGAGGAAGATATCTATGCAGCAAAGGCAAAGGAAAGGAAAGCCTCTGGCCTGGAGGGACTGTGAGCCATGCAATAAGTCTTACTAGGACCCAGAAGGGTCCTAAACATCTTTGACATGGTGGTGCATACAGTGGTCTTCCTTGTAAATTCTGGAGAAATCTTCCCAAACCCTTGAAACCTCAAGAGTAAAGATAATATCTTTTGTACATCAGTAAGACAGGTGGGGGCACCTATAGAGCTTTAAAATCAGCCTGGTCACCAAAAAGAGGAAGAGCCACAGAGAGGGGTGGACCTGCAGCCCTCCCCTCAACCACTAAGAAGTAGAAAGGGATAAAGGCTGATCACAATAGCTACCTAGTTACTCAATCATGCTAGATAATCAGATAAAACAAAACATTGGGTTCTAAGGGTTTCGAGAATTTGTGGATGATGCTGGAAAAGGTGTCTCCTCGGAGGTTATGGGGGTTCTACGCTCCTAACCCATACCTCCTCATCCTACACAATGCTTCCATGTGGTTGTCGAGCAGTGTCCTTGGTAACACCTATTGTGATAAATGGGGACACGTAGTTAAATAGTGTTTTCCTGAGCTCTGAGCCACTACAACCAATTAGACCAGAGGAGGAGGTTCATGGGAACTCTGATTTATAGCCAGGGTTAGAAGCATATACCATACCTGGGGTGCATGAATGGGCTCTCTAATAGAGACAGTGCTATGGTAAGACCTCTCTGTCTGTGGGATCTGATGCTATTTGCAGGAAGATACTGTCAGAATTGAAGTGAATTAGAAGACAGCTAACTGGTACCCAGTTACTATAGAGCTGGTTATTGATGGAGAGAAGCCCCTCCCTCTTTTTGATGAGCTGAGCTAAAGTATTCTGTGTTGATTGTTGAGGGGGACGGTGGAAAAAGAAAACCCAACCCCACTGCTTAGTTTGGTTTTATCCTCTCAGCAAGCCAACTGGGCTACAGTGAGTGGCAAACAGTGATCCTGCTCCACCTCAGGCCTCACTTAGTCCTTGGGGAAGACAGGCCAGAGCAGAGGAGGCACAGGGGGAGGGGCACAGGTAGAAGGAAGTGATCACCTTTATTATCAAAAGGGTCTGAACCTTTCACATCCATTTCTAAGAAAAGGAGAGAAGGTGGTAAAAGGGGCAGCCTGAGCTAATTCTACTTCATAGGGCTCTAGGACAACCCCTCCTAATACTTCCAGATTGTCTTATCATTTTGTTTCTGTGTCCCAAGCCCCATCTGTTCCCCAGCTTCCTCCAAATAAAGATTCTTTGAAAACAATCAATGGCTTGTGCTTATCTTCCACGGGAAACCAATGTAAGGACGCCTGTTGACTGCTGTGTGCCTGCCTTTAGAGCTAAGATAGAGAGATAAGGTGAGCCAGCTAGGCACCAAGCGCGATGGAAAGAGCCATGGCGTGTACAAATGAATGACTCATGGGGCCTGCTGGAAGCTACCACTATTCTTGCCTCAAATGGAATCATAGTATATCAGGTTTCCCTAAAAATATGTAATATATATGTGTGTATGTATGTATGTATGTATGTATATATATATATATATCACATTACACACACACATACTTCATTATATATATATGTATATGTGTGTGTGTGTGTATATATATATAAAATGAAGTTAAGCTACTTGAGGTGATAATGCTTTTCCCAAGAACCATAGACTACCTAACAAACTTCCCAGTGCCAGGCATGAGAAACTTCCCTTTGAGGGGTCAGTCAGAGGAGTCAAAAAGACTCCCAAAGCAATATAAGCTTTTACCATGGTCTTTGTTTGCCTCTCAGAACTTGAAGGTGACAGAGACCCTATTGCTGAAGTCACCATGTATTTGGATACATGATTCAGAGGAACTGACCTGGAGAAACTACCTCCTCTCTGAGGAGTATCTGAAGATTGTCTGTTTGTTTGTTTTTGTTTTTCAAGACAGGGTCTCTCTATGTAACTCTGGCTGTCCTGGAACTCACTCTGTAGACCAGGCTAACCTCAAACTCAGAGATCTGTTTGCCTCTGCCTCCCAAGTGCTGAGATTAAAGGTGTGTGCTACCACTGCCCAGGTAGTATCTGAAGAGTCTTTGTAAGCTGCCAAGAGAGAAAACCAATCGATAGTCTTACCCAGCTGTAAAGCCTACAGACCACACCAATGACCAGCATGGCAAGTCATTCCCAAGGGTACAGTACAAGACATAGTACCTATGTCTTGAGGACAACCAACAGCTATCTAAACTGGGCATAAGGCCAATTCAACAGGAGAGAATTACATTAAACATAGACAACTACCAACTTCTGGTGGCTGGTGAGGCCATAGATCCTAAAGAAAAACCTACTACAGCCACTTAACTAAGCCAGCACAACTCCTAACTGCAGTCTAAATACTTATCCGTATGCTCACGGTAAGTGTAGTTCTTGCCCCTCATCAAAGAAGCTTCTTTTTGCAGCAGATGGAGACCATTACAGGAAGCCATGACTAATCAAAATGAAGAGAACAGTTGACTGTGGAGTGGCCAACCCCAACTGATACACCTACAATACAAGTCCATACCCATGGCTGAAGGAACGTCATTGAAGAGGGGACAGAAAGATTTTTTTTTTAATTTTTGATACTTTATTTACATTTCCAATGTCTCCTCTTTGGAAACCCCCTATCCCTTCCCCCTCCCTGCCTCTATGAGGGAATTCCACCTCCCACCCACCCACCCACCCACATAATACTACCTGAGGACCCAGCTATACCTCTCCTGGGCATATAACCAGAAGATGCTCCAACATGTAATAAGGACACATGCTCCACTATGTTCATAGCAGCCATATTTATAATAGCCAGAAGCTGGAAACAACCCAGATGCCCCTCATCAGAGGAATGGGACAGAAAGATTTTAAGAGTCAGAACAGGAAAGCCACACCCATGAAATCTCATAAATTTGGTCACCTAAACAAGACTGATAAAATGTGTCGAGGCGGATGAGGATTGGATGGCCAACCACTAGATGAACTACAGGCAATTAATGGCTGCTGAGAGAAAACGACCTGCTTCTGCTAGAACAAGCCCCTTTTGGGTTATCCAGTACTCGTCGGTGGTCAGCCCTAAACAAATGGGAGTAGTGGGGATGGGTGGTGGGTGGGGTGAAGGGTGGAAATGATGTTAACGCAGCACTCACATAGGAAATTCTAACAAAATACATTTTAACTTAAATAAATGAAAGGCAGTCCCCTGCTTTAAAAGGATACTGCAGGGGAGAGGGGATGCTGCCTAAACAAAAAGCAGCAGGCCTGTGATTCTGCCTAAATTCAGGCCAAAAGATCCCCTTCTTGGGCTGGAAAGATGGCTCAGTCAATAAAGTGCTCCCCTTGCAAACACAAGGTTCAGCCTTAGAAGAACCTGAGTTCATCCCTAGAAGCCATGAAAACAGCTGAACACAGCAGGACATGCTTGTAATCCCAGCACCAGGCAAAGGAGGTCCAGCAGATCCCTGGGGCTGACTGCTCAGCCATCCCAGACTGACCGGTGAGGTCAAAGAGAACAAGGTGCGTGATGCCTGAGAAATAACACCAAAGGCTGACCTCTGACTTAGTCACACACATGCACACTTGTGTGTACACACACACTCCACAACAAACAAGCAAGCATCCCACGAAGATCATCAGCTTGTAGAGTAACCCCAAATTCCAGGAATGATTCCAGTTCCTCTCCTGTCCCTGTCAAATGCCTGAGCTGAAAATGTTTGTAATGTGGAAGAGACTTAGGAAGCATTCCCAGGCCAAGCTCCTTCCCTGCTGTGCCTGAGTGAACTGGCTTCTCCTTTAGGCAGGGAAAACTCAAGTTTAATGCCCTGTCTTCTTGTCCTCCCTTCTGCAAGCAGCTGCAAGCGAAGGCTTTGGAAGGGTCACATGGGTCTCTGCTTTTGAAGACAGGAAGGTTGAGCCATCTGAATGGGACTGAGCTTCATGTGCCCCTGAAGGCTGCAGCTGGGCCACCTCTACCCCAAAACAGAGCAGGTGTGCCGCAAGAGGAAGCTCAGCATATCTGAGCAAAGAATAAGCAACACACATTTAATGCTGGGTTTGTCTGTGGTGTTCTATTTAGGACCTTCCTTCCATTTTCCCTCCTTCCTTCCTTCCCTCCCTCCCTCCCTTCTTTACCTTCTTCTCCACCTCTCCAAGGGTTTCAGAGTCTCAAACAGATAAACAGGGAAACACATGGGACTGAGTGTCTACTTTGTACATGGTCCCGGGAGGACAATGGCATTATTCTCATTTAAGGATGAGGACTCTGAGCAAAGCCAACCCCCAGGCACCAGATGACCCGCTCCTATGCACAGATTTCTAGGTTTTAAAAAGGTGGTCTAGGGGCTGGAGAGATGGCTTAGCAGTTAAGAGCACCGAGGACCTGGGTTCAAATCCCAAAACCCACATGGCAGCTCACGACTGTAACTCCAAGATCTGACAGCCTCACACAGACATATATGCAGGCAAACACCAATGTACATAAAATAAAAATTAAAAATAAATGAAAACCTTTTTTTAGAAAAGGTGAGACACCCACCAGGCATAGAACAGGGTCCTGGAGCAGCTATTGTCTTGGGCCTGAGGATACCTCAGGCATGAGACAGAGTAACTGGAACTCAGAAAGGAAAAGCTTTCCTAGAAAGGTCCCCTAGCCTGAGGTGGCCCTGTAGAGCAGGTCTTGGGGAGCACTACACACCGAAGCCCCATGTCTTCCCTCCTCCCATCTTCTGCTAGGGACCCCTCGTACCTGAACCCAAGGAGACATGAAGCTGAGTCCAGAACAATGTCAAGTGGTATCTGAGAGCTACACAGCTTCTGCACCTACTCTGAGGACATGTGCCCCTGCCCACAGTGGTTGTGGGTGGCCTATGATTGAAATTCGGATCTCTTCTCCTCTCTCTTGTCTTGGAGAGGAAACCCACTGGGACACCAGGCCACCAGCATCCCCAGTGCTCACAGCCTAATCTACCAGTCTTGGCTCTTTGATCTTATTTAACAGGACATGTCTCCTAGTGTTTCAGTACTGAACGGGTTAACACCCCTATTCTGCTCTAACCTGCAAAGGGTGGTGACCCTCAGTGAGGTCATAGCCAGACTCTTGTGGAGCTATCCACCAGCTCTTAGCTCTGCCAAATGAAGCAGGGATGTCTGATGGATGTCAGGTGGATGTAGCAAGTCCCCTGGGAGAATAATTTAATTTTATGGGGAAGAAACGAGAGAGTCCAGGCTACAGGCGCCTTGCCACTACCAGAAGCACATGTAACTCATTACCTTCCCTGGCTTCCAATGGGGAGCCATGGATTACACCACCATGTGGTGAGGTGGGCTGAGGCCACGGAGAGAGCAGGACTGTGTTTTCCTAACTCTAACACCTCTCTCTGGGACACACACACACACACACACACACACACACACACACACACACACACACACACGCTTCAGAGGAGGCTGGCCCAGCCAGGCACCTTCCATTCCCGGGACTCTTCTGTGTGCTAGAGCCAGTCTGGAGCAGTCCTCAGCTGGCTGAACAGGCAGGGGAAACAAAGGCTGGAGGGGAGAAATGAGGAGGGGTGGGAAGGAGCCTAGGAGGGAAGGAAAGGATAGGAATCAGTCCTGTCTCAGCTCTGAGTTTCGGTGGTATTACGTCTCCTATGCTAGCAGGTTGTAGCCCTGCCCTGAGCCTTACAGTCTACAGGGGCTCCAGGGAGGCTATTGGGCGATAGGACACTGAAAGGAAGAAGCAGCCTCAGAGGTACAGAGATCCTGAGCTACCAAGGCTGTTGTGGAGGTGGGCAGCTTGAAGGATGCCAGGATGCTGCAGACAACACAGTTTGGAAGGCGGTCTTTCGTGCAGGGGACCAATGGTGGATCGAGTCCCTCCTCTCTTATCACCTGGGAAACAAGAATAGAGAAGTGGAGGGAGGGAAAGGAGAGAAGAGGACAGCTAGGAGCAAGGAGAGAGAGAGAGAGAGAGAGAGAGAGAGAGAGAGAGAGAGAGAGAGAGAGAGAGGTGGAGGAATAGATTGAACAGACGGAGGCAACAGTCGTGAGTAGTAGAAGCTGCAAGGTGCTTGCAGGAGACACTGGTGGAGGATGCCCCTTCCTGTGCACTGAGAACACTTCCTGGCAGTGGACCCTCCAGCCCAGCATGCAGCATAAGGCTTCGACCCTCAGACCTCTCTCCCTTCTCACTTTTCCACGCTCTGGAGTACCCACTTCAGCCTGCAGAGCAGGAGCTCTCAGCCCTCCAGCCCTTTGCCTCTGATCCTCTCGTAAGGAGGGCAGGGCACAGCATCCAAGAGTCAGTACCGGGTGCAGCTATAGACGCTTGCCGACTGGGCGAGCATTGTCCTCCCATCAACGCCTTGCTCCATAAGACTTGCTAGCAGCCAATGGCAGGCCACAGGCCACATTCCTGAAGGTGGCTTTGCCAGGCAGACTCTATGTTTTCAGTCCTACCTGCCTCCCACTCAATTCTTAAGGATTGTCAGCCCAAGGCTTTCCAATTCTTTCCCCGAAAGGAACCCTGAATTACAGGCAGAGAGGCCCCGAGTCAGGCTTCAGTCCTGTTGCTACTTGAGTGGCCTTGGGTAAGTCATGCACCAATATCACTGACTTCCTGAGTGCCTGCTACCTACAGAGTGCTGGAGACCCCAGAGAGGAGCCCAGCCAGCTAGAATATACTATATTTTACAAAATGATTGGTCATGGTTTATGTCCCCCGAGCAGACTCGGGTGTTGTAGCCTCCTGGATCCACAGACAGGGAATGGATCTGGTCCTTGAGAAGCCAGAGACTCCTGAGGGTTCTCGTTTAATTGGCACCATGACAGGTGTGCAATGTGACATCATTTGTAGGTGATGGAAACTTCTGAAGCCTGGGGCTGCTTGGAGGAAGGTCATGGGGGCACGCCCATGGGCGCTGCAACCGCCCTGGGCTTCTCTCTGCTTCCTGGCCACTGTGAAGTCGAAGGCACCCCTCTGTCTGTTCCAGTCATCACTTGGTTCTGTTCACAGCAGGCCCAAAGCATTGGATCCAGCCAGCCATGGGCTAGAGCCTCTCCAACTGTGAGCCCCCAAACCCTTCCTCCTGTAAGGTGTTCCTGTCAGGTGTTCTGGGCAGTGGTTGGAAACCAAATATAATCTCTGAGACCCAGAGCAGGGATGTGCCTGGGGAAGCGATCCATGGGGCACGGAGCAGGGGTGGGACTTGAGGTGATAGATGAGGTAGATGAAGAATATGATGTGGGAAGACTGTGGCTGCCTCAGGAGGTGGGCAAGAGCAAGAAGGTACAGATGAATTCGTGGACTCATGTTGGAAGCACCATCATTTGGCAAGGAGGCCAAGATAGAACTAGAAAGGATGTAACCAGGACAGGACTTCTGTCCAACACGGGTATTTACACCCACAGTTCTTTTCTCTTTTTAAAATATAATTTGTTTATTTTTTATTTTATGTGTATTGGTGTTTTACCTGCATGTATGCCTGTGTGAGAATGTCGGACTCTTTGCAATTGTAGTTACAGAAAGTTGTGAGCATCTATGTGGGTGCTGGGAATTGAACCTGGGTCCTCTGGAAGAGCAGCTAGTGCTCTTAACCGCTGAGCCATCTCCCCAGCCCCCACCCAAAGTTCTTAAAGTCCCACCTGCATTAAAGCCTGAGTCACACCTGAATAGCTGGGCTGTGGTTTAAGGCTCTTGCTCCATGCCAAGACCCAAAAGCCAGCCTCCAACGAGAGGAAACACACTCCTTCTCCACTCCCACTCTACATTGGAGGAGGCAGCCAGCCCTAAAGGGGGCCTGGAGCTCGGCCAACACTTCTCAGTTTTAATCTACCGAAGGTTCCTGGGATGGGCCTGGCCCCGGCTCCCATCCGTTTGTTATCTCCTTCCAGTTTCTCCTTGCTGCTCTTGGATTCACTCCTCTCCTTCCTCTGTTTTGCTCTCCAGAGAGGAAGATCAGAAAGAAAGGGGGGGGGGAGCACCAGGTTCCTTCCCAAACAGACCCACAGATTCTGTCTAACTCAGATCTCCATACTTCTGTGTCCCCTCCCAGAACCTACCAGCCCGGGACAAAGAGTAAAGTGATGTGGAGAACTCAGAAGCAGAAAGCGAAGGCAACTGCTTTGCCATTTTTAGCTTTCAGAGCCCCTCCAGCTCTTGTTATCCACGCACTCCTCAGCCCCTCAGTGAGTATTAGAGAGTACTTGCTTCTGCTCTGGGCATCAGGCATCAGTCAGCAAAGCAGCCCTCTCTTCTGCTTCCATGCTTTTTACCATGGTGAGCAGAGAGCAAACAGTGTAGTAAACGTGCAGACTGCATAGTGTGTCAGGAGGGAAAAGGCTGTGGAAGTGAGGAGAATGAGAGGGGGGAAGAGATAGGAGGGCCGCAGACAGGAGGCAAGATGAGAGGCCAGATGGCATGCACTCTGGAGAGAGCATCTTCCTCGGGGGTGGAGGCTGGGGAGAACACGGGGGACTCCATCTGAAGGGGGGTGTCTGCACGAGAGAGGAGAGCTTGGGTTCCTTGGCTGTGTGATCAGGGGCTGGGCTTTAACTGGCTTTTAAATTGGGTAGCATCATTCTCCAAGTCTGAACTTAAAGAGCCACACCCCTAAGGCAGTGACCTCAGAGATGCCAGCTGTATCCTCTCCTGGAGGACGAAGACACCAGCCTAGAGTCAGTCTGGAACCCACAGCTCCTGGCCTCACTGCACCAGAAACTGAGGCCCAGGGAAGCCCTACTCAGGGCACTAGCACAGCTGAGAGCCCCATTGATCACCAGTGCTCTCTGGCAGATCCCTCAGGCTGGCACCAGGAAGCACAGAAGCTGCGCTCATTGCTTGGTTTTGTTTCCCTGGTTGAAATGATTGGTTTTTGATCTGTGGTCCAGAACATAGGGGAGAAAGATAGGAGAGGGGAGAAAAAAAGGTGGCAGTCCCAGTGACACCCCACACCACAGGCTTTGCCCTTACTCCAGGCCTGGTGTCCCAGGTTGACCCTGGGTGACTCCCTCCAACTACTCACAACCATGGTCCTTTCTGGCCAAACCCGGCCTCTTTAATAATGTGCCAATGAGACTAGAACTGAAGCAAGAACATGGCCCAGCAACATCCTTGCTGACTTCCTGAGCAAGGCAAACACGCACACACGCACGCACGCGCGCACGTGTATGCAACATGTGGCACAGTACACTTTTGTTCTCTTCCCCGGGCATCAGGACACTGGCTTAGTCTGGGGGACAAGCTGACAGAACCTTTCGCCAACTCTTCTCTTTCAAAATCTTTGTGTGATGGTTTATCTTGATTGCCAACTTGATGAGGTTGAGAAACACATTGGAGACACCTCTATAGGTGTGTCTGTGAGGATGTCAGAGAAGCTTAACTGAAGGGGGAGACCCACCAGCACTATCCCATGGGCAGGGGTCCCCAAGTAAATAAAATGGAGAAAGGGAGCTTAGTAGCCCCACTCATCTTCTCTGCTTCTTGACTGAGGATGTAATATGGCCCCTGCCACTACACCTTCTGTCATTATGCTCTGCACCCTCAAACGGTGAGCCAAAATGGCATGGTCATTCTTATGCTCTTTTCCAGAAGAGATTCCCCTGCTTTACCTCAACATCCACACCAAGACGACTGCTCTCAAACCTGCTTCTCCTCCCACTAGCAACCATGAGCCCTTTGAGGACAGGCACTGTTCCCAGTCCCTCTCCAGAGCATCCCTGACACCCAACACATAGACTAGAACCCAGGGGAAGAGCTAAATGCTGAGAGTTCCCAAGGGTGGGCTAAGAAACCCGTACTTGGAAGCTCAGATCCCCTTGTCTGCCCCTCCTGCAGGGGCTGTCTCCTCCCTCTTCTCCCAGACACCTCTTCCTTTCCTACATCTGCCCTGTGAGAAAAAAAAGACAGGGCTGTCACTCCTGAGAAAGGCTATGGACAGTGTCACAAAGCAAAGAACCAGGCTGCACACTACACCGTAGACAAGGAGCTGTCTCTAGGTGGCCAGCCTGATGTCCCTTCCAAACAACTCTGTAGGCCTCATTCCTTTCCTCTCAGAAGTAGGACGGTGTTCTCTTTTTCCACATAAGCCCAGTGAAGAGTGGGCTTGTGTGTGAAGGAAGCTTTCATTAAGTACCTGCTCAATAACAGTACAGATATTTACTAAATGCCTGCTTGCTGGTGCACAGGGAACAGGTGCTGGCAATTCCATGCTGGAGCCTCTCTGAGGGACTGGTGAGTTATGAAATATGTGATGTCCTCAGTCTCAACAAGCCCATCTATAAAATGGGTTCTCATTTTGCTGATGACACGGGTTTATTGAGATAAATGAGTGAGAAAAGTCATAAAAGAGATTTTTGAAGATATGACATTCAATATCTGCCGAAGTAAATGGGGAAGGCAGCAGGCACTGGGAAAACCAAAGCACAGTAGAAAACAAGGGCCTTGAACGCCTCAGAAAGAGCTTCAAAGCCCAAGGCAGAGCTAGAAGTACTCACCATCCTCACACAGGTTCAGCTTGGACAGGCTCCTGCCATCAAAGGGTTCCTCCAAGATGGAACTGTTGTCACGATCACTCACGGTGTGCAGGTACATGGCTTTGTTGTCCATCATTTCCTGAAGCAGTAGGGACACCAGGCAGCACAGGGGACAGAGGAGACACAGAGTCAACTATGTGACAAACAAATAGTAGAACCAGGTGCCCACCTATATGTCCCCCAGCCTGGAGGTGCCCACTCATGTGACCCCCAGTCTGGAGGTGCCCACCCATGTGACCCCCAGCCTGGAGGTACCTACCCACCCATACGACCCCCAGTCTGGAGCTGGGCTCTCTCTACCCCTTCAGCAGAAGCCAGGAGCATCATCCAGGTTCTCAGGACCCCTCTGTCTCCAGCTCTCCCTGATCAGTGCTAAAAGGCCAAGCATGGGCTCTGTCTTTTCAACAGCTCTCAGTGGGGCTGGAGCCTTAGGCTGGGGACACCATGGCCACACCGGGCAGCACTTAAAAGAGACTCTACCACCCAAATGGTGAATTGAGAGAAGCTCCCACAAGCAGTTCTCAACCTGTGGGTCGTGATCCCTTTGGGGTCAAACAATCCTTTCACGGTGGTCGCCTAAGACCATAAGAAAACACAGATATTTATGTTACAGTTCATAACAGTAGCAAAATTACAGTTATGAAATAATTTTATGGTCCCCACAATATGAGGAACTGCATTAAAGGGTCACAGCATTAGAAAGATTGGGAACCACTGTATAAGCTTCTGTAGCCTGGGAGGGCTGGATAATTGCAAGAGGGAATCTGGAAGCACAGATGCATTGAGATGGGTTAGGATCAGCTGAGGACATCAGATGGTTCCTAACCCCACAGCAGGCTGTGGCAAGAATTCATCTCCCGAGAAGTCTAGGGGTGAGCGGTCTCCATAAGTCTTACTAAGCAACGGTTGGCCAGGGGGCTTCTGCCTACATGATGCCCCCAAGGGCATCCCAAGCTCCTGACTTGGGAAACTCTCACTTGAAGCGACCCAGCCATGCTGTTTGCATAACAGTGTGGCCCTCACCATCCGGTTCTGCCATGCATAATTGTGTAACTGGAAGGCCATCCTCAGAGCCTGTGCGGGTGGCTCTGAGGGCAGAAAGGCATTATGAGACCCGGGCTGGAAGGGATTTTCTGAGTTCTCTAAGATGAATTTGCATTCTTTGTGTAATGAGAAAAATCCTTTTTATAAAACCGAATTGCAAAGTATTTGTTTATACAAAATCCTTTGGCTTTTTCCTCACATACGTGGCCTGTGATTTTACATATTACTTTCAGCACGACTCTAACTGGCCATAAGTGTATGTCAACTTGTTTTCCTGATGTTCTTTAGCTGCCTGGTTATTTAACCAAAATAAAGAATGGGGGAAGGAGAGAGGAGGAGTAGAGGGAAAGGAAGGCAAAGGAGGTAAAGGGAGAAGAGAAAATAAGTCAGATGGGAAAGGCATTCATTTATCTTCAAAGTGAATTTTGGAAAAACAAAGCCCCAAGAAGACGGCACAAGCCCAGCATGGAACAGATACACTGAGATCCTGAAAAACGAGCAGGACCCACAGCCTGGGTAAGATGTACAGTGCCTGGAAGGTACTAGTGGGGAGATGGGGAGACTGCCATGGGTCTTAGGATTCATCCTTCCCTCTTTAGAGGCAAGGCGTGAAGGAAGCATCCGTGGAGATAAAGAAGGAGGGGAAAGGTAAAGCAAAACCATCTGTCTCTTTACAACTTGAACTTGGTCTACCAGAGAAGCTTCCAGAACAGAGACTTGGCCTTTGGGGAGGAGAAGTGGCTAAAACTGACCAGTGGCTGTTCAACAGCCCAAGCAATGATCCAGGAGCGATGGGGTCTTCTGCTCTATTGCTCCAAGTAACGGGGTGCCACAGTCCCCCACCCTGGCTCACCCACTTGGGTACACACATGCACACACAGGCACTCAGGCACTGGTCTTTTTTCCAGTCTGTGAGAGGAAGATGGCCCTTGGGTCTCTCAGGTCGTCTCACACAGATGGCTCCCACCCAGCCATTCTGTGCCTCTCCCCATGGGGTCCAATCTGCTACTCTCCTAACACTGGCTCTCTATTCACACCCTCCACCCAGCAAGGGTCTCTAGGTGGGGCACTGGATGGCTTCAGCTCTGCTCAACTATAGGGGATCCTCCCTGGTCTCAGAATGTGTGTGGTCCTTCCCCTCTGGCCTCAGTCTTCAGAAGCTACAAAGCTGGAGGCCACTGTCTCTGCCCTTGCTCAGCCAAAGGCAACAGTTTTTGCAGCCAGAGGTCCCCAGAACCTACAGGGTGGGCAACCCTACTTTCATGCCACCTTCCTTCTCTCCTGATCAACTCCAGACCACTGTGACCTAGAATGTGTCTACCAGCAACCCCTCTTAGTCATCCTCCCCACCTCCTGGATGGACTGAGCAACAGCCTAGAGAAAGGGGCCGGGGCAGAGCAGGTCCAGATGTCAGAGGGACGACTTTGGAAATGCTCAATTCTTCATTACTAGGAAACAAAATGTAAGCATGTTCTACCTGCTCTGGTTTATGTGGGGCTGTGTTTTCTCCTCTCATAGTCAGGAGCAGGTTCTGGACTCTGAGATCCTGTTATACCATCTTTAGACACAGTTTGTGCTCTCAGGCATGTCACAGGTGACCATGTAGAGTAGTAGTAATCGTGGAAGCTGCTGGTGCATTGGAGATGTGCCCCTTGGGCCTCAGACTGGTTGCCCCAACCCCGAACCTCCTGGGAACACTCTCTGGGAGCACTTTCTGAGAACACTTCCTGGGAGCACTTTCTGGGAGAAGTGTGAGCAAGGCAGGAAGGCAAATCATCATTTTATCATTTCCATTTTAAAGATAACCTAACCAAGACTAAAGAGGCAAGAATGACAATACTGGAAATAAAAAGTCGAAGAGGCAGTAATTAGATGGTTCAGGGGTCCTCACACACAGCACTGACTCTGTCATGGGCTGCTGTATCAAAGGTATATGAATATGTTCGTCACTTTCAGTGGCCACCTTCAGTGCCGCTGTAATGGGGGCTGCATTGGGCACATCTTAGAGGGGCAGCCAGTGCACCTCTGTAAGGGCATGAGCAGAGAATGCTGGAAGGGAAACCTGGGTCACGTGGATGGAGCCACAGGTCCCCTGGTGCTCAAGGAGCCTGGACTTCAGCTTTGCTAATCAGAGGGAAGCCACCCTGTAAACAGGGAGGGTGGTTCTACTCACCCCAGGGGGTGTTATGAGTTACTCCCCACAAAGGGTCGGGTAGGGGGGCCACGCTTTGCTTCCAGAGTCCATCCAACAGCTGCCCTGGGACACCCTCGCACTCTCTGCGCAGATGCAGAAGTGAGGGAGCTCACAGAACATGGGATTTTTTCCCTGTCTCTCAGTTTGGGAAGGTGGCCTACTTTGCTGACCTCATCTAGCCTTCTGACCCCTGTGATGCTGACCACCTCTCTGGGGCAGGGGAAGGGAAGAGGACATGGTGAGCATCATATGAGCTGATACAGGAGCGAGAACTTTTTAAAGCCATACAAAATAGCAGGTGACAGTCAAAAGATTTTACAAAATCCTTCCTCAGCAGGTAGGGGATCTCAGAGTCCTGGGGATCCCCATTGCTCAAAAAGTCCCAGAAGTGAAGTTGTATGGGAGTTCCCTTTGCAAAAAAAAAGCAACCTCAAAAGTGGCATAAGACTGAGGTTCGAAGTTTCTCTGAGAGCGCCAAAGGGCTAAACTCCTGCTGAGGCAGGGATATAGATGGGGCCTCACTTGCAACTCTGAATCGTTTTCTGTGGACTCTGGCCTCTCACTTGGCAGGGCTTACAACTTCTCTTTGGATTGCCTGGTTTCTAAAACTCATTTAAACCAAATAAAGTCACTGCAAATGCGGCCCCCAAGAAAAAGTTGCTAGATAGGTCTTAAATCCTTTCTTTTTCTAACTGTACTCAGTTCACTGGATCCTAATCCACAGTTAGAGAGATCCAGATATTTCACTAATAATCTCCTGCATCGTTTGTTCCACCCTGGTGTGTTTACACACACACACACACACGCACGCACACACGCACGCACACACATGCACCCATGCATGCACCCATGCACCCACACACGCTACATACGGGTGCACACATATTTACTCCCTGAATAGGCTCTGGAGCTATGACATGAAACATAAGACAGCCAGAGATGCCTTTGAAGCCACAGCATCCCTCTGGCAGCCGGATGCGGGCTCACACTCTACAGCCCTAGCAACTGAGTCCTGGGACTCATGTGTGTCTACAGACTCAGATCCCTGGGACCCTTCCACCTGGAGCCAGGCAACTACAGGTCCTGTGTCTGCAGGACTTTCCAGCACTCATCTTCATCAGCGCATTGCTTCCTCCATCTGCCCTTGGGGCACCATTACCCAGTAGCTTCAAGGTCCAAATGTCAAGACTGACCTGTATGCCCCGCGCTGAGGCTGGACCCTGCCCCTTCAGTTCTCAGCGATTGCCATAGTAGCCAGAGAGCTGACTGCTGTCCCACGGAGACTCAGAGAGTTCCTTGAAGCTTGTTCCCACAGCCAGCCAAATCCAGATAGAGTCATATAGAAAGAGGCTTCAGGGTCACCTAGTGATTTAGGTCAGGGCCACAGAGTCACTTCTATGGGAGGACCAGTTCAACAAGGTGGCTGAATGGCGGGTCTGCACGTGGAACTCCTTGTCTTGGTGCAGCGTCGGTCAGCCTCAGAAAGCGATCCGGAGATATTCTGTGGAGTCACCCACAGCTCTGCTAGGTACTGACTGGGTGGGAGGTGCTCCAACCTCCAGTCTTTATTTTTTTAAAAGTTCTAAAAGCAACTGCTAGAGGGAGTCTGGACTACGCCTGCCCTCTTGTGGCCACCCTCTGACTTACAACTCTCTGCACCGCGTTTCCAGCCCTTGGCTTTGGGATGCAGTGCCTGTTTTAAAGGCCTTGCTCAAAATACTTTTTGGACAGCTTCTGGGAAAATGGCAGCTAGACCTGGTTTAGGACATACCCAAGAAAACCAGTCTTGTAAAATGCATTGCAGCACGGAACTGGCATTTCTCAATTCATTCAGCAAATTTGGCATTTCCTGAAGTTGCATCCACTCCCAAAGGACTTGGACAGTTCACACTGGAGCTATTTAGAATAAAGTCTGGGGGCTCTGAAAGAACTTCCCAAAGTCAAACTCAACACGATCCAGAAACAATGCCAGTGTCTGTAGAGCACAAAGACTGCACAAGGCAGGAGAGAACGGGCCTGGGAGAAGCCAGCTGGTTGGAAGTCTGACTGGGTCTCAAGGAATTGGAAACCTCAGCACAAACAATTGCCTTGTAAAAAGGAGATACACAGGGCTGGGAGATAGCTCAGTCCCAGAGCCCTGACCTCTCAAACAGGACCTGAGCTGGATCCCCAGCTCCCAGATGAAAAACATGGTGTGGTGGTACACACTGTGACCCCAGTGCTGGGGAGCTGTGGACAAGATGACTGCTGAGCTCACTGGCCAGACAGCCTAGCTTGCTTGGTGAGTTCCAGGTCAGCAAGGGAGCCTGTATAAAAATCCTCAAGATAGAATGACGTCTGAACTTGCCTTCCACCCCCTTATACACGTGTACACATGTACACTCATAGGCACCCCGACACGTGTACACACATACAGATACACACAATACAATTAAATACAGATTAAAAGGATTAAAAAGAGATCCAAGCAGGTGTTAAAGAAGCAATGAATTCAGATGAAAGTAGTGGGAAGAGAGAGAATATCAGAGAGACATGCCCCACCCCAAGAACCCAGTGTGAGCCACGACTGGATAGATCAGATAATGGATCTGGACCGCAGTGTGCAGAAGCTAGTATCCATAACTAAGCTCCAGCTTGTTGGTTAGACATGAGAACAGGGTTTCAAGGTTGGCTTTCTAACAGAGGGAGTCTGCCAAACTCAACTCTGCCCACAGTGCAACTGCCAACCCTCAGCTGACTCAGGGAAGTTTCAATCATCTTCAGTGACTACCTTCCTAACTGTCCCTAGGGGTGGCTCCTGCAGGACACTGCTTTGCAGGAAGAAATATACAGTCCTTTTATAAGGAGGAGGAAGTAGGAGAGGAAGAGGAAGAGGAGGAGGAAGAGGAGGAGAAAGGGGCACTTTATAATATATGTTATATACTATATATACAGATGTGTGAATTCACTATTTCAAATGCTTTCCAAATACCTATGTAGTTGTTTCTTGATATCCTCCTGAGGTTGGTTTCAGGACTTTTTCATGGATGCCAAAACCTCAGGCATATAAGTGTCCAGCATAAAACATCATGGTGTTTGCATAAAGGCCCTCACAGCATCCTGCCTACTCTAAATCAACTCCAGGTGACGTATACTATCCAACACAATAGAAATGTTATTGTAAACAGCTATCATACTGTATAGTTTCGAGAATTAGAATAAGGATACTTTTTAATATTCAGTACAAACCTTATTACTTAAAAAAATTAGTTTTGATCTGTGGTCAGCTTGGGTCTGCAGATGTGGATTCTGTTAATACAGACGTTGTGAACTTCATGGCAGCCATGTGAGGCAGATGCTGCTCCTGAAACCATTTACACAGAGATCAAGTGATCTGTCTTGGGTCACTCCAGCCTGTGAATGGCAGAGCTGCAGTTCATCCCTAGGCAGTTGTAGTGAGTCTAGGTCTGTAATCAGTCCCTTTATTACCCCTTACAAAAAGAATGCTTCTGTCACTCAACAAGTCACCAACACCCCTGGGAATGGAATCTTCTAACTAGATGTGCGCTCAGAATGTGACACTCACAGACCTTCATTACAGACACATACGCATCAGCAAGAAATGCAGTGTGTCAGTTCTGTGACTGAAGCTCATGTCCCAGACTGAATCCCCAATGCGGCAGTGCAGGGAGGCGGGGCCTATTGGGAATGGCAGGAGCCAATCACAATGTAAGAAGGATCTACAGAAATACCTTCCTCTTGTCTGTCTATTGACATGGCAAGACTGGACCTTCATTCTCTCTTGCCTCGTGCCACATGATCACACTGTAAGAACATGCAGAGGCTGGCATTTTTATCTTGGACTTTCAGGTCTCAAATGGGGAAGAAACGGATCCCTGGTTTGTTCTAGATTTCTATTCGCAAGCATTCTGTTTCATACCACAAATGAATTAAGACAGTTGCTAAGACCTGGGGTTGTCCTATGTATTCTACACCTTTGTGGCTCCTGGCACCACAATACCTGATGACAACTGGGGAGGAAAGGCTTCCTTTGCCTCGTGACTTCAGACCAGCCCAGCAGGGAATGTGTGGTGGATGCCAGAAGTGTGGCTGTTCACAACATGGCCGGCAGGAAGTGGGTACCGAGGCAGGAAGCAGGTACCGAGGCAGGAAGCAGGTACCGAGGCAGGAAGCAGGTACCGAGGCAGGAAGCAGGTACCGAGGCAGGAAGCAGAAGCTGGGGCATAACTTAGACCAGTCAGGCTCCACCTCTAAAGACTCCACAGCACCCCAAAATAGCACCAGTGGCCAAGGACCAAGCACTCAAACCATGGTACCTGCGACGGGAATCCCAGATTGAGACGATAACGCCAACCATGCCTAAAATGAGCATCTATTTTATTCACAAACCCACATCGACCTGCTTTTAACAGTAAGGAAAGAAGACAAAGAGGAGGGAGGTGAAATCTACTCACAGCCCAAGTGTGTTGGTTTGAATGAGAAATGTCCCTCCTTTTCTCTGGCATTTGAATACTTGATCCCCTGTTGGTGGCACTGTTTGGGTAGATCTGGGTGTGTCCTTGCTAGAGGAAGTGTGTTGCTGGGGGTAGGCTTTGAAAGTAAACGCTTAACCTACATAGAGTCTCTCTCTCTTCCTCCCCTTCCCCCCTCTCCGGCCCTGTCTGCCTCCCTCCCTCCTTCCCGCTTCAGGTTCAAGATGTAAGCCCTCGGCTTCTGCTCCAGTGTCATAACATCTTCATATTATGGACTCTGACCCTGGGGAACTGTAAGCCAAATGAACTCTTCCTTCCATAAGCCGCCTTGGTCACCGTGTTTGATCACAGCAGCAGAGAAGTAACAAGACACTGGCCAAGCCCCTCCTGGACCATCTGTGAGTAAGACACTGATTTAGACAGGGGCTAGTTTTCTGCATGAGGCCCACAGACAGGCATAGAACTGTCAAACTGTAAGATTGCTGGAGGAATCTCTGTATCGTTTTAAAGCCAGTGGCTATGGGCCAGGACACTTGCTCCTTTCCCCTCTTTTGTTTCTGGTTGATTTGACTTGTCTCAGGATAAGATTTATCTGTACTAACTAGTTAAGTCTTTGCTTTCCCCCCCTTTCTTCTTGCTGAGTAGTATAACATTATGTACGTGGACTCACAATTTGTTTACCTCTTTGTTTCTTTAATTTTTCATGCATATGGGTATGTGCCAGAATGCATATATGTACACCCATGTATGCAGGAACCTACAGAGGCCAGAAGAGCCATTGGATCCCCTGGAACTGGAGTTACAGATGGTTGTGAGCCACCATGCGGGTGCTAGGAACTGAGCCCGGGTTCTCTGAGAGAGCAGCCAGAGCTCTTAACAGCTGAGCCATCTCTCCAGTCTTCTCTCTCCTTTATGGGCATTTCACTTGTTTATTATCTTTGTTGTGAATAAAAAGCCCTGGGCTCTGGATAATGGAGGAGAGCAGTGACTGGGAAGGTAGGCTTTCTTGTTTAGTGAGCAAAAAGTACTTCAGGCTGTTCAAGTCACTTTTTTTTTTGGTCCGTCACCTAAGCTCAAAACAGCCCAGGGCTTGTGAGATGAAATGGCTCAACAGTCAGAGGTGCTTGCTGCCAAACCTGATGGCCCAGGCTTGATCCCTGGAACCCACAGGTGGGAATCGACTCTGGCGTTATCATTTTACTTCCACATGCACACTGTGATGTACACATAAGTGCACACACATGCAAAATAAACAAGCAAATAAATAAGTAAAAATTGGTTGACATTAAAATAAAACAATAGTAAAGATCAGTCCAAAACCAACTTTTTCCCATTCAAACCATGAGCTTATATTAGCTGGTCACCTGTATCCTGTGCCCCGTCACCACCACCACAAGATAACAGGATGCATGGTAGAAGGTTAATTAGCCTTTGCCTATAGCTAAATCTGTGAAGCTAAAGAAAGTGCACTCTGAGTGTTTAATATGAGGAGATAATGCTTCTGCATAACTGAGAACTCTCCATGGCAGCCTCATCAGCTCTGTGTTTCTGGTGATGAGCCACGTCAGACCATAACACGGCAACTGAGGGCTTCCTGTTTTCTTGGGATTACGTCTGTCTTGTGTATGTTCTGTTCCTGCACATAGCCCAGGAACAGGCCCAGAGGAAGTAGAAAGTCAACACTTGCCAGGCAGTGGTGGCACACGCCTTTAATCCCAGCACTTGGGAGGCAGAGGTAGGCAGATTTCTGAGTTCAAGGCCAGCCTGGTCTACAGAGTGAGTTCCAGGACAGCCAGGGCTACACAGAGAAACCCTGCCTCGAAAAACCAAAAAAAAAAAAAAAAGAAAGAAAGAAAGTCAACACTTGTTGGACTTCACAAGCAGCAGCCCTCAGAAGGGCCCTGTGAGGAGAAGAGTGGGTCTCCAGCCAGGCAGCCTCCCCAGCTCTGTGGTTGTGGGGAAAGACATGAAACTTCTTTGAACCAACTTTCCTAGTCTGTGAGACCACGTTCCAAGGTTTGGTTTCCCTGTCTCGAGGGTATTTAGGAGAGAGAGGCTCTTTAAAAACATGCTCAGGATTCCCAAGCTCAGCCATAGCTATTACTTCTCAAAGTTGACAGCTCTTGACAAATGAGATAGTAATTGTCTTTTGGGTCTCCACAGTGTCCAGCTGCTGACAGCTGGTGCTGACTCCAAGTCAGGGAGGCAGGAGCCTCTGCCTTGTGGAGCGCCCTGCTCTTTATTCATCATGAAATCTACCCAACCACCTGCTTTGTTCATTCCCTAGAGGGGTATGGATGATGAATTGCAGGAGACAGCCATGTTTCCCAATACTGGCCCAGGGTCATAGGCAGTAAGGTCATAAGGCAGGGAGCATCTACCCTGGACTACCTCTGGGGACCTACGTGGAGCTCCTTGTATTGTCAAACTTGGAGATGAAGGGTACTTTCTAAGAAACATATCTCAGAATCAATATGATTTAAATTTTTCTTGAGAATTAGATAGTGAAATGATCGTAATTCGAGCAATTTTTGCCAAACATTCAATCATACGAAACTAGTCAAAGCAGAGTGAGACACTGGGCAAAACCCTTAAGAAGAGAGTAATGGGATAAACATAAAACACACACCAGTGTTGGGGTGATGTTCCTTCCCATGGACAGGATGTGGTATACCAGGCTTCCAAAAGTACATTTTTTAAAAAAAGCCTTATTTTACATGACTTTGAATTAATGTAAGTCATTAGGAGTTAAAAATGGGCAGAATCATGGGGGGGGTGTCACAGAGCCCCTGAACTCTCCATCGACAAATGCATTTGGGGATTATCCCTCTGAATTATCCAAGAGGGAGATGCAGAATTTTCTCCATGTGCAAAGGACCTGTGTATTGGTTGCTTTTCTGTTGTTCTGATAAAATACCATAACCAAAAGCAGCATAAGGACAGATTCATTTTAGCTTAGGGTTCCAGAGGGAGGGTCCACAATGGTGAGAGGGGCTGATCACACTCCATCCAGTCACGAGAAGGAGAAAGAAATAAGGTTACAACACTTCAAAGCCCGCCCCAAGTAATGGACTCCCTCCAACAAGGCTCTGTGTCCTAAGGGTGTCATAACCCCCCACTCCCCAAGCAGCGCCATTGTAGTGGCTATTCCTGATTGTCAACTTGACTATATCTGGAGTGAACTACAATCCAGAATTAGAAGGCTCACCTGTGATCCAGATATTGAGTCTGGAAGACACAAGTTTCAGGTGTGGTGGTATACGCCTTTAATCTGGGCCACACCTTCTCCTGGAGACCTACATAAGGACATTGGAAGAAGGAAGAGTCGTTCTTCTTTGCCTGCATGCCTTGTGGGACTAAGCAACTGCTAGATCCTTGGACTTTCATTCACAGCTGCTGCTCACTGCTCACCATTGTTGGGGAGTTGGACTACAGACTGTAAGTCATCAACAAATTCCCTTACTATATAGAGACTACCCATAAGTTCTGTGACTCTAGAGAACCCCGACTAATACAGCCATCACAAATACATGAGTCTATAGGGAATATTTCTCATTCAAACCATAACATCCTGTTTCAGCACTGAACAATCTAGAACTGGCTGTCAGGACCAAAAGTCTCACCATGGACTTTGTGTGATCACGGCCTGGGACTCTGTTCCCAAAAGGATTACCACACCAGGTGTCTCTTACATCCTATGTCTTGTTGGGCCCAGAGACCTCTGATGCTGCTCCCACGTCTAAAAGAAATGTGTAAGAAACCCCCGCCATTGTGCTGAGAAGTCACTCACAACTGACTTTGCCACTTAGCTCACCGTGGGCAGACACTCCATGCATATTTTCAGTAGCAATCGAGAATGGGGAAATGTGGACCCATAGACCTGATGAGCCTAATAGTAAAGACATTTCAGCAAGAACTAGGAAGAGACGAAATAAGAAAAAAGACAAAGATTGAGAAAGAATGACAGAAACAAAGGAAGTTACACAGATAAATTTTTGAAATAGAAGGAGTGGGATTGGTGGCACAAGCCTGTATTCCCAGCACTTGGGAGGCAGAGGCAGCCGGATCTCTGAGTTCAAGGCCAGCCTGGTCTACAGAGCCAGTTCCAGGACTATCAGGGCTACACAGAGAAACCCTGTCTTGAAAAACAAACAAAATATTTTAAAGAAGAAAAGAAAAGAAAGAGTGAGGAATTATTGCCTTTCTCTTCTTTTCTGAAGCATAAGTTATAGTTGGCACAAAGTGGGAATTTTATTTTTTTATTTAGATTGTATATTTATCAAAGGGAGGCATGCAAACATTCTACTATTTAAAAAATAAGTCAGATAGTTCTTTAAGGCTTACATAATAAGCAAGAGCTCCCTAAACTCTCAACTCTCACACCAAAACCTGTTTCTCATTGGCATTCATTCCAACCCCTTGAACTGTTACTTTTTATGTTTATCTCCTGTATTTCTAAAGAACAACAACAAAAACCTCAGACTGTGTTGCCACATGAGTCTTTTGACTTCTCTACATTCACAGAAATTCTTTTCAAATGTACCAGTAGAGAGGCTGGAGAGATTGCTCAGTAGTTAAGAGCCCATGCTGCTCTTACAGAGGACCTGGGTTCGGATCCTATCTAGTGCCCACATGGTGGCTCACAACTGTCTACAACCCCATGCCCAGGGAATCCATGCCCAGGGGATCCAACACCTTTTTCTGGCTTCTGCAGGTGCCAGGCACACAAATGGTACACCGACACACATGCTGGCTGATTAGTTACTCTTTTATTGATGTGGTTTTCTAAAAGAATGTGTTTGATTGCCCTTACAGTTTCAGAGTGTTAGAGTCCATGATGATGAAGCAAAGGCATGGTAACAGGAACAATTGGGAGTTCACATCTCAATATGCAAGCAGAGGACAGAGAGACATTGGGAATGGTGGCGGTCTTCTAAAACTTCAAAGCCTGTTACCACAGACACACTTTCTCTAACAAGGCCATACCTCTGAATCCTTTCCAAACAGTTCCACCATCTGGGCATCAAGCACTCAATATATTAGCCTATAGGGACTATTCTTAATTAAGTCCACCACAAATGCAAAACAGATGTACACATAAAAATAAATAAATAAGTAAATAGAAATACAAAATCTGTCAGTAGAATATTTAAGGAGACAAGAATCCTTGAAAAGATAGTACATGATTCTTAGTTCTAGAAAGAGAGGGCATGTTGCCTGCAGGGGATTCTTTGCAAAGGTTCTTCTCTGGGGAGTCCTCTCCCTGCTACTTCTCCTAAAGTTGGGCACAGAGCCAGCTCCACTGCATGATTGGTCTCCAAGCTGATGACAACACCCCAGCAGGCTATGAGTCCACAGCAGAGGGTTGAAACCCAAGCATCCAGAGATGACATTCCAAGCCCACACTGACCGCCATGCTGAGTCCTACAGGCTTCCAGGGCTAACATTCCAAGTCTCAGCTCAACACAGGCAATCACCCAGGCTCATACTACTGTAAGAGCCTGATCTTTGCTCAAAGACCAGAGTGACCCCCAAGCTCTCCTTCAGCCTTCCAGCCTTTATGTCCAATCCTTTATGATGTAGAGGGGATAGCACTGCCCAGGGACTGGGGTAAGGCTGTCATTAGCAAGATGCTGCGGGTCACTGAACCTTCAAGGACACAGCAGTTCTCTCTCAGTGGGAGCTCATGAATGGAAGAATAAACAGGGCTAGGAAGGTCTGCCAGGCAGCTCTGGGCTGCTCAGCTGTCAGAGTCCACAGTGGAACCACCTTAAGCATTTTCTGGGAACTGCTGGCCCTAGCGTGGGGCAGGGCTTCTCTCTGTTCTTTCCTCCCCACTTTTTCATCCAGTCCCACGTTCTTTCCCAAAGAAAGTTTCTTGCCTTCAGCACATTGCAATTGGTCTCTTAGAATGTGAGGCTGTAGCTTAAAGAGATGATTTGTGCAGGTGACCAAGCAAAGGTAGGAACTTGGTCTGGGACTCCTGACTCTCTCTTTCCCTTTGCTGCCTGTGGTTGTAGTAGTTGTTGTTGTAATTGTAGTTGTAGTTGTTGTTGTTGTTGTAGTTGTAGTTGTTGTGATTAAATACCTAACAAAGAGTTTCTTTTGGCTCAAGTTTTTAAGGTGCAATCCACAAAAGCGGGGAGTCGTGGTGGCAGGAGAGGAGGCGGCTGGTCGCTGTATCCACAGTCAGGGAGCAGAGGGATGAACGCTGATCCCCAGCTCCCTTTCTCTTCTTTGCTCCTTTCAGATCCCCAGCCCATGGGATGGTGCCACCGCATTTATGATGGCTCTTCTTTCTTCAGTTAACTCACTCCAGAAACTTCTTCAAGGACACAGGTTTTCTCCAGCATGACTCTAGATTCTGTCAAACTGACAATCAACATTAATAACTGTCACACTACCCAAAGACCCAGAGTGGAGACCTCAGACTGTCAGCAAGCTGCATCTCCCTGTCCTCTCAGATCTGCTGAGGTAGAACCTGCTCTCAAGCAAGACTCCCTGGCAATGTAAAGGACTGGTTAAAGGTCGCTATATTAGTGATTTTCTCTTCTCTGTGACCAAGTAGCTGCTAAGAAGCTATTAAGGGAGAAGACGTTTATTTGGGCTCATGGTTTGAGAGGATACAGCTCATCATATTGAGAGGACATGGTGGCAGAAGACTGTGGTGGCCAGAGCTGGTGACCGCTGCATACTCACAGCTCAACAGAACAAGAAGCTAAGAAAGGTCAACTAGACATAGGATCAGGCAATCATCCTCAAGGCGCTGTCCCCCAATAACTTATTTCTCCCAGATAGGACCAACATCTCAAAGGTTTCATAACCTCCCTAAACCAAACACCTAACACCCAAACTCTCCCAAACAGCAAAAGGTGTTCAATCACACATGCATGTGAGGGACATTTTAC